>OU343219.1:82694974-82828143 GCA_910596185.1 Chrysanthemum makinoi | reverse complement strand
CAGGTTATTGAACCGGGTATGGGAAGGTTTTCGGGTTGGATGTTATACCGAGTAGTAGTGATTTGGTTTGGGCTTTGGATCCGGATTTATGATTTTGGGCCGAGAGTTTTAATTGGATTGGACTTTGGATATTATTTGAATCCAAGTGATAGCTTAGGGACCAATCTTGTTAAATTCGAATTTCCAAGGACCAAAGTGTAATTATGAAAATCTCATCAGGACTAATCATGTAAAGCTCAATAATCAAGGGTGACTTTTGCAATTTACGGATCTTTGAGGGACCAAATCACATCAAGCTCAAAGTTGAGGGTCATTCTTGACTTTTCTTCAAACTTTTCGAAACTTCAAAAATCATCTTTAGAGATAGAATCTTTCAAAATACACAATCTTGACCTTCAGTCGGCTAAAACTCTCGATCTCTGTGCTTGGATTTACATTTGATTTGGATCCTTTTTGCGTGTTTTGCATATCCAATTACGCACAAGCACAAACTCAAGAAAACCACAAATATAGCAATAAGCGGCTTTTCCTTGGTTGTTTTGGGTCTATTTTGATAATGAAAAGATATGTGTTTAAGCACATATCATCGCTCATTATTATGCTCATGCATATTAGCCATCAACATAACGGTAAGCATTGGTTGCAATCCTCCATATCATCATCACAATTGACATTTGCCATAGCTTTCACGTTCTTTAATGCGTGAGAGTTCCTGACTTCATCCTTAGAGCCAAAAAAGAGCCTCTTTGAAATAAATGGTTTGCCACCAGTCTTGGCTTTGGTGTGCCAGTGTCCACTTCTCATTGCGGTTGTAGCATCGAGGCCAACAACCCATGCGAGCGACACTTGTTCCACCTTTGGGCTCGATAGTTATTCCTACAGAGCATTAGACCCTTGACCACCGCCCATCGGACGACCATAACCACGATCACGAACTTCAACTTCGTCCATTGTTCCACAAAAGCTTGACTCCTTGTATTAGATGAGAGCGAATCACGATTGTTGGATTTGTTGGTATAACGGCTAAAGGCATTAGCAATCATAGCAATCCTTGTTGCAGTGCCGAACGGTCCGAATTCCTCATTAACCCATTTAGTATTGTGGTTGTTGTATGGAACCAATTGAGGTTGAATGGAGGTTGTGAAGGACATCATTTGGTTGATGGTAGTTGAAGTTGAGTTCTTTGGTTGAGGAGAATAACTGTTTTGAGCATATAAGGCAAGTTGTTGATTTTCGGATGTGTCGGTGGAGCAATTTGAGAACACGGAGAATCCTTTCCACTATCAACTTCCTTTTAAGGAAGGCTTCAAGTAATCTTCTGTAATCCATATGTAGATTGATGCATGTTTTTAAATGGCGGAGAAAAATACTGCCTCCCATTCAGGACCAAGACTACTCGGGAACTGATATTGACATCAATTCTTGGCATGATGATGTTGTGTTTATCAAATTATTGATGATGTCACGGTGATGGTAGGACTCTAGTGTCTCTCTAGGGAAGTTCAATCATGAAGTGTTCATAAGCCAAGTAAATTTTTGGATTTAAATCTTCACGATTGATGCAGTCCTTCCATAAGAAAGACGAATATGATCCCATTTTCTTTGCAGTCTTTTTGACATGCTTGCCTCTGAAAGAATTGGGTTTGGTAATCTAGAGGATATATTCCATTGCAAAAACAATACGCTTCAAGTGTAGAAGTTCTTGAGGATTCAAGTCTACAACAGTAAGCAATGTTCGTTTGTTCATCCTCGAGGGTGGGGCATTTGGATCTCGGTACAATGACGATTGGCATCTCAATGGACCTTCAAGATAACTGCTTTAAGAACTTTGCATGTGGCTTCTTTAGATGTCATAATACAAGAACCTATCACCCATTGATCATAGTTTCTGGGTGAGCATTGGAGGTCTATCAGTGATCCACCTCATGAATTGATTGTTGTTGCTTAAAGCTTCAAACATCTTTGCAAACCAATTAGGTTCCTTCATAATGGTCCTTGATGGATGTTGATTGAAGTCATTTGTATACGGTTGAACTTGAAGACTTGGCGGTGGTTGAACCATTTGAGGTTGTGGATTTGCAGCAAGTTATGGAGTATGTTGTTGATTAAATTGTTTTTGATAAATTGCTTGTTGTTGATTCCATTGTTGATGTTGTGGAGTTAGTTGTTGTTGACGTTGAGGATGAGGATAAGTGTAAAGAAAATAGTTAGAGTATGGTGGTTGTGACATGTTGATAAACTTGTGTTGGTAAAATGGATCTTTGTAGTCGAATGGACAACTTTGTTGATGAAGTATCCTTAGAGGCGTTAGAAATCACAATAGACAAGTAGCACTTATGCGTAAAAACACAAAGTTCATAACAATTAAATTACGTGTAGAATTTGAAAGCTACTTGGCGTAAGTAAGGAAAAAGGCGCTAAAGTTATGCGTAGACAAAGTTAGGCATTAGAAAGTTGAAGCGTATGATTTATCATAGGCGTAAGACGAAAGCTTAGGCGTAAGAAAAATCTTATCATAGGATTTCTACCGTAAGCTTATGCTTATGCGTAATTTAGGAATTTTATCCCAGTGATCTTTACATTCCAGGTGCAAAAGATATCCAAAGTCGACGTATTTTCGGACTTATCAAGTAAGAAAACACGGAATAAACCCACGACAATGAAGATCCAAACCAAAAGGAGATACTACGTGTAGTTTAGGGTTTTACTACGCGTAGATTACTCAATAAATTGGATATTACCTTAAGATGTTTCTAAACTATTTTTTGTGTGATGAAATAGCTTCAATAACACCAAAAGACACAAAAGTGTGAAACTTGATGAACCAAAACTCTTAAAAGCAGTTCGCGTGAAGACACTAACCACGAATAAAAACTAGCTCAAAAACAATGATCCACGCAAAGTATGAAACTTTTGCAAAAACAAGTATTTTTAACACCTTAAAATGTTGAAAGTACAGAATCTTGGATTCAAAAGTGTAAAAATAGTTTTTAGCGAACAAAGTGTCACTCACTTTTACGTAAGACCAAGAAAAAAACCCCTTCAAAAACAAACTTGTTCACCCAACTATTTGGCGATTGATACCCTTTGTTAGGTCACGAGGAGTTTACCACACAAACATAAGAAAGATAGAGCGATTGAACAAGGACCAAACATACATACACGATATAAGTAAGACCGGTTATGCGTAGGTGATATGTGAAAGGAATAACTTGAACAACCAACCCTCAAGTGAGGGTTTACATAAGGTATTTATAGGAGGGTAGCTAGGGCAACACTCCTAGTTCCCTTCCTTTCTCCTATGGGCTTGGGCCTAAGCTCATGGGCCTTCTACATAAGCTTAAGGCTAATAACAAACATAAAGGCCATAATAAGCTAACTATTACATGTGAGTAACTAACACTTGAATAAGGTTTAGGAGTGATTCCAACAATATAAGGTCTGCTAGCTGTTAGATACATGAGAGACCCAATAATACTACGGTATTTTGTAGGGTCCACCAATTTCCCATGTAAATCAGCGTCTAGCTTCTTGGTATGAGCCATTGGTGTGGCATAGGTGTCACAGGTTTGCATTCCAAATTTGTGTAGTAATTCAAGGGCATATTTGGACTGACTCAAGAAAATACCACGGGGTGATTGATGAACTTGTAGTCCTAGATAGAACGTAAGTTCACCCATCATGGACATTTCAAAATGTTTCTTCATTAGTTTTGCAAAAGCGATTGAGTACTTGTTATGAGTTGACCCAAAAATGATGTCATCCACATAAATTTGAACAATTAAAATATGTTCCCGTGATATTGTATGAAAAGAGTAGGGTCAACCGAACCTTTGGTGAAATTATTGGCAATTAGGAAAGATGATAGCTTATCGTACCATGCCCGAGGAGCTTGTTTGAGACCATACAGAGCTTTGTTCAGTTTGTAGACATGATTCGGGAACGCGGGATCAACGAATCCTTCTGGTTGGCTGACATAAACCGTTTCTTTAAGTTGCCCATTCATAAAAGCAGTTTTGACGTCCATCTGAAAGACCGTTATATTCATATGAGCCGCGAACGCGAGAAATATCCGAACAGCCTCAAGACGAGCAACCAGAGCAAAAGATAATTCAAATTCAATACCCTCTTCCTGACGATAACCCTTAGCCACCAAACGTGACTTATTTCGGATAACATTCCCTTCAGCATCCAATTTGTTTTTCCAAATCCATTTGAGACCAATGACGTAGACCCCTGTTGGTCTTTCAACCAGTTCCCATACTTCAAGACGTTTGAATTGGTTGAGTTCTTCTTGCATGGATTCGATCCAGGTGTCTTTTGTCATTGCGTCTTTAATGTTTTTAGGTTCAGATTGGCAGACAGTGAGTGCATAAATGCAATGTTCACCATCTGAGTGAAGACGTTGTCTTGTAACGACTGGTTGATTCGGGTTGCCAATAATGTTTTCCATAGGATGGTCTTTTGTCCATCTATGTGTGGAGGGTTGATGTTGGTATACATTGTGCAGATTTTGAGGATTCAAATGGCTTGTTGAAGATTCCGCGACATCTGGTGCAACAGTTTCATTAGCAAACGGGTTAAAGAACGCATTTGGATCAAAATCTGCAGGTGGGGGTACTTCATTCAGAACATCATCAGCCGGTTCATCATTGTTGGAAGCGGTTTGTTCAATTGTTGTGTTGGAGTCAACTGGTGGTGCTTCTTCAACCGTAGTTGTTGTAGCAGTGTATCGTATAAGAGTATTATCGTGTTGATACGGAAACAGCGGATACCCCTGGAGCACGTTCATTAATATTAGATCGTGACTGAACGAGCGGAGCAAATAACCTTTCCATTTGTTGACGAGTAAGCTGGGGGCTTTGTTCACCTGATGATGGGGTTTGGGGAAAGTTTAAGCGGTTGTGACCGGGTTCCAAGCTGTTATACTCGAAGCCATTTCTTCGTAAGTTCATCAAATAGAGAATGAATCGTTTCCATAACCTCCTTTGTTCGACGATTCCAGATTCGGAAACCTTTAGAATTATCACAATATCCTATAAAGACTCCAATGTCAGCTTTTGCTTTGAGCTTTCCAAAGTCATCACGATCATTATTCGGATAGCAAAGAGATCCAAAACATGAGAAGTGTTTGAGATTCGGTTTTCTGTTGTGGACAAGCTCAAAAGGTGTTTTGTTGTGGCGTTTAGTAATCGTAGAACGGTTTTGAGTATAGCATCACGTAGAATACAGCTTCTGCCCACAAGTAATCTGGAAGTTTAGCATTAATTAACATTGTTCTTGCGGCTTCCACTAACGTTCGGTTTCGTCTTTCGACAACTCCGTTTTGTTGCGGTGTACATGTGCAATAGATGTCTGATGCTGAATTCCGACTTTCTCATAAAATTCACGAAGAGTTTGGTTAACAAATTCAGTGCCTCTGTCTGTTCATTTGTCGAACGGTGTTTCGTAGCTGAACTTGTATTTTGGTGAGAAAGGTGATGATCATCTGTGGAGCTTGATCTTTGCTTCGAAGAAAGTAGAACCAAGTCCAGCGTGAATAGTCATCAACAATTACTTACATGTAGCATTTGCCATTGATCGTTTGCACGCGCATCGGGCCACACAAATCCATGTGAAGAAGATGAAGCATATGCTGAGAGTTGTGTTCCACCTTTGAAGGAAAATGAGCACGAGTGCTTTTTGCCTTGTTCAAAGTCGGAGCAAGGTGATCTTTAGAATACCGAAATCGTGGGAGTCCTTCAACTAGTTTGTGTCGAGCAAGGTTAGTGATGGTTTAAAAGTTTAGATGTGAGAGACGATGGTGCCATAGCCAGGATTTTGTTGATGTTGCCTTTGAAAGTAAGCAGCTGGGAGAAGAAGCAACCATGTCTTGCATAGAGATAGTGTAAAGACTTGAATTATGAGAGCCAGACATAAGGTCGTTTCCTTGTAGATCTGATTTATGAAACAAGTTTTCTCCTCAAAGCAACCTCCAAGTCTCCATCACAGAACTGACCTACTAAAAACAGATTGTGACCGAGGCCTTCCACATAATAAACCCTGCTAATTTCGATGTTCCCATTGATATAATCTCCGTAGCCCATGATAGCTGTGAAGTGATCATTCCCGAACCTGACAGTGCCAATGAACTTTGCAATAAAGTTTGATAACATTTTAAGGTTGCCTGTCATGTGTCGGGAACATCCGCTATCAACAATCCAGAGAATGATCTGTATCACCTTGATTCGTCTGAAGTTTAGGGGTATGTGTGTATGGATAAAACCACAATATCGATATCAAAAATAACCACAAGTAGTAATTTAAAATCCTTTAGGAAAAGGATAATGAATCAAAACCAGTGAGTGATAGTGTCTGATTAGGAATCAAGTCGTTCCCAATTGTGAATTAACGTCGTTATTGGTTTGTTATTAAAATGCTCGATGTGTTGGATTTTTGATTATATTAAAACTACGGGAATAGGGAAATTAATTAAGGGAAATCTAATCTACGGGAAATCCTAAGTGCAAAATTAATTAAAACGTGATTAACGAAACGTAAATAAAATGCAACTACGTCTAAATTATATCCTAAAAATGCCTAAAATTACTTTTACTCTAGAAATGCAAGTTAAAAACTATTTATGAATTAAAACTATTTTTTTAAGATTTTTCTGGAATTTATTAAAATTAAAAACTAATTATTAACTTTTAAAACTAAATTAAAATACTAAAAATTATGAAAATTAAGGGAAAATATGAAAATATTTTTATAAAATCTAAAATATCCTAAGAGAATTTTCAAAACTATTTTTTTATTTTTCTGATTATTTTTCTATTTTCTATGAATTTAAAACTATTTAAATCTAATTAAATGGCTAAAAATTACAAAATAAGCTAGGAAAAGTCTAGAAAAATTATTTTTTTGCTTTTTGTATTTATCTTAATCTATGAAAATTGAAAAATTATTTTTTGGAACTTTTTCTGAATTAATTGCAATAAAAGCTATTTAAAAATGACTAAAAACTGTTTTAAATTGTGAAAATAGCAAACAAGTGACTAAAATTATGAAAAACTCAGGAAAATTCTAAAATATTATTCTAAAGCTATGAAAAATATAAAAACATGGGCTTATGTGGGGATTTTAAAGCTGCAGTGCAATAAGAACCTTAAATAAGCTACTAAATTAAGCAAAAAGCTCCTAAACAGAATTTTAGCTAAAGGCAGCTTAAAGAAACCTTAAAATGTACGTTTAGAACTATGGGAGCATGCAATGAACTAAGGAACAAGGGAGGATTACTGCTTCTACAAAAATAACTAGATTAATAAGCTAATAAGCTATAAGGAGCATACAAATAAGCTATGGGGAGGGGGAGTCCTATTAAGTTACCTATCATAAGTTATCTAGGAGTGACTTAAGCTATACTAACAGTTTAATACGCCCTAGGAACTTATTTTGAATTCTGCAATGCCAACAGTTAAGGTTGAAGAGCCGGTGACTTTGAGCTTATTTATAAGCTAGCAAACAAGCTCAAATTTCCAACAAGAGCTGAAGCAGACCTAGACCAGGTGCCAAAGAATGCAAAAAACAAGTTTCATCACTTTTGAAGCCAAAATAAAGGATTAAACAGATCTGATATAAAGGGACTTGGGACTGGACTCAGTGTATGCTGATACAAAACTGTGACACAGGTATGCAGTTTTAAAACTATTCAGATTTATAAAAGCTTTTGGGATTTTAAAACTGACAAGAAGTGCTCAATAATGGCACTAGACTCTATAGAAAACTACTTTTTTTGGATTTTTGAGTAAATTAAGACCACGAAAACTGATTGGGAAAATGACCTTTTGACTGTTTTGACAAAGGTTTCTTTGACAATCACCAAATTAAGCAAACTGACCCAAAGGCTTTTAAAACAATTTTACACTGACTGAAGACTTAATAGACAGACTAAATAGGACCAAATGACCTCAAAAACAACAATGAAAAAGGGTTTACACTACTCACTGCCATATAACTGTTTTTACTAAACTTATAGACTCAAACTTAGAAATGAGACTTGTACTACTTGAAACTAGAAAGAGATGGTCAGAACAACTTAATTACTGCAAATGAAACCTAATGAGAGCTTATTCAAACTCAAAAGAATGACCAAGAGTGGTGAACAACCCACAGTGCCAAACACGCCTTTATCAAGGGTGTTTGACAGATTTGGTCTAGAGAAGACCTTTGAGCTTGGATTCTTAAGAGAAAAAGGTGTAGACACTCTTCTTTAAATGAGAAAAAACTGTTTTCATGACTGCATAAGTAGACATAATAAGGAAATAAACAGTTTGACTTTTTATTGACTTTTATTGACTTATGGCAAAAATGCGATTAAGTCTAAATTATAATGAATATGAAAAGCCCATATAAGCTATACAGAGCTTATATGAGCTTATAATAAAAAAATCACAAGCTTATTACTCAATGGAACAGTAATGATCAAGATCAAATGAGAAAAGATGAAATACTTGGAAATTTTTTTATTAAAAACTGAAAACGATTACAATGAAAACTGAGATTACATGTAAACTGAAAACTATTGAAAACAATGAAAGACTAATTAAAAATGAAAACGTAAAGCTAATTAGAAGAGACAAAAAAAAATACACTCCTTCTATGTGAGCTCAAGGGTCCTTTTTATAGCCTTCAAGAACTTGGGATTCTTCTTGAAGAGCCTAGAGAGCTCAATCCTCAGCCACACAATCACATCACTGTCACAATCACCAATCAGAGAGCTCCAATTCACCAAATGAGGTGTTGCAGCCAATGAGGTAGCTCCAATTAGCCACGTTTGCATCCTTATCTGACATGTCGGTGCTTCAGAAGCCTTTTCCAAGATGCTAAGTAACGAGGTTGGTACTTGGGTAAATGGGTAAACGTGAATGGATGGGTAAAAGGGCATTTGATTGGGGAAGAAGGGATCTTTGGGCGCTTTGATTTGTTTAATATAAATCAAATGAATTGACCGGGTCTTGAGTGCGTTGACCTGGGTAAAAAGGTGGGTAACGGGTTGGCTGGGTATCCGGGTAATATGGAGTGGATTGGATCATGTGTTTTGGGCCAAAGGTTGTATATTGGACTTGGATTAGCTTTGTAACCTTTTAACAAATCAAGGACCCAATGTAAAAGTATAGATGAAACTTCAGGGACCACACATGTAAATTCTGAAAATATCTTTGAAGGATCATTTTTGTCATACTTAAATAGACCAAGGCTGAATTTGCAACTTTTGATTCTTCAAGGGTCATTTTTGCCAAAAGCTCAAAGATGAGGGACTAATTTTAATAATACTTCAAACTTTATTATATCTTCCAAAAATCATCCTCGGAGAATAAAATCTTCATAAATGCAAAATTTTGATCTTCCGGCCTAAGCTCTCATAATCTCTCGTGCTCGGATTTACGTCTGATTTGGATCCTTTTTGTGTGTTTTTACATATCCGTACCTGCACAAACACAAACTCAAAGCAACAAATATTAGCAATAAGCGGCTCTTTCTTGGTTATTTGGGTCGATTTTGATAATGAAAAGATTTGTGTTTAAGCACATATCAAAATACCCCAGACGAGACCATTGTCGTGTCCCACGCAATGCAATCAACTCACGCTTCTAAAACCAAGGATTTCAATCTCTTTTTACTAAACCTATGAAGAAGTAGCAAAGATTCCTCAAAAGAGATTAAGAAAGCCTTAATTCTAAAACGCCAGTTTACCTTATATTTCACATGTATATATTACGATTAAGCACAATCCGGTTATGAGTGACGGTTTGTTGAACTTTCATGTCGATCAATAACTCCAACATTTTCAATCAACACTTTAGGATCACGGAGTAAGAAACACAACACAGCGTGAAGTGACCATACGGATAGAATACATCGTCCCTGATTTTTCACAAGTTCCCAAACTAAGCGTAAAATCGAAATCATTGTTAAATATGACTCTAGATGCTAACACTACCCATGGAAGTTACTTGTGTAATTACCTTTTGCTCCCATTTTCCTATTTTCCTCTAGATTTTTTTTTTTTTGTGAGAAATGAATTTCTTCATAATTCTCGTTTCGATAACTTTTATTCTGATAAAGATATAAAGCTAAGTCGATAATTAGTTATCCGCCTTCTTTCAAGAACCATTGTCCCAAAAATGAGGTCCACATCAAGGAATTTTTTATTCACTTATACTTTTGACTTTTTTCAACATTTTTCAATATCATTTTTTTTTTTTTTTTTTTTTTTTGCACTTATACTTTTTATTTATATGAGCTATGAACTACGGAGCTTCACGGGGTAATTCCAAGACTATAGGCTTCATGAAATGAGGATCCGGGCTGGCTAGGCTAAGACCTCACTCAATCCCGGCTAAAGATCCAAGGGTCCGATCTCGACACCGCAGCTCATAACTTTACTTATTACTATATCACTTATTACTTATTGCTCATTCATTACGGATCCTTGATGTGTACCCAATTTTTAAAACAAAGATTCTTTTAAGAAGGTAAAGAACTAACTATCGCCAAAAACTCAACATCTCTAATTATTTATTAGACATATATGGGGTGAAACAATTTTGTGGGAACAAAAAGCCATAAGTACCTTCGATGGGCTCTAAAGAGAACCAACTACTCCACGCTTAGCATCTAAACTCATAAACAAATCTATCATTTCTCGATCTCCGCAAATTTAAAATCCCAAATAATGAGATCCGGATGCTTAGCCGAAATAATTTTTTAGATTACCTATGGTTAAGGAACAAGCTAGGGCTCAACACGCCCGGTCAAGTCAGAATTCTATTCCTACTCTCATCAGCGGAAAGTCAACAAGGTGTCAAAACATATATATTAATTTAGCATATGCTTTGTCTAAATGAAATTAAGTACTGCATATTTAAAATCTCTAAGGGAAACTTGCAAATTCTTGGCCTTGTGAGCTAGAATTCGCATTTTATAGCTTCTTATCTAAGAGACTAGCAAACTTTTCAATCAAAAAGACTTAACAAAAGCTTAAAATTTTTTAAATTTTCTCATATATAGCACAATTTTTTCATTTTCTAAGGAAAAACGGGGTTGCGAGAATACACGACAAAAATAAGCAAGTGCGGTCAAATCAAATCGAAGATTACCCTACCCCGAGACTAGAGCGAAACATTGTCCTCAATGTTTAAAAGCAAGGGTATCAACGAAAATCTAAAGCCGTTTATTAAGTATGCTAGAAGATAAACGTTAGTCGATAAGATTTGGATATCGGATTCCATCGACATCGATCATGAAACTCGAGTGGAGAAAAACAAACTTCGAGCACGAGAGTCTTCATATCGGGAAAATCCTACACACATCACAAACAACCAAACACGAGAAATCGAAGAGGCTAACCCTTCACGTCACTTATTAGAAAATAGAAAGAAGATAGAGATAAGCATGGGGTGCCTCCCACGAAGCCTACTTGTTTTTCTTAAGCGAGTCGCTAGCGACTCGTCCCAATTCATTTGTCCTTGGGGAAGAAAATGGTAGAGATACCAGGGTCAAAAGCGGTGTCCTCATTCCCGAAAGAATGAGACTGGGTGGGTTGGGAGGAAAAGAAAATGTCGGGCTCAAGCACATAAGGAATGACTCCTCCCAAACTCACATAAGGCATATGAAAGATCGATCCATCATCCGGCGGTTTTGCGGGCGGACGAAGGGATGAAGGATCGATAAGAGAATACTCAAAGAAGAACGGAGCTCATGGTATAGAAAGGTGTTACTCAAAGGCTCATCAACGAAGGCATCGAAGAGAGGATCCTTATCTCGAATGACATTTTTAGCATTAAACTCATCAACACGTATCCCGGGGTTGAAAATCTTGTCCTCGGAGAGGAATGAAATCAACGTATCATCTATGTGAAAATCCTCACGAAGAGAGGAATCACTCTCGGCTAAAAAATAATATTGGACCTCAGGATCAACAAGTTCATCTGTCGAAAACTTCACTTCCTTAACTTTCTTTGGAAAAAACGGATCATCATATTCTTCTCCATCCTCAAAGAAAATCGAGTCGGTAAGAGCGAGTTCATCGGTGAACTCCTCACTTTCTTCGTCAAAGAGTTGATTTTCAAAATTTTGAGTATATTCCGAATCGAATTCAAACAAGGGATTCGTGAATGTTGTTTTGAAAGATTCGGATCGAAGATGTCTCAAAAGAAGGTTCCATGATTTCGAGAAAAGGAGTGGGATTGCCACTCAAAGAAATGTTGATTTTCTTAGAAATCGGAGGTGGGACAAGTGGTGTGCTCTTAGAGCTAGCAGTTTCCACCACTACGGTTGTAGACTCCTTTTCTTGTTTCTTTTTCATTCAGCTTGTATTGTCGACATACTCTTGATTGTAAACCTTGAAAGATCAATTCGAGTTGGTTTAGGTTCAACTTTCTTCACATCATTCGGATCATATGGTAAAATGGGATCACCACTTTCTTGAGAAAAATCAATCACACCGATGCTATGAATCGAATGATCATCGGGTGGAGGTTTTGACGTTTTTCGGCATAAAACACTATTTTTTCATTTCCTTTTCTGATCGTTAACGTTCCTTGGTAATGATCCAAAATGACTTTCGCTGTTCTCAAGAATGGTCTTCCTAAAGTGAGAGGACCGGGCGTCAACCTCTATATCAACTACGGCGAAATCCACGGGAAAATGGAATTTATCCACTCGTACCATAACATCGTTGACTACACCAACCGTGTGAGCAATTGTTCGATTAGCTAATTCGATAGTCATACGAGTTGGTATAAGAGTCTTCAATCCAAGCTCATGATATATCGCAAGAGACGTGAGACTTAGGCTTACTGAATCGGTTAGGGCATTACATTCCTTAATATCATTTAAGGAGCAAGGAAGGAGAAATTTCCGGGATCACCAAGCTTCTCGGGAGGTTGGTTCGAGGAAGAATTAGACGGTGTAGGCTCAAGTGAAATCTTTGAAATTTGTTCCAATTTCTCTTCATAAATCTTTTCAGCAACTTTGATCATATCAGTCGTAAGTTTGAACTTGGTTCCGGAAACAACTTTCATTTTGTCGAATCGTGATTGAACAGATTTGCACGATGTAAGGTTAGAACTCGGCATTATGACAGAGATAGAAGGAACTTGGGCAACCAGAGGTTGGGCATATTTGGCTTTTCCATTATCAAGAGGAATTACCGGGTCCTTTGTCACCTCGGTTTCTCGTGCTACACTCCTCACCGGAGAGGAAGTAGACATCGAGGGCCCATCATCTCGAATGGTAACGGATTTCATTTCTCCTTTCGGGTTTGGAATTGTGTTACTTGGGAAGGCTGGAACCCGAGGGTTGACTCATTTGGCACAAAACATCATTCAACATACTCTCAAGTTTATTCTGCGAAGCATCAATTTGTTGTTAGAAGTCGAATTTCGTTTCTAAACTCATTGCTTTGTCTAGTTAATGAAGATTGAAATTCATTTCTTAAACTTGAAATCTGGGTTCTCATGGTTTGGATGGTAGCATTATTGTTCTGAACGTAATTCGAGAATTCATTAGAGGGCAAAGGTGGAGCTTGATAGCTTGAAGCTTGATATCCTTGATTGTAATTAACTCCTTGATTCGGATATTGATTTGGTGGGGCTTTGAATTGGTTTTGAACATTTGGTCCACGAACTTGATTCTGATTAAAACGAGTCGGATTGTTTGATTGAGAAAATCCCGGAGGTACCATTTGATTACTAACACGAGGGTTTGGTTCAACTTGAGAACGGTATTGGTTACCTCCGGTTACGGCATTAGCATCGAAAGGATTTCCATCGGTGGCGGTACAATTGTAGTAGGCATGCGGGCCACCACAAGTAGTACAAGTCGTTTCCACCGCTTTGACTTGAGCGGGTGGAGAAGAATTAACCTTAGCGGTCTTAATATTAACCAAAGCGTGAATCATGTCCGTAAGCTTATCAATCTTAGCATCGGTGCTAGATGTATTTTCGTAAGACGAGGACGATGTTGTAACACTCACTCGGGCAGCAACCGATTTGCTACGTGAGGTACGAACTTTAGATTTGTTCTCAATAATCAACAAGGCATCTCTCGTTGATCGGGTCAACAAATTACCACCCTGTGGCATTGAGAGAGTCTTGATCAGTCTCATTCAAACCGTTATAGAACGTATCAAGTTGGTGTAATTCCGTAAAACCATGATGGGGACATTGCCTAAGCAAATCTTTGAATCGGTCCCATGCCTCACTAAATGATTCATCAAATCTTTGTGTGAATTTTGTTATTTCGTTTTTTAAACTTGTTGTTTTAGACGGTGGGAAGAATTCGTTCACGAATTTTGACACTAAATTCTCCCATGTGGTTATCGTCGAGGGGTAGTTTCTCGAGCCAAATCGGGCGGCCCCTCAAGTGAAAATGGAAATAGTAGTAGCTTGATAGCCTCTTCCAGAACGTTACGGTACTTGATCGTAGACGTGAGCTTGTTGAATCGTCGGATATGAGAGTGAGGATCGTCCTCTCAAATCAATGCGTAAAATTGGCTTGAAGAAACCAAATTTATCAATCCGTGTTTAAGCTCAAAGTTATCGGCAACGATTGGTGGGACGACGATGGCTTCTCCATAACCCTCGGTGGGTGCTTGGAGTTGCTCTAGCATAGATCGGTTGTCCTCCGCCATTTCGACAATGGGCGGAATCGGATTAGTTCGAATCTCGGTTCGACTAATGGAGCACGTCTATTTCGCCTTCTCGGAATTGTAGCGGCTTCACGTATCGGTCTGTAGTTATTAGAACGAGTGCGCATGCACTTTCAAAACCAAGGCAATTAAAACGAGCGGTATTCGAAAACACAGTGAACTTAACCAATAATCCCAAGTGAATAAATCACCTCTATAAGACAAACGCACAAGCGAGCGGAGAAGCTTATTTAGGTCAGCGCGAAGCTTATTAAAAACCCGCTTCTTTACAGCCGCAATTTAATGTCAGGCCGTCCTTATACCCACCACACAGTTTGTTTATCAAATAGAAATAAATCGACTCACAAGCGACACAAAGGCAAGTTTTTGATCTTTAGTTCGGGAACTTATTAATGATAACACCTCCGTTGAGAATGTTATATAATTGATGTATTCTATTTAGCTCAAAAACAAAAGAAAATCTTTTTGTATTTTTAATATGATATATATATATACAAAAGAAAAAGAAAAATATTTTTACTTTTTTGATTTTTATAAAAATAGTAACTTCACAAAGGAAGGATCTCGAGTCACTAATCGTCAAACCTTTAGCGATATTGTCGCGACACAACCTCCGGCAGTGGCAAAATTTGATTAGATGCGAAGTTTAGGGGTATGTGAGTATGGATAAAACCACAATATCGATATCAAAAATAACCACAAGTAGTAATTTAAAATCCCTTTAGGAAAAGGGATAATGAATCAAAACCCGTGAGTGATAGTGATACGGTTAGGAAATCGAATCGTTTCCCAACGAGGTGTGAATGGGCAACGTCGTTATTGGTTCGTTATTAAAATGCTCGATGTTTGGATTTTTGATTATATTAAAACTACGGGGAATAGGGAAATTAATTAAGGGAAATCTAATCTACGGGAAATCCTAAGTGCAAAATTAATTAAAACGTGATTAACGAAACGTAAATAAAATGCAACTACGTCTAAATTATATCCTAAAAATGCCTAAAATTACTTTTACTCTAGAAATGCAAGTTAAAAAACTATTTATGAATTAAAACTATTTTTTAAGATTTTTCTGGAATTTATTAAAATTAAAAACTAATTATTAACTTTTAAAACTAAATTAAAGTACTAAAAATTATGAAAATTAAGGGAAAAATATGAAACTATTTTTATAAATTCTAAAATATCCTAAGAGAATTTTCAAAACTATTTTTTTTATTTTTCTGATTATTTTTTTCTATTTTCTATGAATTTAAAACTATTTAAATCTAATTAATTGGCTAAAATTTACCAAATAAGCTAGGAAAAATCTAGAAAAATTATTTTTTTGCTTTTTGTATTTATCTTAATCTATGAAAATTGAAAAATTATTTTTTGGAACTTTTTTGAAGATTAATTGCAATAAAAGCTATTTAAAAATGACTAAAAGCTGTTTTAAATTGTGAAAAATACCAACAGTGACTAAAATTATGAAAAACTCAGGAAAATTCTAAAATATTATTCTAAAGCTATGAAAAATATAAAAACATGGGCTTATGTGGGGGATTTTAAGCTGCAGTGCAATAAGAACCTTAAATAAGCTACTAAATTAAGCAAAAAGCTCCTAAACTGAATTTTAGCTAAAGGCAGCTTAAAGAAACCTTAAAAGTAACATTTTAGAACTATGGGAGCATGCAATGAACTAAGGAACAAGGGAGGATTAAGCTTCTACAAAAATAACTAGATTAATAAGCTAATAAGCTATAAGGAGCATACAAATAAGCTATGGGGAGGGGGAGTCCTATTAAGTTACCTATCCTAAGTTATCTAGGAGTGACTTAAGCTATACTAACAGTTTAATACGCCCTAGGAACTTATTTTGAATTCTGCAATGCCAACAGTTAAGGTTGAATAGGGGGTGACTTTGAGCTTATTTATAAGCTAGCAAACAAGCTCAAATTTCCAACAAGAGCTGAAGCAGACCTAGACCAGGTGCCAAAGAATGCAAAAAACAAGTTTCATCACTTTTGAAGCCAAAATAAAGGATTAAACAGATCTGATATAAAGGGACTTGGAATTTGGACTCGAGTGTATCTTGATACAAAATGAGGGGACAGTTTTAAAACGATTCAGAGCTTATAAAAGCTTTTGGGATTTTGTAAAAACTGAAAAGAAGCTCAATAATGGCACTAGACTCTATAGAAAACTACTTTTTTTGGATTTTTGAGTAAATTAAGACCAGCGAAAAGATTGGGAAAATGACCTTTTATTGTTTTGACAAAGGTTTCTTTGACAATCACCAAATTAACAAAATGACCCAAAGGCTTTTAAAACAATTTGACACATTGATCAAGACTTAATAGACAGACTAAATAGGACCAAATGACCTCAAAAACAACAATGAAAAAGGGTTTACACTACTCACTGCCATATAAGCTGTTTTGCTAAACTTATAGACTCAAACTTAGAAATGAGACTTGTACTACTTGAAACTAGAAAGAGATGGTCGAACAACTTAATTCTGCAAATGAAACCTAATGAGAGCTTATTCAAACTCAAAAGAATGACCAAGAGTGGTGAACAACCCACAGTGCCAAACACCCCTTTATCAAGGGTGTTTGACAGATTTGGTCTAGAGAAGACCTTTGAGCTTGGATTCTTAAGAGAAAAAGGTGTAGACACTCTTCTTTAAATGAGAAAAAACTGTTTTCATGACTGCATAAGTAGACATAATAAGGAAATAAACAGTTTGACTTTTTATTGACTTTTATTGACTTATGGCAAAAACTGATTAAGTCTAAATTATAATGAATATGAAAAGCTCATATAAACTATCTGAGAGCTTATATGAGCTTATAATAACAAAATCACAAGCTTATTACTCAATCGAACAGTAATGATCAAGATCAAATGAGAAAAGATGAAATACATGGAAATTTTTTTATTAAAACTGAAAACGAGATTACAATGAAAACTGAGATTACATGTAAACTGAAAACTATTGAAAACAATGAAAGACTAATTAAAATGAAAACATAAAGCTAATTTGAAGAGAAAAATAATGCACTCCTTCTATGTGAGCTCAAGGGTCCTTTTTATAGCCTTCAAGAGCTTGGGATTCTTCTTGGAAGAGCCTAGAGACTCAATCCTCAGCCACACAATCACATCACTGTCACAATCACCAATCAGAGAGCTCCAATTCACCAAATGAGGTGTTGCGACCAATGAGGTAGCTCCAATTAGCCACGTTTGCATCCTTATCTGACATGTCAGTGCTTCTAGAAGCCTTTTCCAAGATGCTAAGTACGAGGTTGGTACTTGGGTAAATGGGTAAAAGTGAATGGGTAAAAGGGCGTTTGGATTGGGGAAGAAGGGACTGTTGAAGCGTTTGGATTTGTTTAATATAAATCAAATGAATTGACCGGTCTTGAGTCGCGTTGACCTGGGTAAAAGGTGGAGTAGCAGGTTGGCTGGGTATCTGGGTAATATGGAGTGGATTGGATCATGTGTTTTGGGCCGAAGGTTGTATATTGGACTTGGATTAGCTTTGTAACCTTTTAACAAATCAAGGACCCAATGTGTATAAGATGAAACTTCAGGGACCACACATGTAAATTCTGAAAATATCTTTGAAGGATCATTTTGGTCATACTTAAATAGACCAAGGCTGAATTTGCAACTTTTGATTCTTCAAGGGTCACTTTTGCCAAAAGCTCAAAGATGAGGGACTAATTTTGATAATACTTCAAACTTGATTATATCTTCCAAAAATCATCCTCGGAGAATAAAATCTTCATAAATGCAAAATTTTGATCTTCCGGCTCAGCTTAAGCTCTCATAATCTCTCGTGCTCGGATTTACGTCTGATTTGGATCCTTTTTGTGTGTTTTTTACATATCCGTACCTGCACAAGCACAAACTCAAGAAAGCAACAAATATTAGCAATAAACGGCTCTTTCTTGGTTATTTTGGGTCAGTTTTGATAATGAAAAGATATGTGTTTAAGCACATATCAAAATACCCCAGACGAGACCATTGTCGTGTCCCCACGCAATGCAATCAACTCACGCTTCTAAAACCAAGGATTTCAATCTCTTTTTACTAAACCTATGAAGAAGTAGCAAAGATTCCTCAAAAGAGATTAAGAAAGCCTTAATTCTAAAAACGCCCCGTTTACCTTATATTTCACATGTATATATTACGATTAAGCACAATCCGGTTATGAGTGACGGTTTGCTGAACTTTCATGTCGATCAATAACTCCAACATTTTTCAATCAACACTTTAGGATCACGGAGTAAGAAACACAACACAGCGTGAAGTGACCATACGGATAGAATACATCGTCCCTGATTTTTCACAAGTTCCCAAACTAAGCGTAAAATCGAAATCATTGTTAAATATGACTCTAGATGCTAACACTACCCATGGAAGTTACTTGTGTAATTACCTTTTGCTCCCATTTTCCTATTTTCCTCTAGATTTTTTTATTTTTGTGAGACATGAATTTCTTCATAATTCTCGTTTCGATAACTTTTATTCTGATAAAGATATAAAGCTAAGTCGATAATTAGTTATCCGCCTTCTTTCAAGAACCATTGTCCCAAAAATGAGGTCCACATCAAGGAATTTTTTATTCACTTATACTTTTGACTTTTTTCAACATTTTTCAATATCATTTTTTTTTTTTTTTTTTTGCACTTATACTTTTTATTTATATGAGCTATGAACTACGGAGCTTCACGGGTAATTCCAAGACTATAGGCTTCATGAAATGAGGATCCCGGCTGGCTAGGCTAAGACCTCACTCAATCCTAAAGATCCAGGGTCGATCTCGACACCACTCATAACTTTACTTATTACTATATCACTTATTACTTATTGCTCATTCATTACGGATCCTTGATGTGTACCCAATTTTTAAAACAAAGATTCTTTTAAGAAGGTAAAGAACTAACTATCGCCAAAAACTCAACATCTCTAATTATTTATTAGACAGATATGGGGTGAAACAATTTTGTGGGAACAAAAAGCCATAAGTACCTTCGATGGGCTCTAAAGAGAACCAACTACTCCACGCTTAGCATCTAAACTCATAAACAACTCTATCATTTCTCGATCTCCGCAAATTTAAAATCCCAAATAATGAGATCCGCGGATGCTTTGCCGATAATTTTTAGATTATCTATGTTTAAGGGAACAAGCTAGGGCTCAACACGCCCGGTCAAGTCAGAATTCTATTCCTACTCTCACCAGCGGAAAGTCAACAAGGTGTCAAAACATATATATTAATTTAGCATATGCTTTGTCTAAATGAAATTAAGTACTGCATATTTAAAATCTCTAAGGGAAACTTGCAAATTCTTGGCCTTGTGAGCTAGAATTCGCATTTTATAGCTTCTTATCTAAGAGACTAGCAAACTTTTCAATCAAAAGACTTAACAAAAGCTTAAAAATTTTTAAATTTTCTCATATATAGCACAATTTTTCATTTTCTAAGGAAAAACGGGGTTGCGAGAGTACACGACAAAAATAAGCAAGTGCGGTCAAATCAAATCGAAGATTACCCTACCCAGACTAGAACGAAACATTGTCCTCAATGTTTAAAAGCAAGGGTATCAACGAAAATCTAAAAGCGTTTATTAAGTATGCTAGAAGATAAGCGTTAGTCGATAAGATTTGGATATCGGATTTCCATCAGCATCGATCATGAAACTCGAGTGGCGACAAAAACAAACTTCGAGCACGAGAGTCTTCATATCGGGAAAATCCTACACAACATCACAAACAACCAAACACAAGAAATCGAAGAGGCTAACCCCTTCACGTCACTTATTAGAAAATAGAAAGAAAATAGAGATAAGCATGGGGTGCCTCCCACGAAGCGCTACTGTTTTTCTTAAACGAGTCGCTAGCCTGACTCGTCCCCGAATTCATTTGTCCTTGGGGAAGAAAATGGTAGAGATACCAGGGTCAAAACGGTGTCCTCATTCCTGAAAGAATGAGACTGGGTGGGTTGGGAGGGAAAGAAAATGTCGGGCTCAAGCACATAAGGAATGACTCCTCCCAAACTCACATAAGGCATATGAAAGATCGATCCATCATCCGGCGGTTTTGCGGGCGGACGAAGGGATGAAGGATCGATAAGAGAATACTCCAAAGAAGAACGGAGCTCATGGTATAGAAAGGTGTGACTCAAAGGCTCATCAACGAAGGCATCCAAGAGAGGATCCTTATCTCGAATGACATTTTTAGCATAAAACTCATCAACACGTATCCCGGGGTTGAAAATCTTGTCCTCGGAGAGGAATGAAATCAACGTATCATCTATGTGAAAATCCTCACGAAGGGAGGAATCACTCTCGGCTAAAAAATAATATTGGACCTCAGGATCAACAAGTTCATCTGTCGAAAACTTCACTTCCTCAACTTTCTTTGGAAAAAACGGATCATCGTATTCTTCTCCATCCTCAAAGAAAATCGAGTCGGTAAGAGTAAGTTCATCGTTGAACTCCTCACTTTCTTCGTCAAAGAGTTGATTTTCAAAATTTTGAGTATATTCAGAATCGAATTCAAACAAGGAATTTGTGAATGTCGTTTTGAAAGATTCTGGATCGAAAGATGTCTCAAAAGAAGGTTCCATGATTTCAGAAAAAGGAGTGGGATTACCACTCAAAGAAATGTTGATTTTCTTAGAAATCGGAGGTGGGACAAGTGGTGTGCTCTCAGAGCTAGCAGTTTCCACCACTACCGTTGTAGACTCCTTTTCTTGTTTCTTTTTCTGTTCAGCTTGTATTGTCGACATACTCTTGATCATAAACCTTGAAAGATCAATTCGAGTTGGTTTAGGTTCAACTTTCTTCACATCATTCGGATCATATGGTAAAATGGGATCACCACTTTCTTGAGAAAAATCAATCACACCGATGCTATGAATCGAATGATCATCGGGTGGAGGTTTTGACGTTTTTTCGGCATAAAACACTATTTTTTCATTTCCTTTTCTGATCGTTAACGTTCCTTGGTAATGATCCACAATGACTTTCGCGGTTCTCAAGAATGGTCTTCCTAAAGTGAGAGGGACTCGGGCGTCAACCTCTATATCAACTATGGCGAAATCCACGGGAAAATGGAATTTATCCACTCGTACCATAACATCGTTGACTACACCAACCGTGTGAGCAATTGTTCGATTAGCTAATTCGATAGTCATACGAGTTGGTATAAGAGTCTTCAATCCAAGCTCATGATATATCGCAAGAGGCATGAGACTTATGCTTGCACCTGAATCGGTTAGGGCATTACATTCCTTAATATCATTTAAGGAGCAAGGAAGGAGAAATTTCCCGGGATCACCAAGCTTCTCGGGAGCTTGGTTCGAGGAAGAATTAGACGGTGTAGGCTCAAGTGAAATCTTTGAAATTTGTTCCAATTTCTCTTCATAAATCTTTTCAGCAACTTTGATCATATCAGTCGTAAGTTTGAACTTGGTTCCGGAAACAACTTTCATTTTGTCGAATCGTGATTGAACAGATTTGCACGATGTTAGGTTAGAACTCGGCATTATGACAGAGATAGAAGGAACTTGGGCAACCAGAGGTTGGACGTATTTGGCTTTTCCATTATCAAGAGGAATTACCGGGTCCTTTGTCACCTCGGTTTCTCGTGCTACACTCCTCACCAGAGAGGAAGTAGACATCGAGGGCCCATCATCTCGAATGGTAATGAATTTCATTTCTCCCTTCGGGTTTGGAATTGTGTTACTTGGGAGAGAACCGGAACCCGAGGGTTGACTCATTTGGCACAAAACAGCATTCAACATACTCTCAAGTTTATTCTGCGAAGCATCCAATTTGTTGTTCTGAAGTCGAATTTCGTTCCTAAACTCATTGCTTTGTCTAGTTAATGAAGATTGAAATTCATTTCTTAAACTTGAAATCTGGGTTCTCATGGTTTGGATGGTAGCATTATTGTTCTGAACGTAATTCGAGAATTCATTAGAGGGCAAAGGTGGAGCTTGATAGCTTGAAGCTTGATATCCTTGATTGTAATTAACTCCTTGATTCGGATATTGATTTGGTGGGGCTTTGAATTGGTTTTGAACATTTGGTCCACGAACTTGATTCTGATTAAAACGAGTCTGATTGTTTGATTGAGAAAATCCCGGAGGTACCATTTGATTACTAACACGAGGGTTTGGTTCAACTTGAGAACGGTATTGGTTACCTCCGGTTACGACATTATCTTCGAAAGGATTTCCATCGGTGGCGGTACAATTGTAGTAGGCATGCGGGCCACCACAAGTAGTACAAGTCGTTTCCACCGCTTTGACTTGAGCGGGTGGAGAAGAATTAAACTTAGCGGTCTTAATCTTAACAAAATCCTGAATCATGTCCGTAAGCTTATCAATCTTAGCATCGGTGCTAGATGTATTTTCGTAAGACGAGGACGATGGTGTAACACTCACTCGGGCAGCAACCGATTTGCTACGTGAGGTACGAACTTTAGATTTGTTCTCAATAATCAACAAGGCATCTCTCGTTGATCGGGTCAACAAATTACCACCCGCGGCGGCATTGAGAGAGTCTTGATCAGTCTCATTCAAACCGTTATAGAACGTATCAAGTTGGTGTAATTCCGTAAAACCATGATGGGGACATTGCCTAAGCAAATCTTTGAATCGGTCCCATGCCTCACTAAATGATTCATCAAATCTTTGTGTGAATTTTGTTATTTCGTTTTTTAAACTTGTTGTTTTAGACGGTGGGAAGAATTCGTTCACGAATTTTGACACTAAATTCTCCCATGTGGTTATCGATCGAGGGGGTAGTTTCTCGAGCCAAATCCGGCCCCCCCTCAAGTGAAAATGGGAAGAGTAGTAGCTTGATAGCCTCTTCCAGAACGTTACGGTACTTGATCGTAGACGTGAGCTTGTTGAATCGTCGGATATGAGAGTGAGGATCGTCCTTCTCAAATCCGTAAAATTGGCTTGACGAAACCAAATTTATCAATCCGTGTTTAAGCTCAAAGTTATCGGCAACGATTGCGGGGACGACGATGGCTTCTCCATAACCCTCGGTGGGTGCTTGGAGTTGCTCTAACATAGATCGGTTGTCCTCCGCCATTTCGACAGTGGGCGGAGTTGGATTAGTTCGAATCTCGGGTTCGACTAATGGAGCACGTCTATTTCGCCTTCTCGGAATTGTAGCGGCTTCACGTATCGGTCTGTAGTTATTAGAACGAGTGCGCATGCACTTTCAAAAACCAAGGCAATTAAACCGAACGGTATTCGAAAACACAGTGAACTTAACCAATAATCCCAAGTGAATAAATCACCTCTATAAGACAAACGCACAAGCGAGCGGAGAAGCTTATTTAGGTCAGCGCGAAGCTTATTAAAACCCGCTTCTTTACAGCCGCAATTTAATGTCAGGCCGTCCTTATACCCACCACACAGTTTGTTTATCAAATAGAAATAAATCGACTCACAAGCGACACAAAGGCAAGTTTTTGATCTTTAGTTCGGGAACTTATTAATGATAACACCTCCGTTGAGAATGTTATATAATTGATGTATTCTATTTAGCTCAAAAACAAAAGAGAAAATCTTTTTGTATTTTTAATATGATATATATATACAAAAGAAAAAGAAAAATATTTTTTACTTTTTTGATTTTTATTAAAAATAGTAACTTCACAAAGGAAGGATCTCGAGTCACTAATCGTCAAACCTTTAACGATATTGTCGCGACACAACCTCCCAATGGCCAAAATTTGATTCGTCTGAAGTTTAGGGGTATGTGTGTATGGATAAAACCACAATATCGATATCAAAAATAACCACAAGTAGTAATTTAAAATCCCTTTAGGAAAAAGGATAATGAATCAAAACCCGTGAGTGATAGTGATACGGATTAGGAAATCCGAGTCGTTTCCCAACGAGGTGTGAATGGGCAACGTCGTTATTGGTTCGTTATTAAAATGCTCGATGTGTTGGATTTTTGATTATATTAAAACTACGGGAATAGGGAAATTAATTAAGGGAAATCTAATCTACGGGAAATCCTAAGTGCAAAATTAATTAAAACGTGATTAACGAAACGTAAATAAAATGCAACTACGTCTAAATTATATCCTAAAAATGCCTAAAATTACTTTTACTCTAGAAATGCAAGTTAAAAACTATTTATGAATTAAAACTATTTTTTTAAGATTTTTCTGGAATTTATTAAAATTAAAAACTAATTATTAACTTTTAAAACTAAATTAAAATACTAAAAATTATGAAAATTAAGGGAAAAATATGAAACTATTTTTATAAAATCTAAAATATCCTAAGAGAATTTTCAAAACTATTTTTTTATTTTTCTGATTATTTTTATATTTTCTATGAATTTAAAACTATTTAAATCTAATTAAATGGCTAAAAATTACAAAATAAGCTAGGAAAAGTCTAGAAAAATTATTTTTTTGCTTTTTGTATTTATCTTAATCTATGAAAATTGAAAAATTATTTTTTGGAACTTTTTCTGAATTAATTGCAATAAAAGCTATTTAAAAATGACTAAAAACTGTTTTAAATTGTGAAAAATACCAAACAGTGACTAAAAATTATGAAAAACTCAGGAAAATTCTAAAATATTATTCTAAAGCTATGAAAAATATAAAAACATGGGCTTATGTGGGGGGATTTTAAGCTGCAGTGCAATAAGAACCTTAAATAAGCTACTAAATTAAGCAAAAAGCTCCTAAACTGAATTTTAGCTAAAGGCAGCTTAAAGAAACCTTAAAGTAACAGTTTTAGAACTATGGGAGCATGCAATGAACTAAGTAACAAGGGAGGATTAAGCTTCTATAAAAATAACTTGATTAATAAGCTAATAAGCTATAAGGAGCATACAAATAAGCTATGGGGAGGGGGAGTCCTATTAAGTTACCTATCCTAAGTTATCTAGGAGTGACTTAAGCTATACTAACAGTTTAATACGCCCTAGGAACTTATTTTGAATTCTGCAATGCCAACAGTTAAGGTTGAAGAGGGGGTGACTTTGAGCTTATTTATAAGCTAGCAAACAAGCTCAAATTTCCAACAAGAGCTGAAGCAGACCTAGACAGTGCCAAAGAATGCAAAAACAAGTTTCATCACTTTGAAGCCAAAATAAAGGATTAAACATATCGATATAAAGGGACTTGGGATTGGACTCGTGTATCTTGATACAAAACTGTGACAGAGGACAGTTTTTAAAACTGATTCAGAGCTTATAAAAGCTTTTGGGATTTTGTAAAAACTGAAAAGAATCTCAATAATGGCACTAGACTCTATAGAAAACTACTTTTTTTGGATTTTTGAGTAAATTAAGACCACGAAAACTGATTGGGAAAATGACCTTTTGACTGTTTTGACAAAGGTTTCTTTGACAATCACCAAATTAACCAAACTGACCCAAAGGCTTTTAAAACAATTTGACACTGACTGAAGACTTAATAGACAGACTAAATAGGACCAAATGACCTCAAAAACAACAATGAAAAAGGGTTTACACTACTCACTGCCATATAACTGTTTTTGCTAAACTTATAGACTCAAACTTAGAAATGAGACTTGTACTACTTGAAACTAGAAAGAGATGGTCATAACAACTTAATTACTGCAAATGAAACCTAATGAGAGCTTATTCAAACTCAAAAGAATGACCAAGAGTGGTGAACAACCCACAGTGCCAAACACCCCTTTATCAAGGGTGTTTGGCATTTGGTCTAGAGAAGACCTTTGAGCTTGGATTCTTAAGAGAAAAAGGTGTAGACACTCTTCTTTAAATGAGAAAAAACTGTTTTCATGACTGCATAAGTAGACATAATAAGGAAATAAACAGTTTGACTTTTTATTGACTTTTATTGACTTATGGCAAAAACTGATTAAGTCTAAATTATAATGAATATGAAAAGCTCATATAAACTATACAGAGCTTATATGAGCTTATAATAACAAAATCACAAGCTTATTACTCAATCGAACAGTAATGATCAAGATCAAATGAGAAAAGATGAAATACATGGAAATTTTTTTATTAAAACTGAAAACGAGATTACAATGAAAACTGAGATTACATGTAAACTGAAAACTATTGAAAACAATGAAAGACTAATTAAAATGAAAACATAAAGCTAATTTGAAGAGAAAAATAATGCACTCCTTCTATGTGAGCTCAAGGGTCCTTTTTATAGCCTTCAAGAGCTTGGGATTCTTCTTGGAAGAGCCTAGAGACTCAATCCTCAGCCACACAATCACATCAATGTCACAATCACCAATCAGAGAGCTCCAATTCACCAAATGAGGTGTTGCAGCCAATGAGGTAGCTCCAATTAGCCACGTTTGCATCCTTATCTGACATGTCAGTGCTTCTAGAAGCCTTTTCCAAGATGCTAAGTACGAGGTTGATACTTGGGTAAATGGGTAAAAGTGAATGGGTAAAAGGGCGTTTGGATTGGGGAAGAAGGGACTGTTGGGCGCGTTTGGATTTGTTTAATATAAATCAAATGAATTGACCGGGTCTTGAGTGCGTTGACCTGGGTAAAAAGGTGGGTAACGGGTTGGCTGGGTATCCGGGTAATATGGAGTGGATTGGATCATGTGTTTTGGGCCGAAGGTTGTATATTGGACTTGGATTAGCTTTGTAACCTTTTAACAAATCAAGGACCCAATGTGTATAAGATGAAACTTCAGGGACCACACATGTAAATTCTGAAAATATCTTTGAAGGATCATTTTTGTCATACTTAAATAGACCAAGGCTGAATTTGAAACTTTTGATTCTTCAAGGGTCATTTTTGCCAAAAGCTCAAAGATGAGGGACTAATTTTAATAATACTTCAAACTTGATTATATCTTCCAAAAATCATCCTCGGAGAATAAAATCTTCATAAATGCAAAATTTTGATCTTCCGGCTCAGCTTAAGCTCTCATAATCTCTCGTGCTCGGATTTACGTCTGATTTGGATCCTTTTTGTGTGTTTTTTACATATCCGTACCTGCACAAACACAAACTCAAGAAAGCAAAAAATATTAGCAATAAACGGCTCTTTCTTGGTTATTTTGGGTCAGTTTTGATAATGAAAAGATATGTGTTTAAGCACATATCACACCTGCATTACACACAGACGACACAGATGGAATAGAAGTAGATGTGGAACCTGAAATGTTAGAGGGTTCCGAAACAGTTATAGTAGATATACTCACATCAATAGCTTTAGGTATCCATTTAAATCCTAGTGTGTTATATATCCATTTCTGCCATCTCCAACTAGTTTTTGCTTTAGTCTTAGTGAATGCACTAGGTGGTACTACATTCCTAGGAGGTGAAACTGGAGCTACATGGACTGTAAAGCGTTTCTTAGAATCTAAAGAAGGCAGTCTACCAAGCACAGACTTAGAAAGATTAGTGGGTCGAGAGGTATTCCGGTTCTTAGGATTCCTTAAACGAGAGATGATAGCTTTAGCAACACATTTGTCATGACAATCAGAATTCATACTTTTACGACAAATAACACAAGGTGCATCAGACTGAATATCAAAAGTACTTAACGGTTTAGCATTCGTTACATCACTATTTCTATTACATTTGTCGGACGTAATATCTATAGTGGAGGCAACGTGAGTCTTATTCATAGTCCTAGGGTGTTCTTCTACTTTAGCATTCCTTATTGATCTTTTCTTAGGTCGTAACTATTTGGCGATTGATACCACTGATAGGTCACTAGATTTACCACACAAGCTTAATAGAAAGATAGAGAGGCGATTGAACAATAAACCAAACATACACACACGTAAATGCTAAGACCGGTTATGCGTAGGTGTGAGTGAAAGAGAATAAATTGAACAACCAACCTTCAAATGAAGGTTTACAAGAGTATTTATAGGAGGGAAGGTAGGGCAACACACCTAGTTCCCATCCTTTCCTTATTGGGCTAGGCCTAGGCTTATGGGCCTTCTACATAAGCCTAAGGCTAATAACAAACATAAAGGCCATAATTAAGCTAACTATTACATATGAATAACTAACACTTGAATAAAAGTTTAGGAGTGATTCCAACAATGAGTCACAACGACTATGAGAAAACCCAACCCAAGTGATATAAGATGCAAATCGCTGAAACCATGCTCTAGGGGCCTGCTTGAGCCCTTACAGAGACCGTTGCAATAAGCACACATAATCAGGATGCACAGGATCCCGAAACCCTAGAGGTTGTTGCATATAAATTGTCTCAGATAAATCATCATGCAAGAAAGCATTCTTAACATCAAGCCAATGAATCAGCCAATGTCAAGAAGTAGCTAAACTCAAAACAACCCGAATAGTACCCGGTTTTACCACCGGCCTAAATGTCTCATCTACATCAACCCCCTCTAATTGATTACTATCATTTGCCACAAGACGGGCCTTGTAGCGACTAAGGGTGCCATCAGCCAAATATTTATGACGAAAAAGCCACATATATCGAATAATGTTGGTGTTTGTGGGCCGGGGCACGAGAGTCCAAGTACCGTTTTTAATAAGTGCAGTGTATTCATCACGCATAGCATTTTTCCAATCTGGATCAGTAAACGCATCACGGTAAGATTTTGGTAATGGAGAAACGGAAGACACATGCAGGTTGAGAAGTTTAGTAGGACGGTTAGTCCCAACACGATATCGTATGACCATGGGATGAATCGAGACAGGGTTTGGGTTTCATAGAGGATCTGGAATGATGTGTTGGTGTTGGGCCGTAGGTGGTGATGAATTTGGTGTATCATGTTGGGCGGCGGTGGTGATGGTGCTGGATCATGGGTGTCCTCATTTTAGGCCGTATTGGGACTAGTGGGAATTGGTGTTGTTGGTTCGTTTGTGGGTTGAAGCACAACGGGTTGCACAACAGGAGCTGATGGAATGAAAGGTGAATTTATATCGGGTGAGTCATCTAAGAAATTGTAGTTGGGTGCCGATGTTAGGTTAGATGTGCCATAGGGAAAAACAGTTTCATCAAATGTGACATGTCGAGAAAGTATAATTTTCTTGGTGTTGAGGTCGAGGCAACGATATCCACGGTGATTTGAGGCTTGTCCCAACTAAACGGAGGGTGTGGCGCGTGTTTCAAGTTTGTGATTTGGATATAGGTGGGGGTAACATAAGCAGCCAAACGTGCGTAAAAGACTATAATCCGGGTTTTGGCCAAACAGTTGGGTATAAGGGATTTCATTGGCAATAGCAGTGGAAGGCAAGACATTTAGTAAGTGAATAGCCATATTGAGAGCTTCAACCCAAAATGTTGGTAGGAGTTTAGCTTGAAAAAGCAAGGTCCGAATGAGATTATTGATGGTGCGAACCATCCGTTCAGACTTCTATTTTGTTGTGATTTTTTAGGGCATGAAAAGCGAAATTGAATGCCATTTTCGGCAAAAAGTTTATGAAGGTTAGGGTTGTTAATTTCACCGCCATGATCACACTGAAAGGACGTGATTTCACACTTAAATTGAGTGTGAACATAATTACAAAATAGTCCAAATTTAGACAAAACATCCGATTTGTTAATTAATGGATAAACCTAAACAAAATGCGAAAATGATCCAAGAAATTTACATAATATTTAAAACCCGAAAGACTCAGAACTGGTGAAGTCCACACATCCGAGTGAATAATTTCAAAACAAGCATTAACGACAGTATTGAAACTAGCAAATGAAGTCTAACGTGTTTGCCAAGGTGGTAGGCATGGCAAAGCACGGGGGACTTCTCTTTATTACATGAAATGAAATTATTTTAAACTAGACGACGTACCACTTCGCTTCCTGGATGTCCAAGACGCTGATGCCACGTATTTTGACTGACAACGAGAACTTGAGGAATTGGAGACGGAGCCGTGACAGGATAAAGGTCCCCGATGCTATCACATCGAAGAAGCACCCGCGTCATGAAATCCTTAACAGAAAAACCAAAAGGATCAAATTCAATTGTACAGTTATTATCGCGTACAAATTGGCGAACGAATATTAAATTTTTTACAATATGAGGGGTGATAAGCACATTATTTAAGTGAAGTGGTCGAGTGGGAGTCGGCAAGATGCTATGACACGTATGGATGACATGAATAGAATACCCGTCACCAACCGAGATGGACGGATACATGCACGTATTAAAAACATTACTAAGACTATTAACAGAAGCATTTAAATGTAGGCTCGCACATGTATCCATGCTCCAGGCGCCCGTTGTTGGATCATGAAGTGTCCCGGCGGTGAAAGCTTGTGGTAAAATTGTCTCTTGACCCGAGGTTCTCGTGTGTCCCATATGTTGTAATGGTGGACATGTTGGAGCATGTGTGGGCTGAGGAACAGTAACCGGATTATGAGGGAGGGCTGTTGGGCCGACTTGCATATGATAAACAGTAGCAGGGTTATTTTGGGCTTGAGGGATGTAACCGATTGGGTTAACTGATAGGTGGCCTGAGTGAAGTAACCAGGTGTGGTAATGTGGTATGTAGGTGTGTTGGGTTGGACTTGAAGGGGACCAAAACCTGGTGGTGCTCTAAGTGAGCTTACTGGGCTCGTATGTGGTGTAGTGTAGGTGGTCATGTAAGCCGAAGGTCCACCAGTGGGATTTTTAGGACTACTAAAAGTTCCATTAGGTGTATTATTATTATTCCCCATTAGACCATGTTTACCCAACATTGCTATCACAATATCCTCAGTATTATTAGGCGCCTTAGGATCAATAGTTCGTACATTAGTTTTAGCATTTGCATCATGAACAATTTTGCAACCCACTCCATAGCGACACGTACCCCTAGCATAGTTAATACAAGGTTTCCATGAATTCACTTGAGGGTTCGATGGATTTCGAGACATACCTTTTTCGGTCATGAGCACCAATGGAGATGAAGACGAGGAGTCCATGGAAAGAGATAGAGACTTGGATTTCAACCACATCACTTCGGTGATGAGCATGGAGCGAGCCGTTTTGAAGTCGAGAAAGGTATCTTTGTGGTGCATGATGCCACAAACTTGATCGTATTTATTGGTTAGGCGTTCAAGAGCATAGTGTACCAAGTCTTCATCCGGAATAGGAGAGTCGAGGCTAGCAAGAATGGTATGCTTAGGTTTAGAAGACGAATAGATCGCAACTCCGCTTTCAAGGCATGTGTACATGACCGCTTGTTATCTTTGACAATATCAGTGAGTGTGTCCCACGCTTCTTTGGCCATTTTAGGATGAGCCACCACCAACCTCCTTTGAATAGAATCCGAAAGAGTCGTGAAAATCCATTATAGGAAGATTTTGTCCACTTTGAGCTCGTCTTGCGTGAGAGTAAAGCTCGAACTAGATGAGGCATCGGTGGAAACCCCATGGATAAACTTGTCTACTTCATAGCTATAGCAAATTTGCTCAAAGAAAAATTCCCATGAGCCGTAGTTCTAGATGTCTAGGTCAAGTTTGACGGGTACCCGTGTGAGGAGATGATGGTGAGTGACCGCCGAAAGTTTTTCGGAGAGAGGGACAGTTGGAGGAGTTGTAGGTCCTGTCATCGGGAGTATTAGGGTTTATGTAATTGAATGGGAATATGTAGATTATAGTGTTGATACAAAAGTTGGGCGTTCCTTTTTTGAACTCCGGTTCTCGTACCAATTGAATCCTGATTCTTGAGACCTGCGTACTAAGTAAATAGAAAACACCGTTAGGCTAATCATGGGATTGTCTCCCATGATTATCCTCCGGCGTGAGAGTAAGTAATCGGTTTTAGGGTTAATAGGAGAGTTAGGGTTTTAGATCGTACCTTTAATGAGGGATGGGGTTCCATTTATATACACACGAAATCCTTGTTGGTTTCCTGTTCCCCAACCTTCGGCATATCCCGCCTAAGTCGGTTGGTAAACTATTATCTCCAAAGATAGGAGATATCCGATATCTTATTCCATAAATAACTTTTGGGTTTGGGCCTTCGTGAGCCCAAACACTTATCGCCTTAGCCCAGTTCATGCTGGGCTCACTAGTAGCGGTCATTGGTCGGGTTCGTGACCCGAATGTAGACTATACGTCATCATGTCCCCTCAGTCTAGTATGCGCAGTGACCAGCTGCGGTTGCTAGACTAATAGTTTTAGCCAATAAAATCTGCGAAGCGTAGCGAAGAAGCTAAAAGGTTTCATACCCTTAAAAATACTCGGTGAATCTAGTCACAATATTTCAAATGAATGCCTCGTAAATCGGGGGAAAGTAACTGTAACGGTGTCACGTCAATCCATCCTATCCACACATTGGAGATAGTGGGATCCACGTGTCGATCATCGCGTGGCTGTAAAAACTATATAAACGTTCGCCTCCACATTGCTGTGTTTATCACAGTAAAAATCGTACCGCCATTGTTAAAAAGCTTCAATCTTTCCAGCAAGAAAAACTTAATATTCCAAAGGTAACAGCGTGTGCGCATTTAAAAACTATACCATGGTCCGTGGTTTGTCTGACTTCACCTCTGATTTGACCGAGGATGAACTGCGTGAGTTCACCTCGGATTATTATATCCCAATGGCTCTGCATCCGGAGGTGCCAGCTGCGAAGGCGTCAATAGCGGATTTCCCCGAGGGGAAAGTAGGGGTATACACACGCTTTTTTGAGTTCGCGAATCAACGTGTGCCTATATCCTTATTTTTGTGCGATGTGTTAAATTTTTATCGTCTACACATATCTCAGCTGCACTGTATAGGTGCGGCAAAAATAATTAACTTTGAGGTCAACTGCCGTTTACTGGCAATAAACCCCACGATCTACCTTTTTCGCGCATTCTACCACACAACGTGGTCAAATGGCTGGGTGTCGTTCGCTAAGCACGCGGGGAGGCTACAATGTTATACCGATAAAGTGGACGCGCTTAGGAACTGGAGGGAAAAAATTTTCTGGGTCGATGAAGTGTTTTTCCCGTGGCGTTTCGCATTTTACACCCAAAGTTCGCTGCCCAAGGATGAGCGCCCCCTCCCTGGATCATATAGCGCAGAAGATGCAGAAACGATAAACGCCAATCGTCTGCCCATTAATTCCTACCCCGAGGAATTTTTGGTACATATGGGCATCAGTCGTAACTACTTTGGTAGACCTGAGGAAGTGCCAATCTTCTTAGGCGCGGATGGCCAGGGTGGGTGCTCATCCTTTCGCCTTCCTTTGCTTTATTAATGTGAGCATTTCTTTTCATCTCTGTACTTTTGGTAACATGTTTGTTGTTTGTCTTACTTTTCGCAGAGATGGATCTATTCGAGTCGTTCAGGTTGGGCCGCCAAGTAACTGTGGGAGTGCGCCCGTTGAGGGAGGGTGAAGTCCCCATTTTGGATTCGACTGCAGGGCGTGTCATGGAGTTGAACTGAGGAGGCTGGGAGTAGTGGGGCTGGTGTGCTGGAGGCTATTCCTGTGCAAGGCGTACCCAGTCCTCGGGTACCGTCCCCTCCGGTAGAGCCGTCGCACATAGAAGTGGCAGAGAGCATGGAAGAGGAAGAGAGCCATGGCCTGAAGCGCAAGAGAGTGCTTGGTGGAGATGGTGCAAGCGCGTCTAGGAAGAAGCGCCCTGTAATTCTTGACGTGGAGTCTTCATCAAGTGATCTTTCAGCCTCTCGCTCCAAGGAGACTACTCCACCCAAGTAAGTATGATTACTAGATCACGTATCTAATTTATTGATCGCGTTATGAATTGTCGTCTCTTTGCGTGCAGTATCAGAGCTACTGGGTTATCTTCTGAGCAGTCTGAAGACTCACTGCCTAAGGCCAGTCCCTCGCTTGCTGACCCTCAGGATTCCAAGGATAAAGATACTGAGCCATTGACACCTGGGGGCGTGCCCGTGGGTCAGCTAATGGGGGAACTTGCTTCCGCTGCTGCGCACCAGGTTGCATTGGTTGTGCAGCTAAAGACAATGTATGATGGAGAGAGCATCCAAATCGCTCAAAAAGATGAAGAGATTGCACAACTGAGAGCGCTATTGGCCAGTGCTCAGGTTGAATCAGAGGCAGCGAGCTCGTATGCCAAGAGACTTGCCGAATAGAAGATGTCACTTCTTACCCAGGTGAATCAGAAGCGGTCCGCGCTAAAAGAGTATAAAGCTACCTGCGCCTGGGCACTTGGGTTTATGGAACAAGGTAAAGATGAGCACTTCGCTCGGCTGGGAGAGTTTCGTGCCGCTGTAGATGAGATGTTGAAGAAGCAAGAGATGAAGCTCCGAAAGCTGAGCATTGAGTATGATGAAGAGCTTTATCTGCAGTTAATCTCTAGTATTGCCGAGCGCATGTGGCTCATTGGTCATGGGCTGCGCCTTGCCGCTCTCAGTACTTTGGAGTCAAAAGAGGTGGTAGACGCTTTTGGAGGGGTCGTGCAGTGCACGTTGGCGCGGGGCAAGGCCGAAGCTGTAGGGGAGCTCCATGAGGCTAATTTGTTGAAGGTGCTTGCTGATAAGGTACCTGGCTATAATGAGCACGCGTAGGATAATCTAGTTTTCGCAATGGAAAAGATGAAGCTATTGGAGCTGCCTCTAATTGCTGAATTGGAGCGTGACCAAGATTATCCCATAGGGGTAATTATGGAGGGGCTAACCTTGGCTCGGCATCATGCTGAAAATGCGGAGGCGCAACTTGATTATTTTTTGAAACCAAATGAGTCCCAGCTGCAGGTGCCTATGTTTGTGCGCCCTCGCGATATCTTGAATCTGTTTGCCTTGGAGAAGGAAGTTCCTTTGAAGCAAGTCTTAGAAGCTCATGCTACAAGGCTTGCCAAGAAGAAAGGCGTTAAAGGCAAGGCCATTTTGTGCGGTATTGGCGCAGCTCATCTCCCCAGGTCTGACGGGGTGCCGGTTAGTGTTGCCACGGTATCCCGCCAAGACTCCGACTTGTTGAAGAAGTTAAGCGAGGTTAAGGACGCAGCAAGCCGTGTGGGGAGCTCCTCTCTTAGTCGTTGTAAGAGCATATAGATTGTAACTTGTGTTAATATCCTTTTGTAAGGACTTGTAGTCCTTAATAAAATTCTCCTGTTGTTGAATGCGTGTTGATATTATTGCAATTTGTAATGTTTGTACTTAGTTATTCGTCTTTGCATAAAAATCGTACTTGTTGTCTAAGAACCAAACTGTTACATAAGCTCTAATAATATATGAAATTAATAATCGTGTATGAAATTCACTGTGTACTTAAAACATAATTTCTAACCACTTGTATCATAATCGTGTATGGTGTGATATGCAGCGTACTGTAAATATCATATCAAGGAGTCAAGTGTCTTGATTCCTAATTTGTTAAACGCGCACAGTATGCATTGTTGCGCACCCGTCGTGGGATGCGCACCGAACTTATTCCAACGTCTTGAGAACAAGGTGTTTAACAAGGATACATGATCCAATGTTGATGGGTTTGCAACCCTCTTACTCAACGAGTTATTTAGTAGGTTTACTCATCCTTTGGCCATCGTGGGTTTATTAAGTGCATGCACGCCATGTAGGCAAGAGATAAAAAATGTTAAGACATAAAGTATATAGAAATAACAAATTTAAATGTGTCACGGAGTTAGCTAGAAACCGCGACGTTTTATTAATACTTGCAAGTTTTTGTGAAAGAAAAATAAATAAGACATTTGCCTAAAACAAAATGTAAATACACGGATATTTATTGGGCACTTCTAGAATGCGGGAATGTCCGTGTGCTGGGCCGTAGCCATTCCTATAGATAACATCGCTTAAGATTGCAAATGTTCCATGTGCGTGGTAGTTCACGACCATCCATGTCTCGTAGCTTGTACGCGCCTTTTCCTAATGCTTTAGTAACCTCATAGGGTCCTTCCCACTTTGGTCCAAGTTTGCCGGTATCTTCTGCGTGGCTCGCATCATTGGCGCGGTATACGAAGTCACCTGGTCTGAATGAAACACTTCGCACTTTAGCATCGTAGTATCCCTTCATTTTTGCTTTGGATCTCGCTTCACGTATAGCTGCGCGCTCGCGTCTCTCTTCCAACAGGTCTAAGTCAATACGCCGTTCGTCGTCATTGGTTGCAACATTGACTTCAGCAGTGCGAATAGTTGGCATCCCAATTTCGGCTGGTATGAAGGCCTCTGTCCCATAGACCATAGAAAAGGGAGTGTCTCCCGTGATAGTTTTGATTGAAGTGCGGTGTGCCCACAGAACATGCGATAATTCTTCCACCCACCTTCCTTTGTGCTTGTCCAGACGTGCCTTAATTCCTTCTCCCAGACTTCGATTTGCACGCTCTACTAAGCCGTTGGTTTGTGGGTGTTTGACCGACGCGAAATCTTTGTATGATATTTAACTTCTCGCACCAGTCCTTGAAGGGGTTGTCACAGAATTGTTTCACGTTGTCCGAGATGATTTCCCCAGGTAGTCTGAAGCGGCATACAATATTTTCCCAAACAAAGCGTTTTACCTGATTGCCAGTAATTGTTACAACTGCCTTTGCTTCTATCCACTTGGTGAAGTAGTCTATGGCTACTATGAGGAACTTCAATCCTCCTGCTGTAACGGGGAAGGGACCTGCAATGTCGATACCCCACTTGTAGAATGGCCATGGCGCCGTGATAGGTGTTAGCTTCTATTGTGGTTGGCGTGGAACGGGTCTATGAACCTGGCAGTCGCCACACTTTCTTATTAAGTCCCGCGCATCACGGTGCATGGTGGGCCAATAGTATCCTGAGCGTAAAGCGCGCGCCACCACCGACTGTGGTCCTGAATGCATGCTTCATGAACCAGCGTGGATTTCCTGGAGTACATAATTTGCTTGCAGGGGGCCGACACAGCGGAGCCATGGTTACAGAAAGGAGCGTCGATATAGTATACCGTCTCGAAGTTCAAACCTATGTGATGTACGCCGTATTCTTCGGGCTTCCTTCTGATCTTGGGGCAATACGCCCTTGCTTATGAATTCCATTATTGGTGTCATCCACGTAGGAACTTCCTCCTCTATTACCGTGGATATTTCCATCTCTGAGATGGACTTGCTCTTCAGCGTTTCCACCAACACTTATTTTGATAGGTGTGCAAAGCATGTGGACGCAATCTTGCTTAGTGCATCCGCCTTTCGATTTTCCCCCCTCGGGACTTGCTTAATCGTAAACCTGTCGAAACTCTGAATTAGTGACTTGGTCTTGTCGAGGTATTGGATCATGTTTTCTTCTTTAGCCACGTACTCGCCCAACACATGGTTGGCCACTAGCCGGGAATCTACATTTGCTTCTAGGTTGCGTACACCCATTCGAGCTGCAATGCGTAGTCCGACGATTAGGGCTTCATACTCTGCCTCATTGTTTGTCGCAGTGAATTCAAAACGCAGTGCGTAAGTGAATTCTATTCCCTCTGGGATTGTGAGGATAAGGCCTGCTCCTGACCCATCCACGCATGAAGATCCGTCCGTGAACAAGATCCATGGGTCTTGTATTGCCCCCTTACTTTGTGAGGGAAAGTCCTCAGTATCCGGTTTTTCGATGATAAAGTCTGCTAGTATCTGCCCTTTAACCGCAGTACATGGTCTGTAGGAGATGTTATGCTCACCTAGCAACACACTCCACTTCTGCAGTCGTCTCGATGTGTCGGGTTTGGAGATGATTTGCTTGATTGGTTGGTCTGTGATCACTGCTATTGGGTGCGCCTGGAAGTACCTGCGCAACCGTTTGGCGGCGAACACTAATGCCAGGACCAACTTCTCCATTGCGCTGTAATTAATCTCTGTTTTCTTGAGCGCTTTGCTTACAAAATACACAGGTGTTTGTACTGAATTCCTATCCGTCAGCAGTACTGCGCTGACTGCTCCATGAGTCGCAGATAAGTACATAATTAATTCTTCCCCTGGTCAGTTTGCGACTAGTGTGGGGAGCGCTGCCAGGTGTTGTTTAAGCTGTGTAAAGGATTCTTCTGCCTCCGTAGTCCAGCGAAAATCTCCCTTTTTTATACACTTCTTGAGTGTTTTGAAGAGAGGGAGTGACTTGTCTGCTGATTTGGACAAGAATCTATTTAGACCGGCCAGTTTTCCATTGAGAGATTGGACTTCCTTCAACGTGCACGGTGAAGGAAGTTCGATGACAGCCTTAGTTTTTTCTGGACACGGTTTGATGCCATCAGGCTCTATCAAATATCCAAGGAACATGCCTTCTATAGCGCGAAAAGTGCATTTCTTAGGATTTAGCTTCATGTTGATATCTCGTAGAGTCTTAAACGTTTCCTCTATGTCACGCACCAATTCCTCCTCAGCGTGGCTTTTTATGACCAGGTCGTCAACGTAAACCTCTAGGTTGTGGCCTACATGTTTTTCAAATGCGTTGTCTACCAGTCGTTGGTAGGTGGCGCCTGCGTTCTTCAAGCCAAAGGGCATTTTAGTGTAGCAAAAGATGCCTTGGCTTGTGTGGAAGTCCGTTTTTTCCTCATCTTCCTTAGCCATCTGGATTTTGTGGTATCCTTTGTATGCGTCTAGGAAGCATTTAAGTGGGTATCCACACAAAAGACTCTATCTTCCAGTCTATCTCTGGTAGCGGGTAGCAGTCTTGTGGACATGCCTTGTTGAGATTTGTGAAGTCTACGCACATCCGCCAACTACCGTCACTTTTCTTGACCATTACTGGGTTGGAAAGCCAGTCGTGGTAATAGACTTCTCGCATGATACCTGCCTCCACCAGTTTGTGTACTTCCGCCAGAATTGCTTGTGCGCGTTCTGGAGCTTGGCCGCGCTTCTTCTGGCGTACTGGTGTGTATCCTTGTCGGATTCTTAGCTTGTGCTCTGTGATCGAGCATGGTACACCGGTCATGTGCTTTGGTTCCCATGAAAAGATATCCAGATTCTTTTGCAAGAGTGCGCACACGGCTGTCCTATCTTTATCAGACAGTGATCCCCCAATCGATACTTCTTGATCTGGGTACTCAGGATGAATTGCAATCCTCAAGTTTGGCATTTTAGGTGCGCATTGCTCTGAACTATTTGCCGTCTCACATGTAATCGTGTTACATTCGCTAGGTGGTACAGTGGCATTGTAGAGAGTCACAACACCTCCTTCCACTGGGAATTTGAGCATCCCATGTGCTGTATATGGTACTGCGCGTATGGCTGATATCCCTGGTCTTCCGATAATGCCGTTGTACGGCGAAGGAGATTTGATCACCAGAAAATTCATCCAGGCTGTCGCGGAGTGTTCCTTATTGCAAACGTTGACTAGTAAGCGTATTTGCCCTATAGGCCATATCTTTTCTCCTGTAAAACCAGTCAACGCTGTCATGGCGGGGTTAACTGACTGCGTATCTCAGGTCGCAGTCGCTTGAAACAATGTTCGTACATTATGTCTGCAGATGCTCCTCCATCAACATACATGCGGTGGATATCGTGACCCCCTGCATTAATTTCAATGGTGAGCGGGTCTACTACTGTGTTGTCCGCAGTCAAGGTGGGGAAAGAGATTTCACTTCCACGGGAAAACCTTTGGCTGATCTTCTGCCTAGTTACTCGCTGCCATGATTGTATCATGTAGATGGTGTCAGCATTATCTTTGGGTGCCTCTTTTTTTCTCCCAGTCTTCTGCCTATCTTTTCCCTCCTTGATGTTCTTGACCAGATGGTCCAATCTGCCTTCTTTTACTAGTTTATCAATTAACTGGCGCAATTGGACACATTCATTGGTGGTGTGGCCCTTCTGCCCATGATAGTCACAGTATCCACTCCCCACGTGTCGATCCTCTAGGGTGCGCATTGGTGGGGGTCTTGGGAAGTTCGCGCCTTCCGTCGCCAATATCTCCTTTGGAGTCTTGGTTAGCGGGGTATATCTGTCATTATCCCGTCCGCTCCCCTGGCCGCGGTAGTTCTTGTTACGGTTGCTACTCTGGTCAGTGGATTGTCTCCGAGGTTGTTCCTGTGACCGATAGTTTGAGTAGCCTTTCTTGCTATCCGCCGCGGCGGCTTCTCCTTGGATAAAGGACCTTGTGCGTTTCATAAGTTCATAAAAGGTTTGTGGGATCTTGTCGTTCAACCTTTTGATGAGTTCTGGGTTATTGATCCCGTTCATGAACCCTGAGATCTTCAGTACTTCGGGGCATGCCTTAACCTGTATTCACTCATCTTTGAAGCGCTCTACATAAGCACTTGTAGATTCCCCCTGGTGTTGTTTCACCCTGGCGAGTTCGACAGGGTTTTTAACGCACTTCTTTCTTTGAGTGAAGTTCAGGTGGAACGCCTTCCGCAATTCTTCAAAGCCATCAATGCTTATGCGTGGAAGCTTACTAAACTAGTTTCACGCGTTTCCCACTAATGTGGAATTGAACATGTGGCACCACACAGGCTGTGGCCAATTTTCATTGGTAGCAGCTGATTCAAAAAATTTTGGGTGATCGTCCGGATCACCTGTTCCATCATAGGTTTTCACATTGGCGGGCATGCGCCTCCTTTTATTTTTTGAGAAATCGCTGATGCGCCGAGTGAATGCATCTACTTTTTGGCGGCGCCACGGAAGGGATATGTCTTCATCCTCTTGGTCGCGATATTTTCTCCTAGATTTCCTGGACGAGTTTTCCCTCTTTCGGCGCTTGCGCCGACTGTCCTCAGAGTTCCCACTTGAAGGACTTTCACTTGGGCTTTCACTTGGAGAGTACCGTCGTCCTAGTCTGTCATGGGCCCTACAGCTGCCAAGCCTAGCGTGGACGTTGGTACGCTGACCATATTCCTCGTGTTCCTCAAGGAGCTGCATGTCCGCTGCTTCATCATTCTCAACTCTCCTCCCAATCCTGGTAAATACTGGGGGTTGCCGGTTATCCCTTCCGCGTTTTTCCTTCTGATGACGCGGTGGAGATATCTCATATTCCGGGCCGAAGTCAAGACGGGCGTGCAAACTCCTACTAGACCTCTTTTTAGCCTCCTCTTGCATGAGAGCAGCCAAGGTTTCGTAGTTTTGAGACACGAAATCGCTTGGCGCTAGTTCCGGCGCAACCCCTTCTAGAGCAGGGGTGTCTGTTTCTACCAATAAACTCTTGTTTCTGTCAGGTGCGTCTGGTACTTTTGTAAGGTCCGCCTCTAGCACCTATTGGAGTGGAGTGGTAAAAGAAGTGCGCAGTGGACCTTCTGCGCTAGTAGTGGTTGGGGTGGCCTGGGTTGTCCCCGAGCGTGGTTCCACCGTTGGGAAGACCAGATCTGGGCCTGATCCTTGGTTTCTAGTAGCGCCGGTTGTCCTAGAGGTTTGTTTAGAAACTGACCCACTTTGCTGCTTCTTCCCATGTATGTCACCATGCGATCGCTGGTTTTGATTTCCTTGCTTTGTCATTCTAGTTCTTAGTTCTTAGTGATGGTCCCACGGATGGCGCCACTTGTTGATACAAAAGTTAGGCGTTCCTTGTTTGAACTCCGGTTCTCGTACCAATTGAATCCTGATGCTTGAGACCTGCGTACTAAGTAAACAGAAAACACCGTTAGGCTTATCGTGAGATTGTCTCCTACGATTATCTTCCGGCGTGAGAGTAAGTAATCGGTTTTAGGGTTAATAGGAGAGTTAGGGTTTTAGATCGTACCTTTAATGAGGGATGGGGTTCCCTTTATATACACACGAAATCCTTGTTGGTTTCATGTTCCCCAACCTTCGGTGTATCCCGCCTAAGTCGGTTGGTAAACGATTATCTCCAAAGATAGGAGATATCCGATATCTTATTCCATAAATAACTTTTGGGTTTGGGCCTTCGTGAGCCTAAACACTTATCGCCTTAGCCCAGTTCGTGTTGGGCTCACTAGTAGCGGTCATTGGTCGGGTTCGTGACCCGAATGTAGACTATACGTCATCATATAGAATATAGGAATGATATAATAAATGTGTATAATGAATGGATTTAATGACCATGCACGAATTACCAAACAAATCGTGACCTAAGCACGAACAGATTAACAATTTGTGACCTAAGCACAAATACCAAAACACAAATACCAAAACACAAAAAGAACAAAAAAATGAAGCTTTGTACAAGGATCTAGGGTTTTGAATGAAGACAACAGAAGTTAGGGTTTTGGGACCGATTTGTGGCTTGATACCATGTCAATGTATTGAATGGTAATTGATTTTGATTGATTGATTACACAATAATATCATACACATATATAACAAACTATAGAAGATTCTAGTTTCGGGCTTGGGCCCGATACAATCACCTAACATATTACGGGCTAACACTAGCAAGATACTAGAAGCTCAAAAAACATAACAAGTCAAGATACAGACATCAGATATCAAAAAAATGAGAAAAATCCCCACTTACAGAGGCCGAGCCATCGGTTTTCACTGCAAGGGTGTTTTTGATGCCATCCAAAACAAGCCTCGAATTAATGAAAAGAATGCATAAATAAAACAAACAAAAGAGCCACCAGGAACAAGCCTAGCGCGAAGCAACCATCAACTCAAAGCATTACTGAAAACCAACAAAAGGGACTTGAGTCAATCGATCCAACTGTAAGCCATACAACATCTATGATGAAGCCACGAGAAGGTAAAAGATCGAATTTTATCGTAAATGACATTTCTCTTGAAAGGATGATGACCAAAAATGTTGTTACGGAATCTCCAAAGCCACCACAAAGTAGCAGCAAAGATAACATATAAACGCCTTTCCTTTCTTTAGACGCTTGCTAAGAATCAAACCAAACCTTCCAATGATCAAACGAAGCACAAGAAGGACACAAAACATCACACCAATTACGAACCGAATTCCTGATGACTTTAGCATTATCACAACCAAAGAATATATGATTGGAAGACTCCATATTAGCATTACATAAAGGGCAACCAATTGAAGGAATATCAATCCCACGAGAGGAAAGATTAAGCCGATGAGGAAGACAATCCAACATGAAGCGCCACATAAAAATATTAACCTACGAGGGATGCACTTTTCCCATTGAGTCGGACTATCTGATAAAGATTTAAAACATACATTTTTAGGGGGTCACTTAAGCCTTAAATCGTTGCATTTTATATCCGTTACTGCTTAAAATCATTCCTTTTCATATTTTAGGTCTTTTGGAAGCAAATTGCTGTAATCAAGCATACTTGGACGAAAAGGAGCGAAAACATGAAGAAAACGACAAAATCAAGATTTCAAGGCTGTTTTACACACCTGATCGCATCCCAACTCATTGGGTGACGTCGTCGCTCACAAGGTTTTCTAAAAAGTCTCAAGCGACGGCTCAGGTCATATTTTGGTTTTACAAGCTGACGGCGTCACACCTAAATCCATAAGGGCGTCGCCCTTACTTTTTCACCAGACAACTAAGGTCCATTCTGAGACGACGTCCTTATGCAAGCCAGCAGCGTCACACTTTCTCACATGACATCGTCTCAATGATGACTTGTCCTAAACGAAACCCTAATGACGGCGACCATACGGCATCACCATCAAAAGGTGACATCGTCGCAAGTGTAAATCTATATATAGACTTCGAATTTTATGTATTTTGTGTGCATTATTTTGGAGAGAAAACCCTAGTTCATTAATAGTCTGACTTGGGCAGTATTTTAGGGTTCCAAACCCTTCTTTACACTTAAAGATAATTTTGTTTATCCAATCTATCACCATGTTTGTTCTATGTTCAATTGTTTGTTTGTGTTCTTGCCTATCTACCATGCTTAACTAAATTAATTAGTGTTTGCTTAGATCCAATGAAAGCTAGTTGTTGATTATTGTTAGGTTGTCTCTTGTTTTAATTGGTAGACGCTAGAGTAAGAAAAACTGGCTTCTTCTTTAATTGTTGCGAGCTTGAACGTCCTAAATAGCAAAAAGCTTGAGAGTGCACTTAGGCCATCATTGTGTTTATTGCGTGAATTCTAGCTTAAGGATAATAGAGTATTCGGGAGAGATACTTTGGTACTTGGCGATACCGGATAGTCTAGAGGAGAGTTCGATTCATAGAACTAGGGAATTAAGCACCCCCTATGACTAACACGGAATGCAACGCACCAATTATAAAGAGGATGTGAAAATTCAACCGACCAATAAGAGATAACTAGGGAGTAAGAAAATCTAAGTAAACACGTTTTTAATTATCATAAGAAACACAATCAATTAATCCGTAGCTTTTCCTTTCCATTAGTTAATTAGTTTTTAATTTCAATTGTTTAGTAGTTTAATTAGAATTACCATCCCCACTCTTCAAACCCTGAGATTTTACTTGTTTTCCAAAAAAATATAAAAAGCTAAAAAAGAATCACAGTCAACCTCACCTTTTCATCATACATCTCTACTAGCATCTCTATTCCCTTAGAGAACGATCAACCTCCTGGGCTTCCCCATACTACACGGAAACGATTAGGTACAATGCCTAGTGGGTTGTAAAGCTTGCTTGTTGAAAAGGAAGTCTTTCGACCCCGAACTCACGCATCAAGTTTTTGGCGCTGCCGCCGGGGAATATAATAGCTTGTTAGGTTTCTATGTCGATTAGGTTTACTCGATTGATTCCTATCAAGTGAGCTTCTTTCTTTTTCATTAGCTTTCTTGTAGCCTATCCCCCTTCTTCGTGTTTTTGTTCGTAGCCTTGTCACTTTTTATCATGGAAGGTGATAATCTACCCAACAACGATCCACCACACCATCCACTACCACCACCAAATCCACCATCACAAGACCCGCCAAGAGGCCGTACTCTTGGTGAATAATCTAGACGAAGCCATCAAAGCTATAGGAACACCATTGAGCTCCCTCATTTAGCTCAAAGTATGGCCTTGCGATCCGACACCATCCGGTTGGTGCAAAACGGATGTGCATTCCATGGACTTCGTTCCGAAGATCCTAATCAACATCTCAAGGATTTCTTAAAAATCGTTAATTCAACTGACCTTGATGCTACCACACGGGAGAACAGGCGATTGCGTCTTTTCCAATTCTCTCTGCGGGACCAAGCTAGTAATTAGCTTGAGCTTCTTCCCGCAGGATCCATCTCAAGTTGGGATGATCTCACTACCCGTTTTCTCGCCCAATTTTTCCCACCGGGGAGAACCACTAAGCTTAGGAATGATATCTTGATGTTCCAACAACGTCAAGGTGAAACCCTTTATGAGGCGTGGACTCGATTCAAGGACTTACTCCAGAAAGTCTCTCACCATGGCATTGATCTTTGGCTCCAAGTCCAAATTTTCTATGATCATGTCAATTTCATCACAAGGCGATCCATCGACCGAGCGGGCGGCGGAAGACTAAGCAGTCTCAATGCGGAAGAGTCATGGAATATCATTGAAGAGCTCACCTGTCAGTCTTATGAAAATTGGAGTGATTCTCATGAGACTCCTGATAACACGGTTAAGGCCATATCGTTACCTTGTAGTTCTTCTAACATCTTCGAAGAACAACTTTGTGCTATGGAAGAACAGATCAACTATTTAGTCAAAAGACAAAAGAAAGTGCATGGACCAACTCCTCGATCACCGATCAACTTCACTACCTCAACCGGTAACCCAACACCCCTATCTAAATCGCCTAGTCGCGAGAGAAACCCTGCTTCCCTAAAACTCTTTCGTTCCTCTTCACCGTAGCCACTTTCACCTAGCTTCAAGACACAAATCAGAGAATACATGGTGGCTCATTCGGAGAGGTTAGCTAAATTTGAGGATGAAGTTTATAAACAAAGAGAAGAAATGCAGGAGAAGATGACAGAGATGATAAACTGAGTGAAGGAGTACACTAAGATGAAGGTTCCCGATAAGGTGTTAGTAAGAAAAGATGACCAAACTATCCCCCACTATGTTTGTTAACGCCATTTTCATTGTTCGTGATGAGGAGATCACAAAAGAAACTAGTGGTAAGGATGGGGGTAGTTGACGATAAGGACACATGGACTAAAGAGAATAGCACGAATTGTAAGAATAAGGGCAATGATAAGGAATTAGATAAACCTAAGACTGTAGGGCACTACCTTAAACATGAAGTCAATAAGAAAACCATTGTTAAGTTAGTAAAAAATTTTAGGTACAATGATGCTCTTAGGAAGACCTTCTTAGGTGAAATAAAGGAGGAAGAATATAATACTATGCCTATGGGACCTTCGTACGAGGTAATTCTTAGGAAACCCGTAGCTAAGAAACAGGAGATTTGCGGGAACTTCATAATACCGTGTAGCATTGGTGACTTAGAAGATATAAAGGCCTTAGCTGACCAAGGATTCGATGTAATTAGGGGTGAGCATCGGTCCCGGACCGGACTGGACCGTCAAGACCGAGGCCGAATTAGCAGAAATCCTAGACCGAGGACCGGATCGAATGTGGTCGGTCCGGTCCAGTCCGGTCTCGGTCGGTCCGGTCTAACAAGGCCAAAATAGTCGGTTTGTGGTCCGGACCGGACCGGACCGAGGACCGAATTAGCCCAAAAGCCTAAACCGAGAACCGGACCGAATGTGGTCAGTCTGGTCCGGTCCAGTCTCGGTCAGTCCGGTCCATTCGGGTCGTTTGCTCACCCCTAGATGTAAGCATAATGCCGTTATCAATATATAATAAATTGACTAAGGAGAAACCAACCAAGACTAATCTTAGACTTTCCTTAGCCAATCATTAATGTTTACCCTTTAGGAATAGCGGAGGATGTGTTGATTGAGGTTGCAAGTAGCATTTATCCAGTGGATTTTGTGATTGTGGATATTAAGGAAGATGAACATATGCCCTTTATTCTTGGAACACCTTTCTTAGCTACCGCCAAAGCAACAATCAAATGCAGTGAGGGTGTTATGGTACTTGAAAGGGGTAAAAGCAAAGTTAGGATACATATAGCTCCAAGACATCCTATGATTAGGGAATACAAGGATAAGGAGATTGAATTAGGAGAATGGAAACGTGATAAACACATAATCAGGCATAACTACGCTACAGAAAGATCTTGCGGGAACCATCATGAGGGAAATAATGATAATAATACAAAAGGACATGACCAAGGAGGCAAGAGCCCTAAAGAGTTTGTGGAAAGAGACAAGGTTCTCTTGTTTAATTCAAGATTAAAAGCACCCAAAGGAATATGTAAGCCAAAGTGGTGTGCCTTTATACGGTGAAAAGGGCAAAAAGAGGTGGAACCATTGTGTTACTTGACGACGATGGAAAGGAATTCACGGTAAACGTACGACGTGTGAAACATTATCAAATCAATGATAACGACCTAATGAATAAAAAAGATAATGGTAATGAAGTCACATAGGGTATGGCTTCGAGTTTAGCTACAAGACTCATAAATAAAGAAAAGCGCTTCTTGGGAGGCAACCCATGTTTAATTGTTTGCATATTTGTTTTTCAATTCCATTTGTGTGTTTATATATCTTTTTCATTATTGCTTAATCCTCATGTTTACTTTGAGAAAATTCTTTATTTTATTTTTAACTTCGTCTTAGTTGCATATAAATGTATTTTACAAAAAGATAAGTGTAGGGAAGATCACATGTGTTTTTAGAACTAGTATGAACATGAGATTAAAAATAATTGAAATCGTATATTTGTGTGTTTGTTAGAGTCAAATGCTTGTATCGAGTCACTACAGATGTTTTGCAGAAATTTTTCCAGGTCTTTAAAAAAGTAATTTTTTCCAGAATTGTTTCCAGAAAACGCATCGGACTCTTTCTGTCAGGACAACCTGATGGCGTCGGGACTAAAGCTCGATGGCGTCAGGCAATGTATAAACAAATTCCTATTTTTTCGTTTTCTCTCTAATTTGTAGTTTTTGGAAATTTCCAATTCTTAATTTTCCAGAAATCTGCAAACATCCATTTCAAAAGCAGTTATATATTTACTTGCTTTCTAGTGTACATTTGTTTTGATATAGTTTATACCGTCGATTTTACACGAGGTTTCATTTTCTTATAAGTGTGCAGGTTATATTAGACAAGAAGATGAAGTACATAATAGAAGCAACACTTATTACTTGCTCATTCTTCTTGGAGGAGGATTTAACCGCAACTCTACGCATATCCCACCGAGCTAATCTGGGGAGTATTAGTTCTCTCTTTTATTTTACCTTTCTCTATCATAACTTTAATACTTTCAAGGAACATTGGGGACAATGTTTAGTTTAAGTGCAGGGAGAAAGAATAAAACAGGAACTTAGAGACTATTCACTCACTTGATTTTTGCCTTGTCCTTGGTAAATTGTGTAATAAACTATGAGAAATATTTGTTAGGGTAATTATTGCACCAAATTTAAAATTTTTATGGCACTTACGAGTAAAACTTTATTCTTAATAAAGCGTCTCATGGATAGGAGTTATATGACTAGCACAAAAACCGTATACCACTCAAATTCCAACCCAAAAATGTGAGGTTCGCCCCTAGATTCAAGAACTTATTTTGTGATGCATTCCGAGATCGCTAGTGAGACTACATTTGTGTAGCTAGGATTAACTAAATGATAAGAGGCATTAGGATAACCCTTGTTTTAAACCTGTAATTTAATTACGTCATCCACATTGGTTGAGTAATTTTTCCCCACACCCTTGAGATGTATTCATATTTAGTACACGATACCCCTAGTTAACCCCTCAGATCCTATATTTTCGCGGTTCTCGTGATGTTCTGGTTTCCGTAAAATCAATGAAGAGCATTGTTTACAATTCACCCCAAAATATTACACCCAAATCGCCTTAGCCCACCTTGTATGCACTCATCTTTTGTGTATTACTGTAACCATTATTAAACCCTTAGTTCAATTATTTAGTTACTTGCATGGTTGCTAAGTCGAGTCATATCCTTTTTACACAGTTTTGGGATGATTGGTACTCATGGGTTAAAGTAGTATTTTATGGAGTAACGGGAAGGAAGGATAAATTCAATTTCCCTTTGTCTACGTAATTAAGTACTCCAAGTGTTTTGATTTTTTCAAATTGGGTCAATTATTGTTAGTGAAATAAAAAACCAAGTGTAGGGATGCTCTTATGATGTTATCTTAGAGGATGGTAGAGTACAAATGTATGAACAAAAAGCGAGAAAAAGAGTTATGTGAAAAAAAAAAAAAAAATGAAAATGAGAAAAAGATACGGGCTACCATCCTACATATATCTTTATGTTTTATGTTTTAAGTCTAAGTTTGTTTCAAGTAGTTATTTAGTGTTAGTGAGTCGAGTCTTGGATTAGCAACGCCGTGTTTTACATGCATGTGACTTGAATATTTTACTTACCACCACTAACTATCCCCATATCCAACAAAACCCTTTATTTCCCTACCCGAAGCCTAACATTATAACCCTTTGTAAAGACCTCTTAGATAGTTATTCATAGGTTCTTACGGCAAAGCGGTGGAGGTTTGATCTATTCTCAAACCTATGGTAATCTATGTACTGTGACAGGTAGTGAGTGTTTATCTTTCATTTCCTTACATGTTATATTTCATATAAACCCGAGAGATGAGAGAATCCAAACACCAATTGTGAGGTGCTAGTGTATAATTTCCATGCTTGTTTTGACTATTATGGCGCTTGTACTTGTTGTAGAATATTTTAAACCAATGTTAAATAACCCCTAACTCATAAATTGATTAGCCAAAAGCACATTTACTTGAAGACAAGCAAATTCCAAGTGTAGGGATATTTGATAAGGATTTAAAACATACGTTTTTAAGGGGTCATTTAGGCCCTAAATCTTTGCATTTTATATCCGTTACTGCTTAAAATCATTCCTTTTCACATTTTAGGTCTTTTGGAAGCAAATTGCTGTAATCAAGCATATTTTGACGAAAAGGAGCGAAAACATGAAGAAAACAACAAAGTCAATATTTCAAGGCTGTTTTATACACCTGACTGCGTCCCAACTCATAGGGCGATGCCGTCGCTCACAAGGTTTTCTATAAAGTCTCAAGCGATGTCTCAGGTCATATTTTGGTTTTACAAGCTGACGACGTCACGCCTAAATTCAGAAGGGCGTCGCCCTTACTTTTTCACTAGACGACCAAGGTCCATTCAAAGACGACATCCTTATGCAAGCCAGACGGTGTCATACTTTCTCACATGACGCAGTCCCAATGATGACTTGTCCTAAATGAAACCCTAATGACGACGACCAGACGACTTAACCATCAAAAGGCGACGCCGTCGCAAGTGTAAATCTATATATAGACTTTGAATTTTCTGTATTTTGTGTGCATTATTTTGGAGAGCAAACCCTAGTTCGTTAATAGTCCGACTTGGACAGTATTTTAGGGTTCCAAACCCTTCTTTACTCTTAAAGATAAGTTTGTTTATCCAATCTATCACCATGTTTGTTCTATGTTCAATTATTTGTTTGTGTTCTTGCCTATCTACCATGCTTAACTAAATTAATTAATGTTTGCTTAGATCCAAAGAAACCTGTGTTAATACAAATAAACCGTAAAAACGTTTATTAATATTTAGCGATATCTTTTTGTTTTGTTGATAACAAATATAATGTTATCATAAGTAAAATTATAAGGATACATGTTATTTTTGTAAAGCATTTACATATAGTCATTTAATACAAATTGTTGTAATAAATCATTTGTTGTAATAGTTTATTAGGATGGGTAAAAATCACAACCCATGGAGCATATCCATAACCCATGGTATTGACCCATACCCATTTGACTAGATGCATTGCATCTATTAAATACATTGTATCTAATAAAATACCCATGGATCAACCCATAACCCATGACCCATGATCCATAACCAAAAAACCCATGGGCAAGGAGGAGCGTCCCACGGATCCCTAGCTTTACACTAGACGGATCCTTTAAGGGAGGGATCCGTGGGATCCGGGGAACAGTCGCAAGTTTTGCCTATAAGTAGAGAGCCATTTCTTCATTCTAACTCACCCCTCTTCTTCCTAAATCTCTCATATACTCTTACTCTCTTCTAATAAAAGATCACTTGATCTAGAGAGTTCTTCTTTCTTCTATTGTGATTCTCATATAGGTCCTTCTCTAAGGCGAGATCACGAGCTCACTACAAGTTATCCAAGCAAGGGGTCCTTGATTGATTTGTTCCTCCACAAGATTTCTGTAGCAAAGATCTTGTACTTGATATTTCACATAGTTGTTGTGTAATAGTCGTGTTGGTTTGGTCCTCCGTGTTATGGACTTGGTATTTAGCTTTGTATCGGAAAAAGGTGTAAGCAACATTGTGTAGGCTTCTCCGCCAAGTTGAAGGAGTTTGTTGACATAGTGCTTGAACTCTCGTGTAGGTGAATCGGGGAGTGGAGTAGGGCAAGGAAGGTGTCCTTGTAGCCGAACCACTATAAATCGGTGGTGTCATTTTTTTCCCTTGTTTTACTTCATTTACTTTCATTACTCTTAGATCTATACTTTATCTTCATCCATACGATTTCACATAACATCAAATCTAAAGTTTTTGAAACTAACTTAAAATCGGCAAAACTATTCAGCCCCCCCTTCTAGTTTTCCACAATTGGCATCAAGAGCTAAGTTTATAAAAGTTTTAAAGTAAACCGTATTTTAAAAACTTTTCAATCACTATGGGTTCCGAAAACTACAAGGAAGGGCAATCTATGCAACGACCACCACTTCTTGAAACTAATGGTTTTATATATTGGAAAATCGATTCGAAACATATGTGAAGTCTAAAGATATTGATCTTTGGTACATCATTGTTGAAGGTGATTTTGAAGCTACCTCAAAAGATGATAAAGGAAATTTAGTTAATATACCTCATGATAAACTCACCGATGATATTAAGAAAAGGTTTCTAAAAATAGTAAAGCTAAAATGGTTTTATATAATGCTTTACCCAAGAAGGAATTCGAAAGAATTTCTATGCTTAAAACCTCAAAAGAAATTTGGAATTCTTTAGTTGTAACTCATCAAGGTAATCAACAAGTTAAAAATAATAAAATTGATTTATTTGTTCAACAATATGAACAATTTTCAATATCGGATGAGGAAACTATAGATCATTCTTTTGCTAATTTTAATACTATTATTACATCTTTACAAGCACTTGATGAATCTTTATCTAGCCGTAACCATGTTAGGAGATATCTAAGGGCACTTCCATACGAGTGGAGATCTAAGCTGACGACAATCGAAGAGTCAAAATATTTGACAATCCTCAACCTTGATGCACTCATAGGCAACTTAAAAGTCTATGAGCTTGTCCTTGCTAAAAATTCCGAAGTCTCAAAAGTGAAAGAGAAGAACAAATCTCTTGCCCTCAAAGCCAAGAAGGTCTCAAGTGATGAAGAGAAATCCTCTTCGGATAGTGATGAAGAGGAGTATGCCATGGCGGTAAGGGACTTCAAAACGTTCTTTAGAAGGAAAGGAAGATACGTAAAACAACCGTATGACGAAAAGAAAGGATTCCGGAAAAGCAAAGAGGACGAAAAGCCAAAAGATGATCGTGCTTGCTTTAAATGTGGGGACCCAAACACGATGATCAAAAGGCATTCGTGAGCGGATCGTGGGGAATGAGTGAGGAGGAGGACGAAAAAATTTGTCTTATGGAAAATGACGAGGTATGTTGATCTGTCCCGAACCGTCAAGTTATCTCACGCAAGCGAGCCACTTGTGAATGACCAACCGTAAGAAACTCAAAACAGCTCAGAAACCAAATGCAATTTAAGATCAGAGGAATATAGTGTTTCCCCCGGTCGTTAAGTCCCACGGAGGATGAATTGGTGTTTAAACAACTTTCAGACGATAGAATGATCACTAAGGATAGTGATCGGAAAGGATTTGGATTGAATATTACACTACTGAAAAAGTTTATAAATTAAAGCGACTTAAATACAAATTAAAGAAAATAAAAGATAAAATATATTAAATAAACGCTATCACTATTTTTAAAATGATGTTTTTATGATTTTATAAAATAAAATGACTTAAATAAACTATATTAACTAAAACGTAATCCTAAATTACCTAAAAACGTGGTTTAAAATCAAAACGAGCGTTACGTTTAAAAATTACGCTGAAGCGCAAGCAAAAACGTAAAATTTATGAAATAAAAGGCCTACGAGTGTAAAACTAATTTTATTACGTACTATATGACAAAAGAAAATTTTAGAAAAAAGATTTATATTTTTTTTACTTTTATATTTTTTATTATGAATTAATTACTAAAAAACATTAATTAAATGTTTAAAAATACTAAAAATAACGAGAAAAATCTGAAACTTTTTGTAAAATTACTTTATACTAATACAATTTTATAAAAAATACAAACACTGAAAAAGCTACTTTGAATAAGCTCGAAATAAGCTAAATAAACTTAATAAGCTAAACTGCCAAAACGTGTATAAGAGAGTATGTTGTGCAAGTTATGACAGTCAAAGACCCAAGGGCGCAATGGTATCCAGGTACACACTAACACTCTCCAAAGGGGGAGGTCTCAGGTTCGAGCACCTACCCTTTTGCTAAACATTTTATTTTTGATTTTTTTTCTTTTACAAAGTTGTTAAGCACAAGAAAATAAGCACTTTTAATAACTGAAACTTTTTATGAAAACCAGTAATAAGCTCTGTGAGAGCTTATTTTCTAACATTGGCTTTAAAAGGAAATAAGCAAAAGATATTAAGCCAAATAGCTTATAAGCTACTCAATAAGCACAACTATACTGAAAATAAGCTAAAGGACTGATGATAAGCTAATATTACAATTGAACAAGCTCAAGCAATTTATAAATAAGCACCAAATAAGCTAAAATAAGCACAACTATACTGATGTACACAGGACACTATGTAAATCACTAGGCACCTTTAAGCTATCTATTAAGCACTTGAATAAGCTACAAAATGAAAACAAACACTGCAATTAACTAGTTGACCAAGTGAGCTTTCTAAAAAACTAAATTACAAAGTTTGGATTTCAATAATGAGCTTGTGAGAAGCTTTTAAAAAACTGGAAAAACCACGAGTTAAAACTCAGATTATCTTGAAAGTGACTTGGGACAAAATGATAAGCACATGCAGGCTTATCAAATAAGCTGCAAATTGAAATTTTTAACTTGGAACTTAAAGAGGACCAGGTTAACTGTCGAAAGAAACAAATTTCACAAGATATGGACAACTACAGAGCTTTTGGTGAGCTTGTGAATATGGTACCTAATCTGTGCACAGGGTACTCTTGACTTTTTGATTAAACTAAAAGTTTGACTTTTATGAGCTTGGGATTGAATTTACTCACTAATTATGTTGTAATAAGCTAAAATGAGATTATCTAAAGCTAGACCAACAACCTTTAAGCTTGTAAAATGAATCTTGCAACTCAAAATCCCAACATTGGGACTTAAGGGTAAATATATGGGATTTTGACTTTTCTACTAACAAGGACTGAGTTTTATGCTTGAAATGAGCTATTAAGACTAGGTGTGACACAAAATAACCAAAAGCAAAGGTCTGCACAACCTCTGGTACAGTTAAACAGATGCAACCAAACAACCCTTTTAATGACTGTCTTGGTGAGTTTTCAAAGCAAATCACAGATCTAGACCAAGCTACTGATTACAAACCTTATGATATCATTAAATGAGACTAATGAAGCATTAACTAACAACAATAACAACATACAACTAATAATTTAAGCTTAAGCTAATTTAACTGTCTAAAATGAGATTTTTACTATCTACTGATTTAAAAGAACAAACAGCTAATTTTATAGCTTAGATACACTTAATTATGACTAATGATCATTAAGAAACAGATATTACAATTACTAGACAACTAAAACAAAGAATTGCAAAAATTGATCAAAAAGCTTACAAGTGGCTTCCAACTGAATACTGAGAACCAAGGCATACAAACACAACCTAGAGCTTCCAAATAAGCACTAAACCCAAGGCAATCCAAAATTTACCCTGCTCCAGCTTTTCTTCTTCATCTCCATGTGATTTTTTATTTTTAACTAATTATTTGGTATTTTTGTGAATTTCTGGTTTGTGAATTTAAACTGGAATTTTAATGTTTCTCACAGCTTATAAGCTTTTTCAAGAGCTTATAAGAGCTTTAAGAAGCAATAATAACAACAAATAACAACCATTGAGAATTTTGAAAATTTGAACTAGGAAATAAGCATAAACTGAATTTGTAAACCTTAACTGAAATTAACACTGAACATAAGTTTTTATTACAATAAAATAACTTAACAGAAAGCTTGAAAGCTTTGAAATATACTGGAAACTAAATTACACTACCTACGACATTAAAAAAAACTAACTAGTCTACTCTTCTTCCATACTGCTTCGTTCTCTCTTTATAATGATCTTTTTGAAGTCCAAGCAACTTTCCTTGACTTTCCCACTTCACTTGAACCGTTGGATTGGTCAATTTAATCTTCCCCGTTTAATTTACCTTTTGGCGCCAAAAATATCAAAAGCAGGTATATTGCATTAATTGGGTTTGGTTGTATGTAGAGGTGGAGGGGGGAGGTGGAAAGGTGTGTGGATAAGATGGAAAGGTGGCAAGTGGTGGTGAGGTGGTGAAACCACCTGGTTTCAGGTATGCAGGGATTGGAGAGGAGATGCTACAGTGGACGCGGTATTTCTATTTTAAAAATTGGGCCGGGTTAGATATTTGGGCCAGCTGGGTTTAGTTTGGATTTGGGTTTGGATAATATAGGGTCCGTTTGGTTTAAATAAGCACAAGGACCATTTATGTAATATTCTGAAACTGAAGGACTGAACTTGCAACTTATCAAAAGGGCTAAACCTGCAATATATGATAAACCAAGGACCATACATGTATTTATTTTCCATTTTAAACTTCCAAGGACCAAAACTGTCACTTTTGTAACTTGAGGGACCAAATATGTAATTTTCCAAAAGTTTACCATAAGGACCAATTTTGTCATTTATTAATAGTACAAGGTTAATATTTGATAATTTTCACTTTTTAAATTAACCAAGGACTATATTTGACATTTTTCAAACTTTAGGGACTAAAGTTGTCATTTTACAAATTTTAAACTTTAAAGGGTTTATTTTGACAACTTTTGAATCTCATGGACCTTAAATGACATTTTACAAGTTTTTTTAATTATCAGGGACTAATTTTGACAACTTTTGTAACTTGGGGGACTAAAACTGCCAATTATGCAAACTTGATACGTTTTTCATCTGATTTTGATGTTTTTGCATTTAAAACACATAAAACACTTGTTTGTGATATTTTAATCATTTTGATGCATTTCTAAGTGTTTTCAGATGTTTTTGCAGTCTAGATAGTACAAAAATGATGAGTATTTAGACACTCATCAATCCCCCACACTAAGATATTGCAAGTCCCTAGCAATGATTTGAGAAAATTTAATGGATTTTATCTCTTTACCAAAAGCCATTACTTCTGGAGTAGCCAGTTGTTTTAGTTCAAGTAAGAACCTTGGCACAATGATAACCAAATGATTTTGAGCAAATCACCAGCTTTCAACGGTTTTGATTTGTCTTTACCAGAAGCCGTTTGCTTCTGGACTAGCCAACTCTTAGATAAATTATCAATATTATCTTTGGTGAGTCGATTACCAATTATGGATTTTTCAACTGCCTTTACCACAAGCCATAAACTTGCGGGCTAGCCAACTCTTCACTAATTAAAGATATGGTGAGCTGAATACCATACAATTTTGGGCAAATTGCAAGCCATAAACGGATTTGAGATATCTTTACCAAGAGCCGTTTGCTCCTGGATTAGCCAATCCTTATGTGGGTTAGACATGGTGGACTGATTACCATTTGTTGTGTTTAGTACATAGTACTTCCACTAAATAAAAAAATTTAAAATTTGGCCATTTTGGGGGAAAAAGGGACTAAAATGGTACATTTATGATCAAATTCGCCAATTTCCCCACACTTAGAAATGAATATTGTCCTCAATATTCAAAGTGTGGGAACACAACAATTTTTTTTTTTTTTTTTTTTTACAACAGCGGGGGGCAACTCCCCCACACTAGGGTGGTACACACGGGTGAAAACCCATGTTTAACGACTTGTTTTTGATTACCGATTCGCTAGCTTGACTCGACCCCGAATTAAATTTTTCATGGGGAAGTAAGTGGAAGAGACAATCTCCATCGGACTTTCATTCAAGATGTTTGTATAAACATTGAAGTACGTGAAAGTTCCACACCGATGAGATATACATAGAACCGGCTCAAAAATGATAAATGAAAATGCCGGGGTCAAAGATAATATCTTCATTCCCGAAGGAGTGAAGAACAGGAGAAGCCACGGGATAGGTGAAGAAGAGAAAGAAAGTCATGATAATAATCTTGACTAACTCATCATCATCAGAAAGGGAATTCATGATAGCATGAATTTTATCTTTTAAGCTCAATTGGTCTAGACATATCCTGGGTGTGTCTAGATCAAAGTAGAAGTTATCATACTCCGGTAGAGATATGATATGAGTGAGTTCACAGGAGAACTCCTCAAAGGAGAATGATTCATATTCAGGATTGATTTGACTGAGTTCACTGGGGAACTCCTCAAAAGTGAATGATTCATAATCGGGGAGAGAATTATGAGAATGAGAAGTGGTAATACCACTAATCTTCTCTCCCATATGATCAAAATGGAACGTTTGCAATTCGGGAATAGAATCATTGAACAAAAGTTCACTATCCTCAAAGGGGATAGGATATGAAGTAGGCTTTTCATTAAAAGCCTCGATTCTAGAAATGAGAAGACTGACATTTAATAATGTTGCACGAAGTGCTTCATCTTTGATTTCAGTGTCAGTAACTTCATCATTCTCTTCTTCTAAGCTAACAAGCTCAGAAGGTAATTCTTCCATATAACTGATGTCTCCACAAGATAACGAATCGTCATCAATAGAATCAGAGCACATCTCAACATGATTACTTTGGAAGACAAGAGGAGGAGGGATATCACACACATGATCGAGAATTCCCTGTGACTCTCTTGGGATTGGGACAAGGTCCTCAACACTAGACTTTATGAATTCGTCCGATTCCTTTTCAGGGACAGTGTCAAGAAGCTCATCCCCCATGTTTAGAGAGTGAGTGTGAATCTCGGGTGTGATAGCAGTTGTCTGAGAATGAATCTCAACTGCTGGGATGTCAACTGATGAACTTGATGAATCAAGTGTATCATCATCATCACTATCATCAGGAATAAAATGAAATTGAGAGCTAGATCATTTTGCTTTTCATTTGCAATTAATTCCCTAATAGACTTTTCAAAAGCAATTTGGGAATTTATTTTAGCACTGCTCTTCACTAGCAATTCTTCCATGGATTTCTCATGTGAATTTTGAATGACGGACATTGTGGGAGTGGAGATTTGTCAAAACCGGAAGGTTGACATTGATAATCATCATGAGGACCCCACAATATACACAAGAAAAACTGGGAACATTATGAAATCTTTGTCTTACTCAACTCCTCATTTCTTTTTACTGACTCCAGAAGCTCTAGATAAGTGTCTTGTTGAGTTTGCTGAGGAGTTTGAGTCATTTGGCACTGAGGAGGTTGGTTGTGATCTGGATAGTCATAATTGTTACAAGGAAATGGATTCCCTGTTTGACAATCAGAGCTGAAATGGGAACCTCCACAGTTCTCACAACAGTAAAACTGTTGAGCCTGGATTGGTGAATCATATGGATATTGGTCATAACCAAAGTTCTGAGCATCACCGGAGAACTGTTCATAGACAATCATGTTTCCGGATTGACATTCAAATCCTTGGTGAGGACCTCCACAAAATTCACAGCAGTATTGTTGATTATATGAAGATAAGTCGGGCTGTGGTGGGTAGATGGAAAAATTTGAAGGGTCGTTAAATGAGTTCGAATTAGGATCATAATCAAATGAATTCCTCGAACCACAAAACAAACAACTCCCGTTACGAATATCATTACCACACTGTACACACGTACACCAGCTACATGGTGAACCAAAAAGAGGCTCACCACAACCGACACAAGGAATAAACGATTCTATTTGAGAGTTATGAGAAGGAATCAGTTCATTCAAAGAATCAACAAAATCAACATGGTGATCTGAATGACTATTAAGACTCGAAGAACATTTTGAAAAATCCGGAGGTGGGACAAGTGGTGTGCTCTGAGAGCTAGCAATTTCCACCACTTCCGTTATGGTCTCTGGTTCTGGTTCTTGAGAAACGTGAAGATTAGGCAAGTCATTCTTGCTAGTCACCGGTTTAAATTCTGCATGTTTGCTTTTAACCGTAAATCGTGAAAGTGTAGGATCAATTTTAGACGGCTTAGGAGCAATCGAGGGGTTAGATCTTTGGATAACCGTAGGTTGGACGTATTTAGCACCTCCATTATCAGATGAAAGTACTTGGTCCTTTGTCACCTTGGTTTCTCGTTCCATTTCCCTACGCAGAATTAATGGATCATCACGAACAACACGAATTCTTGACATTTTTGATAAAGTAGGAAGTTTTTCAACTTCGTTCCAGATTTCGTCGTAGTCGAGAGATTCCATGAGAATAGAAGAAGTTAGAATCAAATGGATAGAGGGTAAAGGAATAAAGAATCAAAAAGGGTAAGAGGTTAAAGATGAATATTTTTGGATTTTTGGATAAATATTTTATAAAAACAAAGAATGAAAATATTTTTGGCGTTGTTAACACTTTAGAAAAAGTGTTAATGAACTTTTTGATTTTTTAAAAATTGTTTACAAAAAGGTGGTATATGTGCAAGTACGGGTCTGGAAATGCTTAAAACACGCTTACAGCCTCCCCGGCAGCGGCGCCAAAATTTGATCTGTCCCAAACCGTCAAGTTATCTCACGCAAGCGAGCCACTTGTGAATGACCAACCGTAAGAAACTCAAAACAGCTCAGAAACCAAATGCAATTTAAGATCAGAGGAATATAGTGTTTCCCCCGGTCGTTAAGTCCCACGGAGGATGAATTGGTGTTTAAACAACTTTCAGACGATAGAATGATCACTAAGGATAGTGATCGGAAAGGATTTGGATTGAATATTACACTACTGAAAAAGTTTATAAATTAAAGCGACTTAAATACAAATTAAAGAAAATAAAAGATAAAATATATTAAATAAACGCTATCACTATTTTTAAAATGATGTTTTTATGATTTTATAAAATAAAATGACTTAAATAAACTATATTAACTAAAACGTAATCCTAAATTACCTAAAAACGTGGTTTAAAATGAAAACGAGCGTTAGGTTTAAAAATTACGCTGAAGCGCAAGCAAAAACGTAAAATTTATGAAATAAAAGGCCTACGAGTGTAAAACTAATTTTATTACGTACTATATGACAAAAGAAAATTTTAGAAAAAAGATTTATATTTTTTTTACTTTTATATTTTTTATTATGAATTAATTACTAAAAAACATTAATTAAATGTTTAAAAATACTAAAAATAACGAGAAAAATCTGAAACTTTTTGTAAAATTACTTTATACTAATACAATTTTATAAAAAATACAAACACTGAAAAAGCTACTTTGAATAAGCTCGAAATAAGCTAAATAAACTTAATAAGCTAAACTGCCAAAACGTGTATAAGAGAGTATGTTGTGCAAGTTATGACAGTCAAAGACCCAAGGGCGCAATGGTATCCAGGTACACACTAACACTCTCCAAAGGGGGAGGTCTCAGGTTCGAGCCTGCCTACCCCCTTTTTGCTAAACATTTTATTTTTGATTTTTTTTTCTTTTACAAAGTTGTTAAGCACAAGAAAATAAGCACTTTTAATAACTGAAACTTTTTATGAAAACCAGTAATAAGCTCTGTGAGAGCTTATTTTCTTAACAGTTGGCTTTAAAAGGAAATAAGCAAAAGATATTAAGCCAAATAGCTTATAAGCTACTCAATAAGCACAACTATACTGAAAACAAGCTAAAGGACTGATGATAAGCTAATATTACAATTGAACAAGCTCAAGCAATTTATAAATAAGCACCAAATAAGCTAAAATAAGCACAACTATACTGATGTTCACAGGACACTATGTAAATCACTAGGCACCTTTAAGCTATCTATTAAGCACTTGAATAAGCTACAAATTAAAACAAACACTGCAATTAACTAGTTGACCAAGTGAGCTTTCTAAAAAACTAAATTACAAAGTTTGGATTTCAATAATGAGCTTGTGAGAAGCTTTTAAAAAACTGGAAAAACCACTGAGTTAAAACTCAGTGTACTGAGTGACTTGGGACAAAATGATAAGCACATGCAGGCTTATCAAATAAGCTGCAAATTGAAATTTTTAACTTGGAACTTAAAGAGGACCAGGTTAACCGTCCAAAGAAACAAATTTCACAAGATATGGACAACTACAGAGCTTTTGGTGAGCTTGTGAATATGGTACCTAATCTGTGCACAGGGCACTCTTGACTTTTTGATTAAACTAAAAGTTTGACTTTTATGAGCTTGGGATTGAATTTACTCACTAATTATGTTGTAATAAGCTAAAATGAGATTATCTAAAGCTAGACCAACAACCTTTAAGCTTGTAAAATGAATCTTGCAACTCAAAATCCCAACAGTGGACTGTTAAGGGTAAATATATGGGATTTTGACTTTTCTACTAACAAGGACTGAGTTTTATGCTTGAAATGAGCTATTAAGACTAGGTGTGACACAAAATAACCAAAAGCAAAGGTCTGCACAACCTCTGGTACAGTTAAACAGATGCAACCAAACAACCCTTTATGTGACTGTCTTGGTGAGTTTTCAAAGCAAATCACAGATATAGACCAAGCTACTGATTACAAACCTTATGATATCATTAAATGAGACTAATGAAGCATTAACTAACAACAATAACAACATACAACTAATAATTTAAGCTTAAGCTAATTTAACTGTCTAAAATGAGATTTTTACTATCTACTGATTTAAAAGAACAAACAGCTAATTTTATAGCTTAGATACACTTAATTATGACTAATGATCATTAAGAAACAGATATTACAATTACTAGACAACTAAAACAAAGAATTGCAAAAATTGATCAAAAAGCTTACAAGTGGCTTCCAACTGAATACTGAGAACCAAGGCATACAAACACAACCTAGAGCTTCCAAATAAGCACTAAACCCAAGGCAATCCAAAATTTACCCTGCTCCAGCTTTTCTTCTTCATCTCCATGTGATTTTTTATTTTTAACTAATTATTTGGTATTTTTGTGAATTTCTGGTTTGTGAATTTAAACTGGAATTTTAATGTTTCTCACAGCTTATAAGCTTTTTCAAGAGCTTATAAGAGCTTTAAGAAGCAATAATAACAACAAATAACAACCATTGATAATTTTGAAAATTTGAACTAGGAAATAAGCATAAACTGAATTTGTAAACCTTAACTGAAATTAACACTGAACATAAGTTTTTATTACAATAAAATAACTTAACAGAAAGCTTGAAAGCTTTGAAATATACTGGAAACTAAATTACACTACCTACGACATTAAAAAAAACTAACTAGTCTACTCTTCTTCCATACTGCTTCGTTCTCTCTTTATAATGATCTTTTTGAAGTCCAAGCAACTTTCCTTGACTTTCCCACTTCACTTGAACCGTTGGATTGGTCAATTTAATCTTCCCCGTTTAATTTACCTTTTGGCGCCAAAAATATCAAAAGCATGTATATTGCATTAATTGGGTTTGGTTGTATGTAGAGGTGGAGGGGGGAGGTGGAAAGGTGTGTGGATAAGATGGAAAGGTGGCAAGTGGTGGTGAGGTGGTGAAACCACCTGGTTTCAGGTATGCAGGGATTGGAGAGGAGATGCTACAGTGGACGCGGTATTTCTATTTTAAAAATTGGGCCGGGTTAGATATTTGGGCCAGCTGGGTTTAGTTTGGATTTGGGTTTGGATAATATAGGGTCCGTTTGGTTTAAATAAGCACAAGGACCATTTATGTAATATTCTAATGAAGGACTGAACTTGCAACTTATCAAAAGGGCTAAACCTGCAATATATGATAAACCAAGGACCATACATGTATTTATTTTCCATTTTAAACTTCCAAGGACCAAAACTGTCACTTTTGTAACTTGAGGGACCAAATATGTAATTTTCCAAAAGTTTACCATAAGGACCAATTTTGTCATTTATTAATAGTACAAGGTTAATATTTGATAATTTTCACTTTTAAATTAACCAAGGACTATATTTGACATTTTTCAAACTTTAGGGACTAAAGTTGTCATTTTACAAATTTTAAACTTTAAAGGGTTTATTTTGACAACTTTTGAATCTCATGGACCTTAAATGACATTTTACAAGTTTTTTAATTATCAGGGACTAATTTTGACAACTTTTGTAACTTGGGGGACTAAAACTGCCAATTATGCAAACTTGATACGTTTTTCATCTGATTTTGATGTTTTTGCATTTAAAACACATAAAACACTTGTTTGTGATATTTTAATCATTTTGATGCATTTCTAAGTGTTTTCAGATGTTTTTGCAGTCTAGATAGTACAAAAATGATGAGTATTTAGACACTCATCATATGTCACGAATACTATAGTAGCTCATCATTAGATGATGACTCATTGCATGATGAATATGATAAGCTTTGCAAAATTAGTTTAAAAGTAATCAACAAAAACAAGTTTTTGAAAAATCAAAACTAACGTTTAGATAAGGAAGTCATAGAGTTAAAGGCAAAATTGAAACGTCTAGAAAAAGGAAAGATAGCAAGTGGGGAATGTGAACTTTGCGTTCAACTTCAAACACTAGTTGATCAACTAGATTCTAAAATTGCTAGAATGAGTACTAATACTCTAGATATGATATCAGATAGTTGTAAAACAGGAAACAACCAAAAAGGTTTAGGTATTCAACAACTTGATGCGTCAACTAGTGACAACAAAGAAACACAATTCGTAAAAGCAATAGAAAAACAAGCCAATGTTGTGGCGGATCCCACGGATCCCACAAAAAGGGAACCGGCTAGTGTATAGCAAGGGATCCGTGGGTCTGCTAAAGCAAACAGTGGTAAAAACATAGCTTCCTCTTCTAGAACTGATTTTGTTATTGTTAATAAGAAGAAACCAACTCATGTCAAAATTTTCAGGAAGTTTTATTCTAGATGAGATCTAAATTATTTGTGCATGAGTGTTAGAAGTTAATGGTGGTTTTGCAATAAAGATTTATTCTCCACATATGAATCCTTCAATGGAGGGAATGTGGTATTTGGAAATAGCAAAAGCAAAATCATCGGTAAAGGTACGATTTCTAACAAATCTCAAACCATTAACGATGTGTGTCACGTAGAGAATCTAAACTTTAACCTCTTAAGTATAGGACAAATATGTGATAAAAAGTGCAATGTACTTTTTACCGAAACCGGTAGTAAGATATTAAAAAACGGTATCACCATAGGAAGAGGAATTAGGAAACATGGAGTCTACGTCATTAAAATTGGTAATGAACATAAAGACAAACTTTGTCTTACCTCTATGGATGATACTTCGACCTTATGGCATCGAAGATTGGGTCATGCCAATATACGACTTCTTCAATCGCTATCATCCAAAGATTTAGTAAGAGATCTACCTAAATTAAAATATGAGCATCACTTTTGTGATGCTTGTAATGTAGGATAACAAGTCCACTCTAGTCACAAAGCCAAAAACATGGTGTCTACAACTAAGTGTCTAGAATTACTACACATGAATTTATTTGGCCCATCCGCTATCCAAAGTTATGGATGCAACTACTACACTTTGGTTATAGTGGATGATTACTCTAGGTACACATGGACTAAATTTTTAAAGAACAAAACTGAAACTTTTAATTACTTTGAAATATTAAGTAAGAAAATCCAAAGACAACTAGGAAGTACTATAGTGTCTATTAGAACGGATCATGGTAGGGAATTCGATAATGAAGTGCAATTTGGAGCCTTTTGTGACGCTAATGGTATTACTCATAACTTCTCGGCTCCTCACACTCCACAATCGAATGGGGTAGTTGAAAGAGTGAATAGAACCCTACAAGAAATGAGCCGCACCATGCTAAATGAACAATCCATACCACAAAAATTTTGGTGCAATGCCGTTGATACATCAACGTACATACTAAATCGAGTCTTAATTAGACCATTTTTAGGAAAAACTCCTTACGAGTTACTTCGAGGCAAAAAGTCTACGCTCAATCATTTTAGAGTCTTTGGTAGCAAATGTTTTCTACTTAATACTAAAGATTACCTTACAAAATTTGATCCTAAATCAACCGAAGGTATCTTTCTAGGTTACTCTCCTAATAGCAAAGCTTACGTCATATTAAATAAAGAAACAATGAAGGTTGAAGAGTCATTAAACGTTAAATTTGATGAGAGTCCACCCCAACCTTCTCCACCTCTTGTCGATGACGAGATTGTCGAAAGTGAAGCTATTGTAATAAAGAAAAAGGTAAACGAAGAAGAAGAACATTTAAATAATGGAATCATCAATATTAAAGAGTCTAAAGATCACCCCGTAGATAATGTCATAGGAAAGTTAAACGAAAGAACCTTAAGATCTCAAGTCCAAAACCAAAGTAGCTTATTTTGTTTTGTCTCAACCATAGAACCTAAGAATACACAAGAAGCCATAAAAGATGAAAGTTGGGTAATGGCTATGCAAGAAGAGTTAATGTGATTATTTGTGATGATGCTATCTTGTTGTGTGGCGATTTCTTGTCCAGTAGTGGAATAGGTTATTTGTATAGGATGCTATCTTTTGATTCCTATCATGTTGACATCTTTTGTCACTAACAAAATTATTTTGTAGGTTGATAACAAATCATTTGTTATCTCATTTCATTTTAACTTGTTAGACAACCAACCCCAAGATATAATCAAAACTTTGCAAGAAACAAAGGTCCATCATTTTCAAAACCGAACACATCTAGGAGAACTAATAATGTTTACCCGAGAAGTAACCATAAAATGGGATGGAACTCAAATATGCAAAATGGTTTTCCATTTCAAAATTGTGCACCATGGAATGCATATTCATCTTACCCATACATGTCTAACATGAATGGAATGTTTAACACTAATGGACCCATGAACAAATGGGGACCAAAATTTTGAGTTAATTGTTTTCTTAGGTGTGCTTAAAGGTCGACCTAGATCCGGATGAGTGGATCAAGGATAGCGGGTGCACGAGGCACATGTTTCTAATGATGTTTGGACACTTGTCCCTCCACCTAGTAATCAAACCATAATAGGAACCAAATGGGTTTATAAAAACAAGTTAGATGCAAACGGTGTAGTGTCTAGAAATAAAGCTAGATTCCTTGCCCAAGGATATAATCAAAAAGAAGGAATAGACTTTGATGAGACCTATGCCCGCGTGGCTAGATTAGAGTCTTTAAGAATACTTCTTGCTTATGCTTGTGCTAATGATCTTAAGCTTTATCAAATGGATGTCAAAAGTGCTTTTCTAAATGGTTTTATTAAGAGTTAACTACATTTTTGGTCCTTGTGGTTGTACCTGGATTCCACTTTTGGTCCATTTGTTCAAAAAGTTGCGATTTTAGTCCAAAATGCATAGTTTGGTTCCACTTTTGGTCCATTTTTCTAACGAAGTTAGTGATTAGTTAAGTCGTTTGCAAAGTTAGTCCTTTATAACGGTCGTTTGCAACGTTATTCCTTTATACCAAAGATCTTTTGCAACATTTGCAACGTTAGTCCTTTCAGTTAGTTAATCCTTTAAAAAAAATTCTAAAAAAAAAATTCGGAAAAAAAATTTAGAAAAAAACTTTTTCGGAAAAAAAAAGTTTATTCTAAAAATTCTAAAAAAAAATTTCCGAAAAAATTCTAAAAATTCGAAAAAAATTCCAAATTTTTTTTTTAAAAATGTTTTTCAATGTATATACATTTTTTAGAATTTTTCAATGTATATACATTGAAAATTTAGAAAAATTTATACATTTGGAAAAAACGTTTTTCAATGTATATACATTTGGAAAAACTTTTCAATGTATATACATTTGGAAAAACTTTTAGAAAAATTTTTAAAAATTCTAAAAAACGTTTTTCAATGTATATACATTTTAAAAAAAATTCCAAAAAAAAAAACTTTTCCGAATGTATATACATTGAAAAGTTTTTCCAAATGTATATACATTGAAAAGTTTTTCCGAATTTTTAGAATTTTTTTTTCTAAGTTTTTTTCTAAATGTATATACATTGAAAATTTTTCTAGAAGTTTTTCCAAATGTATATACATTTGGAAAAACTTTTCAATGTATATACTTTTCCAAAAAAAAATTCAGGTATAAAATTTGGAATTTTTTTAAAAATTTAGAAAAATTTAAAACTTTTTTTAAAAATGTATATACATTGAAAAAACGTTTTTTTAAAAATGTATATACATTGAAAAAATTTTCGAAATATATTCTAGAAAAAATGTATATACATTTAAAAAAACGTTTTTTCAATGTATATACATTTTTAAAAAAACGTTTTTTCAATGTATATACATTTAAAAAAAAAATTAGAATATATTTTGAAATTTTTTTCGGAAAAAAAAAAGTTTTTTTTTAGAATATATTTTTAGAATTTTTTTCGGAAAAAAAAGTTTTTTTTTAGAATATATTTCGAAATTTTTTTCGGAAAAAAAATTTTTTTAAAAAAAGTTTTTTTTAAAAAAAAGTTTCTTTTTAGAATTTTTTTCGGAAAAAAAAAAAGTTTTCTTTTTAGAATATATTTCGAAATTTTTTTCGAATTTTATTTTAGAAAAAAAATTATAATTTTTTTTTTTCTAAATTTTTTTTCAATTTTTTTTTTAGATTTTTTTTAAAGAACTAACTAACTGAAAGGACTAACGTTGCAAATATTGCAAAAGATCTTTGGTATAAAGGACTAACGTTGCAAACGACCGTTATAAAGGACTAACGTTGCAAACGACTTACTAACGAACTAACTTCGTTATAAAAATGGACCAAAAGTGGAACCAAACTATGCATTTTGGACTAAAATCGCAACTTTTTGAACAAATGGACCAAAAGTGGAGTTCAGGTACAACCACAAGGACCAAAAATGTAGTTAACTCTTTTATTAATGAAGAAGTGTATGTAGCTCAACCTCTGGGCTTCATCGATTTTGAAAAACCTAAACATGTGTATAAACTAAAAAAAGCCCTTTACGGTCTTAAACAAGCTCCAAAAGCTTGGTATGATAGACTCAATTCGTTCTTAATCAAACACAAGTACACCATGGGGCTAGTTGATAACACACTTTTTACTAAGAAGAATGAGTCACATATAATCATAGTTCAAATATATGTAGATGACATTATATTCGGATCTACTTGTCAAGACATGTGTGATGATTTCTCTATAATCATGCATGACGAGTTCGAGATGAGTATGATGGGAGAACTTAGTTTCTTTCTTGGTCTACAAATCAAACAAGTGGAAGATGGTATCTTCTTTAATCAATCTAAATACATTAAGGAAATGTTAAAGAAATTCGGTTTAGAATAATCAAAACCAATTAGGACACCAATGTCATCCGACACTAAACTCACAAAAGATGAAGACGGCGAATCCGTTGATAACATAAAATATCGTGGCATGATTGGTAGTCTTCTCTACCTCACGGCTAGTAGGCCAGATATCATGTTTAGTGTTTGTCTATGTGCTAGGTTTCAAGAAGACCCTAAAACATCACATCTAGAAGCCGTCAAAAGGATATTTAGATACATTAAGGTACGACTCAATTAATATTATGGTATCCTAAGGGTACGGGAGTAGAAACAATTGTATATGCAGATTCTGACCATGCAGGTGATTATGTTGACAGAAAAAGTACAAGTGGGGTATGTACTTTTATGGGATGTTGTTTAACATCTTGGTTCTCAAAGAAACAAACGGCATTAGCAATATCTACAACCGAATCCGAATATATCTCCACCGGCAAAGCATGCCAACAAGCACTATGGATGAAACAAGCGTTAGCTGACTACGACATTCATCTAAGTGACATAGCCATTCTATGTGACAACAAAGGTGCCATCGATTTAAGCAAGAATCCGGTATTACATTCTCGCACAAAGCATATAAAGATTCGTCATCACTTCTTAAGAGACAATGTTCAAAAGGGGAACATCTCTATTGAGAAAGTAGTGTTGGAATCACTCCTAAACTATAGTTCAAGTGTTTGTAATTAACATGTAATAGATTGCTTAATTAAGCTTTTATGTTAGTATTAAAGGCAAGGCTTATGTAGAAAGCCCATAAGCCTTGGCCCATATCCAATAAGGAAGGAAGGGACTAGATGTGTTGCCCTAGTTCCCTTCCCTTTAAATACCTTATGTAAACCTTCATTTGAAGGTTGGTTGTTCACTATCATTATACACCTACGCATAACCTTTCTATATTAGCATATCGTGTGTGTGTGTTTGTGTTCATCCGATCACTTCTTATCTATTTCTTACATATTGATGCTTGTGTTACAATATGGTGACCTAACAGTGGTATCATTCGCCATCTAGTTGGGTGAAACACTTTTGTTTTTGAAGTTTTTATGGTATACGCGTGGGTTTCTCGTTATTTAACTTTCATACGCAAAAAGCTTTCATTTTTTAACTTAAAAACTCAAGATTATTGTACTTTAAGGTTTATTTAGTGTTAAAGTTTATGTTTTTTGCATCAAGGTTGAAACTTTACGTGTGTAGCATTGTTTTTGAGCTTGATTTCATTCGTGTACTCATTTCTACGCATAAGGTGAAAAAGTGTGTTGGATCATCAAGTTTCATACTTTTATGTTATGTTGGTGATATAGAAGCTTTTTCATCATAAAAATCAGGTTTCTAAACACTTTTGGGCATAAAATCAGTTTTTGGTGAAAGTTGGTATTTTCTACTCGTAAGAAAAGCCTAGTTTTACTCGTAAGCTTCAAAGTCTATGCCTAAGCAGTTCTTACACATAAGCTTCTCTTCATTTGATCTTCAGTGCTACTGGTTTACTCAGTGTTTTCTAGCTTGGATAAGCCTGAAAACACTTCGACTTTGGATATCTTTTACACTGGTATAAGTGTAAAGGATTTTTGGGCAAAAACCTAGTTTTACGCATAAGAAAATTCTTACGTGTAGAATTCTCTTTGCCTAAGCATTTTCTTACGTCTAAGCCTAGTCTTACGCATAAGCTATTCTTACGCATAAGGATTCTACTGCTAAGCCTTTGGTTTACGCCTAAGCTAAGTTTTCCTCAAGTCTACGCGTAAGATATTCCTACGCGTAAGCTCTCTTTTACGCGTAAGTTTGGGTTCTACGCATAAGGTACTTTCTACGCATAAACAGGTTCTACGCGTAAGGATTCCTCTACGTATAAGCTGGTTTTCTACGCCTAAGCACTTCTTCAACAAACAACAAGTTTCATTCGACTACAAAGATCCATCAACACAAGTAGTAATTAAAAAAAATTAATTTCTAGGGGAGACTAAACGTTCAATTTTTACGCAAAATTCAAATTTTGAATTAACTGTGATAATTTTGGTCAAAAATTCAAAATTTTGGGCCAAATTCAAATTTTTCGGGTCAAAATTGTCAAAACTCAAATTTTTCTTACAATCTTAAAATTGGATTTTATAGTGAATTTCAAATTTTGGGAGAGAAAATTTTTCAAAATTATTTTTGGAGGGAAATTTTAAAAATCAGTATATCGGCCTTTCAAGTATGCTGACTTCACAAATCTCCTCACCTTCCATCTACTGCTTAAAACCTTCATCACCAAACCTTGCTACTGATGATTCTAAAGATGCTAATGCATTTGTGGAAATGTACGAAGGATGGATGGTTCTGTCTGAGATGTACTCAAAATTTATCAATTCCAAGAGTCAGACTTCATCCCGAAATCCATCAGTCGTGCAAGATGAAAGAGTTGATGTACAAGGAAGGAATGCTCAAATGGTTGTTAAGAATGTTGTGACCACTTCATATGTCGGTAATGAGGACAATGAGGTTATAGCATTGGAAAAGCAGGATGACAGCAGCAGATCAAGGGAAGATATCATACCCATCTATGACACAGAGCCCAACTTTGACAAAGAACAAATGGTTGAGGAAGATATCTTACCCACCTATGACTCTGACACAAAACAGATGGTTGAGGTAAAATCTACTGTTGATCATATTCTACCTGCAAATGCGACACAACAAACTGAGCAACCTGATTTCAGAAATGAAGGAAAGGTTGACCAGTGTGTTGCACAATGTCCAGACAACTATCTCATGTCTGAGCCCTTACTTGTAAACAATACAGCTGAAACGTCAAACCAAACTCTTGAATCTGAAAACATTCTTCTCAAAAAGACCATTGCTCAGTTTTAAAAAGATATTTCAAAACTAGAGGCTCATTGCATCTCTCTTGAACTTAAAATGCAAAATAAAATTTTAAACTCAGAGCCAAATAGTAAATCTTTGAATGAACAAAGTAATCGTGTGGATACATTAGTAAAAGAAAATGAGCATTTAAAGGCTCAAATTCAAGCAAAGGGGATTGCACATGTTGCTTTACAAAACAAACTGAGAAGATTAACTGACAAGAGTGTGGATACAAATTTTGCAAAACCAACAATCTTGGGGAAATCGTCTCTAAAACCTTTCAGAAAACAATCAGTAGTTAGACACCAACTGCATTTAAATCTGAACGTTCAAAATCTTCAAAACCACGGTTTGCCTCCCAAGTTGTTGAGAATAATCACTTGTCAAAACCAGTCACTCTACGTTCTTGGCCTAAGAAAAATGCTTCTGTTTCTGTTATATCTGTTTCTGTTAATCCTCAACAAGTGGCTGCTACTGGACAGTCTAGGATTAGTTCGAAAACAATGTCTAAACCTAGCATCAAAATTCAAAATTCATATGATACAAATGACTTGCACAAGAACTATGATCTAAAAAAGGCTAGGAAAAGGGCACTACTCGAAAAGGATGGAATCTTAGGTTCACGAACTGGTGTATCACCTTTGAGTGTATTACTGAAAATTGCTTGTAGTAGCAAACCAAAACCTAAGTTAACTCAACAAATAGTTAGAAATAAACCCGTTGATCTAAAAGTAAAATTTCAGAAACCTAATAGGTGGATCAATATAGGATGCAGACTTTTCCCAAAAGAAGTTTCAACATCTCCTAAATCTAACCTTAGATGGATACCAACGGGTAGAGTTTTCAAAACTGTTGGTCTTAGGTGGATTCCTACAGGAAAGATACTAAGTAGTTGCACCATAACAAGTATGAAACCCTCTACATCCATCCCCGAGGTAGGAAAGGAAATCATCAAAATAGCATGTTCAGGTGTCAAGAAGATAATTGACACTACATCATTATGCTTTTAACATCTGGAACCCAGTTACACTTGGGGGTACATGTTTTTTCTTTCTTGCCCCCTTCTATTTTCTATACAGGTACAACAGCGATGGCTCCTACTACAAAATAGCGTAGGACCCGTTTCTCACCGTAAAAAATATCATGATACATCAGCTGCATCACAAATTGTACTTAATCGTCAAAAATTGGAAACATTGATTGCTCCTCTGGTTAAAGAGTCTTTCTAAAGTCGTGCTTCAGATGTATCGAATGTTTCCGCTGTACAACCTGATCATACTTTAATTTCGGATACACTCTGAAACTACAACAACTACCGTTGCTGTAGATGCACCTCCTATCGAATCTTTGATAATAGAAGATCAAACTGTTTCCAATGACACAGATGATGATCGAATTAATGAACAGAGAAGTTTTATCAGCAATTGATTCTCTCGAGATATTTATGGTTCTTCACATTTTTTCGATTAATTGGACATACATGGTTTCGCTGTCTCCTTATACATGGTTTCACTGTCTCCAATTCATCATCAACATACGTGTTTTATGATTCTGATTCATTGAAAAAATCGGGGGGAAGATAGTGTCGGTGTTCATCGTTTCCTTGATCTCGTTTGCGAAAACCCTATCTCTTCTTGGATTTCTTCAATTAGGGGGAAGAAATGAGACGATCTATGGTGTGTCACTTTCTCAGGGTTATCGTCTCACTTTCTCAGGGTTGTCGTGTGTGAAGTTACCTAAATATGATTATATGATGCGTCACACACGGTCATTTTATCGAGAAATTGCCTACTCACAGGTAATTATTATTCCGTTAGACCACAATATTCGGGGGGAAGTCGTTTCATTTAGTCTTTCATGGTTTGTTTGGTGTGAAGCATCTACATTCGAGAGAAGATTTTGTTGATTTCTTGTATGTTACCCCCGAACGGATTTTCCGCAATAAGTCAGATTTACATTGTGTGGTTTACTGCTCATCTACAAATTTCGCTGCGTACTGAAAACTTCAAAAGTTAGAGGAAATATCAACTTCATCAATGTTTCAAATCTACTAAATACAGTTGTCAGTTTGGGGGGAAGCTTATTCAGAAACTTCGTCAATCAAGGGGAAGCTAATCGGTTTCATACTTAGTACATCATTTCTCTATTTATATTCACAATGGCTTCTGAGCAAAACAGCTTGGAACCCGGACATAACCGTCTAAACTTCCCTCAAACCCCATCATCAGCTGAACCAAGCCTCCAGCTTACTCGTCAACAAATGGAAAAGCTATTTGCTCCTCTGTTTAGTAATGATATTGATCAACGTGCTCTAGATGTATCAAATGTTTCCGCTGCTCAACCTGATAATAATCCAATACCTGATACACTTGAAACAACAACAACTGTTGAAGAAGCACCTCCAATTGATTCTACAACAATAGCCGAATAAACCGCATCCAACGACGCTGAACCAGCTGATGATCTTCTGAACCATGAAGTACCCCAACCTGCAGATTATGATCCAAATGCGTTCTTCAACCCTTTTGCAAATGAAACTGCCACTTTTGATGTTGCGGAATCATCTACAAGCCATTTGAATCCTCCTAATCTGCACAATGTATATCAACATCTACCCTCCACACATCGTTGGACTGGAGACCATCCTCTTGTGAACATTATTAGAAACCCAAATCAACCAGTCGTAACTAGACAACGTCTTCAAACTGATGGTGAACACTGCATTTATGCTCTTACCGTCTGCCAAGCTGAACCCAAAAATATTAAAGAAGCCATGACATATGACAACTGGATTGAATCCATGCAAGAAGAACTTAACCAGTTTAAACGTCTTGAAGTATGGGAATTGGTTGAAAAACCAACTTGGGTCTATGTTGTTGGTCTGAAATGGATTTGGAAAAACAAATTGGATGCTGAAGGTACGGTGGCTAAGGGTTATAGAAAAGAAGAAGGGATTGACTACGAGGAATCATTCGCACCGGTTGCTAGACTTGAGGCTGTTCGGATTTTTCTGGCATTCGCGGCTCACATGAACATCACGGTCTTTCAGATGGACGTCAAAACTGCATTTCTAAATGGTAAACTAAAAGAAACGGTCTATGTTAGTTACCCAGAAGGATTTGTTGATCTAGAGTTCCCTAATCATGTCTACAAACTGAACAAGGCTCTCTACGGTCTCAAACAAGCCCCTCGGGCGTGGTATGATAAGTTGTCATCTCTTATAATTTCGTCAAAGGATCGGTCGACCCTACACTATTCATACAATATCACGGGGAACACATTTTAATCATTCAAATTTATGTGGATGACATTATTTTTGGGTCAACACATCTAAAGTACTCAAACGCTTTTTCAAAACTTATGAAAAAAACATTTTGAAATGTCCATGATGGGTGAACTTACGTTCTTTCTAGGACTGCAAATTCATCAATCACCCGTGGTATTTTCTTGAGTCAGTCCAAATATGCTCTTGAAATTTTAAACAAACATGGAATGCAAAACTGTGATACCTATGCCACACCAATGGCGCATACCAAGAAACTGGACGCTAATTTGCATAGGAAATTGGTTGACCCTACCAAATACCGAAGTATTATTGGGTCTCTCATGTATCTAACAGCCAGTAGGCCTGATATTGTCTTTTCTGTCTATCTTTGCTCCCGTTATCAGTCAAGACCAACTGAAACTCACCTCTCTGAGGCTAAAAGAATCCTCCGATACATCAAAGGAACCATTAACTTGGGAATCTGGTATCCGAAGGTTTCTGGTTTTGAACTAATAGCTTTTTCAGACGCTGATCACGCAGGTTGCTTAGATTCTCGGAAAAGCACTTCAGGAGCTCTACAATTTCTTGGTAATAAACTAGTGTCACGGCAATCAAAGAAGCAGGATTGCACATCTCTGTCCTCAACTGATGCAGAATACGTAGCCATACCAGCGTGTTGTGCTCAAGTCATTTGCATGAGAACACAACTCAAAGACTATGGTTACGTATTTGACAGAATCCCGATGTACTGCGACAATCGAAGTGCTATTGCGCTCTCGTGCAACTCTGTTCAACATTCGAAGTCTAAGCACATAGATCTTCGATACCATTTCATAAAGGAGCATGTGGAAAAGGGTACTGTTGAATTATATTTTGTGGGTACTGAATATCATTTGGCAGACCTTCTCACCAAAGCCTTAGCTCCTGCTAGGTTTACTGAGTTGGTCCACCGGATTGGTATGAGGTGTTTGACTCCAGAGCAACTGGACGAGTTTTTGACACAATCTTAAAACTAGTCAAACACCAAAACCTCTTTTGTAAATAAATTTTTCAAAAACAAAAATAGAAAAATATAAAATATGATAAAATTCAAAAATATTATTCTATCTAAATTTATTTCAAACATCGCAAGTACAAATCTTCCGTTAACACTGTGTTCTATCAAACTTTTCACAATTTTCCCGAACAAGTGTTGTAGGGGAGAAAGTATATATTTTTCAGTTTCATAAAACCTTGTACTTGCATGTTTCCATAAATATGTTGTTTCTTCTAAAATGGTGGATACGTTTCTTGTCAAATACTCTCCTCGGACTCAAATGTTTTCAAAATTCATTATTTCAAAAGTCGAGGGGGAGTATCGTTAAGTTTCTTGCCTTACAAGTTTTTTGTCTAACCTAAACGGAAGTTAAAGGATCTTGGTTGGAACCTCTTTGAGGTTGAGGGACTGAATGTGTCTACTTGGCAAATTAATTTTAACAAAATCATTCACCTAACACATTCAATGCACCACTTCATGTGCATTTACTCCTAAACCACCAAGATCAAACGGCCCAAATCAAATATTCAAAATCCATTCAAGCTGTTCATAATTTGTAAGTTCTAAATTGTTTTGATCAAGATTCTAAACAAGGATTTCAAAAATCTTTCAAATCCAACGGTTAAAACTCTTTAAACTGATTTTAAAAAATTGTTCACTTGAACGAATTGGGTGTTTATGCATAAAAGTGTTTGGATTGAAATGAGTTATGTTAAACCCTTTATTAGTGTCTATTAAACTTGTTTCAATTGTCCAAAACCATCCAGAATCTTAAATTTCATTAATATTAATTCTAGGGTTCTTGCGCCCATTTAGGGTTTTTCTATTCTGTGATATGTTATTAGGTGGTCAAGAAAGTGTTAGAATAAGTATATATGCATGTTTTGAACCTTTAAATTAGCCTAGAAACATCTAAACTGTAAGAATTTAAGTTTTAGGTTTTTAGGGTTCATATCCCATGAATCTTCTGATTCTGTGGTGGAAATGTGTTAAATCGTGTTCCATTGCACTCATATGACATCTAGGACACTCCAGAAACATTCATGTTTGATTTGTGTAGCTATATCTCTTACACGTAGATTAAGGTTTTAGGGTTTAAGTAATTTTACGCCTAAGTCTTTCTGTGTGTATCTGATATGTTCTTATGCTTGTTTTGTGATCTGAAACGATGTTTGGTATTAACTACAATCAAGTTTTCATGTTTATATTTAGCAGGTTAATTATTCGTAATGTCAGAATCTTACGCGTTAAGAATACTTTTATGCGTAAAGGTAACGCCTAAGAGAAATCTTACGCATAACTCTACGCATAAGAGGTCTACAGTGGATTACGCGTATCTTGGAAAGATATTCGTAAACAAGACTTGCTACGCATAAGCTTTACTCTTACGAGTAAACTTTACGCGAAATATCTAGCTTATTCCTATGTGTATGCCTAAAGCCTTTGAACTTGTCTTACGCATAAGAAACTCTTACGCATAAGCTTGGTCTTACGCTTTAGCTTACTCCTACGCATAAGCTCCTTTCTTACGCATAAGGATCCTTGTGACACATAAGCCACTGTTCACTACATTTTGGCATGTTACACATACGTTACTTGTTAAATGTTACGCATAAGTCATAAATAACTGATGTTTTATATAAGCCTACAAAAGTTAATATGTTGTGTGTTAAGTGAAAAATTGGACTTTGAAATTTCAAAATTAACACGTTCACGTAACTTATCACATCAACTTCAAACAATTGGACAAATGTGACTTAGGACTTGTAACTAACATAAACATGTTACCATCAAACAAGGAATTAGATAATAAATCAGACTAAAACAAATACATTGTGTTTCCATATGTCTGTCTTTTTGTCTAACGTCTTTCAGATCACAAAATGGCTGCAAATCAAGCAAACATCAATGCCCCAGCTGAGCTCTCAATGGCAAACACATTCCCAGCTGGATACGACAAAACAATTGGCAAGAACAATATCCGTGTCATCTTCAACAACTTCATATGCTCATAATCATCTTGCAGAATTACTGTGCACATCCTTCTGCAACATCCATTCAAATTCATGTCACAAAGTCATACTGATGATGAGTATGATTCAATGGATGAGGAAATACAATTTCATAAGACATTAAAGCAGAAAAGGATGGAATACCATGCTTCAACCTTTCGGGTTAATTAACCCGGTGGGGTAGGAGGTTCAAGCAGTAGTCCTTCACTTATGGAAGATCCATTGCAACCAACTCTTACCCCATCCGATCCGGTTAATCAACCCGGTAAGGATCAGGGTGTCACTGTCACTACAACTGCTGAAATGAAGCAACCACTACAACAACTTAAACAACCGCAAGAAGAAAATCATGGTGAAGATGTGAAAATATATGACGAAGGAGATTACGATCATGATAAGGATGAAAGAGTCCCTGATGATGATAATTTGGTGGCTGAAGAGGAAATGATGCGAAAAGAGGCTGAAGAAGCTGCTAGAGCTGAAGAGGAAAAGTTAAAGAAGGAATCAGACAACTACATAGTTGACAATCCAACACACAAACCTCAACTGTCTTCTGAACCACTTTTTGACACTTCCACCAAACCCAAATCATCATCTCAATCATCACCTCCATCAACAAAAGAAACAACTAAGTCAACAACAAAATCTGTTAAGAAGGCAACTCTATCCATTGATTCGTCAAATGGTTAAGCAGGCTATCACCACTACACAACAAGCTTGACAACCACCACCATCTGATCACCCAAAGGATTTAGAAACCACACCACCAATGGAGACAACCATTGATCACTTTATATAGACTGGTGGTGAGGATCACGACATACCTGAGCCCCAACCTCAACCTCAACCGAGAGTCAGATCAAGTACATTACTGCTCTCCTTGTTTTCATACGCATCAAATCAAAGAGCGTGTTGAAGATCTCCACCTCGGGGTCGAATCTTACCAAAATTCTACACTTCAACGGAATCAATCAAGAACCTCAGTACAAAATCGTTCATAAACCAAAAGTTTGGGTTTGTCTATCGAAGTGAAAATCATCATACTTGCTTCATGGCGTTCGATGAAATTCACAAAGTTCTATGACACCACCCTGGAGATGGTTCGAGATGGATTGGCATATCGTTTGAAGCATAGTTGTTAGGATCCCGATCCTGATCTTAGGATCTTACGATTTTACGATACAGCAAAGCAAAAACGATCCGGATCCTACATAGGATCTTTGCAAGATTAAGATCTTATAGGATCCTGATCTTGACCATACGATCTTATGATCTAATCCGATCTGATCTTACTTTTCTCGGATTACAAACTAAAAAACTACAAATTTATGGGTTGTTTGTTTGTAGAATTCAAAAAACAACATGTTAGTCTTTTTAAACATTTTATAATCATAATTTAGGACAACATTTATATGAAACATTCATAGTATTTTGTGGTTATAATGTATTAGAATTTGTAGATTTCTATAAAATTACATAAACTATTAAGAAATAACATTAGAGTAGGATCTTAAGATCCCGATCCAATCTTACGATCACGATCTTGCAAAGACGAAAATGATACTGGGTAGGATCCCGATCTTGACAACCTTGGTTTGAAGGATATTAAGTTCGGTAAAATTCAGACGAAGAGATGGAATTCAAAGGATCGCAAGGATGTTCGTTGATTTATCACTTGGATTGATGAAAGGTTGCTTCATCGGGATTAGATTCGACGGTTGGAAGAGCTATGTGGGAGGATGACCAAACTTTCCAATTCTGACTTACCAACGTCCTCAGAATGTAGCTGATCGTCTGTAATCATTGGGTAATCTCTTGATTGTGATTTTGTTTGTTTGATTAATTGACTATGGCTTGTACACACATAACAGTGTACAACCCGTACTTGTAATGAAAGGACCCTGTGGTACGCTTCAGTGCCACAATCCTTATAAAAGGAGCGAAAGCTTCTTACTTTTGAGTAAAACTTATCAAAACTTTCATTTTTCAAAAGTTTTGCTCAAAAGAACAAGTACTCCCCCTTATGATTTTCAAAACCTCAAAAGTTAATATCACTTTTTGAGGGGGAGTACTTGCTTCAAAACTTTGTTCACAAATGATTCTTCGTGGAAATCTTCCCACAAAACTCGAAATGGACATATTCGATATCAAAATTTCATCAAAAATAACATTTATATGCCATTTTTGAGGGGGAGAAAAATTATATGATAAGAAATATGTTGTGAATTGCTATTGAATCGTCATGCTAAACACTTAACCAATGAATTGACGAACTCTTAAATGTTAGTAACTCGAAAAGACTTGTTCAGGACGGGTAATAATTTCAAGCTAGTTCGCTAGTGATGTAAACGTGTCTCGCAAAGGACTTGTCGTAGTAGAATGTACCATTCAAGAAACTCTTGGTAGACATGAACCTTGACGGGTCAAACCTCCTCTCCAAGGAGTGTTTACAACTTCAAGCTGACCTAGTCAGTGATGTCACCGTGCCTCGCAGGTAATTGTCTATCTTGAGTTGATCAATTCAAAAGTGCGCGCTTTTCTCTCACCTTGCAGATTTCTGTCAAAATACTTAAGCACTTGTGGAGGGGGAGTATTTATGCAAAATACAAAACTCTCACAGTGGTACTAAATGCTTTTATTCATAACCACTTTGAGAGATTTTCATGAAAATGGTTTACGGCAACACAGGTTAGTCATGGAGTTATAAGGTGACTAAGGTTAGGAATAACCGTCCTATGATCCGCTAGAGCCGGAGGGATCTACCTAAGGACACCACCAATAGTTAGAATTTAGAAGCCCTTAGGTATGATTATAAAAAGGAGAAAATGAGAATCAGAGAAAGAATGAGTTGAAGAATTAAAAAGAAACGTAAAGAAAAGGGTGAAAAGAAAGAGCCCTCCAGATTATTCAACTTAGGGCAGACACCGGGTTCAATTCATATGCTATTGGTTGTCACTTGATGACACCGGTATTGAAGATTAAAGTCATCATGGACCCAGTGATGCATGCACTAAACCTTCTTAACCACTCAAGTTTCTCTCAACAGAAGCTTGTTTCATTCTCACAGGGAACCCTACGTAAACTATTGGCTTTCTCCTAGAGATTGCTGATATTAAAGAAGGAGACCCTCTCCCTAGTCTCTGCTTAGGAAAACCAAAGCGCACTATTGAGTCTAGAGCCACGAGATTCATCAAAAGATCTCTTAGGTACACTTGACATTTCATCACTTGTCGTTCAACAATAAGGACGCAAGTGATACATTCTAGAGTCCTACACAGATCTTAGCAATCTGTCGAGAACATTTATGAGGGTTCACAACTGTGATCCTCGATGATCGAATGGAAACTCTGCCGGGTCAACATCAAACCGCAGACATCAAGTCACTTCGATAACTCCTTGTGGGTTACGCTTAGTGTTGTGTCAAACGGTCTACAATCGTGGGGTGATGCTTCGGTGTACCTCAGCGACTCACCTGAACCGTAGACGCGTTCCGGTATATCGTGTTAGCCTTCTTGAGGGCATCCGGTTTCAGGAACAGCCTTTGATAGAATTAGAGATGTGTCTTCACATTATGCTGTTGACACTCTTGAAGTTCGAACTTGTAAGTGCTAGAAATCCCGCTAAGGAGATTCCTTTCAAGAATCGAGTCCTGAATATGTGGTTCATTACTTGAACTTGTTCAATGTAATGCCAACTGTCCCTTACGGGATTCAGATGGCTGATTCGCCCGACCAAGGTGAATGGAATCAAGACATTCATCAGTAGAAAAATTATAGTAATCAATTCTTTATGAAAAGATTACAATGATCAATTGGTGTTCGTGACTGTACCGGAGATGCTGCTATTGATGGATGCTCGCGGGAGGAAGAGATCGTGTTGATTCTCCATATGCTCATACCAACAACATCATTAAAGAAGTTCTCTCATGATCAAAGGCAAAACAAATTTTTAATGATTCTTCATCTAATCAAAGAATCTACAAAGTTATAAAGATTCGAGAACTTCTTCACATCTGGAATTCATTGTCAAATGAGCGTGTGAGCATGTTGGAGAAAGACGTGGAGACGCTGGAGCTACGAAGCTGACCTATAGCTGACAACAACATACTATCACAACCACCACAAATAACAAAGAATTAAAAGAACAAAGATATCTAAGACGTCAAAGCAGAATACTTCAAAGAAAACAAGATCCCTACACTGGGGAGATTGTTCGAATCAAGGCACTTCTTCTCACAAGAAAGAAGAATGTCAGAAGACGTCAAAGCAACTATTACATCAGCACCAACAATGTTTCAAATTAATTAAGTCATTAATTACCAACACTTAGGGGGAGATTGTTGGAATCACTCCTAAACTATAGTTCAAGTGTTTGTAATTAACATGTAATAGATTGCTTAATTAAGCTTTTATGTTAGTATTAAAGGCAAGGTTTATGTAGAAAGCCCATAAGCCTTGGCCCATGTCCAATAAGGAAGGAAGGGACTAGATGTGTTGCCCTAGTTCCCTTCCCTATAAATACCTTATGTAAACCTTCATTTGAAGGTTGGTTGTTCACTTTCATTATACACCTACGCATAACCTTTCCATATTAGCATATCGTGTGTGTGCGTTTGTGTTCATCCGATCACTTCTTATCTATTTCTTACATATTGATGCTTGTGTTAAATATGGTGACCTAACAGGTAGCATCCGAAGACGACATAGCCGATGTCCTCACCAAACCATTGAAGCGGGAACAATTCAACCTACTTCGTCTTGGTCTTGGTCTCATGGAACAATCGTCGTAATTTACTTTTTAACTCTACAAGGTAGGTAAACACTAGCCTTCTTCTTCCTGAGTCTAGGATCTCTATTTCACGCACAACTCACAAGCAATACGGGAATTTTCAAAACCCAAGATAAGTTTTTCACTTATAACTCATAGTTTTCTCTTATTTTCTTTTAAAATAAGTACATATTGCAAACACGTAATTACATACACATCTTCTTTTCAAAGGATAAACATTTTTATTCGCACATAGAAACCTCTTTTCAAAATGTTTTCTAAACTGATACCTCGTCCCGTATCAATTTCACAAAAGCAATTTCTCACGTCTAGGGCAAATCGCTTTTTCATTATTAATACAAAGTAAAAACCCGTTTTTATTGCATCTCATGTCTTTTGAATGCTAAAGAGGACACATAACTAATATGTGTTTTCGGGTACATTCATTTAAGCAACAATGAATTAGGAGCACTCAGGTTATCTCACATAATAGTATGTTTTTATTTTATTTTATTATTTTTTTATTTTTTTCACTTTTAGTTTATTTTTCTTTCCTTTTAGGAGTCAAGATAACCGCAACTCCAAATAGTTTGCATATAAGCACACACTAGGCACAAATGTTTCCAAAAGGAAAATTTTGAGCTGCCTGAATCACCAGTACCACGGATCCCAGCCTTAATACTGGACGGATCCCTCAAGGGAAGGATCCGTGGGATCCGTGAGACAGAAGCTAGTTTTATCTTCTATTTTTCGCACTTTATTTTGGATTATGTGATTTAATGCTTGTTTTCTCATGATCACATGCCTTAAATTCATATCTAATCATTAGATTTTAATCCACATTTTGGGTCAAGCACTCATTACAATTCATATTTTTTTTCTATAAGTAGGATTCCTAACATTGCTTGCTATTCATCTCATCCTCACAAACAAACACCACCATGTCTTCCAAAAGATCTTCCGACTTAGATGAATCACCTAGTGCAAACAATCCATTTCAAGAAATCCAAACTTTTGTCCTCCCGCCTTCCAAAATACCACAATCAAAATCTTGAATATCCGCACGGATTAGCATCTGGCCTTGTTGCTTAGCAAAACCATCATCTAATGGCTCATCACCAACCACTAACTCACCACAAGATGCTTCCATTATAGCACCTCCTTCATTACCAACAAGTACACCAACTTCATCACCCATCAACTCACCACCTAAAGTCACTCTTTTGGAACTCCTTAAGACTCCAACAAGATCTCAACAAACCAAGCAAAAAGAACTAGCCTTTTTGACACCTCTAACCTCTCCAAACACAATTTTCAAAGACCTTGAAACCTCACCACCTTTAGCTCCCATTGTGTTACAAGAACATCTAGGTTCTTTTCCACCACCACTTCCAAACATTCTGGACTTTGATGCATATTTTCCAACTTTTCCACCATAACTTCCGCATCTCACAAATCAAAACAACCCGGAAAACTTCCGCACTCATTACCCACATCACTTACATTGTGAACATTGCCAATCCACTAGGGATATTGCAATAGAAATTAGGGAAGAAATGAGATTCATACTCAACCTCATTCTTGATCGCATCAAAATTATTACTCATCAAAACCTCCATCCATAACCTTACGCAAGCATGGAAGGAATCATTATTACTATTTTTTTCTTAGTATTTTTCTTTTGAGTCATTTTTAAGAACAAGTCTTGTTCTCACTTTTACATGCTTGTATGTGGCATAAATACCACTACATTTTGTTGTTTTATTACAAGGCCTTGTTTACATACATTGGCTCCCAATATTGATTCTCGTCAATCACAAGATTATTTATGCATGTTACTACTAGCCTTTTCTTTGTAGGATTTTTTATTTTTCTCACTTGACGCCCCAAACTAGGGGGAGCTACCGTCAAGGGGGAGTAAGCGAGACGTGGACTATTTTTCCACATTTTATTTCTTCGTTGGGTTAACTTTTTGTTTCGACAAAAAGGGGGAGAAGAAGTAAAACTTAGGCTTTCAAAACATACATCTAATCTTAAGTTTTACTCATCATAGCATTATGTTTTGTCATCAACAAAAAGGGGGAGATTGTTAATACAAATAAACCGTAAAAACGTTTATTAACATTATGTCTAGTAATTCCAAGTCATGTATCGTTCATTTTCTTAGTTTTTAGAGTCATTTATATCATACCTCTAGTTTTATTAAATGAAATTACATGATACTTGCTATATTTCTGAGTATATGATTATGTTACACATCTCACTTTGATGTTAACATTATTTGTTATATCACCATTGCTGAATTTAGTCATCAGCCAGACGGATCCCTGATATTTGCCTAGACGGATCCCCCAAAGGAGGGAACCGTGGGATCCGTGCAACAAAAAACTATTTTTCTACTAACTTGAATCATATTTGCAGGAAATTATGCATTATACTTATTTTCTAACCTTTGTTTTATAGTTATTCAATTTACACATAAAGACTTTGACATCCTAAAGCTAGGGGGAGCTTTGTGTCAAAGCAATACATTGCAAAATCACTTGCAATATTAGGATTACATTTCATGACGTCCCTTTGAAAAGTTGCAATCATCACAGGGGGGCATATTCGTCACTTAGACGAAATCATTTGCAAACTTAGTTGCAAATAAACCAGTTTAGTATTATTTGTTAGGAATTAGAAAATTCCATAGTAAGCTCGTAGACATATAGTTATTTACGTTATTTAGTAGTTTATTAGTTAATTTGTAGCGTAGCTTAGTCTAGTGTAATACCGTGGAGGAAGGACGGGTCTTTACCCACTGTATGCCTGATCCACAGGCCGTTAGGAGGTCGTGTAAGTTGTAACTATAAATACCCGTTCCATCCATGGAAGGGGTGTGGCTTCTTTGAATCTAACCTTTCTTTTGTTTAAACAACTCTTTTCAAGGAACCTCCTCTCAACTCTCTTCATCTCTCTAAAATGGATTTCTTATTTAATCATTGTCCTAGACCACCCGAATCATCAAACAACATAAATATCACGATCCTACAATTGGCATCAGAGCCCATGTTTTGTTGTTTGTGTTGATTCGAATGGTTTGTTATATGCGGTTTGGCTGATTCATTGTTGCGTGTTGATGTTGTAGTTGTTTCATGGTTAAGTGTGTCATCTGTTTTTAAACATGTTTACTGGTTTTTAAATGAAATGGTCAAACTGTATCTTAACTTATTTTGATCAAGCTTTATATCTGATTTTATATCAGTCTTGGTGGTCAAATAATGTTTATATCAGTCTTGGTGGTCAAATAACGCTTTTATGGTAAACTATTTTTATTGTCAGATTTGTGGTCAAAACATGCTGTCAACAGAATATCTTCTTTGTATCAGTTCTGGTTTTGTTTCATTTGGTCAGAAATGATAAAGTTCTTGGATGCGAGTTGAGTATATGAATAAGAAGCGAGTTGTGAACTGGCATTATTGAATGCGAGTTGTCTTTGTGGACAATGCGAGTTCTTTGTCATAATGTCCAGATACTTTAGTTATGAAGCGAGTTAGGTACTGGTTCTGTTTCAATGCGAGTTACTTAACTCGCATAAGATTTAATTGCACTTGCTTTTGAGCGAGTTGCTGTTGTTGCAAGTTGGGTCAAGATGCGAGTTGGTCATGAAGCAAGTTGGTTGCCAGATAATGAAAGTGAGTTAGACAGGTTTAGAAGCGACTTGGTTTAAATGGAGACGAAGATGATTAACAATGCGAATTGTTGAAGAAGTAAACCAAAAGGACCACATCTCATGACTTTCAGGTTGTTTAAAAAACCATCATCAGCCCTGGCTACCACTAATAAAACCTACTCAATACACAAGTCATTAACAATCGTTATCAAACCTTGTCCTTCAACTATTACAAATCATAAACCTCATATTCGGTTTTGACACAATGACTCACGACCTTAAAATATTTATCTTTTAACGAGTCTACATCATCACTGAATCTCGACTCAAACATAAATCAATCTCAGCTTAAATATTTCGTGGTACTTAATGGTATCTTTTAACGAGTCTACATCATCACTGAATCTCGCCTCAATATGGTTTTGATAAAATATCCGAATATAAAGGAGTGATGTCAACAAATCTATTAACTCATTTCCTTTATTCGTTAATGGTTAACATATCAAAAACAAAATCATAACAAGATGGAACTAGTTAAACCTACCAATGATTTCGTTGTTACTCGAGTGAGATATCTCAACAACACAAAGCCATCCCTGTGGCGAGGTACTTTGATCGAGTGAAGAATGGTGGTGTTTGATTTGTTTTATGATCATGGTATTTCTTTATGTCATTTGGTTTGAGTGATATGATGGAGGCGGACTGATAAGACTTTTGTGATTAGGGTTTGCGATATTAGCTGAAAGGGGGCGGAGAGTTTACTGAGTGATATTAGGCATAGGGTTTGTAAATGAAGCATGTGTTTAGGGCATCACTTATATAACCCGTATGATTGGGATCGGGTTTTTGGACTTGGGCTCGTATTTTATTGGAACCGATTATGGCTGAATTGGACTGGGCTTGTAAAAGGTTATATGGGGGCACGTTCGGTAAGCGATGTGTATATGCCTCATCTGTGCTAAATCGCATGGCTTATGCTAACTCGATTTTGATTTATTTTTGATAAATATATGATATATATATATATATATATATATATATATATATATATATATATTTATATATATATATATATATATATATACGATATTACTATATATATATGCCCATGTGATGGTTTCAAGGTATTTGTATGTCATGTGATTCGGATATTACTGGCTTATGGTGATGGAATATTTGGTTTGAGCTGCGATGTGTTGTTACTGATGAGAGTTGGCTAATGGGCGTTTAAAGCAGATGCACTATACTAATTATTACCATGATAAGTAAGAATGTTATGTCGAATTTTGTTGGACTCAATGTAATGTGAACTTAAATTGGACCAGATATTAGGTTTGGATCGAGTTTAATAATGAGCTTTCTCACTCCTGAACTGGATATTAAGTCATGGGCTGACCATGTAATGGTTTCTGATATGGGCTTAAGATTGGATCCAGTGTAAGATTTGATAATGAGATATGTGAGATTCGTTGTGGTATGAGATTGGTAACTTGACTTATACACTTTCATGAAGATTAATGCGTCACGGCTTGAAATGTTTATTGAAAATATTGACTAGGGGTTGTTTGTTCGGTATTTCTTATTTGGATTTGAAGTGACGTTTTCCGGGCTCGTTTACTTATTTCGTCTTCTTTCTTTCTACCCTTCCGCGAAGATGACTTGCTTGGGCGTTTATTGAGAGTGAAAAAGACTTGGCTATTTAATTACGGTTGTGATTCTTTCTCGCTTAACTCACAACGTAACTATCACTTCGGTGTCTCACTCAGTTGAGAATGTCAAGAGGTTTTGTACATTGGGTACACCGTTTCTTCTTCACAAGGATTAGTACAAGTTTAAGTAACAAATCTGGGGAAGTTCACCTCATGATCAAGTTTGACATATCAGGTTTACTTCACCAAGTGGTCACAGCAACAACTGACAGAATGCGTGAATGATGTGTTTTCCAAAGTGTTTGGTGGATGGTTGTTGATGTTGATGATGTTGGATATTGAACCATTGATGAACCGCTGCATGTTCCCCTAAAACAGATATTCACCGAAACCAAAGTTGTCATTACTCATTCAAGCTGAGATTGTTTACGGTTTTGTCTTGATTTTGTAAAATCCCGTGAAAGAACCTATTTCTCGGTTTAAATCATAGACTTGTAAAATCCCGTGACAATGGAAACATCATTGTTAATAGTAAAGTGCATTTCCGGATCTATCTTACGGTTTATTCTTGGTTTTGTAAAATCTCGCGAAAGAAATTATTTCTCGGTTTAAACTATAGAATTGTAAAATCCCGTGACGATGGAACCATCTGGGAGAAAGGAAAGTGTATGTCGGGATCTTATCTGATGCTGGTGCAACGGTTTCTACTTCAAAGAAGGGATAAAAGGGTGTACTTCATGAATTGGATGTGTGTTTGGATATTCGTCATGGCAGTTTGGTTATTACAAGATTTTACGGGGTTATGTGCATTTAACCATGGTCGGGATGAAACCACTATCAAAGTTCGTTTACATGACAAAGAAGGCTAGATTTGAGCTTTTAACAAGAAGATGTGACAACGGCGTTAATTCAGTATTATTTATTTGAGGTTGAAGTGAAATATCACGGGCGAGTGTACTTAGTATCTGAAGGTATCGGGGATGGTTGGATGAAGATTCTTCATGATCCTTGTTCGAGCTTATATCAAAAACGAAGACTTGGAAATCTAGTTATTTTTTTGGGTGACTTTTTCCTTTTCTTTTACCACTTGGGGAATTGGGCTCTTATCAACGCAAAATAACTATCACTTTAAGGAGTTACGTTGTAGTGCTCAGTGTCACATTTAATTGTGGATTTTCAAGAGGTAATGTACGTCTTATACTTGATGGTTGGTTGGTTGAAGAGTATAGAGTACATAGAGAGTACTTAGAGATGCTAATGGAAATCGGCATCTCTCTTTGTTACATATGTGCAAGTTTAAGTCACGATTTTGGGTTAGTTTACTTCAGGGTCAAATTCATCATATTGGGTTTTCTCCATCAGCTGTCACGACAAATAGCCTACTGAATGATAATGGGGTTGATTACAAGTTTGCCAAGAGTAGATGAAAAGAGAGAGATTATGACGTTTGAACACAACAGTTCATGCCTCGTACTCTAAAGAAAAGAAAAGTGTACGCGTCAGTGCGCTTTATCTTATGAAGAAGAGAAATCTTCTCTATTATGACCATTCTCATCAACATGCTTCATACTTTTTCCATGCGCTTCAGTCATCAAGTAAACCGGGCTACCACTGATTGTTTTCTCATTCCACTTGCTCGATTATAATGAAGATGGCGACATCATGTGCTGATTTTGCGGGAGAGAAGTGTGAATAGAACATTCGGATGATTTTCACTTATTTAATCAAGAATGGCAACTCCGTATGCAATTCTTGAGGGGGAGAAGAAGTGTGAATTTTTTGCATTGTTGATTGATATTTGAGAATATAAATAGTCATACGGCTATAAACTCATGTAAGAACCGAGCTTCTTCTTATCGGGTCATCTTCACATGTAGTTTCTTCTAAGAGCCGTTGGTTGACATCTTCACTCGGATTGATGAGTTCATCGACAAAGTGCTTCCGGTTAATGCTTCACGTATACCTCAACATGATGATTCCGAACAATCTCTATGTTCTTGTTTGATGTGATTGGTAGTTTGGTGTTACCATATTGTGTGTTCGTTGCGGCCTGATTGCTGATTTCCTTGATGAACATCTTTCTGTTCTTGTTTGATTGGGAGGGATTTTAGTTAAGGGGATTTGCAAGATGTAAGTTAATTGGGATGCTTTTTGGTGTGAGTTGAAGATGTTAACACTCTATTCCCCATTCGGACAATCTTGAAGATGGTCGAGTCTACAGTCAGTTCTACATTCTCTGCTACATGTTAGAAGACTTAAGACGAGTTGCATTTGATTATCTAAAGACTTCTTCTTAATCTGGGCATTTATCAAACAGATTGTCGGTTTATGGGAGGCGTTGATATTGACTATTGTAATATTGGAGTTGCACTATTGAATAATTATCCGCTCTTTGGTATTCCTTTGCCAAATCTTCACGGATTATTGTTCATGAAAAATGATATGCTCTTTGGTATTCCTTTACCAAATCTTCACGGATTATTATGCACTCTGTAAATCAACCACATGAACATTAAGGATAATGACATCCTCATCTGCTTGAAGACATTATTGGTGAATCTTCCAGATCAGTCTCTATATGTATATCTTGAGGAAGATGGAATTGATGTTGAGGAATCATTTGTTCCGGTTCATTAAGTGGGTCAATGTACATCCGGTTGTACATTTATTCACGTGTTGGACATTTGACACAAGTTGATTACTTCGGAGTTAATCATTTATCACTTATTTGAGATTGAAGTTGACTTTCACAAAGGCGTGTTCTTATTTGATAACTTGCTCGGGCTTAAGAATTTGAGTTGAAGACTTGGTTTATCTAGTTACCCGCAGTCGAGGTGGATGGTTGAAGACCTGGTTAACTATCACTATTAGGAGTTACTTTGTTTTACTCGTGTCACACATATGACGGTGTGGATAATCACAAGAGGTGTTAATGTCTCATACTTTGTTTGGGTAGTGAGTACTTAGAGATTTGCTTGAAGCATAAATTCTCAACACCGTTCTTCCATCATTAGGTGCAAGCTTAAGATACAAATGTGGGAAGTTGACTTCAGTTTCAAGTATGGTATATCGGGTTTTTTTCTTCAGTGGTCACTTCAAATTGTCTACATAAAGATTGATAAAAATAGTCGAGAGAGTCTTCACAGTTGATGCTCACAAGAGTTCAAGTGTTCTTCTCAACAAATTTCTAGTATACGGGCTTATAATGATTTGCTGACTCTGAAGTGTCAAAACCAGAAAGGGGGAAGGAGACAAGCATCTAAACGCGAGTAAACTTGATGAACTTAATATTTCTAAGTAATTGAAGATATCCCGGGAAGACAAATGTTATTACCGTAGAGAAACTCAAGGTTTAACTCATGGTGAGTAAACTTGATGAACTTAATTCTTCTAAGTGATTGAAGATATCCCGGGAAAACAAATGTCAGGACCGCAGAGAAAGGTGTTACTCATCAAGGCATTTAGTATTAGTATTTCAACTACGTGGGGGAAGTGATGTTAGAGAAAGTTTCTAAAGATAAAAGAGGTACACTAGTGTGCGGTGATTTCGATGGTATCGCAATGATCAGGGGAGAGAGATTGTGTACATTGGGGATGCTCAACTGTTTCACTTGAGTGCTTAATCAGTGATTCAGAGATATAATCACTTATTCGAAGTTGACATCGCAAAGATTGTCATCCGCAAAGATAATCAGTGACTTGGCCTGCTTCTTCAATGTTATCAGTTATTCCTTCCTTGTGTATTGGTATACTTCGGATACTTGAGTTTCATACACGATCATCAGGGAAGAAAAATGTGAACATGGGAAGGTGTTTTCATTCCCCTCATGATGTGTATTCGGGAGAGTTCGTGAGCATTATACAAAGAGGCTGACTACATCATTTCATCTACTTGGGGGAATTGTTCTCTTGACACCTTTTGGAATGGATCGCTTCAGACTTCAGTGGAAAAGGAAATTTGAGAAGATTATTTAAGTGTGGGATGAAACGTTGCTATTCTTCTATTGGATGATATAACCCCGAACGGAGAACCTCGATTATCGTTCTTAAATGGAGCAGTGGGATTTATGATGATGGTGTGCTTCTCTGTGCACTTGGCTAAGGCAAGCTGGAAAGAAAGCTTCAAATCTGCTCATCTAATGGATCTTCGGTTTGGGGGGAAGCTGCCAGAGTCTCACTTTCAGATGGTTCAATTTCTCTCAATTCAGGAGCCTCGAAAGCTTTGGTGGTGAATGTTTAAGAGATGATGACTTCTATCTTCTACAACGGGGCTGTTCGATATCCTTATCTCGGTACTCGTATCATCATCTTCTTTAACTATATCATCTATTCTATCCTTGTATATATTTATCAAAAAAAAAACAAAAAAAAACAAAACAAAAAAAAAACAAAATAGAAAAATATAAAATCAACAAAAACCCATAAAAATCAGAAAATTTCAAAAATACCAAAAATATGTTTTCTCATGACATGTCTTCTCGTATCGATAACATCTACGGTCTTAGAAATGTCATTCAATAATGGCACGGGACCATAGATGAAGTTCGAGCAGGAGGTGTAAATATTCTTTTTCCAAAACAAGTCACAAACTATGGCTTACAGTTACTTCAGACTGTAACCCGTGCTTTAAACTATGGTTTGCTATTATTTCTGATAGCAACTCGCTCTTTTAAAGAAAGGAAAGTGCTGCACTTGAACTTTTTTTCAAAATATTTCGTGCACTTATCCTAAAACTAAACAAGGAAAGCATATCGTCAAAAAGACTGCTGTTCCTACACAAATGTTTTTCGTTCTAAAATTCTTCAGAAAAATATTTGTTGTTCTCTTAAATAGTGGAAAATGAGCTGCTTTAAAAACAATCAGATTCAGAGTTTTTGTAACATTGAAAACTCAATCAATGACTTCAGCTCTCTTAAACTTTTCATAAAATGAGTCATGGATTGAGGGGGATAATGTTTTTCAAATCTACATCATCTAACGGGCTTTCTTAATTATCCTAATATGCTTAATTAAAAATGATGTTAACCTATGTTGAAGGACTAGGTGCCGAGGATATGATTTCTAGGATTAGATGATTAGTGTCTGATTATCACAATATTCCCATACATTTATATGATCTGATTGATATGTTGCATTGACTTTTATTAGTCGATTATTGTTTGGGTGATGTCGACCACCATATATTTGTATGCGTGTTCACTAACGTATGCAGGTATATTGGTATAAAAGAATGGTCCCGATCTGGATCCCACAATTGAAGATGATTGGATGCTGAAAGGAAAGGCTAACTATATCTTGGGTTGACAAATGAAGAAACGGAGCTTAATTGGACTTCTATTGAGAGTTGGCATAAATGCAACGTAAGAGGTCTCACTGCAGCAGCAGATGGTTTTCTTCTAAGTGATTGAAGAAACGGAGCTTAATTTGACCTCGTTGGCATTCAAAATGCAACGTAAGAAGAAGTCTCCTGCGCATCGTGATGGTTTTTCTTCCAAACCCTACAACAACATCAACAAAAGCACCTTATGATTCTCTCCACCTAACTATCCTTGTGCGAAAAGTAGTGAATGTTACCATTTTTAAACAATTTTTGAAAATATTGTTTTGAAAATGGAAAAATATTGTTTTGAAAATAAATTGGTCTTAATTTTGAAAATCACCGGACTTCTTTTTATCAAAACCTATGTCACTCAATTATCGACTTCGGTCATCGATTGAGGGGGAGAGTGATTTAAAATAAAATATTTTCAAACGATATTTCTTCACAAAAGTTCCGGTTTGTACAACAATAAGTGGTGATCTAAAGATTTAATGTTATGTCATGGTATGATTTTTCTTTTGAATCAAGGTCTTTCAAAATGAAATTTTTTCTGTTCTTGTTTGATTGTGAAATTGTTTAATTTTAATTAAAGATCTCTTAAAAACTATCATACCTGACACTAACAATCTTTAATGTTTAAAATTGATCCGTATCAATCATTTTTCAAAATTAAATCAAGCCACTTCTTTCCCCAAAATCTTTTAAATGATTTAAATCAATTGGGATCACAAATCTCAAAAAGTTTGAAATTTTTGATTGGGGTAGAGATCGTGATTTAAATCTCAAATTTGTTTAAATGGAATTGGTTTTAGTCCTTTAAAGGCACTCCTGCCTCTATGTGCCAAACGATTTCTAATACATAATGCACATGTTGAGGGGGAGCATTTATCCAAAAACAAGATGAGTATTTAAACCTGGCCACATTTTCTCCTATGTTTTCTAAACCTTATTAAATCACTTGGGATCCAAAATCTCAAAGGGTTTGATATTTTTGATCGGGGGAGAATTTGTGATTTAATAATGAAATTTGTTAAAAGGTGATCGTTTTGATTTAATTGTGCAGGCTGCTCTCTCATATGTGCTAAACGCTTTCGAATCTCGAAGCACATATTGAGGATGATCAAATAAACTATCGAGGTACGAAAGCTTTTTAAAGTGATTTATAAAGTACCTTGATTGAGTTTTCAAATGGTTTCTTAATGGCACTTGTGATTGTGGATGTGCTTCAAATTAACTCTTGCCTCTATGTGATAAAATGATTTCAAATATCCTATGCACATATTGAGGGGGAGAATTTACCAAAGAAAATCAAATGGCTTTTTCTATAAAAATTGTGATCAAAGAAAATATTTCAAAGTCCTCTTGCCTCCATGTGCTAAACAATTTCTAAATCATATGCACATGTTGAGGGGGAGGTTTTCTAAATGATCAAAACTATTAAGGTACAAAATACTTTGATCTCGTATCACAAGTACCTTGATTGTTTTTCCAAATGATTTTTCAATTTGTTTCAAGGAAGAAAGAACAATACCAAAAGACCGACCAATTTACTTTATGCATGGTGTTATAAGGATGGTTAGGTTAGGTATTTGTTCCCTCGATCCTCCAGAACCGGAGGGATCTACCCATGGACAATCCACTAGATAGTGTAGAGTCCTTAGGTATATTGAAAAAAGGAGAAAAATGAAAATATGGGAAGAGTGCCGACTGAGACAGAGCTAGTACTAGAACAAACCCAACAAGGTTCTAGTTATGAAGTCTCGGTAAGCACTGAAGGGGTTGAAGAATGAAAAAGAAATTAATGTGAAAAGGGTGAAAAGAAATAGCCCTCCAATAATTCAACCTTAGGGCAGAAACCGGGTTCAATACATATGCTACTAGTTGTTAACAAGGTAACACTGGTATTGAAGATAAGACGTCATGGACCCAGTGACGCACTGCACTAAAACTTCCCGGCTACTCAAGTTCCTCTTAAAAGGGCTTGTTTCACTCTCACGGGGAACCGACATAATCTATCGACTTTCTCTTAGAGATTGTTGATATTGAAGAAGGAGACCCTCTCCCTAGTCTCCGGCATAGGAAACCAAATATGCACAATTGAGTCTAGAGCCAAGAGATCATCCACAACATCTAATTAGGACACTAAATTCTTGAAGACTTACTGTTTCACACAATGTGGAAAGTAAGTATATATTAAGAGTCCTACGCATTATCCTTGTGGTATTGCCAGAACATCCGAGTGATATGTAAAAATATTCAAAATGAAGATGGAAATCCTTCTAGAGCCAAACATCAAACAAGCTCTTGGTGGGTGACATGTGAGATCTTTTCTAAAGATCAAGCTTGTGACAACTGGATTGAAACAATGGGGCGATTCACTCTTGAATCAACCTTGGTCCAGGAAATGAATTGACGAATACTTTTGGAAAAACCATTCGATGTGCAAACCTTCTTTTCTCTAGCATGTCGAATGTGTACTTATGTTTTCAAATACAAAAAGTATCTCTGATTGAAAAAATACTTTTGGAAAAACCGTTCGATGTGCGAATCTTTCTTTTCTCTAGCACGTCGAATGTGTACTCTTCTCAAATACAAAAGGTATTTTTGATTGAAAATTGATCTTTCTCATAAAACCTTCGTCGTATTGCAAAACTCTTTCTTCTAAGCAATACACGATTGTTTTTCAAATCAATTTTTCATCAATCAGTGAATCTCAATTCGCTGGTTCACTCACTCCGTGTTGTCTTCTTTGAGAAGTTCCGGTTTGAGAACAGCTAGAGCAGCTGCAAAACCCTGTCAAGGAGATTCTTAGGAATCCTACCGATCACAAAAGGCGTACTTGTATGATCAACGGGAGCCGTGGGCGTGTACCTCAATTCAACGAAAGTGATCAAAGACACTTTCGTGTGTTTTATTGCTAACTGTTGTTTGCGGGTACATTTGGGCGGTTGCGGTGATCGAATTGAGGAGTCATTCCAAAGCCGCATGCTCACAGCATCCACACTTAATTTAAAGAAATCATGACTGGTGCATATCTACATAACCTGGCTCTGATATTTCATACTATGCTTATGCTTCGCTGCTGCAAATATCATGAATCAGTAAGGCTTCCGCTACTCTGATGGAAAGATGTCATGATTCAAAAGTGTGAGCATGTCGGTCCGAAATTCACAACTTCACATGATGGCAACACAATAAAGGGTGATCCAGAGATTTACTGTGGCTGATGATCTCAATAAAAGCTCGAAGATCATCAAAGATGTGGATCGGTTAAAGGCCTCCACTAAAAGTACAAATCAATGCGGACTTTGAAGAATCGCTACTAATGCACAAAGTTTACGGAAATTGAAGAATTCATGTCTACGAGCTCAAGACTTAAGATTAAATAGAATGCTAGGATTCAAAATGTAAATCATGGGGTGACCTCCCTTAGGGGGAGATTGTTAGGAATTAGAAAATTCCATAGTAAAAGAGTCGGTCACCCCAACTATTATCTAGCATAAGTTAGCTCGTAGACATATAGTTATTTACGTTATTTAGTAGTTTATTAGTTAATTTGTAGCGTAGCTTAGTCTAGTGTAATACTGTGGAGGAAGGATGGGTCTTTACCTACTGTATACCTGATCCACAGGCCGTTAGGAGGTCGTGTAAGTTGTAACTATAAATACCCCTTCCATCCATGGAAGGGGTGTGGCTTCTTTGAATCTAACCTTTCTTTTTTTTAAACAACTCTCTTCGAGGAACCTCCTCTCAACTCTCTTCATCTCTCTAAAATGGCTTTCTTATTTAATCATTGTCCTAGACCACCCGAATCATCAAACAACATAAATATCACGATCCTACATTATTTTTCTTGACGCCCTCACATAGGGATGGACTCGTCAAGGGGGAGTTAAGACGAGATCTTTTCCCGTTACTTACTCTCTATATTATTTTTCTTTTCTTTTTCTCACATGTTTTTCTTAAAACAATGTGTTAGTTTATTTTCGAAGCTCTTTTTGTTTCGACAAAAAGGGGGAGAAGAAAGTAAAAACTACAAATTCAAACCTTTACGAATTTTAGCTTTTCCTTAAAATAATTTTATGTTTTGTCATCAACAAAAAGGGGGAGATTGTTAATACAAATAAGCCGTAAAAACGTTTTACGATCTTCTAATGTTTTGTCGATAACAAACGTAAAATCATTTTAACAAAACAAATAAAATACGTAAATGGTTTGAGCCAATAGTTTTCTAACACACTTACGTTTTCACATAAAACACTAAAACAAGTATAAGTGATTTTATGATTTAGTAACACATATGTACAACAACTAGTTTTACATATTGAGCAAATATATACATAACTACTATGTATTTTAATGGGTAAAAACTACAACCCATGGAGCATATCCATAACCCATGGTATTGACCCATACCCACTTGACTAGATACATTGCACTCATTAGATACATTGTATCTAAAGAAATACCCATGGATCAACCCATAACCCATGACCCATGACCCATAACCAAAATACCCATGGGAAAAGAGGAGCGTCCCACGGATCCCTAGCTTTACACTAGACGGATCCTTTAAGGGAGGGATCCGTGGGATCCGGGGAACAGTGGCAAGTTTTGCCTATAAATAGTGAGCCATTTCTTCATTGTTTCTCACCCCTTTCTCACATACTTTCTCCTTGAGTTAAAAACTCTTTAACCCTGGATCCAAGTGATCTATGTATGTAGTTTTGATTTTGTGTGATTCTCTAGGTTCCTCTTAAAGGCGAGATCACCATCTTTGAAGTCAAGCAAGCTCAAGTCCATGAGTTGCCATGCTTCCTCATCATCAAGACTACTGAAGTTATCTTGTTGGTGGTTCTTTCTCTAAGAAGTGTAGTGTTGAAGACATTAGTGAAAGATGTCTCAAGTGTCAAGACGAAGACATTAGTGAAGGGTGTCGATCATCCGTGTTGTAGGCATTAGTGAAGGGTGCCTAGTAGTCAAGTCACAAGACATTAGTGAAGGGTGTCTTGAAGATCTAGTCAAAGGCATTATTGAAAGGTGCCTAAGATGTACATTCGATATGGTGTGTTTCGATGTACAAGATAGATTAGTATTAGATCCAAGGATATTGATATCCTTGATGATGTTGTAGTAAGGAGTTGGTCTCCTTTAGGTTTAGTTGGTGTGTAGTGTTGGGTAGTAGTTCCTCCATTGCAATGGAACTCGGTACTTAGCCTAGTACCGGATAAAGGGTAAGCGAAGTTGTGATAGGTGTGGTTCACCTTGGTGTAAAGAACCCGGTGGTTAGCCTAGTACCGGAAAAAGAGTAGGCAATGTTGAGAAGGTTTCTCCACCATAAGGAGTCGGTGTTGTCTAGTGTTTACGAACTCTCGAGTAGGTGACTCGGGGAGTGGAGTAGGGCAAGGAAGGTGTCCTTGTAGCCGAACTACTATAAATACTCGCGTTGTGGTTTGTGCTTCTTACTCTTTATCTTTTCATTACATACTTATATTTCTATATGATTTGTCTATCAACATCCAACACACATGTTCCAAGTAGATTGACATAAGTCATTCTAAATAGTTAAAATGAAGATTTAATTGGTAAAACTATTCAACCCCTGATAACATCAAATAGTCCTGAATATTAAGTGTCAATTTCCCGCGATAATGCTTGTAATTTATATCATTTATATGGATTTACGCTTGTTTTCCACTTTCAGGTAAATTATGAGCATTGGAGCTAAAGAGACGCTGATTAGAGAAATATCAAATATTCATCATAGTATGCTGACTTTGAAGAAGTTACGGCGTAACGCATCTCTCACATTACGCTGTAACTAAAGCGTGACTCAGAAAACCAACTCATCAGAAGGTTACGGCGTAATTCTCCCCAAAGGCTACGACGTAACAATAGTAGGTCAAATGAGGTTCCACGGCGTTGATAACTACGCCGTAAATATTACATCAACTACGGCGTAATCAAGTTATATTGAAGATACGGCGTAACCACTCATATGGTTACGCCGCAACCAGCAGATCTAGTGCAAATAACGAAGGAATTGAAGATTACAGCTGTAAAACCCGAAAATTTAAAACGCATGAAAAGACTATTTTACCCCTAATTTAATATTTATAAAATACGTAAAATGCATCAAGCTCATTAAATGAAATTCCAATCAAACTTATAAGTAATTATAAAACCTAATGTACAAGATTATTAAAAATCAAAGCACTTATGTCTAATATTGCATGAACCAAAAATTCCTAAGACACAAAATACATTATAACTTGATTATGGTCCATCTAAGTTGGGCTAGGCCCATGTTTTCTCTCCTTTTTATCGGCATAACCGAATCCCACTTATATCCCTTCTCATTATTTTCGTAACCTACAAGTACATCCATATTATCACACACCAAAACCCTAACTAAAAAGCGCCGGCAAACATATTACTTCTCCCTTCCATTCGTTCAAAGGCAAAGAAAACTAAGGAGATTGGACGTGTGTTTTGATCGTGGATTCCTGATTTGGAAAAGGTGGTTTTGATCATGGCTGTTGGTTCGAAGAAGCTAGGTCGAGGAGCCTGTTTTGGGGTTGGATTTGTCGTGAAGTTTTCTTGTTCTCTTGCTTTCCTACACTCGATCATTACAAGGTTAATAGTAGCATTCATCTCATTCGATTTTTCCTCCTTTTGTTTTTCTTTGTTTTACTGTCGTGGTCCTAGCCAAATGCATGCATATGTCAGATACAAACCTTCACATAAAATGTTAAGATTCATCACATATCAAGATAACATTCATCACACATAGTTAACATTCATCACATGAAATCATAAAATGGCGCATGAAATATTGAATTGGAAAGTATATATGTCGACCCATATACATTGTCTTTTGAATATGTTTAACGTGCATATATACAACCACATACATGTTTTATTTGAATGAGGTCAAGCTAAATAGAATAAATGCAAATCGAGTATACATTGGCCTAGTTTTGTGTCGTTAACAATAAAAGAAATGGGCCTCGTGTGGTTTATGTAGTGTCGAATGGGTTGGAAAACATATAAATACGGGTTAAATGATGTGTTTTCGAGAGTGTTCGCGGGATTTATGGGTGCGTTGTATAGCTCATTGCAAGTGTTTCGGGGAAATAGAGTCGGGGGTTAATCATTATACGTATTTATCTAGTTGTGTCGGTAAGCCGTTTGAACCGCGATCAAGCTCGAAGTTGGCATGTCAAGAGTTGAAAGCAAAGTAAATATACGTATGGTTATATCATGGATACATGTTATATAATTGATAGTTTCACTTTCAACCCTCACCTTTAATAGTTTGTTACATGCAAACCTTGAACTATTTTGAAACGACACAATACACCCTAAACTATTATATTGATAATTCGTCCATTACTAAAAATGATTATATGCTTATAACTCTAAGAATATTAATACGATCAATCCGTTATAACTTAAATGAGCTAATAAGTATTAAACAAATCGTAATCCGTGTAGATTAGTTGAAGGAGACGTGGCGTTGTGTCTTCGGATTCATTCATTCGTTTGCTTTCCCTTCATTGGCGTTAAGGTACAGATATTCTGACCTTTCTCATAAGGTTTCTCATGATCTCTTTGCATCTTTGACCTCTTGCCAATTTGATATTGAAACTTTGCTCTGCTATTGAACTTTTGATATTGACCCTTTGCTATTGAACCTTTGATATTGATCCTTTGCTATTGAACCTTTGATATTGATCCTTTGCTATTGGACCTTTGATAATTGAACTATTGATATTGAACATTGATATTGGACTATTGCTTTGAACCTTTGAATTGGGAACTATTGATATTGAAACTTTGATTTCGAAGACTTATATATTGCTACACTTTGGACCTTTGTTTGACCCTTCAGATTGATACCCGAGCCATTAACTAGGCATGGGGGTTCCATGTCCGTGTCATTGATGCACCAATGGCATGACTTTAGTGTGGTTGAGTGATGTTCCACACCGTCCCCATTTTGTATTGATTATCGCGCGGATATATTGTATGGCCACTATTGTTTTGCAGGGGCGTATGGATGCATCCTAGATTTGTTTTGATTTGAATTTGATATGATATGATTTGTTTTGGTGATGCGGTGAGTGTGTGCAATACACCCCTCACATTTTGGGAGCTAGCTACTCCACTGGTTACTGAGGTCTCCCTCATATTGGTTTGGTCTTCCGAGGTCACCCCTCCGAATACAATGGTTACTATTGGTTACTTGGCTGCTATTGCCACTATTGATATGGTTTGTTTTGTTGGCTCGGGATAGATTTCTGACAACCCTTACACTTTTGATATACCTATATTGCATCTTCTGGACTCTAGCACCATATTATGAATTGACTGTCCTTTACCCAATACCCTTATATGACTCACTCTAATACCAAGATATATATGTTCCATTACTTTGATCTGTTACACTCTCATTCCATTACTTCAGACTATCGTTCCATTCACGTATCGGGTTATTATATGCTTATTGGATTGCTTATGCTATTTACGTTTTATGTGATTACTGATTATCCTGCTATGATGTGATTATTATGCGGTTATCTGGGTTACCTGTTTTCGTCTGATGATATGTGATCTCATTGTTATGTGAACTTTTGCATTTGTTTATTGACCATGCTAATGTGTAATCGATAGTTCTGTTTATTTATTATGAGTACTTCGTAAGTTAATCTCATGGACTGTGACTATTCGTTGTGTCCTTATCGGTTTATTGTTGACCTGCCATGTTTACATTGCTGTCTATGCTACGATTTGATTGGGTAAATGTCCTAACTTGTGACGTCTGGCTTGGTAATTTATTTAGTTGCTCTGCTATGTCTTTAATTCATTTAATTATAATGTTCATACTGTATTTTCCTACTTATTATGTGTGCCGCCATGCTTTGACTCTGTTAGTATTTCTGTGTTATGATACTTTGGTTATGTTTTTGACTAAGGGTTTTGACCTGTATGAATTGCCATGCTCACTTATTAATTAATTGCTTCCGCTTGTCTAGATATCCGTTGGCTTGTATGTCTTCTGATTTCCTGATTTGATTGTATGACATATATGTTGTGTGGATGCGATGCCTGCTATGTTTGCTTATGTTTCAGTTCTTGTATGCTTTGTTTGTATGTGCTTGTTTATATGTCTTCGATACTTTGCTTTGCTTCGTTCTCCTTGTTATCGGTTCGTTTGGATATCTCATAATTGTGTTCTGCAGGATCCTCATTGACTCATTGTTCTCTTTTCACTGCGACTTTGTTATCCGTTTCCTTTGTTTTCATTTCGCATTTCAGATTTTATTTAGCTTTCGTTTTGTTATATCTGTTCACTGGGCTTTTTAAGCTCAGCCGCATTTCTTTTCCTGCGGCAGGTGTTAGGTTTGAAGATGGGCTTTGATGGGCTGAGAGTTGGATTATAGTGGACCAACCCTAGATACCTTATTATTTGGATTTATTTTGTTGGGCTATCGTTTGGAAACTTCAGTTTATTTTAGACATCTTGAATTTTGTAATTTTCATTGTAATCATTCTTTTATATGACTTGGTACGTTATTCTTTAAGACTTCCGCTTGTAAAATTTTATTTGTATGTTCTGATATGACACCAGAATGTGACACTTCTACCCTTGTCGGGTTGGGGTGTTACAATTATGGTATCGTGAGCCAGTTTCGTCTTGTTGACATTAGGATTGACCTGTGAGGACTTGGGTAGACATTAGGCTTCCGTCTGTTCTGATCTCTTTCGATTCCTTTTGATTGTCGTTCAGATTTGACTTCGATATTCTTTTGTCTTCAATGATTTGGCCTTCTTCTTTTCGCACTCGATCTTGCTATTTTAATTTCGCACATCCGTTTGTCGATCGTTAGATGGAGATTTCTCGTAGAGCCGAAGATGATGGTGCCGACCCTGCATTGCTGCAACAATTTCTGGAGAGGTTCGCGAAGCAGAAGCCGCAACCAATCGTGATGCTGCCGGAGACGTCAGGATGCTGCTGAAGGGGGCTGGACGGATCAACCGGAGGTGCAAAGACGGAGACAAGATTCAGTCGGTGTCTGAGATGGTTCATCTACTTCATATGATTTGGGCGCGACTTCTGTTACTCTGATTCGTTTGTCACGCGTTTTGAGGCGGTTTGATATCTTGCTACATGGTTTTATCGGCACTACTTTTCGTTGATTCGTTCAGAACTCGGTTTGAATCGTGAAGTTTTATCGTTTGGTATTTTGTTAATATCTCAGTTTTCTTTTGGATCGTCAGTAATGAGTCATGAGGAACCGTGTTATGCTAGTTGATGACCTTCTCTCTTTTGTGGTATGGTAAGTTGTCTTGATGTGGTATATGATGTATGTATGTGATCTGGTCTGCTTTGGTTTGTTACTTGCTATCTGTATGTGATATGTTTTGTGTGATATTGGTTATGAGGTTTGCCATGACCCGAGACAGAATATGATGACAATAAGAAATTGTTATGTGATGCAAGTATTATGACGCCTGATCAACGTGATAATACCGAGATCATATAATTTGAACTTATTGAAATCATACGACATCTTGGGAAATGTCTGGGGTTGGTACGTGAATGGATTAGGATTTATATATGTTATTTTTCGATCCTCATATTCGTTTGGAATTCTGTACCTCCTTGCGAGATTCTCACTGACATCTGTTGCGTATAAGTCTTGTACTCTTTGGACCCGAAATCGTTATGATTTGTGCGAAACTATAGATTGCTACGTCCGCCCTAAACTTTTACGTCTCTGTGTACTTCTGCGACTTCAATTTTCGAGGACGAAAATTTTCTTTTAGAAGGGAAGAGTTGTAAAACCCGAAAATTTAAAACGCATGAAAAGACTATTTTACCCCTAATTTAATATTTATAAAATACGTAAAATGCATCAAGCTCATTAAATGAAATTCCAATCAAACTTATAAGTAATTATAAAACCTAATGTACAAGATTATTAAAAATCAAAGCACTTATGTCTAATATTGCATGAACCGAAAATTCCTAAGACACAAAATACATTATAACTTGATTATGGTCCATCTAAGTTGGGCTAGCCCATGTTTTCTCCTTTTTCTCGATAACCTAATCCCACTTATATCCCTTCTCATTATTTTCGTAACCTACAAGTACATCCATATTATCACACACCAAAACCCTAACTAAAGTTTAACGGCAAACATATTACTTCTCCCTTCCATTCGTTCAAAGGCAAAGCAAACTAAGGAGATTGGACGTGTGTTTTGATCGTGGATTCCTGATTTGGAAAAGGTGGTTTTGATCATGGCCGTTGGTTCAAGAAGCTAGGCCGAGGCCTGTTTTGGGGTTGGATTTGTCGTGAAGTTTTCTTGTTCTCTTGCTTTCCTCCACTCGATCATTACAAGGGTAATCGTAGCATTCATCTCATTCGATTTTTCCTCCTTTTGTTTTTCTTTGTTTTACTGTCGTGGTCCTAGCCAAATGCATGCATATGTCAGATACAAACCTTCACATAAAATGTTAAGATTCATCACATATCAAGATAACATTCATCACACATAGTTAACATTCATCACATGAAATCATAAAATGGCGCATGAAATATTGAATTGGAAAGTATATATGTCGACCCATATACATTGTCTTTTGAATATGTTTAACGTGCATATATACAACCACATACATGTTTTATTTGAATGAGGTCAAGCTAAATAAAATAAATGCAAATCGAGTATACCTTGGTCTAGTTTTTGTGTCGTTAACAATAAAAGAAATGGGCCTCGTGTGGTTTATTTTGTGTCGAATGGGTTGGGAAAACATATAAATATGGGTTAAATGAGGTGTTTTCGAGAGTGTTTCAGGGATTTATGGGTGCGTTGTATAGCTCATTGCAAGTGTTTCGGGGAAATAGAGTCGGGGTTAATCATTATAACGTGATTTATCTAGTTGTGTCGGTAAGTCGCTTGAACCGCTGATCAAGCTCAAGTTGGCATGTCAAGAGGTGAAAGCAAAGTAAATATACGTATGGTTATATCATGGATACATGTTATATAATTGATAGTTTCACTTTCAACCCTCGCCTTTAATAGTTTGTTACATGCAAACCTTGAACTATTTTGAAACGACACAATACACCCTAAACTATTATATTGATAATTCGTCCATTACTAAAAATGATTATATGCTTATAACTCTAAGAATATTAATCGATCAACTGTTATAACTTAAATGAGCTAATAAGTATTAAACAAATCGTAATCCGTGTAGATTAGTTGAAGGAGACGCATGGCGTGTGTCTTTGGATTCATTCATTCGCTTGCTTTCCCTTCATTGGCATTAAGGTACAGGATATTCTCGACCTTCTCTATAAGGTTTCTCATGATCTCTTTGCATCTTTGACCTCTTGCCAATTTGATATTGAAACTTTGCTCTGCTATTGAACTTTTGATATTGACCCTTTGCTATTGAACTTTTGATATTGACCCTTTGCTATTGAACCTTTGATATTGATCCTTTGCTATTGGACCTTTGATAATTGAACTATTGATATTGAACATTGATATTGGACTATTGCTTTGAACCTTTGAATTGGGAACTATTGATATTGAAACTTTGATTTCGAAGACTTATATATTGCTACACTTTGGACCTTTGTTTGACCCTTCAGATTGATACCCGAGCCATTAATCAGGCATGGGGTTCCATGTTCGTGTCATTGATGCACCAATGGCATGACTCTAGTGTGGTTGAGTGATGTTCCACCGCCCCTCATTTTGTATTGATTATGCGCGCTCGATATATTGTATGGCCACTATTGTTTTGCGGTGGGGCTTATGGATGCATCCTAGATTTGATTTGATTTTAATTTGATATGATATGATTTGTTTTGGTGATGCGGTGCGTGTGTGCAATACACCCCCCTCACATTTTGGGAGCTAGCTACTCCAGCAGTTAACCGAGGTCTCCTCATATTGGTTTGGTATTCGAGGTCACCCTCCTAATACAATGGTTACTATTGGTTACTTGGCTGCTATTGCCACTATTGATATGGTTTGTTTTGTTATTCGATAGATTTACAACCCTTACACTTTTGATATACCTATATTGCATCTTCTCGACTCCCCATCGCACTATATATATGAATTGACTGTCCTTTACCCAATACCCTTATATGACTCACTCTAATACCAAGATATATATGTTCCATTACTTTGATCTGTTACACTCTCATTCCATTACTTCAGACTATCGTTCCATTCACGTATCGGGTTATTATATGCTTATTGGATTGCTTATGCTATTTACGCTTTATGTGATTATCTGATTATCTCCGCTATGATGTGATTATTATGCGGTTATCCGAAGTTACCCGTGTTTCGTCTCGATGATATGTGATCTCATTGTTATGTGAACTTTTGCATTTGTTTATTGACCATGCTAATGTGTAATCGATAGTTCTGTTTATTTATTATGAGTACTTCGTAGTTAATCTCATGGACCGTGACTATTCGTTGTGTCCTTATCGGTTTATTGTTGACTGCCATGTTTACATTGTCGCTTTATGCTACATTTGATTTCAAGGGTGAATGTCCTAACTTGTGACGTCCCGCTTGGTAATTTATTTAGTTGCTCTGCTATGTCTTTAATTCATTTAATTATAATGTTCATACTGTATTTTCCTACTTATTATGTGTGACTGCCATGCTTTGACTCGTTAGTATTTCTCACGCTATGATACGGTTATGTTTTTGACTAAGGGTTTTGACATGTGTGAATTGCCATGCTCACTTATTAATTAATTGCTTCCGCTTGTCGTAGATATCCGGGTTGGCTTGTATGTCTTCTGATTTCCTAATTTGATTGTATGACATATATGTTGTGTGGATGCGACGCCTGCTATGTTTGCTTATGTTTCAGTTCTTGTATGCTTTGTTTGTATGTGCTTGTTTATATGTCTTCGATGCTTTTCTTTGCTTCGTTCTCCTTGTTATCGGTTGTTTTGGATATCTCAGATAATTGTGTTCTGCGTAATCCTCATTGACTCATTGTTCTCTTTCACGCGACTTTGTTATCCGCTTCCTTTGTTTTCATTTCGCATTTCGATTTTATTTAGCTTTCGCTTTGTTATATCCTGCTCACCGGCTTTTAAGCTCAAATAAGATTTCTTTTCCTGCGCCGTGTGTTAGGTTTGAAGATGGGCTTTGATGGGCTGAGAGTTGGATTATAGTGGACCAACCCTAGATACCTTATTATTTGGATTTATTTTGTTGGGCTATCGTTTGGAAACTTCAGTTTATTTTAGACATCTTGAATTTTGTAATTTTCATTGTAATCATTCTTTTATATGACTTGGTACGTTATTCTTTAAGACTTCCGCTTGTAAAATTTTATTTGTATGTTCTCGATATGACATTGCCGATGTGACACTTCTACCCTTGTCGGGTTGGGGTGTTACAACAGCGTAACTCTTATTTTAGTTATGTCGTAACCCAGATCTGGCCTATAAATACCCCACGATTTCCAGCATTTCAAAGCATCCCATTCCACACACAACAACCAAATAACGTGGGAAGAAGCCAAAGGCAGATCTAGAGGAGCATACTGAGTCGTCTCCAAGGAAGAAATCACTCCCCTACGATAAGCATTAGCATTTTATCTTTTCTTTACTTTCGATTCATGTATTCAGAACTTTGAATATTGAATTGATTTGTATGGTTAATATGAGCAGCTAAGCACCTCTTGGTGATGGCCTAGTTATGATTCCTTAATTGTTTTGTTTCGCTACGCTACTCCGTATAATTATTTTTAAGTGTATGAATGCATAGTTTATTGGTAGCTACCCTTTTTTCGGTAGTTTTGAATGGCGGTAGAGGCCAATTTCCTAGGAGATATGACCAACTGACCCTAGGTGAGCTGACTGAGACGGGAATGGTAAGATATGACCAACTGACGAGCCTTTCTACTTGTGCGATTTGACCAACTGATCACCTACCGTTTGGATGAACTTAAGAATTAGGGGGTGAGTGTTTAAGTTGCTAACGCCCGGGCACTCACTATTATAAATCTAACATGTAGCGGTACTTAATGACTTGGCTTAGGGGACCAGGAACAACAGGACTTGTGAGGGGACACCTGACTTCTCCTGTGGTGGCATCTTTGCTGATAGGTTAGGGCAAATTGACAAAATGTTGTCCTCTCGACTTTCACCCCACCTGAAATAATTGAAAGTAAGTACACGTTGACATAACTAGCTAGGAGGAATAACTAGGGTAGCACCACTCTCCTCTATTGATTTATCTTTTGCCTTTTAATTGCTTTTATCTGCTTTAGTAGTTTAATAATTATTTCCTTATCATAATCATATTAAAATCTGTGACACTTAGACTTAGTAATAATCCAACACACATAGCTCTTGGGACGACCTCGGTTTTACCAAATACGACACTACACACCACTCAAGTACACTACCCGTTAGTACATTAGGGTAGACCATAGGTATAACGAGACTTTATAAATATTAAAACCCCGGTCAAGAAAAACCCGTGATCAAGTTTTTAAGGCCACTGCCTGGGAGTTATATTAGGATTGCTATTAAGTCTTTCATTTCCGTTTTGTTTTAAACTTTTCTATATTTCTCACGATCATTATTCAAGTTTCAGGTACCATGGAAGTTTTTAACATTAATGACATCACTCTTTGTTAGGTCACTAGATTTACAACACAAGCTTAATAGAAAGAGATAAAGGCGATTGAACAATAAACCAAACACACACACACGTTAAGACTTAGGCGATTATGCGTAGGATGTGTGTGAAAGAAATAAATTGAACAACCAACCCTCAAGTGAGGGTTATACAAGAGTATTTATAGGAGGGAAGCTAGGGCAACACTCCTAGTTCCCATCCTTTTCCTTATTGGGCAAGGCCTAGGCTTATGGGCCTTCTACATAAGCCTAAGGCTAATAACAAACATAAAGGCCATAATTAAGCTAACTATTACATGTGAATCACTAACACTTGATTAAGGTTTAGGAGTGATTCAAACAATCTCCTAAGCGCTAGTGATGAATGAATATGAACGGTGAAGGCGTTGATGTAATAGTAGCTTTGACGCCTTCCCCACATTCTTCTTCTTGTGAGAAGATTTGCCTTGATTCAACAATCTCTCCCTGTAGAGAAATTGTCTTCTTTGAACAGCTTCGCTTTGACGCCATCTTTGTCTTTGTTCTTTGATCATTGTTCTTTGTGATTGTAGTGATAGTATGTTGTTGTTGTTCGCGTGATCAAGTTCCTTCAGTGCAACGCTTCATCGCCTCCAGTTGTCTCCACGCCATTCTTCAACACGCCATACGCTCTTTGACGTTGATTTCAAGATTCAATGAAGTTCTTTAAGTCTTTAACTTTGTAGATTCTTTGGTTTGACGAAGAATCATTCGGACTTTTGTGTTGCTTTTAGATAGAACTTCCATTAGTGATGATGTTGGTATGAGCATGCGAAAGAATTGCGACGATCATTCCGCCCGTGAGCTTCCATAAGAAGAAAACATGAAAACAGGTTAGTAATAAGCGGATTCCGGCACTTACAAGTTTGAACCGAGAGTGTTAATCAAAGATAGTGTGAAAACACAACTCTTAATTTCACAAGGCCGCTGAAACGTGAGTCACACAAGTGAGATAACGCTATGTACCAAAGTACATCTAAAATAGTGATGAGTCGCCGAGGTAACCAAGCATCACTCAATGCATCAGAACCGCTTGAGACCACTAAGCGTAATCCACTTCCGGGAGTTACCGAAGCGACCGTATCACGGCCGTGGTCGCTTGATGTTGACCCCGACAGGAGTTTCATTCAATCACACTAGAGGATCACAATTGTGAACCTCTCATAAATGTTCTACAGATTGCTAAGATCTCGTGAAGGACTCGATAACGCACTTGTACCACCGATGTTCTTATTGTTGAACACCAAGTGATGAAATGTCAAGTGTACCTAAGAGATTTTTTGATGAATCTCGTGGCTCTATACTCAATAGTGCGTTTTGGTTTTCCCCGAGAGACTAGGAGAGGGTCTCCTTCTTCGATACCAACAATCTCTAAGAGAAAGCCGATAGTTTACGTAGGGTTCCCTGTGAGAATGAAACAAGCTTCTGAGAGAAACTTGAATGGTCGAAGGTTTAGTGCATGCGTCACCGGGTCCATGACGACTTTTAATCTTCAATACCGGTGTCATCTAGTGACAACCAAAGAGTATATGAATTGAACCCGGTTCCGCCCCTAAGTTGAATAATCTGGAGGGCTATTTCTTTTCACCCTTTTCTTTGCATTTCTTTTAATTCTTCAACTCCTTCTTTCTCCGATTCTCATTTTCTCCTTTTGATGATCATACCTAAGGACTTCTAAATTCTAACTATTGGTAGTGTCCTTGGTAGATCCTTCCTCTGGCGGGATCATAGGACGGTTTTTCCTAACCTTAATCACCTTATAACTCCATTGCCATAAAACCATTTTCAAGAAAATCTCTCAAAGGGTTTGTAAATGAAAACATGTTTGAACCACTATGACAGTTTTATCTTTTAGCAGAAATACAACCCTCCACATGTGCTTAAGAATTTTGACAGAAATCTGCACAGTGAGGAAAGAGCGCGCACTTTTGAATTGATCGACTCAAGATAGACTTTCCTCCGCGAGACATGGTTACGTGGCATAGTTAAAGAGTTGCATTGTCAGCTTTTAGGTGACAACTAGCTCTAATAACTATCTTGAAGGTGTGGACAAACCCGTCAAGGTTCGTGTCTACCAAGAGTTTCTCGAATGGTACATTTTATTCGGACAAGTGCTTTGCGAGACACGTTTACATCACTAGCGAACTAGCTTGAAATTATTACCCGTCTCGGACAAGTCTTTTTCGAAGTTACTAACAGCTTAAGATCTCAATTCATGGGTTAAGGTCTTTTCACACGAGAGTTTATATAGTAAAACACAACATATTTCTTATCACGTATTTTTTCTCCCTCAAAATGGCATATAAAATGTTATTTTTGAAAAGTTGAGAACAAATATGACCATTTCGAGTGTTGAGGGAAGAATGACCACTGTGAACAATTTGTGAACAAAGATTTTATGTCAAATACTTCCCCTCAACGAGTGATATAAACGGTTGAGGATGTGTAAATCATAAGGGGAAGTACTTGTTCTTTTGAGCAAAACCTTGAAAAGTGAAAGGTTTGATAGGTTTTACTCAAAAGTAAGAAGCTTTCGCTTCTTTTATAAGGATTGTGGCACTGACGCACTCATTGGTCCTTTATTTACAAGAACGGGTTGTACACTTAATGAATGTGCACAAGCCATAGACATAATAAATCATACATCCAAATTTATAATGAAAGAAGCAGTAACAAGAGGTACCAGTAGTCCAGAGATGTTTCCAGAGTGTGAACCTAGCAGAGGCGTTGAAAGCGGTGATGTTAATCTAGGTCGATCTTCAACATAGCTTTCCAATCTTCCAATCATCCCTTCGATACAACCATTCATCAATCATCGTGATGATCCTCTTCACATCCCTTCGATCCTAAGAATTCCATCGCTTAGGAAACCCATCCGATGTATATCCTTCACCCGATAAGCCAATCCGTCCCTAACCAACTTCAAAGTGTGATCTCCAAATTTGTGAAGATCTCTGCACGCCATTAAGAAATTTCTTTGAAGTTCACTACGGTAAACGACGCCGTAATGGTTTGTCGATGAGTGTACATGTAAGGTTGATGTCGAAAGATCAATCTGCGGTGGAGTGAAGTTGACACGGTCCGATAAGATTCAACCGCTAGCCGGAGATCTTCTACACGCTCTTTGATGACTATGCGCCCGATGAAGATGAGCAATGACTTGATGAATTCACGTTGTACTCTCGCTGGAGAATTGTTCATGCGACCTGCACTTTGGCAAGGTACATGTCTTCAATGTCGTTGATAGACAAATTCTCAAAGTCACTTTCCAGAGAATGCATAATCCCTTTCGCCTTGCCTTTGACCACAATCTTCTTGAGAAAGTGTAGTCCCATTTGGACCGAAAGATCAACGTGTTTGATGGCAAAGATACTTTTAGGACCTCAACACTTCATGTTGAGATTTAAACCGCGTACGTAGTAGATTCTTTCTCAAGGCTCGCCAATGATGAATCCCATACATTGCATCATCGGTCATACTCTTCCAATCGTGTTGGAGAACAAGTGGTTAGATCTTTACCGATGGCTATGCGCTAGAGTATATTGCTCACGAGAATGGAAGTGTCAAAGATGTAGCATATTTCCTAGAACCATCGCCAACCGTGGTAGAAGAAAATCCAAGTCTTTGTTGAAGAAGTATTTGAATGGAATTCGAGGCTCATCCGTTGGCCAATTGTTGGTAGAGGTTTAGACCACGCAAGTAATATGGAGGGTTGTCCCGCTGATGTTTGCTTCGGTTGAGCCAATCCACGTTGTTAGACATAGCTCGAGCAATGTTTTCAAGGTGATATTCGACCTCAATGGCACTTTCGAGCTATCTTTAACATTTGAAAAGCTTCATTCTTGATTCGCGCAACTGCATTTCGTCATCTTCTTTATTCGAATTTTTCTTGCAAAGATCTTAGCATGCTCCAATGTATTATGTCTACCGTGATCCTTGACCTTCAGGGTAGGGAATGGAATTGACAAGTGTAGAAAACCATTCAAATTCCTCTGTGTTATGGTCATCTAGCCATGATAGGAACGCCTCCCGAGCCTTCCTTCTTCTTCTCGTTTCTTAGGCCTAGTTGAGGGTTCCGGATTTCGCGACTTGTCTAGCTCCGGGAGAGGCGGGTTGTTGTTGGGGCTCATGGTATTCCTCATCGCCACCACCCGTGATACTCAAAGTGGTCACCGGTTCTCGATTGTTCCGATGGTGTCCCGTAATCCGAGGTTTATCTCAGCGAAAGGGAGGAGGGATCTATGTGAGCTGTGAGTCCTTTGTGGTGGAGGCTGCATTGAGTACCAATGGAAGATGATTCACCGTGACTTCTTTGTGTGTTTAGGCTCCTTATCTTTATCCCGATCTTTGTCTTCGCCATCTCTTGAAAGTATTAGGCCTTACAGCCTTCTTCGAATGCGGACCTGAGTTGGTATTCCAAAGAGAGCTTCAAACGCTTAGCTCGTGTGAGGCAAACATTGCAGTAGCCGCTTAATATTTAGACATTACAGCTTACAAGTCGATTCACCAATTCATCATCCGAGAAGATTTTGGATTCAACTAGATTGATGCTCAAATTCATTGGAGTTGATTTCATGGCTTGCTTGGCTAAATGTAAGAGATTCGGATAAAGTTGTTCTGCAATACACTCTCCTTCTTCGCATTCGAATGACCTCCATAGGAACTTATGAGTATCCTTTGATCATCTCGGTCCATGTTTCCTTGAAGATCATCCTTCATAAGCTTCGTGACATACTCCTTTTCAACTTTCATCTTGTCATTCTCATCATGAAGATACGCTATCTCGTGATCGGTGAAATTCAACTTTCAGTAGAGAATATCTTTCTTTCATCAAGTTACGTGTACTTTAACGCGATTGATTTCTTTACTCGAGAGATCCAAGATGGAGTTGGCTTTTTTACTGATTTGGATGATGATTTGGTTGATTTCTTTGATGGTGGTGGTGAAGAGTGAGAAGATGAATCCGATGATGATGAGATGTGAGGAGACCCTGCACTTTGGTGGCTATTCGTAAGTTTCTTCCTTTGAACGAGCAGGACTATCTAGAAGAAACTTATCATACTCAACATCTTCTTCATTTCTTGACTTATTGTTCATCACTTTGGCTTTGCGTAAGCTTCTTCATCGCTTTAGCTTCTATAACTTCTCAGATTATGGTACTTCAAGATGTCCTCCACACGGTTTGTTGTTGTACCAAAGTGGTGGCACCAAATCCCTTTATCGGGTTGATTAACCGCATCGACTGGTAAAGGTTGAGCTCCACCACTCACCGGCCACCCATTTGTTCTTTAGAAAATTGTTGTGCTAATGCGTGTTGAAGTCCGGCGATTTATTTGAAATTTTTCCATGTCGGTTTCCAAGTGGCTCTTCATCCGAGCTTCATATGGCACAAGTCTTTGGAGTCTTCCTTTCCTTGATTAGTCGGAGGACTAAGAGGTTTAGATACCGTTGTAGTGTCATCTTTAGCGCTTCGAGTAGAAAGTCTCTTCATCCGATGCAGTAAAGACTTTAGAGTCCTCGCCACTTAGCTTGCCTTTATGCGGTTCAAAGCTTAGATACCGAATAGGAAGACGCTTCCTTGGTGGGACCTCGCCCCTCTTTGCGTGGAGGATTCCTTCGTGGAACGTCCTCGACTCTCGCTTGGCTAAAGCACTTCCTCCACTTCCTCTTCGTTTTCCTTATAGGTGTACCGTAAGACTTCTCATCGAGATGACCAACTTTGCCTTCTCTACTACTACCATACCTTTTGAAGTGTCTTCAGCTTTTTGATTTCATTAGCTGAAGGTGATCGTGTAACCAAAGACCCTCGTTTTTTGTTGATTTATCCTTTGATTCTCACTGATAGGTAGGCTCGATACCAACATATCGTGATTGCCTGGGGTCATTGAGCCTCTTAGGAATATCGTGATGAAGTCCAAGTGCTCTACTGGATCAACAGCTTTGTGTATCCACATAGAATCTTTTGAGCCAAGTTTCTTGAGAAATGACATCATGTCTTCCCATAATAGTGCTTCAATTCCACTAGATGTCCTTTTGTTGATTAATGACTTAAGATTTGTAGTTCTATGAGCTTGGGATGCTCATAGCCAATTATCACCTAAGTGAGACGATTTGGTAATGATGATTTAGAGGGTTCTCCACGGTTGAGGAATGTTCTTAAGCTACACATGAGAGTGCTTAGTGATTATTCCTGAAGCTTCATCATAGCCAATATCAATCAAAGAGAATTTTAACCTCTCTTCAAGAGGGTGTGTGGCATAGAAGTCGTTGGCTCGATTTCAAGAATTAGAAGAACAGCTGTAGATCCGCATGTGTGATGGTGATCTGTTTGTGATTGAAGTGTTACAACCACCGCACTTTGACCTTTGATCCTTTGCATTGAATTTTGCATTGTTGAATGTAGATCTTCTCGATAGCAAGAGTGTGAGAGCATGTTCTGGTATGGATGATTCTTTAGAACATCCACAACAATCAGGCAGGAACTGATAGGTCACAAGGTTAACCACACAAGCTTATAAGAAAGATAGAGAGGCGATTGAACAAGATATCACACACACACACACGAGATAATACGACTGGTTATGCGTAGAGTGTTTATGAAAGAAATAACTTGAACAACCAACCTTCAAATGAAGGTTTACATAAGGTATTTATAGGCAAGGAGCTAGGGCAACACTCCTACTCCTTCCCTTTCTCCTATGGGCTTGGGCCTAAGCTCATGGGCCATCTACATAAGCTTAAGGCTAATAACAAACATAAAGGCCATAATAAGCTAACTATTACATATGAGTAACTAACACTTGAATAAGGTTTAGGAGTGATTCCAACAATCTCCCCTCAAGTGTTATTACATATGAGTAACAAACACTCAAGTGTTGGTGATGAAAACGTTGATGTAATAGTAGCTTTGACGCCTTCGACATTCTTCTTCTTGTGAGAAGAATTGACTTGATTTGAACAATCTCCCCAATGTAGAGAGATAGTTTACTTTGAACGGTTATGCTTTGACGCCATCTTTAACTTTGTTCTTTGATCATTGTTCTTTGTGATGAAAGTGATAGTATGTTGTTGTCGCAGATCAAATCCGCTTCAGTCCGCTTCACCGCTACAAAGGTTCCACGCCATTCTTCAACATGCTCACACGCTTTTGACGCTTGGAATTCAAGATCGATGAGTTCTTTAAGTCTTTAACTTTGTAGATTCTCTTGATTGACGAAGAATCATTCTGACCGTTGTGTTGCTTTTGGATAGAACTTCCATTAGTGATGATGTTGGCGTGAGCATGAGAAGAATCGGCACGATCATTCCGCTCCAGAGCTTCCATAAGAAGAAAACATTTAAACGGTTAGTAATAAGCGGATTCCGCACTTACAAGTTTGAACTTCGAGAGTGTTAACAAAGATAGTGTGAAAACACAACTCTAATTTACAAAGGCCGCTCCTCAATCCTGAGTCCCACAAGTGAGATAACGCGATGTATCGAAGTACATCTACGGTTCAGATGAGTCGCCGAGGTAAACCAAGCATCACCTCACGCATCGTAGACCGCTTGAGACCACTAAGCGCAATCCACGGGAGTTGCCGGTTTACCCGGCCGTCGGTCGCTTTGATGTTGACCCCGGCAGAGTTTCCATTCAATCACCGAGGATCACAAATGTGAACCTCTCATAAATGTTCTCGACATTGCTAAGATCCGTGAAGGACTCGATAATGTATCACCGAAATTCTTATTGTTGAATATCAAGTGATGAAATGTCAAGTGTACCTAAGAGATCTTTTGATGAATCTCGTGGCTCTAGACTCAATAGTGCTTTTTGGTTTTCCCGAAGGAGACTAGGGAGAGGGTCTCCTTCTTCAATACCAAAAATCTCTAAGAGAAAGCCGATAGTTTACGTAGGGTTCCCTGTGAGAATGAAACAAGCTTCGTTTGAGAGAAACTTGAGTGGATAAGAAGGTTTAGTGCATGCGTCACCGGGTCCATGACGACTTTTAATCTTCAATACCGGCGTCACTAAGTGACAACCAAGAGTATATGAATTGAACCCGGTTCCGCCTCTAAGTTGAATAACTGAGGGCTATTTCTTTTCACCATTTTCTTTGCATTTCTTTTAATTCTTCAACTCCTTCTTTCTCCGATTCTCATTTTCTCCTTTTTACAATCATACCTAAGGACTTCTAAATACTAACTATTTGTGGTGTCCTTGGGTAGATCCTCCGCTCAAGGATCATAGGACGGTTTTTCCTAACCTTAGTCACCTTATAACTCCATGACTAACCTATGTTGCCATAAAACCATTGTTGTGAAAAATCTCTCAAAGTGTTTGTGAATGAAAACATTTTAGTACCATTGTTGAGATAAGATTTTGCATAAATACTCCCCCTCCACATGTGCTTAAGAGTTTTAACGGTTAAAATGCACAAGGAGGAAAGAGCGCGACATTTTGAATTGATTCACTCAAGATAGACATTCCCCGGAGACACGGTTACGTAGCATAGTTAAAGAGTTGCATTGTCAGCTTTTAGGTGACAACTAGCTCTAATAACTACCTTGAAGGTGTAGACAATCCTCGAAGGTTGTCAAACCCGCCGAGTTCATGTCTACCAAGAGTTTCTAATGGTACATTCTACTCGCACAAGTCCTTTAGACACGCTACATCACTAGCTTAACTAGCTTGAAATTATTACCCGCCCCGACAAGTCTTTTCGAAGTTACTAACAGCTAAGATCATCGCCAATTCATGGGTTAAGTCTTATAGCACAAAGATTCATTTGCATTTTACACAACATATTTCTTATCACACATTTTCTCCCCTCAAAAATGGCATATAAAGTGTTATTTTTTGAAAAGTTGAGAATAAATATGACCATTTCGAAAAGTGTTGGGAAGAATGACCATCGTGGAACAATTTTGAACAAAGTTTTAACTCAAGTACTCCCCTCAACAAGTGATATAAACGGTTGAGGTTTTGAAAATCATAAGGAAAGTACTTGTTCTTTTGAGCAAAACCTTGAAAAATGAAAGGTTTGATAGGTTTTACTCAAAAGTAAGAAGCTTTCGCTCCTTTTATAAGGATTGTGGCACCGAAGCGCACTACGTGGTCCTTTATTTACAAGTACGGGTTGTACATCGTAATGTGTGCACAAGCCATTTACATAAATAATCAAACATCCAAAATTATATGAAGGAAGCAATTCAAGGGGTACCGTGAAGTGCGTGATGTTCCCGTGAGTGTGCATGTGGCGCTGAAAGCCGGTTATGTTAATCCCGGTCGACCACCCATAACTCTCCAATCGCCTCGAATCGATCCCTTCAAACAACCGCTCATCAATCATTGTGATGATCCGCTCACATCCCTCCTTTCCCGAGAATTCCAGCTTAGAGACCCAATTTTCCGTATATCCTTCAACCTCAGATGCCAATCCATCCCTAACCAGCTTCAAAGTATGATCCCAGAACTTGTGGAGTTCGCTACACGCCATTAAGCAGTTTCTTTGAAGTTCACTACGTAAACAACGCAAAGGTTTGCCGATGAGTGTATATTGAGATAGCTGGTTGATATCGGGAAGATCAAGCTTTGGAGGAGTGAAGTTGACACGCCGCCCGATAAGATTCAATGCCACCGGAGATCTTCTACACGTTCCTTGATGACAATGCGTCCTATGAAGATGAGAAGTGACTTGATAAATTCGCTGTAACAGCTTGAGAATTGTCTCATGCACCTGCACTTTGGCAAGGTACATGTCTTCATGTCATTGAGAGACAAATTCTCAAAGTCACCTCGAGAAAGCATAGTCCCGCTCATCTTGTCGCTTGACTACCATCTTCTTTAGGAATGTGTAGTCCCACTTAGACTAAAGGTCAACGTGTATGATGGCAACGATATCTTTAGAACTATGCACAGCATGTTGAGACTTCAACCCGGCAGCTTCAGTAGTAGATTCGGCCGCTCGCCAATGATGAATCCCATACAATGCATCTCGGCGTATGCTTCCACGTGTGGAGAACAAGTGATTGGCACGCCTCAATGGCTATGCGCTTTGAGTAGACAAATGGCCGAATGGAAGTGTCAACGATGTAGCATATTTTCTTGAATCATCGCCACCATGTAGAAGAAAATCCAAGTCTTTGTTGAAGAAATATCTGAAAGGAATCCTTGGTTCACCTGGTTGGCCAATTGTTGGTAGAGGTTTGGTCCAATCGGTGTAGTATGGAGGGTTGTCCCTTTGTGTGAAGTCAATGTTTGCTTCGGGGTTGAGCCAATCCATGTTGTTAGACATAGCTCGAGCAATGTTTTCAAGGTGATATTCGACCTCGAGGGCACTTTCAGAGTCGTCTTTAGAAGTTGAAATGCTTCATTCTTGATTCGCTTCAACTCAGATTTCGCCATTTTCTTCACATGGAACTTTTCTTGCAATTTTAGCATGCTCCAATGTAGAACCGTCTACCAAATCCTGACCTTCTTCATGGTAGGGAGTGTTGTTAACAAGATTAGCAAACCATTCAAATTCCTCGGCTTTTATCGCATCTAGCCATGATACGACGCCACCGAGGCGCCTTCTTCTTCTTCTTCAAGGCCTAGATGATGATTCGGTTTCGAACTTGTTTGGGAGAGGTGGGTTGTTGTGGGGCTCAAGGACTTCTTCATCGCCACCACCCGTATACTCAAAGTGATCATCGGTTTTCTCGAGTGGGTGGTAACTCGAATCGCCCCGAGGTTTTTCAAGAGAAGAACGAGGAGGAGATTTTGTTGAACAGAGGCCGCTGTGGAGGAGGTTGCATCATAGAAGATTCACCGCATGCTTCCGACGCTTAGGTGCAGAGTCTTTATCCTTATCCTTGTCTTCATCGTCTCTAGGACGCTTAGACTTTTCACCAATCTACATGCTTCTTGAAGTTGGTAGTCCAAAGAATGCTTGAAACAAATTTCCTTCATCGTAAGTAAATGTCCCGATCGCGACATTTGTGTGACAAGCTTGGCCACCAATTCATTATCCGAGAAAACTACCGGATCGGGTGGATTGATTGTGACGGTTAAGGGCGTTGATCGAATAGTTTGCTTGGCGACCGCATAAGATTTGATAAAGTTGTTTGGTGAACAACTCCTTTGTGACTTTAGGAACGCATCTGTAAGGTACTTTTTAGTGTAGCCTTCATCATTTCGCTCAGCCTCTTGACGGTGATCTTTCATGAATTCCTGAACAAACTTCCTTTCTCCTTTCATCTTTTCATGCTCGCCATACATATGTCGTATGTGATAAGCAAAGAAATTCAGCTTTTGTTGAGCACGCTTTTTCTTTTCGACTTGTTTGACAATTTGGTAATCCGCTCATGAGCTTGAGAAATCCAAGATTTAGATGGTTTCTTCATGGATTTGGATGATGGTTTGGTTGACTTCTTTGATGGTGGTGGTGAAGAGTGAGAAGACGAATCTGATGATGAAGAGATATGAGGAGACTTCGATCCTTCGAGGTTCAGAGGTTTCTTCCTTTGATCGTGCAGACTATCTAGAAGAAACGTATCATAATCAACATCTTTATCTTTTTCGACTTCTCGCTTCGTTCCTCAAACTCATAATCAATAGTATCCTCCACAAGCTTTTGCTGTTGCACAAGAGTGGTGGCACCGCCCCTTATCGGGTTGATTAACCGCATCGGAGATGGTTCGTGAGTGGCAAGACCACTTGATCCTCCTGACCACCCATTTGGTCTTTAGCAAATTCTTCACTTTGTGTTGGTGTCTAAGGAATTTGAACTTCTTCTTGTAATTTTCCATGGCTCTTTATCACTTTCCGAAGCTTTCATCATAAGGCACAAGTACAGTGAGTCTTTCCTTTGCCATGTTCACTATTGGACTAGGAGGTTTTGCACCGATGGAGAGTCATCCTTGCGCTTTCGAGTAGTGGACCTCTCTCTCGATTGTGTTTCTTCGAGCTCGCCCACAAGCTTTCTTTGCGGTTCGTGTAGGAATAGGTTCAAATTCTTCCTTTACGGAACAATCCTTTTACGAGGAGGATTCCTTTGGGAAGCTTCCTATAGATATCTCACTTGTGACACTTCCAAAGATCGCTTCTCGTCCTCCGAGTAGGTGTACCGTAAGATTTTTCATCAAGATGACCAACTTTGCCTTCATTTACGGCTAACCGATACCTTTTGTATGTTTCAAGCTTTTGATTTCGTTAGAAGGTGATCGTGCAATACCATACCCTTTCTTTGTTGACGATTCTTTGATTCTCGACAGATAATATGGGTTCACCAATATGTCGCGATTATCCGGGTCATTGAGCCTCATGGGGATGTCGATGAAGTCCAAGTGCTCTCTCGATCAACAGCTTGGTGTATCCGATAGGGAATCTTTGAGCCAAGCTTCTTGTGAAATGACATCATGTCTTCCCATATCGCTGCTTCGATTTCAATGTCCTTCTTGTTGATCAATGACCGTAAAATTTGCAGCCATGAGCTTGGGATGCTCATAGCCACCGCCACCACTGAGACCGATTTGGTGATGATCATGTAGAGTGTTCTCCATGGTTGAGGAATATACTTCGCTCCACGCGAGAGTGCTTAGTAATGATTCCCCAAGCTTCATCATAACCAATATCTATCAAGAATTTCGTGACTGCTCTTCAAGAGGGGTAGCAAAGAAGTCGGTTGGAGCGATGTCAGGAATGATAAGAACAACCCGTAAGTCAGCAGGAGTGATAGTGACTAGTTTGTGATTAAGTGTCACATTCACGCACTTTGACCATGATCCTCGCATAGAATCCTAATTGTTGAATGTAGACCTCTCGAACTGCGGGCAGAGTGTGAGAGCATGTTCTCGTAGGGATGATTCCTAAGAATATCCACGCAATGAGACAAGAAGATTCTAAGCATGTGAGGGTGTCAAAGTCAACCCTAAGGTTGTTCTTTCCAATCTTTCTGATAACCCTCTAGAAAGATATCAAGAATTGTAAGAACTTTGATGCATCCACATTCATTTGTTCACCATGTCGCGGATCTCAAATAACATTAGCCAAAAGAACCAACATATCGAAAGACATAGTGTTAGTCAACGGAAGGTCTTATTGTCTAGTTATTGAATGTACAGGGTCAATGATTGTTACGAGTCCTAAGTCACTTGTTTGTCCAATAGTCCAATGACGCCGTGAAATGTTTCGTGAGTTAGTTAACTTTAAGTTTTAAAGTTTATGTTATCACTTATTGTTCACAACATATCAAACGCTTAAGTTTATTAGTGACATTATTGGATTCGTGACGCTATGATTAGTTTATTTACAAGTTTGTACACGTAACAATTCATTATGAAGGTCAATCCGGGCTTAAGCGTAGTTTTGGCAAAGTTAAGCGTGAAACAAAGGATGATATACGCAGAGATCTAAAGCTTACGCGTAGGATCCTAACTTACGCAGAAGAAATGTTACGCGAGAAAAGGACCTTATGCGAGAGCTTACGCTGTGGCGATATATATACCTTACACGTAAGGCTTACTCGTAAGAGTAGACCTTATGCGTAGAGGTCATTGTTTACGCATATCCTTCACAGATACGCCAGTAGTCCCATTGTAGAACCTTACGCTGCAATAGTTATGCGTAGAATTATTCTTACGCGATAACTTGACTACGCCAGGGTAATCCTTATGCGTAGAGAATCAAATGACCTTGATTCTCAATTTTTGCGTAGCAAGCCCTGAAATAAAGCATCATATCATCAATATTAACACATGAATTCATTTTAACAACAAAACATGGCATGAATCATTCATTAATAGTTACGCCAGAGAAAGTCATACGCAGTAGGTCAAAACCCTAAGGGTTAAGATTTACGCAATATTTCTAGCCATGGGATATGCACCAAATAAATTCTCGTGTCTAGAGTGTTGTTAGAGTCTTTAGGCCAAGTATTAACATCTAATTGCTAGAATCAAAATTACCCAAATTTATGAACTTTAAACCCTAACTTCAAATTGTTAATCAATTAGTGTTTCTGGGTGGTTAACAACCATGGAAATCATCAATTCATCAACATATGACCATAACCCAACAATCTTTTTGACCAAAACACTTCACATTTGAAACACCCAAATTCACTCATAAACCCTAATTTTAAAATCATTAATTGTTTCGGGTGTGTTTTGAGCATAAAATGATATCATTGATGTTATTAAAACATTTTGACACATTCCATTTAACCACAAACACCATTCATGATTGGTGTTCATACGCTTACGCCAGAGAACACAAAATCACGATACACACGTTTTAACCGTTGGATTTGTATAAAATTCAAAACCATTGTTTAAAACATGTTAAGAACATGAAAACACTTACAAATTGATGATCAAAACACGGATTTTGATGAACGATTCTTAGGCGAGGATGTTTTAGGTTTTGAGTAATAAATGTGAAGTGAAATGTTAGGTGGAGGTGTTTTTATTTAAAATAACTTTAAGGTTTTGACAGTTTTGGTCCCTCCACCTTTTCCTTTTTCATACAAAGCCATTTAACTTCCATTTTGGTTACCAAACAAAGATTTTAAGAAAGAAACTTGACATTACCCCTCACTTAAGAAATAATGAAAGGTTATAATTTTAGTCCGAGGAGTGTCATTGAACCGTAAAACTTTACCACCATTAGTTAAAAGAAACAACCGAGATAAGATAACATGCAAGTACACAGATGATTTGAAACAGCTAAAGTTATAATTTTCTCCCCCTCAACACTTGATCGTAAAAATATTGAATTTTGAAAGATTATAGTGTTGACGGAAGAAATGTACTTGCAATGTTGAAAGAAAATAGATAGAAGAATATTTTTGTTGTTTTATCGGGTTTTATATTTTTGTATTTTGTTTTTGAAAAATTATTTACAAAAGAGATTTTGGTGTTTGATGTGTTTTAAGACTGCTTTAGGAGATCATCCAATTCCTCTTGAGTCAAACACCTCATACCAATCCGTTGGACCAACTCATTAAACCTAGCGGGAGGCAAGGCTTTGGTGAGAAGATCTCGCCAATTGGTATTCTGCACTCCACAAAATATAATTCAACAAGCACTCGCTCCACGCGATCCTTGATGAAATGATATCAAGATCGATGTGCTTTGATTTCGAAAGTGAACCGAAGTTGCACGAGATTGCAATGGCACTGATTGTCGCAAAGACATCGATTCGTCAAATACGTAACCATAGTCTTTGAGTTGTGTTCTCATCCATATGACTTGAGCACAACATGCGAACATGGCTACATATTCTCGCTTCGTTGAGGACAAGATGTACAATCCTCGCTTCTTCGATTGCCATGACACCGCTTATCACCAAGAAATTGTAAAGCTCCCAAGTACTTTTCCGTGAGTCTAAGCATCCCGCGTGGTCACGAAAAGCGATTAGTTCAAAACCGTAATCCTTCTGGATACCGTGATCCCCAAGTTAATGGTTCCCTTTATGTATCGGAGGATTCTTTTAGCCTCGAGAGGTGGGTTTCAGCTTGGTCGCGATCGATAACGGAGCAAAGATAAACGCAAAGACAATATCGTCCGCTAGTCGTTAGATACATGAGAGATCCAATAATATTACGGTATTTTGTAGGGTCCACCAATTTCCCATGTAAATCAGCGCCTAGCTTCTTGGTATGAGCCATTGGTGTGGCATAGGTGTCACATGTTTTCATTCCAAATTTGTTTAACAATTCAAGGGCATATTTGGATTGACTCAAGAAAATACCACGGGTTGATTGATGAACTTGCAGTCCTAGAAAGAACGTGAGTTCACCCATCATGGACATTTCAAAATTTTTCTTCATTAGTTTTGCAAAAGCTTTATTGAAAACTTTTTATGTGTAGACCCAAAAATGATGTCATCCACGAAATTTGAACAATTAAGATATGTGCCCCGTGATATTGTATAAAAAGAGTTGGGTCAACCGAACCTTTGGTGAAATTATTAGCAATGAGGAAGGATGATAGCTTATCGCACCATGCCCGAGGAGCTTGTTTGAGACCATACAGAGCTTTGTTCGCTTTGTAGACGGATTCGAAACTCGTGATCAACGAATCCATCCGGTTGGTCGACATAAACCGCTTTTAAGTTGTCCATTGAGAAACGCAGCTTTGACATCCATCCGATAGACCGCCATATTCATATGAGCCGCTAACGCTAGAAATATCCTAATGTCAAGACGAGCAACCGAAGCAAAAGATTCTTCAAATTCTATTCCCTCTTCCCGACGATAACCCTTAGCCACCGACGCGACTTATTTCGATAACATTTCCTTCAAAGATCCAATTTGTTTTTCCAAATCCATTTGAGACCAATGACGTAGACTCCTGTTGGTCTTTCAACCAGCTCCCATACTTCAAGACGTTTGAATTGGTTGAGTTCTTCTTGCATGGATTCAATCCAGTTGTCTTTTGTCATTGCGCTTTGATGTTTTAGGTTCAGATTGGCATGTGAGTGCATAAATGCAATGTTCACCGTCCGTGAAGACGCTTGTCTTGTAACGACTAGTTGATTCGGGTTGCCAATAATGTTTTCCAGAGGATGGTCTTTCGTCCATCTATGTGTGGAGGGTTGATGTTGGTATACATTGTGCGATTCTGAGGATTCAAATGGTTTGTTGAAGATTCCGCGACATCCGTGCGCTAGCCTCATTAGCAAACGGGTTGAAAGAACGATTTGGATCAAAATCGCAGTGGGGGTACTACATTCGTAATATCATCACCGTCTTCATCATTGTTGGAAGCGTTTGTTCAACTGCTGTGGTGGAGTCAATCGTGTAGGTGCATCTTCAACAAGAGTTGTTGTAGCAGGTGTATCGTATAAGAGTATTATCGTTGAGCAAAACAACGGATACACTGAGCACGCTCATCAATATCGCCACCGAACAAATGGAGCAAATAACCTTTCCATTTGTTGACGAGTAAGTCGGGGCTTTGTTCACCGATGATGGGGTTTGGGGAAGTTTAAGCGGTTGTGTCCGGTTCCAAGTCAGTTATACTCGTAAGCCATTTCCGTAAGTTCATCAAAATGAGCATGAATCGCTTCCATCACCGCTTTGTACGACGATTCCGTGATTCGAAACCTTTGAATTATCACAAGATCCCATAAAGACTCCAATGTCGCCTTTGGCTTTGAGCTTTCCAAAGTCATCACGATCATTATAGCAAAGAGATCCAAATACATGAAAGTGTTTTAGATTCGGTTTTCTGCTATGGACAAGCTCGAAAGGTGTTTTGTTGTATGCTTTGTAATCATAGAACGGTTTTGAGTATAGCATGCAGAGATACGCCCATAAGTAACTGAAGTTTAGCATTGATTAACATTGTTCTTGCAGCTTCCACTAACGCTCGGTTTCGCTCTTCGACAACCCGCTTTGTTCTCGTGTACGTGCAATAGATGTCCGATGTCAATTCCCACTTTCTCATAGAATTCACGAAGAGTTTGATTAACAAATTCAATGCCTCTATCTGCTCGATTAGTCGAACGGTGTTTCAGAGTCAACTTGTATTTTCGTGAGAAAGGTGATGATCATCCGTGGAGCTTGATCTTTGCTTCAAAGAAAGTAGACCCAAGTCCAGCGTGAATAGTCATCAACAATTACTAAGATGTAGCGCTTGCCATTGATCGCTTGCACGCCAAGATCGGGCCACACAAATCCTTGTGAAGAAGATGAAGCACATGCCGAGAGCTGTGTTCCACCTTTGAAGGAAAATGAGCACGAGTGCTTTTGCCTTGTTCACAAGCTGAGCAAAGGTGATCTTTAGAATACCAAACCGTGGAAGTCCTGCAACTAGTTTGTGTCGAGCAAGGTTGGTGATGGTTTGAAAGTTTAGATGTGAGAGACGACGGTGCCATAGCCGGGATTTTGTTGATGTTGCCTTTGAAAGTAAACATATGGGAGATGAAGCAACCATGTCTTTCATAGAGATAGTGTAGAGACTAGAATTACGCGATCCGCATATAAGGTCATTTCCTTGTAGATCACTTAATGAAACAAGTTTTCTCCTGAAAGCAACCTCCAAATCTCCATCACAAAACCGACCTATCAAAACAGATTATGACCGAGGCCTTCCACATAGTAAACCCCGCTAATTTCGATGTTCCCATTGACATAGTCTCCGAGTCCATGATAGCCGCTAAGTGATCATTCCCTAACCCGACAAAGGCCAATGAACTTTGCAACAAAGTTTGATAACAGCTTAAGATTGCCTGTCATGTGTCGGGAACATCCGCTATCAACAATCCAGAGAATGATCTCAGACACCGCATTACACATGCATAAACAGATGGAATAGAAGTAGATTTGGAACCCAAATGTTAGAGGGTTCCAGAGCGCTATAGTAGATATACATACATTAATAGCTTTAGGTATCCACTTAAATCCTAGTGTGTTATATATCCATTTCTGCCATCTCCAACTAGTATTTGCTTTAGTCTTAGTGAATGCACTAGGTGGTACTACATTCCTAGGAGGTGAAACTGAGCTACAGGGACAAAGAATGCGCTTTTAGAATCTAAAGATGGCGGTCTACCAAGCAATGCACTTAGAAAGATTAGTGGGCCTAGAGGTATTCTCGTTCTTAGGATTCCTTAAACGAGAGATGATAGCTTTAGCAACACATTTATCATGACAATCGGAATTCATACTTTTACCACAAATAACACAAGGTGCATCGATCAATATCAAAAGTACTTAACGGTTTAGCATTCGCTACATCACTATTTCTATTACATTTGCCGGACGCAATATCTATAGTGGAGGCAACGTGAGTCTTATTCATAGTCCTAGGGTGTTCTTCTACTTTAGCATTCTTGATTGATCTTTTCTTAGGTCGCAACTTCCTATTCTTCAATTGAGTGCTCCTAGGCCGTGAAGTGCTGGACGCTTGGAAAAGGCTCAACTATTCCTCGCTTCAAGAGAAGGAAGCACGCTAGCTACTTGTGATTTGGCAAAGAGAGATTCTAGGTTCATGAGTACTAAGTGTTACAGGGGCTAATCTCTTAATGATGGTTGGCGGAAGTTGTTCATACTTTCCTAACATTTCTCTTAACTTGAGGATAGTGTGAATCGATCTTGATTTTCGGATCAACATTTCCAAAGAAAATGCATAACTTCCTTAGTGTGTGCAAGATAATTATCAAGTTCATTTGATGCTTCATCACGAGTCTTTTTGAGTAAATCAAATATGACACCATATTCCTTTTAACTTTTACAAGTTCTTGTTCATATTTTGAGATTTGACACTTAAAAGACACGCTTTGATCATCCAGTTGCTCAATTTTAGGATCGTAAGATTTTGCACGAATCGGGCGATTTTGTGTTGACAAACATGTTGTTGATCGTGAATATCTTTTTGACACCAATTAAGACGACGTATTGCATTTGAAAGTTCGCTTGACAATCGTTTGTTTTCAACTTTTAAGGACTCGACCAAGCACATTATTAGTGTTCTCAACATTTATCACGTAATTCAACAAGATCGCAGAGGTATGATCAAATGCATATGACAAAGAATTCAATAACAACATTATGGACATCAAAGACGATGACATCTTCCAAGAGTCGATCAACATCTTTTCTCAACAGTTTCTTTTTACGCTTAGTATTAGAAATAGATGTTTCGCTTTTCTAAAACGACCTTCATCACTCAAAGTTCCTTATGAAATTCCTTTTCCCAAGACAATGCACAATTTTTCAAATTTTTAACATTAGGTAAAAGATTTTTCTGAAAAATGTCTCTTTGTTCTCGCCAGAGGCTTATTGAAAATGTGATCAATTTTGATTTCAGAATGATATTCTATCTCATGTTGTAAAATTTTGAGGTCAACCATGAAAATGTCAAAATATCTAAGAATTTTTCGATTTTCGTGTTTTGAGTTTACTTCACTGATGGAAGGTAAAGGACCATAAATTTGTGCATAATCCGGTTGGGGATTAACATTAGAAGACTCAGGTGTTTTGATGATAACCCTTGGTGTGTTAGAAGAATCTGGTGTGACGAAAGTATCCGCTTTTGAATAGTTAAAAGGTTTGTTGTAAACAACTTTTTCTAATTTTGATCGACTCGCCTTCTCGTGATCTAATTCCTCTTGACGATGATATTCAACAACATTCATAAATGTAATTATCAACTTTATATTCTCAGACCGAAACTTCGTGATTTGGTTTGAATGCTTTTGTTGAAAGCTTAGGTTTGTAATCAGAAGATTCGGTCCATATCCATTTGGATTGGGTTTTAAAGTAAACTTTTCAATGGTTGTGACCGACTCGCCATGTTTGTAAACAATGCTTTAAACTCTTTAAGTTTGTTTTGCAAGCCGATGATTTCTTCAAGATGATCATCTATTCGCTTCGTTGAATGCTTTTTGTATGCAGAGAACTGTTTTTGACAAGTTAACAACTCACTTTAGCTTTTTGATTTTCCAAGGTGAGAGCGCTAATTTGCTTTTTATGTTCATGTTTCGTTGTTCTATTTCGCATAACAAAGCATTCTTCGCGCTAGATCACGATCTGCCTTTCTAAATATTTTTCGCTTTGATAAGATTTGGCAAAGGTGCTTCAAAACCGCCACGCTTTTCTTGAGTTTTGAAAAAGTTGAGTTGCTTTTGTAAACATTCAAAATCCTTGGTTAACAAAGGCATTTTTGCATTTCAAGTCCCGATTAATGGCATGACATTTTTCCACTATGGTTTGTTGGTCTTGTATTAAACGAGCAAAATCGGGATGAGGCAAAAGTTCGGCGTGTTCAACGTGAGTCTCAACATGATCATTACCGAGATCCTCAAGTATAACCACGGAGTCAATTTGATTATCAAGGGAAACCGCTTGGTCATCTTGATCGTCAAATATAACTACGGGGTCTAGTTGAAAATCGCCGGAATGAGATGTGGATGGCTCATTTTGAACATTCCGAGCCTTGCCGGATTCGATGTTGGCGGAGATAGTAGATCGAGATAAATATGGTTTGTTCGGTACCGAGACAAGCCATCGTCATACACCGGGCCTCGTGGTCACTCATGTGTAACTCATGCATATTAGCCATCAACATAATACAAATGCATTGGCCTCGCAAGTCCTCCATATCATCATCCGAAATCAAGATTTGCCATAAAACTCGTTTTTGTCCGTGAGAGTTCCACCAGCTTCATCCTTAAGAGCCAAAAGAAGAGCCTCTTTGAAATAAGCACCCCCTAGTCCTTGGCTTTGGGCATGCATTAGCCAGGTGTCCCTTCTCATTGCGCTTGTAGCATCAAGACCATTCAACCCATTCGCATTTCCCTGCTCCACCACTTGAGCTCGATTGTTATTCCTACCCACAAAGATTAAACCCTTGACCACCCCCATCCGACGCACCATAACCACGATTCTCAACTTCAACTCGCCCATTGTTCACAAATGCCTTGATTCCTTGTATTAGATGAGGAACTAATACGTTGTTGGATTTGTTGGTATAACGGCAAAGGCATTAGCAATCATAGCAAATCCTTGTTGCGTTGCTTCAACGGATCGATTCCTCATTAGCTTGAGCATTGTTGTTGTTGTATGGAACCAATTGAGTTTGTTGAGATGGAGGTTGTGAAGGATCATGTGGTGTGATTGTAGCAGCTTGGTTGAGTTGCGGGTTGAGGAGAATAACCTTTTGAGCATATAAGGCAAGTTGTTGATTTTCCTGATGTGTCGGTGGAGCAATTTGAGCACGGAGAATCCTTTCCCTATCAACTTCCTTTTCATGAGGCTTCAAGTAATCGCACAACAATCCGTAGATGTAGAATGATGCATGTTTTTCGCTTGACGGAGAAAATGACATACTTCTCCCATTCAGACCAAGACTACTTAGAACTTAGTATTCACCGCAATTTGGCATGTGATGTTGTGTTTATCCAAATCATTGATGATGTCTGAAAATCTGTGATGATAGGACTCGAGTGTCTCCGTGTTCAATCATGAAGTTTTCATAAGCCAAGTAAATTTTGGATTCCAAATCTTCCCGATTGAGTACAGATCCTTCCATAAGAAGACTAATATGATCCCACATTTTCTTTGCAGTCTTTTGAGCATCAACACTACGAAGAATTAGGTTTGGTAATCCTAAGAGGATATATTCCATTGCAAGCTCATCCGCTTCATAGTGTAGAAGTTCTTGAGGATTCAAGTCTCGCAACAAAGAGCAATGTTCGCTTGTTCATCTCTTGGTGGAATGGCATTTGGATCTCCTGTACAATGACAAGAGGCATCTCAAATGGAACTTCCAAGATAACCTTCTTTAAGAACTTTCCATGTGGCTTCTTTAGATCACAAAACCTAAAGAACCTTATCACCCATTGATCGTAGTTTCCTCGGAGTGAGCATTGAGGTCTATCAAGTGATCCGGCCTCATGAATTGATTGTTGGTTGCTTAAAGTTTCAAACATCTTTGCAAACCAAGTGGGTTCCTTCATAGTGATCCTTGATGGATGTTGATTGAAGTCATTTGTGTACGGTTGAACTTGAAGACTTGGTGGTGGTTGAACCATTTGAGGTTGTGGATTTGCAGCAAGTTGTGGAGTATGTTGTTGGTTAAATTGTTGTTGATAAATTGCTTGTTGTTGATTCCATTGTTGATGTTGTGGAGTTAGTTGTTGTTGACGCTGAGGATGAGGATAAGTGTAAGGGAAATAGTTAGAGTATGGTGGTTGTGACATGTTGATAAACTTGTGTTGGTAAAATGGATCTTTGTAGTCGAATGAACCTTTGTTGATGAAGTGTCCTTAGGCGAGAAATCACAAGAACCAAGTAGCACTTATGCGTAAAAACACCAAAGTTACGCTGAATAATGAGTTACGCCAGAGATTTAGCTTACGCAGTAAGTAGGAAAAAGCACTAAAGTTAGGCGTAGACAAAAGTTAGGCGAGGATTTCTTATGCGTAAGACTAGGCTTAGGCGTAAGAAAATCTTAGGAGGATTTCTACGCTAAGTTTATGCTTATGCGTAATTTAGGTTTTGCTCAAATGATCTTTTACACTATCACAAAGGCAAAAGATATCCAAAGTCGACGATTTTCGCACTTATCCAAGTAAGAAAACACGGAATAAAACCACCTAAAATGAAGATCAAACCAAGGAGGCACTTACGCCAGTAGTTTTAGGGTTTTACTACGCAGAAGATTACTCGTAGTTTTGATTTTGCCAAAAGTGTTTCTAAACCGCTTTTGTGTGATGAAATAGCTTCAATAACACCAAAATACACAAAAGTGTGAAACTTGATGAACCAAAACCTCTAAAACAGTTACGAGTAGAATGAAACTCTCGTTCAAAAACTAGGTAAAAAACAACTCTCCACGCATAAAGTTTGAAACTTTTTGCCAAAAACAAGTATTTTAACACCTTAAAACGTTGAAAGTACAAGAATCTTGATTAAAAGTGTAAAACAAGTTTTGCTTAACCAAAGAAGAGGTTATGTTTACGCCAGAAGACCCAAAACCAAAATCTTCAAAACAAAAGTGTACACCCAACTATTTGGCTTATTGATACCAATCGTTAGGTCACAAGGTTTACCACACAAGCTTATAAGAAAGATAGATAGGCGATTGAACAAGATATCACACACACACACACACGATAATAATGACCTGTTATGCGTAGAGTGTTTGTGAAAGAAATAACTTGAACAACCAACCTTCAAATGAAGGTTTACATAAGGTATTTATAGGCAAGGAGCTAGGGCAACACTCCTACTCCTTCCCTTCTCCTATGGGCTTGGGCCTAAGCTCATGGGCCTTCTACATAAGCTTAAGGCTAATAACAAACATAAAGGCCATAATAAGCTAACTATTACATATGAGTAACTAACACTTGAATAAGGTTTAGGAGTGATTCCAACA
>OU343219.1:82591796-82694874 GCA_910596185.1 Chrysanthemum makinoi | reverse complement strand
ATGGAATCCTACATAGTACTCATAGACACTCTCATCTGGTTTCATTTTGAAGTGCTCAAATTCATCATAAAGTTGTGATTCTTCGCTTCTGCTTAATTAGAAAGAAGCATCTTGACATTATCCCACACGCTTTGGCTTCTGTTATGATTGATAAGCTTGTAAATATCTTTTGGAAGACCTTGAAGTACGATGTTAGAAGCCCTGATATCAGCATCGATCTCTTTTTCTCCTTATCATTGAGCTCATCATATGTCTTTGGTCTGTCTATTACATTGATCATTGTTCCATCGCAGTTTGTATCAATTAAGTCTCGTAGTCTCAACTGACAAGGTCCTTCATCAATCGATTTGAGAATGTTGACCCCATTTTCCTTTCCAAGACAAGATACGATTCTTTGAGCCTCGCCTCTCATCAAGCATGGGTGGACGTATTCAACCACCTGCTGAACATCCTCGCAACAAGGAGATGATTCTAGGTATTGGCGACATGTTTAAAGATTACACGGGATTTTAAAACTCTATGATTAAACCGGGAAATAGATTCTTTCACCGATTTTACTAAATCAGAAAACCGATACAAACAAAAGTTAACCAAGTCGCTAAGATTCCTTGAATCAAGTCGCTAAAAACCAAGTTGCTAAGACAAGTCACTAAGTTCCAAATTGCTATGAATTTTGACAGCAAGTCGCTATGCACCAAGTCACTAAGAGATCAAGTCGCTAAATAGCAACTCGCTACTAGTCCAAATTGCTAACACCAAGTCGCTAAGAAACTTAAGAACAAGTCGCTATCAAAAATTGAAAGCAAGTCTTCACCTTACCATTAAGTCGCACCAGTAGTGGAGAATCCACTAACAAGACTTTTTTGGTCGGTCTTCTAAAGGCTAAGAACCAAGTCGCTACCACAATACACTACAACTCGCTACAGACTTACAAAGCAAATCGCTACCAAGAAAAAGAACACCGACTCAAGTCGCTAGCATGAAAAAATTCAAAATACCACTTTTCATTCAAAAACAACCCAACCATGATGATTCAAGCCTTCCAAATCAAAACCTAAACACTTATGATGATCCTAAACACAAAAGTACAATCAAAATCCAAACTTTAACACTAGAAATCAACCAAATGATGCAAAACCACTAAACTTTCTCAAACTCAAACGACCTAAAACCACTAGAAATCCAAAGATATATAAGAGATGATCTAACCATGGCTCTTGATACCATTTGTAACATATTGGATTTCACATACACATCGAACCATAAGCAAAGTAAGCACAATAAGTTTAGAGAGAAAGTTAGAGGTTTGGGAACTTTAGTGAGAGAAAGAAAAATCATATTATGAGCTCCAACTCTCTACCTTGGGAGGTAGAGATTATTTATAGTACTTACATAAAACGCCACCTACCGGGCTGTGGATCATGCATACAGTGGGTAAAGACCCGTCCGTCCTCCACGGTGTTACTAAACTAAATACTACTAAACATTAAATAACAACGACTACGAGCTTTCTAACGATTACATATACTTGAGGTGACCAACACTTTAACTACTGGATTTTCCAAATCCTAACATAATGTTAACATCAAAGTGTGATATGTATTATACAACATAATCATATACTCAGAAATATAGCAAGTATCATGTAATTTCATTTAATAAAATTAGAGGTATGATATGCATGACTCTAAAAACTAAGGAAATGAACGATACATGACTTGGAATTACTAAACTTATCTAAGTAACGCTTGATACTTGGACACCACTAAAATCCTCTAGCTCAAGTTTGTTTAGGTTTAATCTAGTCAAAACGTTCGAGGAGGTGATAGAACATGAACGCTTGATCTTCCGTACATGTATCAAACTTTCAACATGTTGACAATGATAACAATCTTTATCATGGATAGGTAGTGGTGGTGGAAGAAAATAAATTGCTTGATGCGAAAGATCAAGTGAAGCTGGGTCTGGGGAGCCTCAAACGAAGGATGGATTGGTGGAGGCGATTGAAGATGGCTCGACCAAGAATGATGGTGGTGGTAGAGAATTGTCCACTTCATGGTCGGTGGTTGACTTTGATAATTTCTCATAATCCAATAGGATTATTTGATGGTGACGGAAAAAGGAAGCCTGGAGTGTTGACTCAACACTTTGATTTTGTACCATTATTCCTCCTAATGAGGAGAATGTTGTCAAAGTTGAGGATGAGACGGCCTAAGAGGCAACATCGAGATTTAGAGGTGATGAGTGGAGTCATGAATGAGATATCTCTAGGCACCAATGGTGATGCTTTAGTGGAAATGGGATTGTTTAGAGGTAGGTGGTGCTTGGCATGGGTAGTTTTGTGAGAGCTATCCTTTTAGGGATTGGTTTGATTGGTTGAGTTGGTAGAGGAGAAATCCTTGCATTTGTGGACTTGACCGAGATGATCTCGTTGAGATTTTGTGTACAACACGAGCAATTTTCTTGGGTGGTCCTTTGGTGGATGAGTTACCACTTGGAGCTTTCCTCATGATGAGATGATTCAAAGGGATTTGTAAATTTTCTAAGTGCTGAAAGTGAGGATGAAGATGATGATTTTTAGGAGTCCTAACAATGTGGTTTATAAAGCAAGGGATTTGGCAAATGCATTGAAGACTTAAGCCACTAAACTTCTTTCGAATGTGATGATTAGCATGCACAAGAGTCAGAGTCAGGATCGATCTAGGAACTCAACTCATTTATGATGAGATGGAGTGTTTAAGTTAGCAACATGAGCTTGAAATGATTGTTTTAGCTAGAGTTGACATAAATCGTCATAACGGATCCACCGGTTCCTCCCAACGAGGGATCCGTCTAGGCTAATCCTAGGGATCCTCTCGCCAGATGGAGAAGTAACAATGATGTTTGTATGGTCTAAATCCTATCATTCTGAGTGTTTTCTCCTAAGCATCTTAAATGAAAAGGGTACATAAGTGTTCAAGGGCAATGAGTAATCTAGCTAATGATTGCCTTTTATGGAAAAAATTGGAACTTTCATGAGTACCAATGTATGAACAAAGATGACACTAAAGATTTTGAGAGTGTCAAATGGAGCTAAATGATCCTAGAGATCAGATAGTGACTTAGGATAATGTTTTGGAGAATATCCTAAAGGCTTAAGATGGAAAAACTAGAATTTGATCAATTTTGACCAATTTTGAGGTAAGGATGATTATGATCAATTTAGCCATAATTGAAAGATTCCCAAAGCTAGATGTGAGGGATCATGTGAGAAATGACAAGTGAGCTTGAGAGCGGAAGAGTAATGAGTTTAAGTGAAACGATAGATCTACAAGCGTCTTGAGTGTGATCTAAGTGAGTTATGCGTTAGTATGAAACTTTTACTCAGCTAGGTAAGGACTCAATTTGTCTTAAGACACTATGTTTAGCTTTGTGTGAAGTGATTTAAATACGTGTTTGAAATACAATAATTGCAATTGCATTTTCTGTTTTCCGGATCCCACGGTTCCCTAAGTATTGGGATCCGTCTAGCACAAACTTTGGGATCCGTCTCTCTGCTAAGCAGAACCTTTACAAAAGGTATGCAAGGGTTTTGACAATGCATCATATTTCAAAGTTAGTGTTTTTCTAAGAGGTTCTAACTCTAATGTAGCAAAGAAGATCAAACGTAAGATATTTTATTTCATGAAAGAAATGAGTTACATTGATAAAGTATGGATACTAAGGTTTGATCCTATTTTGAAAAAAAGCTAAATTCCTGAGGCGTTTTCGCTAGATGGGTCTTCAAATGGTTGATGAGTGTTTGTCGATTCAGAATGAAGAAAGTCTTCATGAGAGATGCGCTTAGAGGTTCCATCATCTCTGCCCACACGCATAAACGGACTTTGAAATTGAGGATGAAAGTACATGATGTTATGATAAAGGCGTGTCAAGAACATTCCATAAGGGATTAGTTTGTTCTTTGATCCTTGAAGATTTACATAATCACTAAGAAGTAGAAGTAGATTGTATGGTTGTTGTGTTAGCAAACAATACATTATGTGAGCACAACAAGCGGGAAGGATTTCTCGATTTTCCCTAAGGCTCCAAACATTTTCACGAGGATGAGTGCAAGAGGTTTTGTACTCTTCTGGATTTCCGTAAAGATAATGTTTGGATCGGAGTAATATGGTGGTCGAGGTTCATATTATGCAGTCAAATCTTCCGGGGAAGGTATGTGTGAACAATATGGACTATTTTCTTCACGAAAGTTGAAGAGAGAATCAAGAGACCAATCTTCAGTGAAGGCACATTGTCCATTATATGAAATTCGGAGGATGTGAGCAAATTGACCGAGAGTTAAACAAACTTTTGGTTTTTGATCCGAAACCAAAGAGATAGAGAGAGATCCTCGTTACGAACGAGTTCAACTTGACGGAAGAATTCCAATTTAAACCTTGGACATATTTTCTCGTAAATTTCGAGAAGACATTCTTGTCATATGGATCGGAAGGAAATATTGATACCTTCTTCGTATTGTAGAGGGTATAATAACTTCGTGGAAGTGACGGTTTTAGATTATTGAATCCACGGACATGATTGCTGTGTTGCCGGCGGAGATGTTGAGGAGGTAGACGCCAAAGGAGTGAAAAATCAAACTCATATTCATGCGACATAGCGAAACCTATAGGAAAGAGGAGTTAATAGGATGTGACGTATTACGGGTAAAACAATGATTCCCTAACGTTTTTACAAGATGTTTATTAACAATGATATTTAACTCACTTAATGTTTGACATTCTAGTACAACATTTCTTTTAGGAAGAAAGTGGTTTTTATTTTGCATGAAAATCTATTATCCAGAAGGACGGTTCTACCCGGTTCCCTTCTATAAGGGATCCGACTAGTATACCTATAGGGATCCATGGATCTCTAGTAACAGAAACAGATTTTTGATAAAAGCATATGTTTTTAGATCTTATAGTTTTATACCAAGATTTGTGTATAAGCCTACATTTTCTTTTAGCACGCATTGATGGTTTCTAATGTATCTCGAAAGAATATGAAAGATATAAATCAAAAGAAATGACAAACACATTATGATAATAATAACTAGATAAACTAGAATATTAGTAATATTTCATTTCAATGCTGAGAATGATACAAACGATTGGGTATATAACCCCAATGTAGATTAACAATACAAAGTATATGTCTCCGTATGAGAACTTCATCATAGGGAACACAAGAGCGATGAGCACGAGGGCGATGTAAACCATGTTGATGACGAACCTTCTTGGTTTTGGTTTGAGATGAGATGAGATGAAGAGGAAGATAAAGTTTTGAATGAGAGGTAATTTTTTGAAAATAGAAGATTTGAAAAAGTGGGGATTTGATAGAGTGGACGACGGATGGTTAATTTATGGGGAAAGAGGAATTTTTGAGATTTGTGTATTGTTTTATTATTAGAAGGATATGATTTTTGGATTAAATAAAATAAAGCATAAGTTTTATAAACCACGACTTTAGACGAAAAAGTAACACGTATGTGAGAAAGGCTTCCTAATGAAGCTACATGTAATACATGAATATGCACAAAAAAATAATCATATAAATACCTATGTAAGTATACTTATTTATCAAGATAATGTTATTTAGAGATAGATGGAAAGTCATACCTCTAATGCACTTAGGAATGTCTTTACAAATGATACAACAAATGTCAGTAAACAATTTCGGCTCCTTTGTATTTAAGATACCTTCTTAGGGAAGGTATTCTTGTTACCAAGTGATTCCTATGGCTTGGTAGGTACGAGCTTTAACTAAGCAACATGACAAAGAGGATTAGTGAAATTAAATGAAGAATAAGTAATAAGAAAAATGTTGTCATCTAATCAACATCCAAATAAAGAGTTTTAAAAGACATAGTGTTTGTTTTTATGAAAGACCTTCTTTGTAGTTTTCAATTAACCACGAATCGTATCAAGTTTTTAAAGTACAATATACTTACCAGGTTTTACTGACCAGGTTTTAATATTTATAAAGTCTCGTTATACCTATGATCTACCCTAATGCACTAACGGACAGTGTACCCAGTCGTGTGTAGTGTAGTATTTGGTAAAACCGAGGTCGTCCCAAGAGCTATGTGTGGTGGATTATTACTAAGTCTAAGTGTCATAGATTTTAATATGATTATGATAAGGAAATAATTATTAAACTACTAAAGCAGATAAAAGCAATTAAAAGGCAAAGGATAAATCAATAGAGTAGAGTGGTGCTAACCTAGTTATTCCTCCTAGCTAGTTATGTCTACGTCTACTTACTTCCAAATACTTCAGGTGGGGTCAAAGTCGAGAGGAAAAAATTTGGTCAATTCGCCCTAACCTATCAAAGATGCCACCAGAGAAGTCGTGTCCCTCATAAGTCCTGTTGTTCTTGATCCCCTAAGCCAAGTCATTAAGTACCGCTACATGCTAGATTTATAATAGTGAGTGCCCGCGTTAGCAACTTAAACACTCACCCCTAATTCTTAAGTTCATCCAAACAGTAGGTGATCAGTTGGTCAAATCGCACAAGTAGAAAGGGTCGCCAGTTGGTCATATCTTACCCTTCCCGTCTCAGTCCGCTCACCTAGGGTCAGTTAGTCATATCTCCTAGGCAATTGGCCTCTACCGCCATTCAAAACTACCGAAACAAGGGTAGCTACCAATAAACTATGCATGCATACACTTAGAAATAATTATACGGAAGTAACGTAAACGCAAACTAAACAATTAAAGAATCATAACTAGGCCAACATCAAGAGGTGCTTAGCCGCTCATATTAACCATACAAATCAATTCAATATTCAAAGTTACGAAATACATGAATCGAAAGTAAATAAAAGATAAAATGCTAACGCTTATCGTAGGGGAGTGATTTCTCCCTTGGAGACAGCTCTGTATACTCCTCTAGATCTACCTTTGGATTCTTCCCACGTTCTTTGGTTGTTGTGTGTGGAATGGGATGCTTTGAAATGCTGGAAATCGTAGGGTATTTATAGGCCAGATCTGGGTTACGGCGTAACTAAAATAAGAGTTACGCTGTAATCTTCAATTCCTTCGTTATTTGCACTAGATTTGCTGGTTACGGTGTAACCTTATGAGTGGTTACGCCGTATCTTCAATATAACATGGTTACGCCGTAGTTGATGGAATAGTTACGGTAGTTATCGGCGTGGAACCTCATTTGACCTAATATAGTTACGTCAGCCTTGGGGAGAATTACGCCGTAACCTTCCGATGAGTTGGTTTTCAAAGTCACGCTTTAGTTACGCCGTCTGTGAGAGATGAGTTACGCCGTAACTTCTTCAAAGTCAGCATACTATGATGAATCTTTGATATTTCTCCAATTCCGCGTCTCTTTAGCTCCAATGCTCGTAATTTACCCGAAAGTGGAAAACAATGGAAAACAAGCGTAAATCCATATAAATGATATAAATTACAAGCATTATCTGGGAAATTGACACTTAATATTCAGGACTATTTGATGTTATCAAATATCCCCCACTTGAACTCTACTTGCCCTCAAGTAGACCTTATTAGAAAGATTCCTAAAAAGATATCTCCCATAACCGGAAAATATAAGTTTACAAATCCCTTATGCTAGAATAAAACAAAGCCGAACACCTCTAAATGGGAACTAAGCACTCAAATCTCTCAACTATTTTAAGTGTCAATTTCGGTGATCACTAATCGTCATAGCATGTATTTTATCATAAGCTTGGTGGTTACACAAATCTCCACCACTAGAGTTAAGGGCTAAATAATTCTCGAAGGCAATATGGGTAGACACGACAAAGGTTAAGGGGTGACTCGTCATTACTAACATGTCACGGCTAAGTGGACAAAATCAATGATACATGACCAAATCCATGGCCAAGACACCAAAGATTGCTCATTGCATCACCTAGACACGCTTCATGACTAAAGGGTAGGATAAGACATGGGATATATAATTGGTGTAAAATAAAAATCAAGCAGGTAGTCTAAATCTACAACCAAGTCATCACCACTTACTGTCCGCCCAAAGTTCAAGCTTTGAAGTCAAGAAACTGGATCATGAACTACTAGGTAGATGTGTCATTAGAGGACGTCGTGATGGGCACACTACCTTTTCTCCAACTGTTGGCAAGATTACCAACTCCAATCTTCGAATGTGACCGAGGTGGCCTCTCGATACTAAATCTATAAAGCTCATAACATAGTGCTTATAACATTGCACTTTACAATAACATAATAACATAACAACTTTTTTTGTTTTTTTTTCGAATCACTTTTTTTTTCAACCTAACAATAATAACTAAACATAATATCCCCCACTTGAGATGAAAAATGGTAATTTGGGGGGGGGGGTCTTCAATGATCTTCAGGAATATGTCGACAACGAAAGCATGATTTTCGAACCTTTCCACTTGAACCTTGAACTTAGGAAAATGATGACTTCCCAATCACAAATAAAGACTACAGCGTAGGCTAAGGTGTATAGGTGTATCGAAACAATATATTGGGTTAACAAAATGAAAGGAATGGCTCAGATGGGTGTATCTAGGGGTATCTTGCACTAAAGGTGAGTGCAACAAAAGGGTTACACATGGGGGTCGAGAAGTCGAGGTGACTAATCGATAGACACACAATGGTAGGCTATTTGGGTGATAATCCTATAATATTGCCTTCTAAAACTGAAAAGTCAAAATACATCAAGCTAACTCAACATACCTCGTCTATGGTCTCGAAATGATGCAAAGGCCAAGTTCTAAAGTTTACAAGCTACCGACACACTCATAATTTGGTGGATTTGGGGTAAAATATTGGAAACAGATAAGGCTAATCTCACCATATAATATCAAGGGTTGTATGTGCTCGGCTAAGGTCTAATCTAGTTAGGTTGAGAAAAACATGTCAAAATTTTAAAAATGGCATAATTTTTCAAAATAAAGTAGAAAAACGAGGGCAAAATAATGTTCAAGAGATAATTCTACTCCCGTACCCCCACTTGAATTGTACAAAGACCATTTTGTACTAAGCGTTAAATAAAGGTGAAGAGAAAAGTAGAATTAGAGCGAGAACTTCCCTGAAGTTTGATCCAAAAAGAAAGAAGGCCCACGAAAGAGTCGTGCCTTCGTATAAGCATCATGAACAAACTTCAATCCCTAAAATCACACTACCGACAAGAATAAATTTAAAAAGAAAAAATGAAAAATAAAAACAAACCTAACTCACTTTCGTAGGAATCACGGTTGCATTTAGTATATGCAACAAGCTTTTTAAACCACTTGGTGTCCCAAGTGGACGAGTGAAGTCTCGTGAGGGTTTACAGGGAACACACCCACAAAGTTCATTTAAAATACTAATACAAGGTTATTGTGTTTTAAAATGAAAGAATTAAAGCAGAGGAAGGTTACGTCGTAACTCTTTTAGGGAGTTACGCCGTAATTGGCAAAACCTGATATAAGCTGCAAAGCGAGTGGTTACGGCGTAACCACAGAGATGGTATTACGCCGTAATTGGTAATGCGTCTAAAATTCTGCTGCAAAAGGTTGGTTACGGCGTAACCATAGAGATGAGTTACGCCATAACTAGTGTCAGATCAGCAAACTGCAGCAGCAATTACTTCCTCGTTTCCTGCAAAAATGGTTAAAACACAAACCTACAGAAATGGAAATAAAACAAAAGAAAGGGATAATTCGGGTTGTCTCCCGAAAGTGAACTTTTCTTTATATACGAGTCTTTTAGTTAGACTCAGAGCCGCGGGGCTTCATGGGGGCCTTTGGACTTCCCTAACCTCCTCCATGTCTTTCATCAAGTTACGCCTGACCCAACCGACATTTGTGGCAGTGCGGAGATATTCTTTAGGTTCAATCTTCCGAATTTTGCAAATTTTTTCCTCTGGTCCTAAATGGTATCGAGTGAACTCATATTTTTCGGCTATAATTGGTGGCGGTCTCTTAAACGGGATGCCAAGAAGTTTGCATCTTCTTTTCTCGTGTACTTCATCATCAGGGTCAATGAAACTGTCTTCACCTTGTAGCTCGAGGTAATCGAAATCATCGTCGTCGGAATCAGTGTCTTTAGGTTGGTTATCGTTAGGTGAACTTTCTACGAGTATTTGCTTGCATTCTCCTTTTCCTTCTTTGATGAGTCCTTGGTGTCATCCTCAGATTTTCCATTTGGAAATTCGTCGTTAGGTTGGTCTTTGCTCATACATCCATTCCAAATTTTCTACTTAGTTAACGCGTCAATTTTTCCGTATTTGATTCTGAACCAATCGTCGAATCCGAGATTATCTGGCCAAGGCAATTCTGTTCTTTCTGAATCAGTATTCGAGGTCCATAGGAACTCGTCTTCCCCAGCTCTCTCAATGTTGTTTCCCCCATTACATTCATAATCAAAAGAGTTGCAGGAAGCCCAAACATTTCCGTCAGCGGTTTTAATTTGTTCACACCAGTGACTTCGTATTTCCTTATTGTCAGTTTAGCTTAAATGATCTTCCATGCCGTGGATGTCGTTATTAGCCACTTCTTTTTTCTGATTATGATCTTCATAGTCAATCTTGATCTTTTTGAGAATATTCGGGTTAATCCTAGCATTCCCGAATTGTATTGCTAATGTGCTTACCGTGTGCAAGTTTTAAAAATTTATAAACACGATTTATCCGTCTGATACTATAAACACATACAAGCAAGTATACTCGTTCAAGATATGTGACAACTCGTAATTTCATGTCATTTCTAAAATTTACTATTCATCTCGGGAATTTACTATTCATTGGTTACTATTCATCATTTTACTATTCATCATTTTTGAAGTCAGTTTACGACTTTGAGAGGTTATTTTAAAATTTTACTATTCACAAAACACTATTCTTTCCCAGAGAAAAATCACTATTCATCATTTTTCGTAAACTAGGTTTACGAGTATCAAATTCGCGTAACCGTAAGGGTTTAGCTGCGTATTCATGAAAAATCATTGAGGACATTACATATAGACTAGAGTTAGTCTACATATCATCTGTAACATCATTTTCATATTATTTCATGCATGGGTTTGCATATTTCATTAACGTATATTTTTCTATTAAATAAACGCTATCGCACGATCATTTATTTTGAATAATTGATCCAACACTTCCGAAAATTGTACTGATATATTTTTATACTCATTTTAAGATTATAAAAATTATATTATTAGTTTACCCGATGTTTTGAGTTTGTTTTGGTATTTAAATTGTTATATATATATTTACGACGGTTTTCGTAAATTCAATTCGATAATTATTTATTCACTCAATACTTGCGAGAAATGTATTTTTATAATTTTTATGACTTCGATATATTTTATTTTGTTCCGTTAAAATCGATTTCTAGCTAACGCTACACTAAATAATTAATTTTATGTACAAACTACACATTATACCTAACTTAAAATACAATTAACTAACAAACATACACAATCTATTCCCCATATTACCCCTTGCCGACCACCCCCCTTAGTCACCATATTTTGTAAAAAATCTTGACCCTAGCTAGATGTACACATACACATTATGTTAAGATATTTGTAAAATACAAGTATTATAATCATTTTAAACACATACAAACACATATCAAAGGTGAAAAGTGAAAGAAACTCTCTCATTTCCTCTCTAAGGTTCGACAAGCAAGGAAAAACAAGAAGAAACCAAAGTTTTTCAAAGATCAAGTGATAATTAAACACTAGTTTACTTCTATATTAGGTTTGGAAATAAAAACCAAGAAGTATTTAGGAACCTTGTTACTTAAACCTCATCATACTACTAGTAAGCTTCTCATAAATCTTTACTACTCTTTCATAATCTTACTTGAGCTATTTTATCATTCTAGTACAAAAACATTCAAGTATCATATGTATTTATACCACTTTTACTTGATTTTATTACTTATTATGAGTATTAACTATCCTATAATTATTCCCATGAAACTTATTATTGTTGATGAAGTTTAGGAACCCATGACACCCTAAGAAGGTGTATGGTAGGTTTAGAATAGTTTTGGTGTTGATTGGAAAGGGCTAGAACAAGTATTGCACTAGAAAAATCATTTTCGACAACACAAGATTGAGCTCTGTCCAAAATTGTAAAATCTGGAAATTTCGACACTTGGTTTATATTTTCAGAAAATAAACTTTAAAACGAAACCGTGGTCGCTTGAACGGGTTAAAACGGATTTATAACGAATAAGTTACGCTATTTTTAAGTTTAACGACGAAAACTAATTTTTCTGAAAACTACAAGCTGTTAAGGTTATTTAAGGGGCAAAAATGAGTTTTAAACATTATCTAAATGAGTCGATTTTTCAAAAATATATTAGTATATATTAACACGAAACAAATGATATATAAAACATAGAAAACGGACTTATAACGACTAAGTTACACGCATTTTAAATATGGCTATCGTAACTATTTTTCACAAGTAATAACACTTACATATTTTTATTAGACTAAAATGGTTATCGAAAGTGACCACGTTTGGAGCCATTTTTCATATCGATAGAATATTTTTGAGAAAACGATGTCTACAAGGAAAAGTGAGTTCGCTTATTCTATTTTCCAAAATGTTCAACCGTTTGTCAATCGAAGGTATAACGAATAATATACAATCATTCAAAATTAGCCATTTTCATAAGTTGTGAAATTATATTGTTTTACGACGAAAAACTATAATTTCTTAATAAATCACTAAACGACTATCGTAGGATATTATTTCAACGTAAGTACTTATAAAGTAATTTATAACTTGACAAGACGTTATAAACTTATTCTTCGACGATAAACTTTATTTTTAAAAATGCACAAGTGGTATGGATATCATATGAGTTTGCATGCATAACATTATTTCATAACTTATATTAGATCAAATCATTCATCATAGGTCGCGGTTAGAGATTGCGCCCCATTTCAGTGTATCCACTTTTGCCATCATAATCGTTATACCAAGTGAGTTTTCATAGCCCCGTCTTTCAAGTTTATACTTATTTTCAAACCTACGGGGGAGAATACATTGCACGTCATTTTTATTATGAGTCCAAGTATATCAAATTCATTTACATTGCTTAAGTTATCTCATTGCCAATTGAATGTCCCCATTTCATAGTCATGAACCGTTAATTACGGAGTAAGAGAGGGTGAGTGAATAGATCTATTGAGGGTGACTCCTCCATCCGGGTTGGTGGTTCCAACTGGTCAAACGGATGCATTTTATTTAAATCAGAATTTGAGTTGTTTGGCAAACACTGCTGGGCTTAACATCATGATCGTCTAGCTTTGTCATGTGCTTATAGCAATTGTATCATTTTTATGTGACATATTTGTCATACATGACCTATACTTGTGGTAGTCATTATAAAACATTTTTAATAAACCTATGATTTCTCACCAACATTATTGTTGACCGTTTTAGCAATGTATTTTCAGGTATCTAAGGCATACACTTCATGGCATGCGTAAGGACCTATCATAGAGTCGCGGTGACGACGCATCTCACTTGTATATTATGGCACTTTTAAAACATTGTTTGGTTTGTAACAAACATATTTCCGTAAACGTTGACTACCTTTTGGGACCTATCTTTTGTAACTCTGAATGCTTTTATATATATCAAACAATGTCTTTTTAAAACGACACTTTAAGTCATTCAATATAATTGTAACTGTGATGCTATGCCAGTTATCCCCCAGGAATTCCATTCCGCTGCAAAACAGGTAATTTGGGGGTGTGACAGATTGGTATCAGAGCAAAGGTTATAGAGAACTATGTTGCATCATTGACCCTAGACTATAACTACATAATCATAGCATCTCATCATTTCATCATAAGTGCAAATTCACTTTACATGCGGATTCATACGCTCTTTATGCGGATTATTTACTTTCATTTCATATCGATTGTCATAGAGATGTCTTCAGATACGCATCCCATCACCATTTCTTCAGACTCTGACATGGAGGATGTCTCATCAGACTCTGACATGGAGGATGTCTTATCAGACTCTGACATGGATGATGCCTTGTCACTCACTACTATAGCCTTAACATCAGTTGGCTCTACACCAGACTCACCACTTATATTATCCGATACTGAGACTGAACCCTTGGAGGAGGGCGAAGTTGCACCTACACCACCAGCTAGTCCTACTCACAGCCTGATTCAGTATACTCCAGTTTTACCTCCCAGGCGCCACAGGACAGCGCGAAAGAGGGTCATATTTCATTCACCATCACCACTTCCATCATTATCATCAGCCTCTAATTCACCACTAGGATCGCCATTATCATCATCCTCATCTTCATCCTCATCTTATTACCTTAGAGATCCTATACCCATATCGGAATTGCCGCTCAAGAAGCGTGCACGACTTGACACACCTATACCACCCACTACTGAGACTGCACCACCTGTTAGGTTTGAGGTTGGTGAGAGTTCTAGGGTTGCTGCTACTAGATAGCCTACTATTACCATACTAGAGACACGACTAGATCATCAGCAGGAGCAGATTGACAAGGTTTTAGGACGCGGTTAGGAGATTCCTTTGAGTCGAGTTGAGGCGATGGAGGAGGAGATAGAGGGTTTAGTTTTAGGTAGGGTTTCCATTGATGTTTCTTATCAAGGGTTGGAGACTAGACAACAGTAAACCGCGAGCACATTCTGAGTTGAGGCAGAGATGCGAGTTGTTTGATATAGCTCGGATGTCGCAGGATGAGCAAAGCACACAGCTCATGAGTTAGCATTAGACGCACGCAGTATTGCTACTTGGGAGAGTAGGATACTACTACCGCCGTCATTAGTGACTTGACGGATATGGTTGTCAGTTTGACTGCACAGGTTCGAGAGCTTCATAGTCGATCAGGTGGAGCACCAGGAGATGCCTAGATTAGACTTATATCATGTTAGCTTTTACTACTATTGTCCTAGTCATGAGGTGTGTGACATAGTATAAGGAACTTGTAGTCTTTTGGTTGTTGTACAAACAAATGTATCAAGTGTTGACTCTACTATGTAGGAATGGTTGTGCTATATATGATATCGGTCCATGTAGGCCGAAATTTTCATGTATATTATTCACGTGTGTTGTGATTATATTTGTGATATTTCGTGGTTGTTCTGTTATGATTTCATTTATTTATGCATGTGGTGGTTGTGGATATTTATGTGTAATGTTTGTTTCTTCTTATGGGTTCTCATCACTGTTTCATCTTATGGTTTTGAAGAGTTATGGCCAAAGAAAGTGCACCGAAATGACACAAGCTGCTATCCAAAAGTATGTAAAGGATAGTATAGCCAAGGCACTAAGGAAAGAACGAGCAACAAAGATCGCCTGCTGCCGAGGTCGCTGTATTGCCGCAGTGCCGGATTTATACTTGCTACACTCTGGCGAAGGTAGACTTCTTGCTAAGCCGCTAGACTTGCACTTTTGCGGCCGCTGCTATCTTACCGGCTGTCGACTTGCTACTGCGCAGAAACTGCAGGAGGGTCTGGAGTTCGAAATTGTTCATACAAGGACTTTAAGAGCGGTGATCCCACAAAGTTCAAAGGCATAGAAGGAGCCACTGCTATGATCTGTTGGTTTGAGAAGATCAAGTCGTATTTTTCTATGCAATTGCCCAAGGTGAAGTTTACTACTAGTACACTCTTAGATGGGGCAATGTCATGGTGGAATTCTTATGCACAGCCTATTGGTATGGAAAATGCTTACAAGCTCACATGGGATTAATTCAAGAGGTTGTTGACTAAGAAGTATTGTCCGCGCACTGAGGTGAAGAAATTGGAAACGGAATTTTATGAGTTAGTGACTGTTGGTTATGACATCAAGACCTACATCAGAAGGTTTCAAGAGTTGGCTGCTTTATGTCCATCTATGGTTTCGGACAATGAGAAACTACTGGAAAGTTTCATTGGAGGACTCCCACAAAGTATTCAAGGTGATGTAATTTCTTTTGATCCACAAACAATTGAAGAATCTATTCGAGTATCTCGAAACTCATGGATCAAGTTGTGAAGAGGGGAAACATTACCAACATCAACCACAAGAACAATAACAACAATCGCACCAACTACAATAACAACCGAAACAACTACACCAACTATAACAACAATAACAACAAGAGAAAGTGGGACAACAATCGAGGTGGCAACGTTACTCAACAACCACCAAAGAGACAAGAAGTTGCTAAGGCCTATGTTGCAGGCCCAAAGGAAAGGAAAGGTTACATAGGTAATTTACCAAAGAGTGAAAGGTGCCTAAGTCATCATAATCCCGGTCGTTGCCCTACTCCATGCGGGAATTGTAAGAAAGTGGGTCATTAAACCAAAGAATGCAAGCTTCCAGCTATGATGGAAAATCAGAAACCGCAAGTGACATGTTTTGGATGTGGAGAGAGGGGACACTACAAGGGGGATTATCCAAAATGGAAGAATCAAGGGAACAGGAACCAAGGTGGAATGGCACAAGGAAGAGCTTATGTTATGGGAGGAGGAGAAGCCAAGGAGGACCCGAATGTTGTCACGGGTACGTTCCTTATCAATAATCGTTATGCATCAGTTTTATTTGATTCGGGAGCCGATAAAATCTTTGTGTCCACTATATTTGCACCTTTACTCAATATCAAACCAACCAAACTAGACACTTCTTACAACATTGAATTAGCTAACGGTAACTTAATTAGTTCCGACACCATTGTCCGTGGTTGCACTCTCAAGTTCCTAAATCATCCATTCAATATAGACCTTATGCCCGTAGAACTTGGAAGTTTCGACGTCATTATCGGCATGGATTGGTTATCCAAGCATCATGCAAGAATCATTTGTGATGAGAAAGTTTTTCATCTTCCTTACAACGGCGAAACCTTGATCATTCGTGGAGAACGAAGTGGAACTAGACTCAGTATTATATCATGCATCAAAACAGAGAAGTACATAAAGAAGGGTTTTTATGCTTTCTTAGCACATATAACAGAAAAGAAGTCGGAAGAGAAGCAACTTGAGGATGTACCGATTGTTCAAGAATTTCCGAAGTCTTTCCGAAGACTTACCAGACTTCCGCAAACGACGTCAAGTAGAATTTCATATTGACTTAGTGCCAGGAGCTGCACCAGTTGCACGAGAACCTTACCGACTAGCACCATCAGAGATGCAAGAGTTGTCTAACCAGTTGCAAGAACTTTTAGACAAAGGATTCATTAGCCCTAGTTCCTCGCCTTGGGGAGCACCGGTCTTGTTTGTGAAGAAGAAACATGGATCTTTCAGAATGTGTATAGATTATAGAGAGCTAAACAAGTTAACTGTGAAGAACCGTTACCCACTTCCCAGGATCGACGATCTGTTCGATCAGTTGCAAGGCTCTAGTCTTTACTCAAAGATCGACCTGAGGTCAGGTTACCATCAACTTAGAGTTCGAGGAGGATGTCCCGAAACAGCATTTAGAACTCGCTATGGTCATTATGAGTTTCAAGTAACGCCGTTCGGATTGACCAACGCACCTGCGGTATTGATGGATCTCATGAATAGGGTGTGCAAACCGTATTTGGATAAGTTTATAATAGTATTTATCGACGACATATTGATTTACTCGAAGAACAAAGAAGAGCACGAAGGACACCTAAGAACAATTTTAGAATTACTCAAGAAGGAGAGATTGTATGCCAAATTTTCGAAGTGTGATTTTTGGAACCAAAAAGTACAATTTCTTGGTCATGTCGTTGATAGTCAAGGATTACAAGTTGACCCCGCAAAGATCGAGGCTGTAAGAGATTGGGCTACCCCAACAAATCCTACGGAGATCCGACAATTTTTAGGACTTGCTTGATATTACAGAAGATTCATTGAAGGTTTTTCAAAGATAGCTAAAGCTTTGACCAATTTGACACAGAAGAACCAGAAGTATGAATGGGGAAAGAAAAGAAGTTTTCTTCAGGTTATTGAAGCAAAAGCTTTGCGGTCGCCAATTTTGGCACTACCCGAAGGAATCGAAAACTTCGTTGTATACTGCGATGCTTCACACAAAGGGCTTGGAGCTGTGTTAATGCAGAACGAGAAAGTGATATCTTATGCTTCTCGACAACTTAAGGTTCATGAGAAGAATTACACCACTCATGATCTTGAGTTGGGAGCTGTAGTATTTGCGCTCAAGATTTGGAGGCACTACCTTTACGGTACTAAATGTACAGTATTTACGGACCACAAGAGTTTGCAATATATACTTGATCAGAAGGAACTTAACATGAGGCAACGTCGTTGGTTGGAATTGCTTAGTGATTACGATTGTGAAATTAAATATCACCCGGGGAAAGCCAATGTCGTGGCAGATGCCCTTAGCCAGAAAGAAAGACACAAGCCTTTGAGTGTCAGATCATTAGGAATGACGATTAGTTCACCCTTACCATAAAAAATCCTCGAGGCTCAGATCGAGGCACTCAAGGAGGAAAACCGACCAAGTGAAAAACTCTATTGTATGCCCGAGAATGCAAATGGCTTTGTAAAAAGATCAGACGGAGTATTATGCTTCAAGGATAGAATTTGGGTACCACTTTATGGCGGGATACGAGAGTTGATTATGCACGAGTCGTACAAGTCGAAGTATTCTATTCACCCAGGTACTGATAAGATGTATCAGGATCTCAAGAAACTTTATTGGTGGCCGAACATGAAAGTAGAAATTGCCACGTATGTTAGCAAATGCCTTACTTACTCTAAGGTAAAAGCTGAATACCAGAAACCTTCGGATTACGGACAACCGAAATTCCCCAATGGAAATGGGAACGCATTACAATGGATTTCATCACTAAACTCCCTAAGACATCAGGTGGTTACGACGCTATTTGGGTAATTGTTGATCGTCTTACCAAATCAAATCCATTTTATACCAATCAGAGAGACTTACTCCATGGAACAACTTACTAGACTTTATGTCAAGGAAATAGTCTCAAGGCACGGTGCACCAATCTCCATCATTTCTGACAAAGATAGTCGATTCACCTCAAACTTCTGGAAATCATTACAAGATGCATTTGGAACCACGTTAGAGATGAGCCGCCTATCATCCTCGGACCGATGGTGAGCGGAAAGAACGATTCAGAAATTAGAAGATATGCTCAGAGCATGTGTGATTGATTTTGGAAATGGTTGGGCTAACCATTTGATCGAATTCTCTTACAATAACATTTATCACACCAGCATAAAAGCAGCACCATTCGAGGCACTCTATGGTCGAAAGTGCCGATCACCTGTTTGTTGGGCCGAGGTTGGTGATGCACAACTCACTGGTCCAGAAATGGTTCGTGAAACAACATAAAAGATAGTTCAAATCCGAGATAGACTCAACCGCGCGAAGTTTCCGAAGAAAAGTTACGCACGTACGACGAAACCATTAGAATTTCAAGTTGGCGATAAGGTTATGTTGAAAGTATCGCCTTGGAAAGGCGTGATACGATTCGGAAAACGAGGGAAGTTGAACCCGAGGTACATTGGGCCATTCAAATTTTTGAACAGAGTCGGCCCTGTAGCATATCGACTCGAGCTTCCGTCAGAACTCAGCCATGTACATAACACATTTCACATTTCAAACCTCAAGAAATGTCTTTCGAATGAATCACTCGTAATTTCATTAGAAGAAATTCAACTTGACGATAAACTCAATTTCGTAGAGGAACCAGCAGAAATCATGGACCGAGAGGTCAAACAGTTGAAGCAAAGTCGAATTCCTATCGTGAAAGTTCGATGGAATTCTCGAAGAGGTCCCGAGTTTACTTGGGAAAGGGAAGACCAGATGCGACTCAAACATCCTCACCTTTTCACCGATATCACCGTAGAAACCAACATGAACTGAATTCAGGGACTGAATTCCTTTTTGGGTGGGCGAATGTGACAACTCGTAATTTCAGGTCATTTCTCAAATTTACTATTTATCTCGGGAATTTACTATTCACTGGTTACTATTCATCATTTTACTATTCATCGTTTTTGAAGTCAGTTTATGACTTTGAGAGGTTATTTTAAAATTTTACTATTCATGAAACACTATTCATTCCCAGAGAAAAATCGCTATTCATGACTCACTATTCATCATTTTCCGTAAACTAGGTTTACGAGTATCAAATTCGCGTAACCGTAAGGGTTTAGCTGCGTATTCATGAAAAATCATTGAGGACATTACATATAGACTAGAGTTAGTCTACATATCATCTGTAACATCATTTTCATATTAGTTCATGCATGGGTTTGCATATTTCATTAACGTATATTTTTCTATTAAATAAACGCTATCGCACGATCATTTATTTTGAATAATTGATCCGACACTTCCGAAAATTGTCCTGATATATTTTTATACTCATTTTAAGATTATAAAAATTATATTATTAGTTTACCCGATGTTTTGAATTTGTTTTGGTATTTAAATTGTTATATATATATATTTACGACGGTTTTCGTAAATTCAATTCGATAATTATTTATTCACTCAATACTTGCCAGAAATGTATTTTTATAATTTTTATGACTTTGATATATTTTATTTTGTTCCGTTAAAATCGATTTCTAGCTAAAGCTACACTAAATAATTAATTTTATGTACAAACTACACATTATACCTAACTTAAAATACAATTAACTAACAAAAATACACAATCTATTCCCCATATTACCCCTTGCCGACCACCCCCCTTAGTCACCATATTTTGTAAAAAATCTTGACCCTAGCTAGAAGTACACATACACATTATGTTAAGATATTTGTAAAATACAAGTATTATAATCATTTTAAACACATACAAACACATATCAAAGGTGAAAAGTGAAAGAAACTCTCTCATTTCCTCTCTAAGGTTCGGCCAAGCAAGGAAAAACAAGAAGAAACCAAAGTTTTTCAAAGATCAAGTGATAATTAAACACTAGTATACTTCTATATTAGGTTTTGAAATAAAAACCAAGAAGTATTTAGGAACCTTGTTACTTAAACCTCATCATACTACTAGTAACCTTCTCATAAATTTTTACTACTCTTTCATAATCTTACTTGAGCTATTTTATCATTCTAGTACAAAAACATGCAAGTATCATTTGTATTTATACCACTTTTACTTGATTTTATTACTTATTATGAGTATTAACTATCCTATAATTATTCCCATGAAACTTGTCATTGTTGATGAAGTTTAGGAACCCATGACACCCTAAGAAGGTGTATGGTAGGTTTAGAATATTTTTGGTGTTGATTGGAAAGGGTTAGAACAAGTATTGCACTAGAAAAATCATTTTCGACAACACAAGATTGAGGTCTGACCAAAATTGTAAAATCTGGGAAATTTCTATAGGTCATGAATTATTTTGGTTTATATTTTCAGAAAATAGACTTTAAAACGAAACCGTGGTCGCTTGAACGGGTTAAAACGGATTTATAACGAAGAAGTTACGCTATTTTTAAGTTTAACGACGAAAACTAATTTTTCTGAAAAATAAAAGCTGTTAAGGGTTATTTAAGGGGCAAAAATGAGTTTTAAACATTATCTAAATGAGTCAATTTATTAAAAATATGTTAGTATATATTAACACGAAACTAAGGATATATAAAACGTAGAAAATGGAATTATAACGACTAAGTTACAGGCATTTTAAATATGGCTATCGTAAATATTTTTCACAAGAAATAACACTTACAAATTTTTATTAGACTAAAATGGTTATCGCAAGTGACCATGTTTGGAGCCATTTTTCATATCGATAGAATATTTTTGAGAAAACAATGTCTACAAGTAAAAGTGAGTTCGCCTATTCTACTTTCCAAAACGTTCAACAGTTTGTCAAACGAAGGTATAACGAATAATATACAATCACTCAAAATTAGCCATTTTCATGAGTTGTGAAATTATATTGTTTTACGACGAAAAACTATAATTTCTTAATAAATTAATAAATGACTATCGTAGGATATTATTTCAACGTAAGTACTTATAAAGTAATTTATAACTTGACAAGACGTTATAAACTTATTTTTCGATGATAAACTTTATTTTCAAAAATACACAAGTGGTATGGATACCATATGAGTTTGCATGCATAACTTTATTTCATAACTTATATTAGATCATATCATTCATCATATGTCGCGGTTAGAGATTGCACCTCATTTCAGTGTATCCACTTTTTCCATCATAATCATTATACCAAGTGAGTTTTCATAGCCCCGTCTTTCAAGTTTATACTTATTTTCAAACCTACGGGGGAGAATACATTGCACATCATTTTTATTACGAGCCCAAGTATATCAAATTCATTTACATTGCTTAAGTTACCTCATTGCCAATTGGATATCCCCATTTCATAATCATGAACCGTTAATTACCGAGTAAGCGAGGGTGAGTGAATAGATCTATTGAGGGTGACTCCTCCATCCGGGTTGGTGGTTCCAACTGGTCAAACGGATGCATTTCATTTAATAACAGAATTTGAGTTGTTTGGAAAACACTCTGTTGGGGCGAACATCATGATCAGTCTAGCTTCGGTGTCATGTGCTTATAGCAATTGTATCATTTTTATGTGACATATTTGTCATACATGACTTATAATTGTGGTAGTCGTATAAAACATTTTTTCATAAACCTATAATTTCTCACCAATATTAGTGTTGACCGTTTTAGCAATGTATTTTCAGGTATCTAAGGCATACACTTCATGGCATGCATAAGGACCTATCATAGAGTCGCGGTGACGACACGTCTCACTTGTATATTATGGCACTTTTAAAACATCATTTGGTTTGTAACAAACATATTTTCGTAAACGTTGACTACCTTTTGGGACCTATCTTTTGTAACTCTGAATGCTTTTATATATATCAAACGATGTGTTTTTAAAACGACACTTTAAGTCGTTCAATATAACTGTAACTGTGATGCTATGGCAGTCATCCCCCTGGAATTCCATTCCGCTGCAAAACAGGTAATTTGGGGGTGTGACAGATTGGTATCAGAGCAAAGGTTATAGAGAACTAGGTTGCATCATTGACCCTAGACTATAACTACATAATCATAGCATCTCATCATTTCATCATAAGTGTATATTCACTTTACATGCTTATTCATACTCACTTTATGCGGATTATTTACTTTCATTTCACATCAATTGTCCCAGAGATGTCTTCAGATACCCATCCCATCACCATTTCTTCAAACTATGACATGGAGGATGTCTCATCAGACTCTGACATGGAGGATGTCTTATCAGACTCTAACATGGATGAATAAACTTTTGGGTTGAATAAAATGGTTGGTAATATTTTTGGTGTAAACTATTACACTTTGGGTTGTGTCACACCTAGAATACTAAGTCTAGGTTCAATATATAGCCAAAGAGACATTACTAACTAGCCAAAAACGTTCCCAACAAATTAATAACAAGAAATGATCAGCCTCTAATGATTATGGGGAGTTAAGGCAACATTAAATGCGTTTTTGTGTAACTCCAGTCCATGCAACCGAACCGGTTACGATGCAACCGGATCGGTTACGTTTTGACCATCGCCCAATCGGAATGGTTCGCCCCAACCGAACGGTTGGGTGCCTTAGCTTTGACTTTTGTTGACTTTCTTGGTTTGCACCTCTTTCTTTGTTCTCACGATGATTTCCAAGACGAAACTTGATCTTTCCTTGTTGTAGATACTTAGAAATCATTGTGCTTCCTAATCATTGAGTCCAAAAGCTTCCTTGCTCGACTTCCTTCCTTGGGAATTCTTCAAACGTGCATAAAAACTTCATTTCTTCATCATTTGTGATACCTGGCTACATATACATACACAATACGCATCTTTTGCACTTTTGTAAAAGTTATGAGCAAATATAGCCGATTATCATGCACAAAACCATCAATAACGCTACTAAAAACATGTTCATTTTAAGCGTTATCAAATTCCCCCATACTTAAGTTCTACTCGCCTTCGAGTAGGTCTAACATTTGCAAAAATCGATTTCAATGGTCTTGATACCGTGGTTCCGAAAATTTAACAATCATCCCAAAAGAGATAATCACTAATTTGCTTTTAATATGTGAAAAACTTTGAAAATGAACCAAATACTTTAGATAACACAACTAGAACACCTCACGAATGATTTTAAGAATTTACTCAACACTCATATATTGGTAGGTATATGTAAATCACTCAACGCCTAGTCATGATCAATGTTTTTTAACATAAGCTTGTACAAGTATCAAAACAAAGAAAATAAATTCATCAAAGAGGGATTTTATTCGGGTTATAACGTTAATGCTTCGGGTTTATAAAAGGCATGGATAAGGCATGGGATGGTTTATGAAATTGGTGTTAAAAGAAAAATAAAGTCAAGTCTAAACCTCCATGTTGCTAGCCAAACCATAATCCCGAAAATGATTATATCTTCCTCCTCTTCACATATCGATCTCCCAACGTATGTATAACTCAATTTAGCTCATTGGCTAATCAATATTCTTCATATAGCACATTATTATTATATATATATATATATATATATATATATATATATATATATATATATATATATATTTCTCTTCAAGTTCCTCACACTTAGTGTAAGCATACACCACAAAAAATACAAATGAGAAAGACGTCTTCTTCGTCTTTGTTGGAGAATGGTACACATTATAGAAAAAGTGTAGCTTTTTCATAATCATCAAAAACAATCCAACACTCCAAACAACTAGCAACAAACCGATAGACATGACATGGGTTGGCTAAGGTTTAAGGTGTAAAATCTTTTTGTATTTTTCTGGATTTAAACAAGAATGAAAAGATTGGCTCGAAGGGTGTAACTAAGGGTATCTAGTGCTAAAGATGAGCACTAACAAATGGGTCCATATAAGGTGGTTAACTAACCAATCTGGTTAGCTAATATATCATTAGATGTAAAATGGAAGGCCATTTGGGTTGAATCCTACGATGCCTCTTATCACTTGAACATATTTTTATCACTCGAGAGTGATTTTAACCGTAATGCATAACTAGTACAAGTTTTAGAATCGACATAATCACCGGCACACTCATAGCAAATATAAAACAAAAGATGTGTTTTATACAAAAGAAACCTCACAATTAAGTGGAAAAAGGCTATAATGCGCGCTAGAAAATGCTATCGAATCCAAAATGAATTACTTCCGTAATTTGGTTCAAATTAAAAAAATTTCAAAACCCTCATTTTACCATTGAAATACCCAAGTTGTTTTTTTTTTAATATATCCCAAAAATGTGTGAAACCAACTAGACAATCAAGGGAGATTTCCTGCTAATTACTTGAATCCAAAAGTTTATCTAAAAATAAGACTAAAAGCTAAAAAATTTTAAAAAAACGTATCATTTTTCCTATTTTCTTCTCTCCCCCATACTTAAGGTTTGCATTGTCCTCAATGTAATAAAAATAAACTTTAAAGTAAAGAAAATGGGAAAAAGAAATAGTCAAAAGATACCACGGGATAGAATATGCAATACGCATATTGGGTCATAAGCAAGCATGTGAGTTATCTAACTCCAAATATTTAACCATCAATAAGCTTCCGACAACTCCATCCTACAAACAAAACTGCAATACACAATACACAAAACAAAACAATCCAAATGCTACTAAAAATATGAAAAATAAACAAAGTATGATAATCATCCTAGAGAAATAGTTAAGAGATAGAGATAATATTGTTTAACACATGATAAACATTGTTTTTGAAACCATAAATCAATAATGATCCACGATCATTCGTCGTCCTCACTCATCTCATCACCTTCTTCATCATCATCATCCTCGTCACCATCATCATCATCACTCTCGGACGCATAGTGCTCATCCATAAACTCTGAACGAACTCTCCTCTTCTTCTTCATTCCTCCAACTCCTGATGAAGATCCTCCAACATCATAGCTTGATCCACCAACCTCAGGTAATCTACCATATGCGGGCACTGGGTCAGGAAATGGTGCATAGCTAGGATATGGTCCAGGATAAGAGGTGTTGGGGAAAGGATATGGTGGAACATTGGGTGGATTGTAGGGTGGTGGCAACTCTTAGTTGGCTTCTTGAGCCATGTGTTGAAAAATAGGCATTGAATAATCATTGATGTAATTGTTTCTCAACATCATCGAGTCTCTCCAAACATTCCTACACTCAATTTCATTCAAATGTTGGTTCCACTCTCCCCAACCTGAGTCAAAACTACTAGACATACCCGATTGCACGTTCCCCATCGGTATATTGCCCATTGGCACATTTCCTTGTTGCCGTGGAGGTTGTTGTTGTTGTTGTTGTTGCGGTTCAATCCATGCTCCTAATGTTTTCAATTTATTATTCAAAGCATTTCCAAAACCACTTGCACTCCAAATCTCACTAAACTTTGGCTCTCCACACTTGGCCAACTCACTACTATTGTAATACCCAAGATTTCTTGCCAACCTCGTCAGAAAATGGCCTCCACAAATGTTGCTATTACCTTTGATTCCCGGGGCTCTCCTAGAAAAATACTCGGCTATTAGCCAAGCCGCATTTCCGTCCTTAGTTTCCTCCAATAACATCATAACCCACATGTCCGGCTTATGACATTTGTCCTCGCCAACTCTATGAACGCCCGCCATTACTAGCAACTTGTGTATTATTCTCATCAACGGATTCATAATGGTTGCAGCATTCTTCCTAGTACAAGAAGGATATCCCACTCGATTCCAATAAGCGGGCACACTAGGGTATTCTTTTTCAAACCTCCGAAGCCTTGAAAAGTGAGCTTCAAACAATCGATGCTTAACCTCATTCGGTTCATACAAGCCAAGAGCAACAGCAAAATCCGGCAAAGTGTAGGCGTGATCCCGCCCACAAAGCCTAAACCAAACACAAACTTCCTCCATCAAGTTCCGAACATTGACCTTTCTTTCAAAATACATAGTCGAAAAGAACTCCATACACCACTCACGATAAACCTCTTCATTTATGCTAAATGCTCTTTCCCATGACAATTCATCAAACGAATCCCCATCAGCCGGATACATATAAGACGTCCGCATCATTTTGCGCAACTCCTTTTCACACTCATATTCGACAAACAAATCCCAATCAATCACCCTCGAAACCAAACATGTCCTATTTTGAAACTTTGATAATCGTTCCCGGAAAGCATGTTTCTCCTCGTTGTTGAGATCTTTGAACTTCAGGTTGGCATTTGCCTCCGTCTTCAAGCTATACGTGACTTTCTTCCTTTCGTTCCTTTGACAAAACTTGGTAACAATCGGGTTTAGTGGAACCCGTGTCGATCTTGAACTACCTACAACAATTCTCTGTAGAAATCATAAACATAAGTCAATATAAGAGTGTTAGAACAAACGGGAAGGTCTATGGAAGCCTCTAAGGTCCACTTCAAAAATTCAAAAAATTCCAAAACAGAACATGGAACCGGATCGGTTCTGCGTGGCAACCGGATCGGTTCCTCTCATGACCTATTCCAACCGTTCGGTTGGCGCTTTCAACGGATCGGTTCCTCATTTAACTCTGATAAGGCTTTGCCTTCTAATCCATTTCCCACTCGATTTTTCTAAGTCCAATTCAATCCTAGACTGCATTCTAACATCATCAATGATTTCTACATCCTCAAATTGCTCTAAATTCAATTTCCAAACCTCTAATCATCACATATTCATTTGCTTAGAAGTCAACAACTTAGACCTCAATTCTTCAATTACTTGTTCTAATCAACAATGTGGCATCTAATATTCATTAAAAACGCGTCATCTACCAACTAGGAATCACCAATTGCAACTTAATTTGATTCAATGGCATAACCTAAATAAATCCGAAAATTCAATCATCTAATACTCATTCCATGTTGAATCAATCACTGCAATTCTTTTGCAATGCATTCATATATCAATTACCCACTTAATCCTAAAAGATTACAAATTAATTCAAATTCTATCCAAAACCCCCAAATTAGTGACCTAATTTGCAATTCGAATCAAATGCTCTAATTAAACCTTAATTGAGTTAATTGAATGCAGATGCTTACTTGTTTGGGTTCCATGATGATCTTCTATAACTTACACAACCTTCAAATAGCTTCTATTGGTCGAATTTTGCAAAACCCAGCTGGAGGATTAGTGTGTGTGTGTGTGTGTGTGTGTTTTTCTGGAAAAATTGAATTTTTGGTATATATACTTGTATGCAACCGGTTCAGTCATGGACAGAACCGTTTCGGTTTGCATTTTTACCAAATTTTACATTTTTCTCGTTACTTAGGCATTTTACCTTCCAAGCAACAATCGTTTACTCAAAAATCCTATTAAAGATGCACACAACATTCATCCACAATTTGGAAATTTCAACAATCATCTAATCTCAAAACTCAAATCATCATACTCATAACTTAAAATTAAAACTAAAACTCAAACTCAAACTCATAATGCATTAATCAAATAACCTCAACATAATAATAAAGATAAAAACTGAAATGAAAAACAAGAAATCCTAAATGCATAAAATTAAAAAGTTCATGAAATTCAAGCAAACAATTGCTTGTTTATTATGGTGCCTTGTTTCTCCTTAGAATTCCTCGAAATACTCATGCCTTAAGATGTCCTCACTTAGAAATTCCCCGGTCAATTCACGGTGTGTTTCATAAGTTTTGAACTTTCTTATAAATCTTCTCCCATCCGGGCATAGTATATCAAATTTGACGTGCCATTCTCCATCCCCATCCTCTCTCTTGTAAATACCTGACCCCTCGGGTCCCCATTCCAAATTCTTGAGTTGAACCGGTAAAGAACCTAAGAAATCGGTTAGCTTCTTGTAAACAAGGATGTTTTTGAATGGATTGTAAAATGCTTCCACCGCTAGTGCGCGTTCCATCTCACCCTCAATATCAAAGTATAGTGGAGCTAGTGGTCCATACATCGGGTTTCCATGGACATCACGTCCCACTTCAAAACAAGTCAAGTCATCTTCCGCTTCCATCAATTCTAAATCTTCCATGAATTCCACAACTGGTCCCCTTGGTTTGGGATAATAGGTTTGTTTCGAGATTCCATCATCGATAGTCATAGTACCTCTACCCATGTCTATGATTACACCACATGTGCGTAGGAATGGTCTTCCTAGTAGAAGAGGTAAACTCTTATCAACCGGAATGTCTAGAATTAGAAAATCGGCCAAGTAGGGTTGATAACCAATTTGAACTCTTACGTTTTTCACCTCCCCCATCGCTTTTTCTAGGGAATTATCCGCCATGGTAAGTTTTGAATGATTTGGTTGTGGCTTACTACGACCCAACGTCATAAACAATGGATAAGGCATAACATTAACGCTTGAACCTGTATCGGCTAAGGCATACACTGGTGTAGTCCCGTTCACTTTAATTGCAACACAAATTCCCCGGATCTTTCTCCTTACGTGGCATACCTCTAAACAAAATCCTATCTCTATCCTCCTCTGATAGATATTATCCTCCAATCTTGCTCTTGCTAGCATAACCACATCTAGTTTCTTGCGGTAGAGAACGTAATCTTGTAGTACCTCAATCACTGCCTTTTTCTCATTTAGCTCGAGAAACTTTTGTTCAAGGTTTTCCAAAATAGCTTCTTTTCGTTCTTGGGTTATTGATTTGAAGGTGTTTGGTGTAGTAGGTGGTGAAGGTGTGTAATCATTTGTTTTGTTGGTGGATGTGGTAGGAGTTAATTTGTTGGATGAGGTTTTCTTCCTATTTGCCTTCCCCATCTTTACGACTTCCACATCTTCCTTTTACATATTAGCACATAACTCACAGCATCTCATTCACCCCCTTTTCTTCTTCCAAATCGGTGATATTGATCCTCATTTCCCCCAAGGCAAAATCCACTTGGCATTTGGTTGTTACAAGAAAATCCCGCCCAAAACATACATTGGGCTCATCGGCGTTCCCTTCTTCCAAGAAAACAAAATCCGTTTCAAAAATGTGACCATGAATTTTAACCTTAAGATTCTTAACCATTCTTCTTCCGTAAGCTTCGTAATCCAAACGCACATGGCCATTTTGATCAAGAACTTTTTCCAAAGTGTAATTTTCACCATAGGCCATGTTTAGTTGCGCGTCCCAAGCACTCACCCCCTCTACACTACAAGATGTACCGAAACTCATAAGTGGCGAATCATACTCCGTTAGCGGTGCTTGTGTGAATACCACAACTCTTCCCTTCTTAGGAAGTTAAAATTTTTTTTCACCCGTTTCTTCCATACTAACCGTATCAATCCCCAAATCCTTCTTACTCCCTTTTAAGATATTTCCAATCTTCTCAAATGAACTCCCGGTGTCTTTGAACATCTCATCCACGTTACGAAGGTACTCGGAAATTCCGCTTAAACTATCCATAATAACTATCTAACAAGACAAAACAAAACCAAAAACAAAAATCCAAATCATTAGCGTTAGAGTTAGTAAAAACAAAAGCAAACTATAGAAACATATACTAAGCAAGTAAAGACACTTAACAAAACTGAAAACACAAGCTAAAACTCAAAATTTAAAAAGTATAAATTTTTTTACCGAGAGCTCCAACCGGATCGGTTGGTAAACATTTTAACCAAAACGTCCAACCGATCCGGTTGCGGGTTGCAACCGAACGGTTGGATTGATTTTCCAATTTTGTTTTATTATTATATATTAAACCTGTAAATTTAATTAAATTAAAAACTATTAAGTGTACTTAAACTCTTAATTAATTGAGACTACTCATTATCCTTATTAATTATAAAATTAATTAAGTTATTAAATGAAAACTATATTAACTAATCTATTAAACTACTCATTAGGACTACTAAAACCATAAAAACTGAAATATAACTATTTCTAATTACTGTAATTAAGACAATTACCTAAAAAGTTAATAAAACTAAAATAATTAAATATAAAAGAAAAGCTAAAAATCTAAGAAAAGCATAAGCAACCCATGAGATAATCCATACAAATCAGAAACGACAAGAATTAATCTATAAACTATAACACAAAACACTAGATAAACTAAAACTATGAAAATCAAAAGACAAAATTTTTCCGAGAGCACTAACCGGATCGGTTGCAGGCGCAACCGGATCGGTTAGACTCTAAACCAAAATATATTTTTTTTTATTTTTTTTTACGAATTTCAATTTTAAATCTACCAATTTTACAGAATCTTAACAAAATCAAATTACTTAGAAATCCAAAATCCCCGGCGGCGGCGCCAAAAACTTGATGTGCTTACCATGTGCAAGTTTTAAAAATTTATAAACATGATTTATCCGTCTAATACTATAAACACATACGAGCAAGTATACTCGTTCGCGATAGCAAAGGTGGGTAAATCGAGACCGTCCCAAGGGATTTTGTGTTTGAAATTTTTTTAAAAAACTAGTAACAAGAAAGCTTTGTCAAGGCTTCCTTCAAAACTGATGTTTTTAGTGAAATTCAATATAAAGAAATATATATACTTGTGTGTAGTCTATAGGCAATCATAGTAAGTGTTCATGAAGGCTTGGTGTAAACTGTTGATGTGATGCACAAATCATAAGCAAATGATTTCCAACCATGGTTTATGTTTTCAAAAATCATTCAAAGAACAAAAACATATAGGTAATCCTTTTGGTTCTTATCCTAATGATTATCCTTTAAAAAATCCATTTGTTTGTAAAATGTTCTTATTAAACTCGTTCATACGAATCTTTCGACCTTTCGTGATGAAAATGTTTCTAGTCTTGTTTTAATAAGTAAACATGGTGGTTGTCAATCACCATATCCCCATACTAGTCTGTCACTTAACTTTTTGGAATAAAACACAAGAGAAATCCTTTCGGTCCTTTTTCTTAAAACATGTTTTACCGACAAATCAAACAAGACTAGTATTTTTCTAACAAACACATTTAAACAAGATCATATATACATGCATCACATATGAGAATACTAGTATGATTTCCTACATCCTTACACACAAGTATATTCAAAAACTACTCCATGATAATAGTAACAAAACACAAGAAATAACAAAGTAATTCCAATAACTCAAGAGAATAGAAATCCATAACAAGGTTCATACAATACCTAAACTTTTGCGATTACAAGAACTAGAAATCGTGGCTTATAGCAACCACACGCCTCCAATCACCTAGCTTAACCGTATAACTTCGAATAACCAAAACAATGAGAATTGCTCTCTCCAACCTCCTGGACGTTTTACAGTGAATACTAAACTTTTGGGATGAATAAAATGGTTGGTAATAATTTTGGTGTAAACTATTACACTTTGGGTTGTGTCACACCTAGAATACTAAGTCTAGGTTCAATATATAGCCAAAGAGACATTACTAACTGGCCAAAAACATTCCCAACAAGTTAATAACAAGAAATGATCGGCCTCCAATGATTATGGGGAGTTAAGGAAACATTAAATGCGTTTTTGTGTAACTGTCCATGCAACCGATCGGTTGCTGGATCACGCTTCATCGCCCCGAATCGGTGTTATGCGGGCTCCAACCGAACGGTTGGGCGCCTCAGCTTTGACTTTTGTTGACTTTCTTGGTTTGCCTCTTTCTTTGTTCTCGCTGATGATTTCCAAGACTAAACTTGATCTTTCCTTGCTGTAGATACTTAGAAATCATTGCGCTTCCTAATCATTGAGTCCAAAAGCTTCCTTGCTCGACTTCCTTCCTTGGGAATTCTCCAAACGTGCATAAAAACTTCATTTCTTCATCATTTTTGATACCTGGCTACATATACATACACAATATGCATCTTTTGCACTTTTGCAACAGTTATGAGTAAATATAGCCGATTATCATGCACAAAACCAGCAATAACGCTACTAAAAACATGTTCATTTTAAGTGTTATCAATTGCGTACCAATCATCAAATGTCAAACTTCCGAACTTGATATTATGTCTTTCAAGCTCGTGAGGGCACGTCCATTCTTCTTCTTTTTCACTATCCCCACCGTTGCAATATTCGCAGAAAGGGTCGCACGTAGGCCATGCTCGTGCGGCTTCATCGTCAGTTATGATTATTGGAGCGCACCAATGAGTGATAGGCGCCTCTTCTTCTTCCTCGAAAGAGAGGTTTTCTAATCTTTCTTCATCAGTATATGCAGCCCACATAAATTTGTTATTCTTGATCCTATCCTTATCGGCTCCCCCATCGCAAATTTTGTTTATAGGGTCGCATGAAGCCCATAGATTATACGAGTCCCCCTTAGTTACGGTTATCGCCTTGCACCAGTGATATTTCTTTTTAGATAGGGACAGAGGGCATAAATTAATGTTGTGGGACCATCCGTTAATTACTTGTGTTCCTGATTCGTCAACTTCGAGAAAGCTGTATGCCCATGTATCCCAGTTACGCCGTAACTGTGATGTATGGTTACGGCGTAACTCGCTTGAGTTATCCTTATCAATATCAGTCATAACTCCTCGATCGCTGTCAAAAACATGGTTACGCCGTAACTCTTCAGACAGGTTACGGCTTAACTCAAGATTGTCGATCAAATTTTCACCAGTATTCGCATCTTCAATGTGAGAATTACCCTGTATCTTTGGACCTTCATCAGCAAAAACGACTTTGCATTCCATTGAGGGTCTTGATCCTTCAGGTTTATTGTTATTCATTCTTACTTTCTCACTAAGCTTTTCCACCATAGATTCAAGGTTTTATAGGGTTGTGTCATGATTGGAAAGGCTTCTGTCAGTGTTTTCCTAGAATTCTTTTAACCACTCATCTTGTTCCTTTTGTCTTTGGGCTGAACTTTCCAGGAATTTGTTAATTGTTTCTTCAAGATTGGGTTTTCTTTCTCCATAAGGCCCACAGTTGTAATTTCCACGATACCCGTTACTATTTTGATTATCTCCGTAAATCGGTCGATTTTCTCCATACTTGGCTTCTTCAATTATATTTTCTTCGTCGACGTGAGGATAATTCTTCGTGAGGTGTCCTCCTCCACAGCTTTCATAAACCACTTGGATGGCATGAACGGTTTCTCTGACCTTCAGCATATCTCGACTCAGATTTTCAATTTTACTAACGATTGTTGCAATTAGTCAAAACTTACGCTTTGGATTCTTTTTACTTCCTCCGTCGTGCCATTTTTTAGAATGATCACCATTTTTGAATGGCTTCAATTGCAGAGTAGGAGTCATGTTAGGATAGGTCCTTGATGGTCCAGCACCGCCTTGTAGTTACATTGATTCCTTTGTAGAAGATGTTGACCTTTTTTTGGTTGTTGTGAGGATCATGTGTAGGACATTTGTAAAGGAGATCGCTGTATCTATCCCAAGCTTGATACAATGTTTCATCGTCTTCTTGTTTAAAATTATGGATCTCCAAAAGCTGGTTAGAAATCTTCGATGGCGGACAATACCTCTGAATAAAGTTCTTCTTAAGTAGAGCCCAAGTATTAATCGCCTTGGCAAGTAATCTTTCAATCCATCTTTCCGCAAAAGGCGCCCGGAAGAGTCATGGGGAATACCCTTAGCATAACAAAGATCATGACACACGCCCAGAACGTTGAAAAGGCTTACGATGTATAGGACATTTTCGACGTGCTCATATGCATCCTCGTCCCTGTTTACTGAAAAATGGTTAGCACGAAGCTCCCTCATAAATTGGTCTTTAATTTCAAAACGGACATCAGCTCTTATCGCCGGTCTTATGATACCCAGCCCTTGTTCTGCTCTTGCAACGCCAAATATTCCTCAAGAGTGTTGGAATCACACCTAAACCTTAATCAAGTGTTAGTGATACACATGTAATAGTTAGCTTAATTATGGCCTTTATGTTTGTTATTAGCCTTAGGCTTATGTAGAAGGCCCATAAGCCTAGGCCTAGCCCAATAAGGAAAAGGATGGGAACTAGGAGTATTGCCCTAGCTTCCCTCCTATAAATACTCTTGTATAACCCTCACTTGAGGGTTGGTTGTTCAATTTATTTCTTTCACACACATCCTACATAATGTCGCTTCAAGTCTTAAGCGTGTGTATGTGTTTGGTTTATTGTTCAATCGCCTTTATTTCTTTCTATTAAGCTTGTGTTGTAAATCTAGTGACCTAACAGTGGTATCAATCGTCAAATAGTTGGGTGAATCGTATTTGTTTTGAAGTAGGTCTGGTCCTATGCGTAAACGTCATTTGAATACTTTGGTTCGCTTAAAAACTCGTTTTTTACACTTTTAATCCAAGATTCTTGTACTTTCAATGTTTTAAGGTGTTAAAATAACTATTTTTGGCAAAACGTTTCAAACTTTACGCGTGGATCTACGTTTTTAAGCTAGTTTTTTTAAGGAGGGTGTTTTCTACAGCAGAACCGCTTTTAGGACGTTTTGGTTCATCAAGTTTCATACTTTTATGTTATTTTGGTGATATTGAAGCTATCTCATCACAAAAATCTGGTTTAGAAACAACTTTGGGCAAAATCAATTTTACGAGTAAAGCTACGCGTATGAAAACCCTAGTTTTATACATAACTTTATCCTTGGTTTGATCTTAGGTTTAGTGGTTTACTCGTGTTTTCTTGCTTGGATAAGCCTGAAAATACGTCGACTTTGGATATCTTTTGCACCGTGATAGTGTAAAAGATCATTTGGGCAAAACCCTAAACTTACGCATAAGCATAACGCTTACGCCGAGAAATCCTATGCATAAGATTCATCTTACGCCTAAGCCTAGTCTTACGCATAAGGTAATCCTACGCATAAGTTTCTTCGCCTAACTTTGTGTTCACGATAACTTTAGTGTCTTTTCCCTACTTACGCTAAGCTAAAACTACGCCAGAACTCCTCATTGTTACGCCGTAACTTTGGTGTTTTTACGCATAAGTCCTACTTGGTTTATTGTGATTTCTACACCTAAGGACACTTCATCAACAAAGGTTCATTCGACTACAAAGATCCATTTTTACCAACACAAGTTTTCAACATGTCACAACCACCATACTCTAACTATTTCTCTTACACTTATTCTCAACGTCAACAACATCAACAATGGAATAAACAACAAGCAATTTATCAACTACAATTTAATCAACAACATACTCCACAACTTGCTGCAATCCCACAACCTTAAATGGTTCAACCACCACCAAGTCTTCAAGTTCAACCCTACACAAACAAATTTAATCAACATCCATCAAGGAACACTATGAAGGAACCCACTTGGTTTGCAAAGTTGTGTGAAGCTTTAAGGCCACAATCAACAATCATGAGGCGATCACTTGATAGACTCTCAATGCTCACTGGTGAAACTACGATCAATGGGTGATAAGGTTCTTTAGGTTTTGTGATTTGAAGAAGCCACATGGAAAGTTCTTAAAGAAGGTTATCTTAGAAGGTCCATTTTGTCACCGCTACTGTATTTCGCCATCCAAATGCTAATCCACCAAGAGATGAACAATTAAACATTGCTATTGTTGTAGACCTGAATGTAAGAACTTCTACACTATGAAGCCGATGAACTTGCAATGCAATATATCCTCTTAGGATTACCTAACCCAATTCTTCGAAGTGTTGATGCTCAAAAGACCGCAAAGCTTGGGAACATATTCATCTTCTTATGGAAGGATCTACACTCAATCGTGAGGATATGGAATCCAAAATTTACTTGGCTTATGAACACTTCATGATTGAACCTGGAGATACACTCGAGTCTTATCATCATCGATTCTCGGACATCATAAATGATTTGGATAAACACAACATCATCATGCCAAGAATTGCAGCTAATACTAAGTTCCTGAGTAGTCTTGGTCCCATGGGAGAAGTATGTCATTTTCTCCGCTTAAGAACATGCATCATTCTACATACGGATTGTTGTACGCTTACTTGAAGCCTCATGAAAAGGAAGTTGATAGGGAAAGGATTCTCCGTGCTCAAATTGCTTCAACATCAAACCAAAATCAACAACTTGCCTTGTATGCTCAAAACAGTTATCCTCCTCAACCAAAGAACTCAACCAACTACTACAATCACAACATATGATCCTTCACGAAACCATCTCAACAAACTCAATTGGTTCCATACAACAACAACAATGCTCAAGCACCCTGGCTGAAGCTAATGAGGAATCGATCCGTCAAGCATTGCAACAAGGATTTGTTATGATTGCTAATGCCTTTGACCGTTATACCAACAAATCCAACAATCAGATTCTTCCTCATCTAACACACGGAATCAATGAACAATGGACGAAGTTGAAGTTCTAATTGTGGTTATGGTCACGATAGGCGGTGGTCAGGGTTTAATGTGGGTAGGAATAACAATAGAGCTCAAGTGGTGGAACAGGAAAATGCCTTAATGGGTTGAATGGTCTTCGATGCTACAACCGCAATGAGAAGGACACTGATCAATGCATGCCCAAAGGACAAGGCGGCTTATCACAATGAAGCTGGTGGAACTTTCACGACAAAGAACGAGCTTTATGGCAAATGCGCACTCGCATGAAGATATGGAGGATTTGCGCACCAATGCAAATTGTTATGTTGATGGCTAATATGCATGAGTTACACATGAGTGACATGTGCCCGCAGTATGACTGATGGCTTGTCTCAGTACCCGAACAAACCATATTCATCTCTCGATCTATTATTCTCCGCCAACATCCGCAGCGGCTCGTAATGTTCAAAATGAGTCGTCCACATCTCATTCCGATGATTTTCAACTAGACCCAGAAGTTATTTTGACGATCAAGATGACCAAGTAGTTATATTTGATAATCAAATTGACTCCGGGTTATACTGAGGATCTCTAATGTTCATGTGGTGACTCACGCTGAACACCGAACTTTTGCCTCATCCAGATTTTGCTCGTTTAATACAAGACCAACAAATCATAGTGGAAGAATGTCGTGCAATTAATCAGGACTTGAAAAGTAAAAATGCACTGCTAACCAAGGACTTTGAATGTTTATAAAGCAACTCAACTTTTCAAAACTCAAGAAAATCGTGAAAAAGGTTTGAAGCGACCTTTGCCAAATCTCATCAAAACGAACAATATTTAGAGAGAGTGATGCGTGATCTAGCCGCCGAAGAATGCTTTGTTATTCCAAATAGAACAACTAAAATATGAACATAAAAAGCAAATTAACGCTCTCACCTTGGAAACTCAAAAGCTAAGCAAGTGCGAGTTGTTAACTTGTCAAAAACAGTTCTCTGCACACAAAAAGCATTCAACGAAATGAATAGATGATCATCCGAAGAAATCATCGCTTGCAAAACAAACTTAAAGAGTTTAAAACTGTTGTTTACAAACATGGTGAGTCGGGCATATTATTGAAAAGTTTACTTTAAAACCAAATCCAAATGGCTATGGACCAAATCTTGCCGACATACAAACCTAAGCTTTCAACCAAAGCATTCAAACCAAACCCAAGTTTCCGCAGAATATAAAATTGATAACTCGTTATGAGGTTATTGAATATCATCAAGAGGAATTAGATGCAGTAGACGAGAGTCGATCAAAATTAGAAAATGTTGTTTACAACAAACCTTTTAACTATTCAAAAGCGTCACTTTCACACAACCAACGATTCTTCTAACACACCAAGGATTATCATAAAATCGTCTCGGCTTCTAATGTTAATCCCAAACTAGATTATGCACAAACTTATGGTCCTTTACCTTCCATCGCTGAAGTAAACTCAAAACTCAAAATCGCAAAATTCTTCGATATTTTGACCTTTCATGGTATGACCTAAAACATTACAACATGAGATAGAATGTCATTCTGAAATCAAAGTTCAACATTTTCAATCGCCTCTTAGCTGAGAACAAAGAGATATTTTTTTCTAAAATATTTTACCAAATGTTAAAAATTTGAAAAGTTGTGCATTGTCTTGGGAAAGGGACTTTCATAAGGAACTTGTGTTGATGAAGGTCATTTCAGAAAACATAAACATCTATTTCTAATACTAAATGTAAAAAGAAAATGTTGAGAAAAGATGTTGATCGTCTCTTGAAAGATGTCATCTGTACGATGTCCATAATGTCAGTGTTATTGAATTCTTTCTCATATGCATTTGATTATATCTCTCCGACATCGTTGATTCCGTGGGTAAATGTTGAGAACACCGATAATGTGCTTTGATCGAGTCCTTAAAAGTTGAAAATAAACGATTGTCAAAGCGAACTTTCAATGCAATATTGCCTTATTTGGTGTCAAAAGATATTCACGATCAACAACTTGTTTTCAACACAAAATCGCTTATGCAAAAATCTTCTTATCCTAAAATTGAGCAACTGGATGATCAAAACGTGTCTTTTAAGTGTCAAATCTCTAAATATGAACAAGAACTTGTAAAAGTTAAAAAGGAATATGGTGTCATATTTGATTTACTCAAAAAGACTCGTGATGAAGCATCAAATGAACTTGATCATTATCTTGCACACACTAAAAAAGTTATGCATTTTGTAGAAATATCTACCAAAATCAAGATCTCATTCACACTATCTTCAAGTTAAGAGAAATGTTAGGAAAGTATGATCAACTTCCTACTACCGTGATTAAGAGAATAGCCCAAGAACACTTAGTAATCGGAACCTAGAATCCCATCCGCCAAATCACAATTGCTAACGGCTTCCTTCTACTGAAACAGGAATAGTTGCATCTTTTCCAAACTTCCGATTTCATAGCCTAGAGCACTACATCTAAGAATAGGAAGTTAAGCACTCCAAGAAAAGATCAATAAGGAATGCTAAAGTAGAAGAACACCTTAGGACTATGAATAAGACTCATGTTGCTTCCAATATAGATATTATGCGAAAATGTAATAGAAATAATGATGTAACTTAATGCTAAACCTTTTAAGCACTTTTGATACTCACCGATGCACCTTGTGTTATTTGTCTAAAGTATGAATTTCGATTGTCATGACAAATGTGTTGCTAAAGCTATCATCTCTCTAAGGAATCCTAGAACCGGAATATTGTGAGGGCCCACTAATCTTTCTAAGTCTCAGGCTTTTGGCAGACCTCTTTAGATTCTAAGAAATGCATCATTGCCCTTGTAGCTCCAGTTTAATCTCCTAGACTTGTAGTACCACCAGGTGCATCTACCAAGACTAAAGCAAATACTAGTTGGAGATGGAAGGTAAAATGGATATATAACACACTTCGATTTAAATGGATACCAAAGTTATCGATGCAGGTATGCTCTATAACGCCCGAACCTCACTTCGGTTCCACATCTACTTCTATTCCATAGTTTCGTCTCGTGTGTAATGCGTGGTACGAAACTGATTGTTGATAGTAAATGTTCCCTACATATGGCAAGAAACCAACCGTTATCAAACTTTATTGCAAAGTTCATTGGCATGCCGCATTCGAATGATCACTTAACAGCCTATCATGGGCTACTTGAGATCATGTTAGGAATTAGAAATTCTGGGTATAAAAGAGTCGGTCACCTCAAGTATATGTAACGCTAGAAAGCTCAGAGTCATAGTATTAAAGTTAAGTAGTATTTAGTTAAGTAACACCGTGAGGACCTGACTCGGCTTTACCTAATCGATGCCCGATCCACACTCCGATGTGTGGCTTTATGTAAGACTATAAATACTCTCTAACTCCCAAGGTAGAGAGTTGGAGCTCATAATAATATCTTTCACTTTCTCTCACTAAGTTCCCTAAACCTCTAACTTTCTCTCTCAAGAATTCCATCTATATGCTACCTTGTGTTAATGTTATGATGTGTATGTGAAAAGTTATATCTTACAATTGGTATCAAGAGCCATGGTTAGATCATATCTTACATATCTTTGGATTTCTAAAGGGTTTTAGGTGGTTTTGAGTTTGAAAAAGTTTAGTGGTTTTGGCATCATTTGATTGATTTCTAGTGTTAAAGTTTGATTTTGTTGTACTTTTATGTTTAGAATCATCAAAAGTGTTTAGGTTTTCATTTTGTAAGCTTGAATCATCTTGGTTGGGTTGTTTTTGGATTGAAAAGTGAGGTTTACATGGTTTTTCAAGCTAATAATTTAGCTCACGGAATATTTTTTCTTGGTAGCGACTCTTCACATTTTTGTAGCGATTTACAAAGGTTGAGCTACGAAAGTTAGATCTAGCGAAGTTAAGTACAAGTAGTGGATTCTCCACTACTTGCATTTAATTGGTAGCTTAATTTGGTCAAGATGAAGTTGCTCTTTAGCTTAACTTGTGTCTCTAGCTAATTTGTGTAGCTAATTGCTGCCAAAATTTGATTAGCGACTTGTCTCAGTAGCGAGTTACTACTTAGCGACTTGCTTTTCTCATAGTTTACTTGGGACTCTAGCTTTATTTAGGTGTATTTTAATTGCAATAGCGACTTAGTGATTAATTTCTAGCTAATTTAGTGCATTAATTTCTAGCTTACTTAGTGCATTATCTTCTAGCGATTTAGTATTTTATCATTTAGAGTCTTGAGTGATTGTTTACGTTTTCTCTTGATTCAAGAAAACTGAAAGAATCCATTTCCGGTTTAATCATAGAGCTATAAAATCTCGTGATAACTGCTAACATGTCTACCAACGCTCCCACCAGTATTCCCATCAAGTTCGAAGATGTTCAAGCAAAATGGCTCATCAGCCCATCCATGCTCGATGTAACTCGACTACGACTCGGGCTCAACGAATTAGACTATATTGCCTTGGAAAGGAAAATGGTGTCAACATTCTCAAATCCATTGATGAAGGACCATATCGAAGTTGAGACTATAGAGACATACTTGATACTAATGCGATGGTACTCCTCAAGCACGGAATAGACAGACCTAAGATGTATGATGAGCTTGATGATAAGGATAAAAAGAGATTTGATGCAGATATCATGGCTTCAAACATTGTTCTTCAAGGTCTTCCTAAAGACATCTACAAGCCTGATCAATCATAACACGATGCTAAGGCAGTTTGGGACAATGTTAAGATGCTTCTCTCTCGTTCAATTAACTATGGAAGACAGAGAATCCCAACTCTCTGACGAATTTGAGCATTTCAAGATGAAACCAGATGAGTGTCTGAGTACTATGTGAGATTTCATAAGCTGGTGAATGACATGTGGAACATCAGAATGACTATGCCTAACATCTTGAACTCAAAATTTGTGAACAACATGAATCCCGAATGGCACAAGTTTGTTACCACTGTGAAGCTCACTAAAGGATTGAAGAATACAAACTATGAGCAACTCTATGCCTTCCTCCTTGAGAATGAGAGACATGCTATGTTTGAAAAATTAATTTCAATCATCAAAACCAACCTGAGGAGAGACAAGCTCGCCTAATGACTCTACTGTTTCTACTCAAACATCTGATCACAACCAAAGCATCACAAGTCATACCCTTGGGTAATGGTAATCACAAACTCATTCCCGATCCTATGTTCAAACAAGCCGATGCCGATACTCACGTGGTAGCTTCATTAATCAACTAGCTCTTCTCATCACTCAAAACATGAATACTCTCCCACAAACCAACAACAACCTCGAATCAAGATCTAACCCACACAATCAAGCCACTATTAAAGATGGAAGGATCGTGGTGCAACCACCAGAAAGACAGATGATCAGGACGAGGTGGAGCCGGAGAGGTATGTTGGAAACCGAATCGAGGAAGGAATGGTAACCAAGGTCAAACTAAGCTCATCAAATGTTATAAATGTGGTGGAGAGGACACATTGCAGGAACCGCACATCTCCAAAAGCCCACGAATCGCCGATACTTCAGAGAGAAGATGTCTGGCCGCTCGCTCGGGACAATGGTGCTACTACTCAATGAAGAGGAATTGTTGTTTCTTTTGCCGAGGGCAATGCCAAGACCTATGATGCAGATGTGATGAGCAACCTATTCGGAGATAGGTCACAATCATCGAATGCCTTTCAAGTCACGATCGTGATGCAATGACTCGATGGATGATGGACCTACAAGACACAATTTTTATGGCTAGCATTTCTCCAATGGTTTCTCCCAAGGTCTCTCTTCATCATAGTCGGGCCATCCCATGACAAGCTCATCTCGGAGGTATTAAAACTATAATGATGATGTCGATGTGCACGGATGCATGACAAAGTACAATCAACTCAAACTATTGAATCAAATATTGAAAATATGGGTAATATCAATATTGTCCCATATGATCAATATGTGAAACAAAGTGAAAGTGAAGTTGTACCAAGTGATGCATCTTCTGCAGTCAACAATGACTATGTTTTTGATGAATACACTGCATGTGCCCCCGATGATTCCATTATTTCAACTAAATGCCTATAAAGAACGGTTGCTATTTATGAACAACGTGTTAAGTTTGAGTTGACCACCGTGAGAGGAAATGGATAACCAAGTAAGCAAGAATTAGAAAAAGTAAGTTTAGAGAAGAAGTATTGAAACAAGAATTAAATTCCTTGCAAGTAAAACTCTCTAAAACATCTAAACAAAAACAAGAACTTCAAGAAAATGTGAAAATGCTTAAGCAAGAATTTAATACAAAGGAATCAAAACTCTTGAGAGATTTTTCTAATCTGAAAACTTTGAAAACAAACTTGAGAACAAGTTGTACATACAAGGAAACACCATTCGATCAGCACATGGTCACTAAACATCGAGTCTTGCTTAAGCATAGCATTCCCCTTGTTGAGGAAACCAACCAGAGGTAATTAAAAAGGCTAGAAATGCTCATAAGGTGCTTTATGATGGTAATGAGATTCTTAAGCCTAGGCGAAACCTAGTTGCGCTGAAAGCACCGAGGAAGATAAGAAATCAGATGAAGTCACTAGGGAAAGGATGAACAAAAAACTAGATGATCCTAAATGCAAAGAGAAAGATTTTATCACTCCCCATGACTACAAGAAGGAAAATGGATTTCCTTGAACATGTTTAAGCCTAACATTTTAACCCTAACAAGTGTTCGAAAAAGGATATGGACTTGCAAAAGTCGAAAATCTTGTTGAAAAGAATCCCTTTGTAGGAAATTCCTAAAGCTGTGTATCCTCCAAATACACCAATGCATTTAGTTCCTAGAACTATTGCCACTAAGAGTAAGACCTTAATCACCAATATGTTATTCTTCAACTATTTGTCGATTTTGAGAAAACTTGTAAGAAAAAGGATCACACCCAATCGGATAAGGGGAAGGAGGGTTTTGAGCAAATGAAAGAATGTTATTTAACCGAGGTCATGCCTTTCTTTAAACAACTAAAAGATCATTTTGAGAGTCTTAAAAAGGGGACAAAATCGATATTAAAGAAATGGAAAAGGAATTTGATGCAATGGTAGTTGAAGTTAGTGATTATGAAGGCAAAATATAATGAGATTGAGAGGAAGAACTTGCATACCTTAAATGAGACTCTTATTATTGAATGTGTTGCTCAAGATATCTTTTTCACTTCAAATTGCTCTATTAATGCTTCCAAATTTCATGAACTATCTCATGTCTCGAAGTCTCCCATGATCGTGTCATTGAGCTTGAAAAACTAATTCTAAACTAAACGAGAAAATTGAACTGGATGATCACGACAATTTGGTTAAACAATTTTCTAAACTAGAAGTTGAGCATTTTAATTTACAACTCAAATATCAACATCTCAAAGAAAATGTCAAAACTTCATATATCAAGACATCTTCGATGCTCCGAGTTTGATGCGCCAAATTAACAAACGTGATGAACGATTCAAGCTCCGCAACACGATCGTAAAGTTGAAAGCCCAAATCTCTCAATTAAAGGGTCAAACGAACAATATGACAGACTCCCAAATGCCTCCTCCGATTCTCGGAATTCTCAAACGTCATCTTCAAAACTTAGTAAATGCTTTACAAAAAGAAAACGAGTTTTCTAGAAGAAAATGAAAAAGTTAAACGACATTTTAAAGAGTTATATGATTCAATAAACGTCACCCGTGACCAAAACAACGAAAAAATAACGCCTTTACAAAAGGAAATTGAGAATCGAGAAGTCGTGGAAATGGGAAACTCCACTTGTTTTCAATAAGAATGTTGTCTCAAAATCACCCTTAGATTGCAAATACACCTTGATGCTTAAATATATTCCTCCTCATCTTAGGAATAATGAACATGCTTTTCATGACTACCGTGTCTACCTTAAGGATAGTCTAGAATGTCTCCGTGAGATTGTCGAAGAGGATTTCATTAACAAACCTCTTGATAGTGAAATTAGGTTTGCTTGCCTCCGGGCCAAACGATCTCAAGAGCTGCTAGAATGTGTAATTGCAACATGTCCAAAACCTTAGGTGAAAAGGCAAAGTGCGGAAGCCTTGTTCTATGCCTAGTGCCAAAAGAAATCCGCTCTATGCCTAAAGCCAAGCATGTAATGTCTTGATATTTCGTCTATGTTCTAAATTCAAGCAAGCAACTCCGTGATGTGCTCTCCTAGAATTTCGCTGTGATCCCAAAGACTTCTAGATCGTTAAAGCAAAGTCGCAAATCTACTTCTGAGATGGTAAGATTGACACTAAAGTTAGCCGGTCAAAACCTGAAGCTATGCAAAGAATGATTGACAAAGAAACTAAAAAAGTTCATGATAAGGAAGTGAAAGAACACCATCTGGACAAGAAGTTTGATTTGAACAAAAGAATCGTTAGTTCTAGTATTAGCTCTAAGCTTACTAAAATTAATTCGAGGCCTTATGCTGCCTCGCAAAACATGAAAAAATGTTTAATTTCCGTAATCATGATAAATGTGGTGTTATTTCAGGTCTAAGATTCATAACCCGCTTAAGAAAGTTTGGAGAGCAAAACGCATTAAGCAACTCGAAACCTACAGGAAGGTTTTTACCAATGTAGGATTTCGGGAAGAACAGTATAATATTCATTAATGGCAAACCTTGCCTTAACTAGATCCGCTTATGCCTAGAGTAAGTTACTGCTAAGGTTTGGAAGCCAACCGTAGAACAATCCATTAAGCACAAATGTCCCTTGACTAAGTCCGATAAGCATTTGCTTAGCTCCTCCAAGGACAATGACATTGCACCTAGGTTTCAACATTCAAAGATTGTTCAGTTAACCAAAAGGACCCCATGAGCACGGGGATCCAATGTTTCCAATTCTATGTCTTTGTCTCATATCCAAAGGTGTCGCATGTCGCCCCTTGGTATTTGATTCTAAGGCCAACATATAACGGGCTCTAAACAATGACGCCTGCTCACATCGCTTCAGCTCAGATTATCATTATGGTAACCGGCAGATAACACTTCGTGCCCTGTTCTTCAAAGTAAAGAAAAGTGTGACGCCTTCAGGCGCTTTTATCTTCAAAGAGAAATTTCATGAATGGCCATACTATCTACATTTTCATCAACAAGCTTCATGTTTTTCCAATGCCATCACCATCAAGTGGATCTACGCTCATTGGTGTATTTCTTATTCTTATATAAATCAAAAATGGCAACTTCGATGCAATTTTGGGGGAGAAGATTAATATACTACATGATGATGGATGCTTGAATAATGGTTATAATGAACTTAATTTTGATGATAATGAGTGAGCATTTTTTGATGTAAAGAGGAATATACTAATGATAACCGATTCATTTTTGAACCTGACACTCTCCAACTTAATGCTTCACTTACTATGGATAATTGGGAATCAATATTTGGGATTCATTGTCTCTCAAAGATATGTTTGATGAGTACTTTTAACCTCCAATTTAATGTTGATCATCCAGCTTCTGGCTCATGCTCGCTTTCATCGACTAACCGTCTACTATCTAAGAAGTACTTCGAATTCTCAAGAAACCTTATCTCCAAAGCTCTACAAGGCGAGTAATGACTTTCATGATATTGTAAGTTGCATTATTGAATAATGATCTGCTCTTTGGTATTCCATTGCCAAATCTTTACGATTGTTGCCCTTTCTATTGTGCACGCTTTATAAATCAACCACATGAACATTAAGGAAAATGACTTACCTCATTCGGCCACATACGGTGGATCTTCAACGGTTCTACATACCTTTAGAAGAATGCATTAATGTCGAAATCATTTGTTCCTGTTCATTCAATGGATCGACGCATATCCCCTTGTCTATTCACGTTAAGACAAGCCGACATTTCCAAAGTTAATCAATTATCACTTATTTGAGATTGAAGAAAATTCAAAGGCGAAGCACATTTTGCAAATGCATGGAATTCTTCTTCAGCCAAGTTGGTATATCGTTTCTTTATAGCGGTCACTTCAAATTGTCTACATATGGGTTCATAAAGATAGTCGAGATGAGTTTCTATCGCAAGTATCCCACGTCCTAAACAATCTACTGACCCGTGACTTCAAATCGTCCCAATTGGTTCATCCTTGTTCCAAACTCTCAGAAACTCCATATGTACCTCCATCCAGATGATGTAAAAGAAATTGTTTGATCCTATGTTTGATGAACGTATGATCCAAGTGCTAATGAGGTGAAAATTCCTAATGGATGCTCATATTCCTGTGAATGAAGTCAATCCTTCAATCTCAATATCATTAAGTCAAGAAGTCAGCCGACTTCACTGCCTCATCAACAAATCATCAAATTCTTCAAATGTACATCATGGAATCATGTCCGTATCAATGATGAAGTTAATCCCTTTGCTACCCTCAAGATGCTCCATTTGAAAACATATTGACCTCAATCTTCATCGTAACCATCTTTCTCGTGAGACATCACTTTCTACTTTCTCAACAACCGCCACATGAACACTTCAGAAATGGACTCATGATCATCCATTAGACAACATCATTGGAAATCCTCATCCCAGAGATCCCAAACAACTTGCAACCGATGCCTTATGGTGCTTCTTCAACCTACTTTCTAAGATCGAACCAAAAGATGTTAAAACCGCCATGAATGAAGACAAATTCTGGTTCAATGGCAAGAAATTCATGAGTTTGATCGACTTGATGTATGGGAATTAGTACCGCTCAGTGATATGATTATTGCTCTAAATGGATCTTCAAAGTGAACTTGATGAGCATGGTGATGTGTTAAAGAACAAGGCTCGATTAGTTGCTAAAGGATACCGCCAAGAGGAGGGTATAGACTTTGAAGAATCTTTTGCTCCGCGTTCGAATCGAGGCAATCGGAATCTTTTGGCTAATGCCGCTGTAAGAACATGGTAGTGTATCGATGGATGGAAGACGCATTCCCAATCCGAGATCTTAAAGAAGTCGCCTATGTCGCCTGGCCAAGGATTTGTATCAAGAGCATCCTACCCACGCTTATCGCTTGAAGAAGGCTCTATGGTTTAAAGCAAGCTCCAAGGCATGGTATGATACTTATCAAAGTTTCTTCTATCACCGGATTCAAAGAAAGGATAGTTGATCCAACATTGTTCGTGAAGTCGTGCAAACATTTAATTCATGTTAAATTTATGTTGATGATATCATTTTGCCTCGAACGTAACTCAATGAATGTGATCGCTTTTCTAATGAAATGAGTTCAAAATTTCAAATGTCAATGATGGGACAAATGTCATTTTTCTTGGGATTACAAATTTCACAAAGTCCCTGAGGCATTTTCATAAATCAATCTAAATATGCAACTGAGATCTTAAAGAAATTTGGATTTGATTCATGTGACCTGTTGACACTCCCATGATTGATCGAACCAAACTAGATGAGGACCACTCGGGGATCATGATTGACCAAACAAAATATCGTAGTATGATTGGATCCCCGATGTACCTCACGCCTAGTAGACCGCATATCTTGTTCGCCGTTTGCATGTGCTAGATACCAGGCTAAGCCTACTAAAAAGCACCTTGAAGCGGTTAAACGGGTCTTTGGTATCTCCAAGGAACCATCAATATGGGACTTTGTACCGAAAGACACCGGATGTCACTAAAGATATGCGATGCGATCATGCGGTGGTGTCAAGATACCGCCGGCACGCCCCGAGGTGCTCGCTGGGTGATAAGCTTGTGAGCGGTCTTCAAAGAAGCAAAGAGTACTTCTTCTTCACAGGCCTGAATACAGCCATGTCATCTTGTTGTGCTCAAATCTTATGGATGATCCAATTATCGACTATGGCTTTGAATTCAACAAAACCTCCAGCATCTGTGATAATAAAGTGCTATTGCTCTCTCATGCAACAACAACTCAACACTCAAGAGCAAAGCACATCGACATCCACATCATTTCATCGGGGCAAGTGGAAAAGGTGTGGTGGAACTCTATTTTGTGAGGATCGAATATCACTTAGCGATACATCTTCACCAAAGCTCTTCCAAGAGAACGTTTTGAGTTTATTCTTCCACGTCTTGGCTTGAAAAGTTTTCAACCGTGAACACTCAAACGCCTTCGAGGAAGACGAGGAGTAAAGGTCTATCTTCATCTATCTCTTGTAAATATTTATTCAAAAATCAAAATACAAAATTATAAAACCCTCAAAAATCAAATAGAAAAATATAAAACCTTCAAAATCCATAAAAATCTGAAAAATTCGAAAAATCTTCAAAACAATATTGTCAATTTGTCATGTTTTTTTTCGCTCGATAATATCTACGGTCTTGTGTCAGTCATTCAAAGAATGACACGGACTTTAGATGTTGTTCGAATTCTTAAAAAAAAAAAAAAAAAAAAAAATCAAAAAATCAAAAAATATTTTGGGAGAAAGAGAACTATGGTTTATTGTTTTTCGTGCATAACCGGTTTTAAAAGAAAGAAGAGCCATGTTTTACCATGTTTTCAAATTCCATGCTCGATTCTATAAACATTTATCTCATTGAACTAAATGCTTTGAAAAATAACTCGTCTCTATTTTTGATAATCATCGGACTTATTTGTCAAAATCTTATCTCAATCAACAACCTATGTCATTGATTGAGGGGAGAATGATTTCAATTAAATTAAAAAGTTATTTGGCATTAAATTGTTTTCAAAAGATATACATGCATGTTCTATCAATGGAGTTTAAAGTCTCAAAATCGATCCTTATCGCTTAAAACGCTTCATAATCAAGTCACAATTCTCTTTAAAGCTTTCAAAATCAATTTAAATCATAAGAGATCACAAATCTCAAATGATTGATAATTGTGATCGGGGAGAATGTGTGATTTAAATAGGATTTAAACCGATAATTGGTAAATGGTTTTATAAGTGATGTACATTTGCCCCCGAAGTGACAAACGATTTCAAATTTTCCATGCACATGAGGGGAGCATCTATATTAAAACACAATGATTTGAACGCGGATCACTTATCTCAATGCGTTCCCTCTAGTATGTGTAAACTTTTCAAACCTCAGGCACATATTGAGGGGAGCAAAATCATGAAAACCTCATCCTTCCCCAAAATGCTTTATCTACTTGATTTGATCAGGGAAGTGATGTTGATATCTTTAGAAAATGGTAAAAAGAAGTTAATTTCTTCCTCTTCCCGGTGCAAAACAATTTCAAACATTGATGCACATGTTGAGGGGAGTTCTTTCTAAAAATATCAAAAACAATTCAGGTACAAAATGCTTTGATAATATATCACAAGTATCCGGATTGATTTTCAAATGGTTTTCAATTGGTTCCTATGGCCGATGAACAATACCAAAAAGACCGACCAACTTTACATTATGTATGGTGATATAAGGATGATAAGGTTAGGTATTAGTTCCCATGATCCGCCGTAATCCGAGGGATCTACCAGTGACTATCCACTAGTTAGTGTAGAGTTCTTAGGTATGATGATAAAAGGAGAAAAATGAGATATGGGAAGAGTGCGGACTAAGACTGAGCTAGTACTGGAATAAACCCAACAAGGTTCTAGCTATGAAGTCCTGTAAGCATCAAGGGGTTGAAGAATTAAAAAGAATTGAATGAGAAAAGGGTGAAAACAAATAGCCCTCCATTTATTCAACCTTAGGCGTAAACCGTTCAATTCATATGCTACCGATGGTAACATCGGTATTGAAGACAAGACGCCATGGACCAAAGGACGACCGCACTTCAACTTTCCAAACCACTCAAGTTCCTCTTAAAGGACTTGTTTCTTCTCACGGGAACCCATTATCTATCGACTTTCTCTTAGAGTTTGTTGATATTGAAGAAGGAGACCGTCTCCCTAGTCTCCAAATGGATCCAAATATGCACAAATTGAGTCTAGAGCCACGAGATCATCAATAAATCTCATTAGGACACTTTCAATGAAGACTCTCTCTTTCACACAATGGAAAGAGATTATATCTTGAGTCCTACGCATTATCCTTGTGGTATTGCCGTAACATCCGAAAGTGATGTGTTTACATATTCACGTGAAGATGGAAAGCCTTCGAGCCAACATCTAACAAGCCCTGGTAGGTGGCATGAGATCTATTATACTGATCAACCATGTGACAACCAACGAAACAATGGGCATTCAATCTTTTGAATCAACTGTTCAGTTATGGATTGACGGATACCTTTGAAAACCTTGTCTTTGTGCTTTAAAACTCTTTTCATTAGCACAAACCGGTACTAATTTTTCAAATCAAAAGGTGTTTTATGATTGATAATTGATTTTCATTAAAACCTTCATTGTATTGCAAAAACAATTTCTATTGAGCAATACACGATTGTTTTTCAAATATCTTTTCATCAATCGCTGGACTCAAATTACCGGTTCACTCCACTCCTGTCTTTGAGATGTTCCTTTTGAGAACAATTTAGAGCAAATCGCTAAACCTCGCTCAAGGAAATTCTTGAATTATACCGATCACACAGTGCGCGATTTCAATCGACGAATCGGAACCGTGGCGTGGTATTCAATTCAACGAAGTGATCAAAGACACTTTCGCGCGATTTTATTGCTAACTGTATGTGTACCGACGCTGTAAAATTAATGAAGCTGTCAATCCATAAGCGATGCTCACTTAACACATTCATCTCAAAAGAAATCATGATTAGTGCATCAATGACTCTGATATTTTTAACTCCATGCTCGCTACACGCCGCCAATATCATGATTCAACAAATGCCTCCACGATGAGAAGATATCATGATCAGAATGAGCATGTCGGTCCTAAAGTCACAACATCACATAATACCAACACCACAAAGATGACGGAGATTTTTATGGTCGATAATCTCAAATGATGGCTCAAAATTATTATCACGGATCGAAGTTACCTCCACTTGAAGTAACCAAACATGCAATGTGAAGAATCAATGACTACGAGCTTAGGAACAAAGGACTACATCAAGAATGCAAGAACAATTGTTAATGTCATATCTGTTTGTATTCAATGTAATTTAGTGCATGATTGAGGTGACCTCCTTAGAGATTGTTAGGAATTAGAAATTCGTGTATAAAAGAGTCGGCACCTCAAGTATATGTAATCGTTAGAAAGCTCGTAGTCATAGTAATATTAAGTTAAGTAGTATTTAGTTATGTAACACCGTGGAGGACGGACGGTCTTTACCCATCTGATACGATCCACACCATGTGTGTATGCTTATGTAAGACTATAAATACTCTACCTCCTGAGAGTTGAGCTCATAATAATATATTTCACTTTTCTCTCACTAAGTTCCCTAAACCTCTAACTTCTCTAGAATTCCATCTATATGCTACCTGTGTTAATGTTATGATGTGTATGAAAAGTTATATCTTCGCATTATATCAATGGGAACATCGAATTAGCAGTTTACTATGTGGAAGGCCTTGGCCAACTGCTTTCGTGAGGTCGGCCTCGGATGGAGAATGGTGTTGCTTTCTCAGGAGAAATCTTGTTTCATTCGCGGATCTACAAGGAAACGACTTATGTCCGCTCAAGAATTCAAGTCTTTACACTATCTCTATGCAAGACATGGTTGCATCTTCTCCCATCTCCTTACTTTCAAAGGCAACATCAACAAAATCCTAGCTATGGCAATCACGTCTCCGACATCTAAACTTTCAAACTATCACCAACCTTGCTCGACACACAAACTATTAGTTGAAGGATTCCCCACGCCTTTGTGATTCTAAAGATCACCTTTGTCACCATGAACAGTGAAAGCACTGCTCATTTTCCTTCAAGGCTAATACCAAGATGTGCTTCATCTTCTTCACATGGATTTGTGTGGCCCAATGCGTTCACCAATTTCAAACGCTACATCTTAGTAATTATTGATGACTATTCACTGACTTGGGTCTAGTTTATTCGAAGCAAAGACCAAGCTCCACAAATGATCATCACCTTTCTCACGAAAAATATAGGTTCACCAAACACACTGGCCTCTAAATCAACAGCATAGAGGGAACTAATTTGTTAACCAAACTCTTCGTGAATTTTATGAGAAAGGGAATTCAAAGCACGACGCCTATCGTGACGCACACAATTTAACAAAACGAAATTGTTGAAAGACTAAACCAACGCTAGGAAGCCGCAAGAACAATGTTAATCAATGCTAAACTTCCGAGATACTTATGGGCGTAATGATTCATCGCATGCTATACTCAAACCGCTCTATGATTACAAAATGCCACAACAACGCTTCTTCGAGTCTTTCAATAACTGAAAAATCAATCTCAAACACTTTCATGTATTTGGATCTTTCTATCCTAATAATGATCGTGATGACTTTGAAAGCTCAAAGCCAAAGTCGACATTGGAGCCTTTATTGATATTGTGATAATTCAAAGTTTCGATTCATGCTCATTTTGATGAACTTACGGAAATGGCTTCTAGCATATACAGCTAAACCCGGTCACAACCGCTAAACTTCCCCAAACCCCATCATCACCTAAACAAAGCCCCCAACTCACTCGCCAACAAATGGAAGGCTATTTGTCTACTGCTCAAAGGATTGATATTGATGAACGGTTCGTGTATCCACAAGCTCGCTGTTCAACCCGATAATACTTTACACTGATACACTGATACAACAACTATCAATAAGATGCACCACTAGTTGACTCTACTACAACAGCTTGAACAAACCGATTCCAACAATGATGAACCGGGTGACATGTTCTAATGAAGTATTCCCACCGCAGATTTTGATCCAAATGCTTCAACTCTTTTGCTAATGAAACTACAGATCAATGTCAGCGAATCAATCATCTACAAGCCATTTGAATCCTCGGACCAAGACAATGTATACCAACATCAACCCTCTACACATAGATGGACAAAAGACCATCCTCCGAAAATATTATTATTGGCAACCCAATCAACCAGCCGTTATTGAGACAACGCCTCACACGTATGGTGAACATTGCATTTATGCACTCAATCGCCTGGCCATTAATGAGCCTAAAACATTAAGGATGCAATACGACAAAGATAACCGATTGAATCCATGCAAGAAGAACTCAACCATTCAAACGCCTGAAGTAGGAACCGGGTTGAAAGACCATCGGGTCTACGCCATTGGTCTAAAATGGATTTGGAATAACAAATTGATCAAGGAAATAATGTAAAACAAGTCACGCCCGTGGCTAAGGGTTATCGTCAGAAGAGGGTATTGAATTTGAAGAATCTTTGGTTCGCTGCTCGTCTTAAGGTCGTTTCTCGATATTTCTGCTCCTGGGCCATATGAATATGACGGTCTTTCGATGGATGTCAAACCGATTTCTAAATGGACAACTAAAGAAACTATGAGTTACCCAACCGTAAGGGTTCATTGATCCCGCTCAACCATGTCTACAAACCCAACAAAGCTCAGATGGTCTCAAACAAGCTCCTGCATGGTACGATAAGCTATCATCTTTCCTCATTGCTAATAATTTCACCAAAGGTTTGGTTGATTCTACTCTTACAATATCACTTCGGCACATATCTTAATTGTTCAAATTTACGTGGATGACATCATTTTGGGTCTACACATAAAAGTAGTCAATCGCTTTGCAAAACTAATGAAGAAAAATTTTTGAAATGTCCATGATGGGTGAATTACGTTCTTTATAGATTACAAGTTCATCAATCACCCTGTGGTATTTTTCCTGTCAGCCCAAATATGCCCTTGAATTGTTAAACAAATTTGGAATGAATAATTGACACCTATGCCACTCCAATGGCACATACCAAGAAGTCGATGCCGATTTGCATGGGAAATTGGTTGACCCTACCAAATACATCGTAGGTATTATTGGGTCTCCGATGTATCTAACGTACCGCCAGACTCCGATATTGTTCGCCGCTTATCTTTGCTCCCGCATCGGGCGACCAACCGAAACCCACCATACATCAAGGGAACCATTAATTTGGGAATATGGTATCCAAGGATTCCTGCTTGAACTAATCGCTTTGACGCTTCACCACGCATGATGCTTAGATTCACCGAAAAGTAATACTCGCATTTTACAATTTCGTGACAAACCGGGCGTCATGGCAATCGGAAAGCAAGATTGTACATCACCGCCCTCAACCAAAGCGTAATATGTAGCCATGTCCGCTGTTGCCTCAAGTCATTGGATGAGAACACAACTCAAAGACTATGGTTACTAATAATGTAATCCCGATGCATCATGACAATCGAGCATTACAATCTGCGGCACCTAACACTGAAATCAAAGCACATCGATTCGATATCATTTCATCAAGGACCACGGAACAGGTACCGCTGAATTATATTTTGTGGGTACGATACCAATGGCGAGATCTACTCACCAAAGCCTTTACCTCCCTAGGTTTAATGAGTTGGTCCACCGGATTGGTATGAGGTGTTTGACTCAAGAGGAAGTGGATGAACTCCTAAACAGCCTTAAAACCTCGCCAAACACCAAAATCTCTTTGTATTATTTTTTCCAAAACAAAATACAAAAATATAAAACCCGATAAAACAACAAAATATTCTTCTATCTATTTCTTTCAACATTGCAAGTACATTCTTCCGTCAACACTAATCTTTCAAAATTCAAGATTTTTTCGATCAAGGTTGAGGGGAAAATAAACACTTTGTTACATAACATGTTTCATTGCATGTTATCCTATCTGCGAGTTTCTTTGACAATGGTGGTAATTTTTTCGTCAACTGACACTCCTCTGACTAAAATTAATACCTTTCATTATTTCTTAAGTCAAAGGAGTGTCACAAGTTTCTTTCTTAAAATCTTTCGTTCGGTAACCAAAATGGAAGTTATATGACTTTGGATGTAAATGGAAAAGTGGAGGGACCAAACCAGCTAAAAAGTTACACTCTTTTTTAATAAAACTCCCTTCCACCTACTTTCACTTTCACATTATTATCATCACCTAAATCATCCTACCAAAACTCCCTAATCAATGGAATGAATGATTTTTGAAATTGTGGTTTATGCTGATTTGTATTTTCAAATGTGAATGTTTTCGGGTCAAAAATATTGTTGTGTGATGTTGATATCATGATGAATTGATGATATCCGTGCCTTATAATCCAATCTTAAAACTCTACTTGATTGAAAATTAGAGATTAGGGTTTAATGTTCTTCGCTTCTGGGTATTTATGATTCATTGGGAGTTTGATGTTAAAACTTGGTTATTACAATCACATGACAACTATAAACCAATGTAATAACTTTGTGCAAATCCTATGGCTAGATTTCATACGCCAGAATTCATGAACTTTTAAGTTTAAGTTCTACGCTGCATGGTCTTCTACTAAAAGCTAACAAGTTTTCATGCCATGATTCGCCTTTAAAATGAATACATATGTTAAGACCGATGATATGATGATATTTTATTTCAGCTTGCTACTCATAAACTCCTTAATCAAGGTCATTGATACTTCACGATAAGGATGACCTTTACGCAGAGTACGCGTAAGAGAAATCTTACGCCGTGAATCATACGCTGCGAAGGTTCTATTAAAGGGACTTACGGTACGTCCTCGTGAAGGATATGCTGCACTGACTCCCGCGATAAGGTCTACTCTACGAAGTAAGACTTACGCTGTTTTATATACGCCATTGCAGATGCTCTACGATAAGGTTACTCGCCTTGCGTAACATTTCTAAGCGTAGATGATTCTACACATGCTTGTGCCTACGATATAACCGCTTTACGATAAGCTACCATTTCACGCATAAGCCTGATCAAACCTTCATAATGAATTGTTACGTGCAAACTTGTAAATAAATAAATCATAACGCCACTTAAACCAATAATGTCACTAATAAGCTTAAACGCTAATATGTCTGGATAATAAGCGATAACATAAACTTAAAATTTAAAGTTAACTAACTCATTTAAACTTTTCACGACGCCGTTGGACTATTAGACATACAAGTGATTTTGGACTCAGAACAACCATTGACATTATAATGCTCAATAATTAGACATTAAACCTTCAAGGACTAACATTATATTGACATGCTGGTTCTTTGCTAATGTTATTTCATATCACCTACATGGTTGCTCAAAATGAATGTGGATGCACCTGAGGTTCTCACAATTCCCGATATCTTCCCAAATGGCTATCCGAGAAAGATTGGAAAGAACAATCTAAGACTTGACTTTGAAATTCTTTCATGCTCAGAGTCTTCCTGTTGGAATCACTCCTAAACCTTATTCAAGTGTTAGTTACTCATATGTAATAGTTAGCTTATTATGGCCTTTATGTTTGTTATTAGCCTTAAGCTTATGTAGAAGGCCCATGAGCTAAGGCCCAAGCCCATAGTAGAAAGGAAGGAGTAGTGTTGCCCTAGCTTCTCCCTATAAATACCTTATGTAAACCTTCATTTGAAGGTTGGTTGTTCAAGTTATTTCTTTCACAAACACTCTACGCATAACCGGTCGTATTATCTCAGTGTGTGTGTGTGATTCTTGTTCAATCGCCATCTATCTTCTTATAAGCTTGTGTGGTTAAACCTTGTGACCTAACGTGGTATCAATCGCCAATAGTTGGGTGTACACTTTGTTTTGAAGATTTTGGTTTTGGGTCTTACGCTGTAAACATAACTCTCTTTTTCGCTTTAAAAACTTGTTTTTACACTTTTAATCCAAGATTCTTGTACTTTCAACGCTTTTAAGGTGTTAAAATTATTTTTGGCAAAAAGTTTCAAACTTTATGCTGGAACGTTGTTTTGAACTAGTTTTTAATCGAGGGTTTCATCCTACTCGTAACCGTTTTAGAGGTTTTGGTTCATCAAGTTTCACACTTTTGTGTCTTTTGTGTTATTGAAGCTATTTTATCACACAAAAACCGTTTAGAAACATCTTTGGCCAAAATCAAATTACGAGTAATCTTACGCCGTAGTAAAACCCTAATCCTACGCCGTAGTGCCTCCTTGGTTTGATCTTCATTTTCGTGTTTATTCCGTTTTCTTACTTGGATAAGTCCAAAATACGTCGACTTTGGATATCTTGCAATCGATAGTGTAAAGATCATTTGGGCAAAAACTAAAATTACACGATAAGATAAGTTTACGCCAGTAGAAATCCTACGCCTAAGATCTTTCTTACGCCTAAGCCTAGTCTTACGATAAGAAAAAAATCCTACTTAACTTTTGTCTACTAACTTTAGTCCTCTTTTCCTAACGCTAGAAGCAATCCACGCAGAACCCATTATTGTTACGCTGTAACTTTGGTGTTTTTACGGATAAGTGCTACTTGGTTCTTGTCTTTTCTACGCCTAAGGACACTTCATCAACAAAGGTTCATTCGACTACAAAGATCCCTATTTATCAACACAAGTTTATCAACATGTCACAACCACCATACTCTAACTATTTCCCTTACACTTATCCTCATCCTCAACGTCAACAACAACTAACTCCACAACATCAACAATGGAATCAACAACAAGCAATTTATCAACAACAATTTAACCAACACCATACTCCACAACTTGCTACAAATCCACAACCTCAAATGGTTCAACCACCACCAAGTCTTCAAGCTCAACCATACACAAATGACTTCAATCAACATCCATCAAGGATCACTATGAAGGAACCCACTTGGTTTACAAAGATGTTTGAAACTTTGCGCCCAACAATCAATTCATGAGGTCGGGATCACTTGATAGACCTCCAATGCTAACTCTAGGAAACTACGATCAATGGGTGATAAGGTTCTTTTTGGATCTAAAGAAGCCACATGGAAAGTTCTAAAGAAGGTTATCTTGAAGGTCCATTTGAGATGCCTACCGTCATTGTACCTCGAGATCCAAATGCCATTCCACCAAGAGATGAACAAACTAACATTGCTATCAAGCAGACTTGAATCCTCAAGAACTTCTACACTATGAAGCCGATGAGCTTGCAATGGAATATATCCTCCTAGGATTACCAAACCTAATTCTTCGTAGTTTTGATGCTCAAAAGATCAAAGAAGAAAATGTGGGATCATATTCGTCTTCTTATGGAAGGATCAGTACTCAATCGTGAAGATTTGGAATCCAAAATTTACTTGGCTTATGAACACTTCATGATTGAACCTAGAGAGACACTCGAGTCCTATCATCATCACCATTTTTGACATCATCAATGATTTGATAAACACAACATCCACATGCCAAGAATTGCAGTGAATACTAAGTTCCTAAGTAGTCTTGGTCCCGAATGGGAGAAGTATGTCATTTTTCTCCGCAAGCAAAAACATGCATCAGCCTACCTACGGATTGTTGTAACATTACTTGAAGCCTCATGAAAAGGAAGTTGATAGGAAAGGATTCTCCGCGGCTCAAATTCCTCCCACATCCGAAAATCAACAACTTGCCTTATATGCTCAAACTTATTCTCCTCAACCAAAGAACTCAACCAATCGCTACAATCACACCACATGATCCTTCACAACCTCCATCTCAACAAACTCAATTGGTTCCATACAACAACAACAATGCTCAAGCTAATGAGGAATCTGATCCGCTCAAGCACCGCAACAAGGATTTGCTATGATTGCTAATGCCTTTAGCCGCTATACCAACAAATCCAACAACCGTATTCGTTCCTCATCTAATACAAGGAATCAAGTCATAGAACAATGGACGAAGAAGTTCGTAATCGTGGTTATGGTCGCCGATGGGCTGTGGTCAAGGGTTTAATGCCGGTAGGAATAACAACGAAAGCCCGGTGGAACAGGCTCTAATGGGTTGAATGGTCTTCGATGCTACAACTGCAATGAGAAGGGACACCTGCTAATGCATGCCCAAAGCCAAGGACTAGGGGCAGTGCTTATTTCAAAGAGGCTCTTCTTTAGGCTCTTAAGGATGAAGTCGTGGATCTCTCACGGACAAAGAACAGAGTTTTATGGCAAATGCACTCGATGATGATATGGAGGACTTGCGCCAATGCAACAAGTATGTTGATGGCTAATATGCATGAGTTACATGAGTGACACAGCCCAAGTATGACACTCGATGGCTTGTCTCGTGCACCAACAAACCATATTTATCTCTCGATCTATATCTCCGCCAACCGAATCCCAAGAAGACTCGAATGTTCAAAATGAGCCATCCACATCTCATTCCGACGATTTTCAACTAGACCCCATAGTTATATTTGACGATCAAGATGACCAAACGGTTTCCTTGATAATCAAATTGACTCCGTGGTTATACTTGAAGATCTCAGTAATGATCATGTTGAGACTCACGCTGAACACTTAACTTTGCCTCATCCGATTTTGCTCGCTTAATACAAGACCAACAAACCATAGTGGAAAAATGTCATGCCATTAATCTGACTTGAAATGCAAAATGCATCAAGTAACCAAGGATTTTGAATGTTTACAAAAGCAACTCAACTTTTCAAAACTCAAGAAAAACGTGAAAACGGTTTTGAAGCAGCATTTGCCAAATCTTATCAAAACGAAAAATATTTAGAAAGACAGATGCGTGATCTAGCCGTCAAGAATGCTTTGTTGTTCAAATAGAACAACCAAACATGAACATAAAAAGCAAATTAACGCTCTCACCTTGGAAAATCAAAAAGCTAAGGCTGTTAACTTGTCAAAAATGCTCTGCATACAAAAAGCATTCAACGAAACTAATAGATGATCATCTTGAAGAAATCATCGGCTTGCAAAACAAACTTAAAGAGTTTAAAACTGTTGTTTACAAACATGGCGAGTCGGTCACGACCATTGAAAAGTTTACTTTAAAACCAAATCCAAATGGATATGGACCTAATCTTGCCGACATAAACCTAAGCTTTCAACAAAAGCATTCAAACCAAATCTCAAGTTTCCAGTGCGTAATATAAAGTTGATAATTCCATATGAATGTTGTTGAATATCATCGCCAAGAGGAATTAGATGCGAAGACGAGTCGATCAAAATTAGAAAAAGTTGTTTACAACAAACCTTTTAACTATTCAAAAGCTTTCGTCACACCAACGGATTCTTCTAACAAGGGTTATCATCAAACACTCGAGTCTTCTAATGTTAATCCCCAACCGTGATTATGCACAAATTTATGGTCCTTTACCTTCCATCGCTGAAGTAAATTCAAAACCGAAAATCAAAATTCTTAGATATTTTGACATTTTCATGGCTGACCTCAAAATTTTACAACATGAGATAGAATATTGTTCTGAAATCAAAATTGATCACTTTCAATCGTCCGGCGAGAACAAAGAGACATTTTTCAGAAAAATCTTTTACCTAATGTTAAAAATTTGAAAAATTGTGCATTAGCCTGGGAAAGGATTTTCATAAGGAACTTGGAGTGATGAAGGTCGCTGAAAAAGTAAACATCTATTTCTAATACTAAACGTAAAAAAGAAATGTTGAGAAAAGATGTTGATCGACTCTTGGAAGATGTCATCCGTGCTGATGTCCATAATGTTGTGTTATTGAATTCTTTGTCATATGCATTTGATTATACCTCTGCCGATACCTGAATCATGATAAATGTTGAGAACACCGATAATGTGCTTCGACGAGTCCTTAAAAGTTGAAAACAAACGATTGTCAAACTAACTTTCAAATGCAATTCGTCGCTTTAATTGGTGTCAAAAAGATATTCACGATCAACAACTTGCTTTTCAACACAAAATCGCCTTCGCCATGCAGCAAAATCTTCTCGATCCTAAAATTGAGCAATTGATGATCAAAACGGTCTTTTAAGTGTCAAATCTCAAAATATGAACAAGAACTTGTAAAAGTTAAAAGGAATATGGTGTCATATTTGATTTACTCAAAAAGACTCGTGATGAAGCATCAAATGAACTTGATCATTATCTTGCACACACTAAAGAAGTTATGCATTTTGCTCGAAATGTTCGGTCTGAAAATCAAGATCTGATTCACACTATCTTCAAGTTAAGAGAAATGTTAGGAAGTATGAACAACTTCCGCCAACCATCATTAAGAGATTAGCCCCAAGAATAACTTAGTACTCATGAACCTAGAATCTCTACTGCCACAAGTAGCTAACGTGCCTCCTCTCAAAACAAAAGAATAGTTGAGTTTTTCCAAACGCCCCGACTTCACCTAGAGCACTCAATCGAAGAATAGGAAGTTGCGACCTAAGAAAAGATCAATCAAGAATGCTAAAGTAGAAGAACACCCTAGGACTATGAATAAGACTCACGTTGCATCCACTATAGATATTAAGGCTCCGCAAATGTAATAGAAATAGTGATGTAACTAATGCTAAACCGCTAAGTACTTTTGATATTCACCGATGCACCTTGTGTTATTTGTGGTAAAAGTATGAATTCCGATTGTCATGATAAATGTGTTGCTAAAGCTATCATCTCTCGCTTAAGGAATCCTAAGAACCGGAATACCTCTAGGCCCACTAATCTTTCTAAGTCTCTGCTTGGTAGACCGCCATCTTTAGATTCTAAGAAACGCATTGCTGCCCCTCGTAGCTCCCTTGTCACCTCCTAGGAATGTAGTACCACCTAGTGCATTCACTAAGACTAAAGCAAAGACTAGTTGAGATGGCGTAAATGGATATATAACACACTAGGATTTAAGTGGATACCTAAAGCTATTGATGTGTGTATATCTACTATATCGCTAACGGAACCCTCTAACATTTCGGTTCCAAATCTACTTCTATTCCATCCGTGTCGCCCGTGTGTAATGCAGTGATACGATCATTCTCTCGATTGTTGATAGCGGATGTTCCCCATAACATGACAGCAATCTTAAACTGTTATCAAACTTTATTGCAAAGTTCATTGGCACCGCCGTTCGGAATGATCACTTCGCAGCTATCATGGGCTACGAGACTATGTCAATGGGAACATCGAAATTAGCAGGGTTTACTATGTGGAAGGCCCCGGTCATAACTGCTGAGGTCAGCTTTGTGATGGAGATTTGGAGGTTGCTTTCCGAGAGAAAACTTGTTTCATTCGTGATCTATAAGGAAATGACCTTATGTCCGATCGCGTAATTCTAGTCTCTACACTATCTCTATGAAAGACATGGTTGCTTCATCTCCCATATGTTTACTTTCAAAGGCAACATCAACAAAATCCTGGCTATGGCACCGTCTCTCTCACATCTAAACTTTCAAACCATCACCAACCTTGCTCGACACAAACTAGTTGAAGGACTCCACGGTTTCGGTATTCTAAAGATCACCTTTGCTCAGCTTTGAACAAGGGAAAAGCACTCGTGCTCATTTTCCTTCAAAGGTGGAACACATCTCTCAAAGATGTGCTTCATCTTCTTCACATGGATTTGTGTGGCCCGATGCGCGCGCAAACGATCAATGGCAAACGCTACATCTTAGTAATTGTTGATGACTATTCACGCTGGACTTGGGTCTACTTTCTTCCAAGCAAAGATCAAGCTCCACAAATGATCATCACCTTTCTCACGAAAATACAAGTTCAGCTACGAAACACCGCTCGACTAATCGTAACGATAGAGGCAATGAATTTGTTAATCAAACTCTTCGTGAATTTTATGAGAAAGGGGAATTCAAAGATCGCACATCTATTGCACGCACACCGTAACAAAACGGAGTTGTCGAAAGACGAAACCGGCTAGTGGAAGCCGCAAGAACAATGTTAATCAATGCTAAACTTCCAGATTACTTATGGGCGTAAGTCGATCACGATGCTATACTCAAAACCGCTCTATGATTACAAAACGCCACAACAAAACACCTTCGAGCTCGCCCATACAGTAAAACCGATCTAAAACACTTTCATGTATTTGGATCTCTTTGCTATCCGATAATGATCGATGACTTTGGAAAGCTCAAAGCCAAAGTCGACATTGAGTCTTTATCGGATACCGTGATAATTCAAAAGGTTTTAACTGAATCGCCGTACAAAACAGTGATGGAAACGATTCATGCTCATTTTGATGAACTTACGGAATGGCTTCAGTATAATGCTTGGAACCCGGACACAAACCTTAAACTTCCCCAAACCCCATCATCACCAACAAAGCCCCGCCTTACTCACAACAAATGGAAAGGTTATTTGCTCACGCTCGCTGACGATATTGATGAACGTGCTCGTGTGTATCCGCCATTAAGCTGCCGCCAACCGATAATACTCTTATACCGATACACTCGCTACAACAACTACTGCTGAAGATGCACCTACACCCGCTTGACTCCACCACAACAGCTTGAACAAACCGCTTCCAACAATGATGAAGATGCCGATGATATTCTCAATGTAGTACCCCACCGCAGATTTTGATCCAAATGCTTCAACCCGCTTGCTAATGAGACCGCCGCACTGATGTCGCGGAATCTTCAACAAACCATTTGAATCCTCGACCGCACAATGTATATCAACATCAACCTCCACACATAGATGGACTAAAGACCATCCTCCGAAAACATTATTGGCAACCCGAATCAACCGGCCGTTACAAGACAACGCCTTCACGACGGTGAACATTGCATTTATGCACTCACCGCCCGCCAATCGAACCTAAAACATCAAAGACGAATGACAAAAGACAACTGGATTGAATCCATGCAAGAAGAACTCAACCAATTCAAACGCCTTGAAGTATGGGAATTGGTTGAAAGACCAACAGAGTCTACGCCATTGGTCTAAAATGGATTTGGAAAACAAATTGATGCGAAGGAAATGTTATCCAAAATAAGTCGCCGCCTGTGGCTAAGGGTTATCGCCAGAAAGAGGGATTGACTTTGAAGAATCTTTTGTCTCGCTGCTCGCCTTGAGGTCGTTTCGATATTTCTAGCGCTCGTGCTCATATGAATATGACGGTCCATCGATGGATGTCAAAACCGCTTTCAATGGACAACTTAAAGAAACGGTTTATGTCGCCCAACCGATGGATTCGCTGATCCCGAAGCTCAATCACGCCTACAAACCGAACAAAGCTCAGATGGTCTCAAACAAGCTCCCTGCATGGTACGATAAGCTATCATCCTTCCTCATTGCTAATAATTTCACCAAAGGTTCGGTTGACCCAACTCTTTTATACAATATCACGGGGCACATATCTTAATTGTTCAAATTTATGTGGATGACATCATTTTTGGGTCTACACATAAAAGTTTTCAATCGCTTTTGCAAAACTAATGAAGAAAAATTTTGAAATGTCCATGATGGGTGAACTCACGCTCTTTCTAGGACCGCAAGTTCATCAATCACCCCGGTATTTTCGAGTCACCCAAATATGCCCTTGAATTGTTAAACAAATTTTGAATGAAAACCTGTGACACCTATGCCACACCAATGGCTCATACCAAGAAGCTAGACGCTCATTTACATGGGAAATTGGTGGACCCTACAAAATACCGTAGTATTATTGGGTCCCTCATGTATCTAATAAACTAGCAGACTACATTGTTCTTGTTTATCTTATGCTCCCGCTATCGGCCGCAACCAACCAAACCCACCTCTCGAGGCTAAAAGAATCCTCCGATACATAAAGGAACCATTAACTTGGGGATCCGTATCCGGGATTCTTTTGAACTAATCGCCGACGACACCACGCAGATGCTTAGACTCACGGAAAAGTACTCCGTGAGCTTTACAATTTCTTGGTGATAAACCGTGTCATGGCAATCAAGAAGCAGGATTGTACATCGCCGTCTCAACCGGCGTATGTAGCCATGTCCGCATGTTGTGCTCAAGTCATCTGGATGAGAACACAACTTAAAGACTATGGTTACGATTTGATGTAATCCCGATGTATCGCGACAATCGGAGTGTTATGCAATCTCGCGTAACTCCGCCAGACTAAATCAAAGCACATCGATCTTCGATATCATTTCATCAAGGATCACGTGGAACGGTAATCGTTGAATTATATTTTGTGGGTACGTAATACCAATGGCGCATCTTCTCACCAAAGCCTTGCCTCCCGCTAGGTTTAATGAGTTGGTCCACCGGATTGGTATGAGGTGTTTGACTCAAGAGGAATTGGATGACCTCCTAAAAATGTCTTTAAAACTCGCCAAACACCAAAATCTCTTTTGTAAATAATTTTCAAAACAAAATACAAAAATATAAACCCGATAAAACAACAAAAATACTCTTCTATCTATTTTCTTTCAACATTGCAAGTACATTTTTTCCGTCAACACTATAATCTTTCAAAATTCAATATTTTTCCGATCAAGTGTTGAGGGGAGAAAATTATAACTTTAACTGCTTCAAATCATCCGTATTTGCATGTTATCTTATCTCTGGTTGTTTCTTTTAACAAATGGTGGTAAAGTTTTCGTACAATGACACTCCTGACTAAATTTATAACCTTTCATTATTTCTAAGTGGAGGGGAGTGTCAGTCAAGTTTCTTTCTTAAAATCTTTGTTTGGTAACCAAAATGGAAGTTAAATGGCTTTGTATGAAAAAGAAAAGGTGGAGGGACCAAAACTGTCAAAATGTTAAAGTTATTTTGAATAAAACACCTCCACCTAACATTTCACTTCACATTTATTACTCAAAACCTATCCTAATCCTTCTAAGAATCGTTCAACAAAACCGGTTTATGATCATCATTTTGTAAGGTTTCATGTTCTAACAAGATTTTAAACAATGGTTTTAATTTTATACAAATCCAACGCTAAAAATCGTGGTAATCCGGATTTTGTGTTCTACGCATAAGAGCTATGAACACACAATCAAGAATGGGTGTTTGTGGTTAAAAAGAATGTGTCAAAATGTTTTAACAACATCAATGATATCATTTTATGCTCAAAACACACGTAAAACACGAATTAATGATTTTAAAATTAGGTTTGAGTGAATCATGGTTTTTGGGGCCATGAAGTGTTTTGGTCAAAAAGATTGTTGGGTTATGGTCATATGTTGTTGAATTGATGATTTCCATGGTTGTTAACCACCCTAAACACTAATTGATTAACAATTTGAAGTTAGGGTTTAAAGTTCATAACTTTGGGTAATTTTGATTCACAACGAATTAGATGTTAATACTTGGCCTAAAGACTCTAACAACACTCTAGACTACCGTAATTTGGTTGATGATATCCCATGGCTAGAAATGTTACGCCAGAATCTTTAACCCAGTTTTGACCACGCGCATGACTTTCACCGAATCATTAAATGAATGATTCATGCCATGTTTGTTGTTAAAATGAATTCATGTTAATATTGATGATATGATGACTTTATTTCGTGCTTGCTACGCTTTAAAATCGTAATCAAGGTCATTTGATTTCACGATAAGGATTACCCTACGCTAGTCAAGTTATGCTGTAGAAAACCCTACGATAACTATTACGTAGGTTCTACAATGGACTCACGCGATCCTCGGTGAAGGATATGCGTAAATAGTGACCTCTACGATAAGGTCTACTTTACGAGTAAGCCTTACGCCGTAAGGTATATATACGCCACGCGTAAGCTCTACGCATAAGGTCCTTTTTCCTACGCTGCACATTTCACGCCGTAGTTAGATCCTCACGCAGCTTTCGCCACGCTGCAGATATCATCACCGTTACGCTTAACTTTGCCAAACTACGCTTAAGCCTGGATTGACCTTCATAATGAATTGTTACGTGTACAAACTTGTAAAGAAACTAATCATAACGCCACCAACAATGTCACTAATAAACTTAATCGCTTGATATGTTGTGAACAATAAGTGATAACATAAACTTTAAAACTTAAAGTTAACTAACTCACAAAACATTTCACGACGTCATTAGACTATTGGACAAACAAGTGACTTAGGACTCGTAACAATCATTGACACCGTGACATTCAATAGCTAGACAATAAGACCTTCGTTGACTAACATTATGTCTTCGATATGTTGGTTCTTTTCTAATGTTATTTCAGATCACGACATGGTCAACAAATGAATGTGGATGCATCGAAGTTCTTACATTTGCTGATATCTTCTAGAGGTTATCCGAGAAAGATTGGAAAGAACAACCTTAGGGTTGACTTTTTGACACTTCATGTCGTAATCTTCTTGTCTCATTGTAAAGGATATTCTTGGAATCACCCCACCGTAACATGCTCTCACACTGCCACAGCTCCGAGGTCTACATTCAACAATTCCGGGATTCTATGTGATCACTGTCAGTGCAGTGAATGTGACACTTAATCACAAACAAGTCACATCATCACCTCACTGACTTACTTAAGCTGTTCTTACATTCTACATCGCTCCAACCAACTTCTTTTTGCACCCTCTTACCAAGAGACATCCCCGAAATTCTTGATAGATATTGGTTATGAAGTCAGAATCATTACTAAGCACTCTCACGTGAGTCAAGTATATTCCTCAACCATGGAGAACACTCTACATGATCACCAAACGGTCTCTGCCTCGTGGATAAAGGATAGCATCCCAAGCTCATGGAAATGCATTTTCTCGTCTTGATCAACAAGAAGGACATTGAAATAGCGCACTGATATGGGAGGACATGATGCAATCTCACAAGAAGCTTGGCTCAAAGATTCCCTATGTCGATACACCAAATTGTTGATCCAGAGCACTTGGACTTCATCATGATATCCCCATGAGGCTCAATGACCCAGATAATCACGACATATTGACTCAACCCATACTATCCGTTCTAATCAAAGAATCGTCAACAAAGAAACAGTGGTATGGTATTACCGATCACCTTCTAACTACCGAAATCAAAAGCTTGAAACATAAAAGGTACCGGTTATGCAGAAAAGAAGGCAAAGTTGGTCATCTTGATGAAAAATCTTCGTACACCTACGAGGAGGACCGAGAAGAGTACTGAAGTGTCACAAGCAGATATTTAGGAAGCTTCAAAAGGAATCCTCCTCAGAAAAGGATTGTTCCCGTAAGGAAGTCGAACCTATTCCCCACTCGAACCGCAAAGAAAGCTGTGGACGAAAGCTCAAGAAACACTAACGTATGAAGAGATTACCTACTCAAACCGCAGGATGACTCCTTCCTGGCACCTCAAACCTCCTAGTCCAATAAAGAACATGGCAGAGGGACCCTGACTTGTACCTTATGATGAAAGCTCGAAGTGATGAAGAGCCACCGGAAAATGTTACAAGAAGACATCAAATTCTTAGACACCACAAAGTCAAGAATTTGCTAAAGACCAAATGGGTGGTCCCGAGGATCAAGTGGTGCTCGCCCACTCTGAACCATCTCCCGATGCGTTAATCAACCCGATAAGTGGACGTACCACTCTTGTGCAACAACAAAAGCTTGTGGAGGATACTATCGAATATGAGTTTGAGGAACCGGAAACCGAGAAGTCCGAAAAAGATAAAGATGTTGATTATGATACGCTCCTAGATAGTCCCTCGCATCGACAAAGGAAGAAACCTCAACCTCGGGATCCAAAGTCTCCCACATTCTCTCATCATCGATTCACCTCGCCACCACCATCAAAAAGTCAACAAATCATCATCCAAATCCGAAGAAACCATCTAAATCTTGGATTCTCAAGCTCATGAACGGATTACCAAAGGCCAAACAAGTCGAAAAGAAAACGTGCTCAACAAAAGCTGAATTTCTTTGCTGATCACATACAAAGATATAATGACGAGCATGAAAAGATGAAAGGAGAAAGGAAGTTTGTTCAGGAATTCATGAAAAATCACCGTCAAGAGGAACCGAACGAAATGATCGGAGGCTACCGTACCTTCTCTTGAGTAATGCCTAAAGTCACAAAGGAGTTGTTCACCAAACAACTTTATCCAAATCATGCAGACGCCAAGCAAACTATTCGACAACCCCTTAACCGTCATCAATCAACCAACCATCCTTATTTCTGATAATGAATTGCGGGCCAAGCTGCACACAAATGTCCGTAACGATCCGGACATTTATCATGAAGGAAAGCTGTTTCAAGCTGCCGGACTACCAACTCAAGAAAGCTTGTAGATTCGAAGCAAAGTCTAAACGCCCTAGAGATGAAGACAAGGATAAGGATAAAGACTCTCGACCTAAACGATGGGAGCCTCCGGTGAATCTTCTATGATGCAACCTCCTCCACAACGCTCCTCGTTCTAACAAAAATCTCCTCCTCGCTCTTCTACCTAAAAACCTCGTGATCGATTCCAGTTACCACCCCGACTCGTAAAACCGATGATCACTTTGAGTATACGGGCGGTGACGATGAAGAGGTCCTTGAGCCCCTACAACAACCCACATCTCCCAAACAAGTTCAAACCAGATCATCATCTAGGCCTTCAAAAAGAAGAAGAAGACTTCGCGTCAGATCATGGCTAGATGACGAGAAAACAGAGGAATTTGAATGGTTTGCTAATCTTGTTAACAACACTCCCTACCCTCAAGAAGGTCAATTGGTATCGGTTCTACATTGAGCATGCAAAAATTCTGCAAGAAAAGTTCCATGTGAAGAAAATGATGAACTGAAAGCAGCTTAATCAAGAATGAAGCGTTTCAACTTCTAAAAGACATATCTGAAAGTGCCCTCGAGGTCGAATATCACCTTGAAAACATTGCTCGAGCTATGTCTAACAACATGGATTGGCTCAACCCTAGAAGCAAACATTGACACAAAGGGACAACCCTCCATACTACAATCCGATTGGACCAAACTCTACCAACACTTGGCCAACCAGATGAACCAAGGATTCCTTTCAGATACTTCTTCAACAAAGACTTGGATTTTCTTCTACATTGTGACGATGATTCAAGAAAATATGCTACATCATTGACACTTCCATTCCAGCAGTTTTCTACTCAAACCGATAGCCATTGAGGAACGTGCCAATCACTTGTTCTCCAACACGTGGAAGCATACGCCAAGATGCATTGATGGGATTCATCATCGCCGAACACCTAATCTACTACAAAGCCGCCGTTCGAAGTCTCAACATGCTGCATAGTTCTAAAGATATCGTTGCCATCATACACGTTGACTTTTCCAAGTGGGACTACACATTCCTAAAGAAGATCGTAGTCAAACGACAAAGATGAACTGCATTTCCGGGTCGACTTTGAGAATTTGTCTCTCAATGACATCGAAGACATGTACCTTGCCAAGGTACAGGTTCGCATGAGACAATTCTCAACTGCAGACAACGTAATTTATCAAGTCACTTCTCATCTTCAAGACGCATTGTCATCAAGAACGTGTAGAAGATCTCCGGCCGTTGAATCTTATCAGACGCTGCGTCAACTTCACACCTCCAAAGCTTGATCTTCCGATATCAACCGGCCTCTCAATATACACTCATGAAAACCTTTCTACAGTTGTTTAACGAACTTCAAACTCCTTAAAATGCAGCTTAACTCCACAAGTTCTGGGATCATACTTTGAAGTTAGTTAATGGATTGGCATATGTTGAAGGATATACCGTAAAATCGGGTCTCCTAAGCTACGGAATTCTCGTGAAAGGAGGGATGTGAGACGGATCATCACAATGATTGATGAACGGTTGTTTCAAGGGATCGGCCTCGCACGATTGGAGAGTTATGTCGCTGGTCGACCCAGGATTAAACATAACCGGCCAAGCACACCCTCGGGAACATAACCGCACTTCCGTACCCCTTGAATTGTTTCCTTCATAATTTTGATGTTTGATTAATTATAAATGGCTTTCAGCATACACAGTTGTACAACCCGTACTTGTAATAAAGGACCGTGGTACGCCACAATCCTTATAAAAGGAGAGAAAGCTTCTTACTTTTGAGTAAAACCTATCAAACCTTTCATTTTTCAAGGTTTTGCTTCAAAAGAACAAGTAGTTCTTCCTTATGATTTTCAAAACCTCAACCGCTTATATCACTCGCTTCGAGGGGAGTACTTGAATAAAACTTTGTTCAAAAATTGTTCAAGTGGTCATTCTTCCCAACAACACTCAAATGGTCATATTTATTCTCAACTTTTCAAAAAAACATTACATATGCCATTTTGAGGGGAGAAAATATGTGATAAGAAATATGTTGTGTAAAATGCAAATGAATCTTTGTGCTATAGACTTAACCAACGAATTGACGATGCTTAACTGTTAGTAACTCGAAAAGACTTGTCCTGACGGGTAATAATTTCAAGCTAGTTCGCTAGTGATGTAAACGTGTCTCAAAGGACTTGTCTGAGTAGAATGTACCATTCGAGAAACTCTTGATAGACATGAACTCGACGGTTTGACAACCTTCGAGGATTGTCTACACCTTCAAGGTAGTTATTAGCTTTTGTCACCTAAAAGTGACAATGCAACTCTTTAACTATGCCACGTAACCGTGTCTCGCGGGGAATGTCTATCTTGAGTGAATCAATTCAAATGTAAGGCGCTTTTTCCTCATGTGCATTTTAACCGTTAAAACCTTAAGCAATGTGGAGGGGAGTATTTATGCAAAATCTTATCTCAACAGTGGTACTAAAATGTTTTTCATTCATAAACACTTTGAGAGATTTTTCACAACAATGGTTTTATGGCAACATAGGTTAGTCATGGAGTTATAAGGTGACTAAGGTTAGAATAACCGTCCTATGATCCGCCAGAGCCGGGGGGATCTACCCAAGGACACCACAAATAGTTAGTATTTAGAAGTCCTTAGGTATGATTATAAAAGGAGAAAATGAAATGAGAAGAAGAAGGAGTTGAAGAATTAAAAAGAAATGCAAAGAAAAGGGTGAAAAGAAATAGGCCTCCCGATTATTCAACTTAGGCGCATAATCGTTCAATTCATATATGCACCGGTTGTCACTTAGTGACCGGTATTGAAGATTAAAAGTCGTCATGGACCAAGTGACGCATGCACTAAACCTTCTTAACCACTCAAGTTTCTCTCAATGGCTTGTTTCATTCTCACAGGAACCCTAATGTAAACTATCGGCTTTTCTCTTAGAGATTGCGGTATTGAAGAAGGAGACCTCTCCCTAGTCTCCGCCAGAAAACCAAAAGCACTATTGAGTCTAGAGCCACGAGATTCATCAAAAGATCTCTTAGGTACACTTGACATTTCATCACTAGACATTCAACAATAAGAATTTCGGTTACATTATCGAGTCCTTCACAGATCTTAGCAATCTCAAGAGAACATTTATGAGAGGTTCACATTTGTGATCCTCAGTGATTGAATGGAAACTCCGCAGGGTCAACATCAAACACTCCGACAGCTAGGTCGCTTCCGCAACTCCCCGATTGCTTTTAGTGGTCTCAAACGGTCTACAAATGTGGAGGTATGCTTCGTGTACCTCACCATCTGAATCGAGGTTTCCGGTACATCGTGTTATCTCACTTGTGGGACTCGATCAGGAACGGCCTTTGTAAGAATTAGAGTTGTGTTTTCACACTATGTGTTAACACTCTCGAAGTTCAAACTTGTAAGTGCCGGAATCCGCTTATTACTAACCATTTTAAATGTTTTCTTCTTATGGAAGCTCTGGAGCGGAATGATCGTGCCGATTCTTCTCATGCTCACGCCAACATCATCACTAATGGAAGTTCTATCCAAAGCAACACAACAGTCAGAATGATTCTTCTTCAATACAGAGAATCTACAAAGTTAAAGACTTAAAGAACTCCATCAGTACTGAATTCCAACGCCAAAGAGCGCGGTGAGCATGTTGAAGAATGACGGGAGACATCAGAGCGCGAAGCGCACTGAGGCGATTGGACGCAGCACAACAACATACTATCACTTTCATCACAAAGAACAATGATCAAAGAACAAAGTTAAAGATGACGCCAAAGCATAACTGTTCAAAGTAAACTATCTCTCTACACTGGGAGATTGTTCAAATCAAGGCAATTCTTCTCACAAGAAAGAAGAATGTCAGAAGACGCCAAAGCTACTATTACATCAACGCCTTCACCATTTTTCATCACCAACACTTGAGTGTTTGTTACTCATATGTAATAACACTTGAGGGGAGATTGTTGGAATCACTCCTAAACCTTATTCAAGTGTTAGTTACTCATATGTAATAGTTAGCTTATTATGGCCTTTATGTTTGTTATTAGCCTTAAGCTTATGTAGAAGGCCCATGAGCTTAGCCCAAGCCCATAGGTGAAAGGGAAGGAGTAGGAGGGTTGCCCTAGCTCCTTGCCTATAAATACCTTATGTAAACCTTCATTTGAAGGTTGGTTGTTCAAGTTATTTCTTTCATAAACACTCTACGATAACCGGTCAGATATCCGTGTGTGTGCTGTGATATCTTGTTCAATCGCCTCTCTATCTTTCTTATAAGCTTGTGTGGTAAACCTTGTGACCTAACAGAGACATTTGCAATACCACCATATCAATTCATCATCTGATACAACCCGAAAGGTGACCGGATTGATTTGCATAGCAATGTGAGTAGTTGACAATGCATGTTTGACCAATCGCATGAGATTAGGATAGAGTTGTCCGCAAACATTTATCTTGTCACTCCGTGGACAAAGTAATGAGAAGAAATCCCAGCATATTCTCCGCCTTGTCCATTTCCCTTGGATATCTCTATTAAGAAATCGTTGATTTGTTCTCGGCTCCCGAAACTCGCTTTTCACAAATCAAGTAGATTGATTCTGGCCCTCACAAGCCGACATCTCGCCTTCTGTTGACCATGTTTCTTTTCCTTACTTGCCAACAACTTTCACAATTATAGTCTTAGCCCGCGGATGCCCGTATCCTGGTTTTTAACCGATTTGGATGGATCTCCGTGGTGGCATCTTCGATGGTGGCGGTGAAGAATGAGATGAAGAATCTGACAAAGATGAGTCATGAGAAGGCTCGGTCATTTGGTAGGCTCGTAGTTTGTTCCATTATGTTCGTGATTATCTATAGAACATAATCATCACCTTCTTTTTCACTCTTTAGCCCTCGTTTCTTCAACTTTACCCTAGCCTCTTCTTTAGCTCAAGCTTCCTCTTTTCAAATAAGCTTCCTCAATTTCTTCATCAAGTAGAATCCTTTCATCCTTCTCCTTTTCCTCTTCTTCCTCAAAAGTGTTTGAACCTCATAGTTTTGTCACGCCTCGTGGATTCCTTAGTCATGGCACCGTTTATCGGGTTGGATTAACCGCGATCACAATTGGGGTATGGCGAGTGCACCCACCGCCGAACCTCCTCCGTACACGAAGTTTGTTGAAGGTTAAATTCATAGCAAGATGTTGTTGTTCTGAGATGCTTCACATTTATGGGTAGTCTTGTCCTCATCTTTTTGAATTCTTCATCAAAACTCTTCTTCCTCGTCAACCTGTTTTACCTCTTGTCTATTTTGGGAATTTGTGGTTTTTCTAGTGTTGGTTGTATCATCCGTAACAGATTCTGGAGTAGTGAACCTCCTCATCCGGCCATTCCCAAAAGAGATCCTCGTAGTCTCGATCCTAATTTGAGTGCCGCTGAGGATTAGGAGCGGCCTTTGATGGAACTTTTTCTTTGGCCGAGGATTTCTCTTTGGATACTTTAGGCACTTCTAGTGCTTGCAACACTTCCCTCGCGAGACTGCCTCTCCCCGGCCTTCTTAACCGGTATGGCGGAAGTCTTTTCATCCATGAAGCCAATCCTAGTTTTAAGGCCACGTTTGATATCGCGGAATACCATTGAAGGCTTTAACATCATCAAAGGACTGCATTACTACCAACACTACACCTTGCTTTTCTTGTTGATGAGTCTTGAATATGACAACATTTAAGGTAGGCTCAAACAATCCAGAATGATGGTTGGGGTCATCAAGTCTCAAGGGAATGTCTTGATTATTCCACGAGTATCCTTGGATCAACAACTTAGTGTATCCTCATGTAGGGGACCTTGGTGCCGTGTTTTGAGGTGTAAGACATCATGTCTTCCCAAATCAGACTTTATGTGTCAATATGCATCTTTGCTGACCATGCCCCAGAAGACTTAGAACCCATTAGCTTTGATGCTCATAACTACCGCCTCACGTAAAATGCACTGGCGATCATGATGTACAAAGTTCTCTATGGCCGAGGGATGCGCGAAATCAATCAAGAATAATGTTTGGTGATGATTCATGCCTTCATCATAGCCAATATCACTATGAATCGGAGTTAGCTCTTCATTGAGAAAGCAACATATTCATCAGATGGATAGCAGGAGCGTATGAATTGCCTGCATATCAACAATCGACAATGACTTGTTTATCAGTTGAAAGTGTCACCAGAATAAACATCTTGTTCATCAATTTTCTTCAGTATGCCGAATCATGGATATGATTGCACCGATGTCAATTGGTGAGCATGTTGTTGTAGGGATGAGTCTTCAGAATATCCACAACAATACTCAGAGCATGTGAAGTTCTCAAAGTCAACTTTGAGGTTGTTCTTTCCAATCTTCATACTATAACCGGTAGGGAAAATATCTGTTAGATATAAGTTTTCACATACACATCAAACCATAACAACAAGGTGGCGTATAAGTGGAATTCTAGAGAGAGAAAGTTAGAGGTTTAGGGAACTTTATGAGAGAAAGAAAATTTATTATGAGCTCCAACTTCTACCTTGGGAGGTAGAGTATTTATAGTCTTACATAAATCGCCACACAACGGCCTGATCGCATACAAGTGGGTAAAGACCCGTCCGTCCTCCACGGTGTTACTAAACTAAATACTACTTAACTAAATATAACTATGACTACGAGCATTCTAACGATATATACTTGAGGTGACCGACTCTTTAATAATGAATTTAATTCCTAACAATCTCCCCTAAAGGTCACCTCAACCACATACTAAAATGACATTGAATACAATCAGATATTACATTAACAATTGATCTTGCATTTTTGATGTAGTACTTTGTCTCGGCTCGAAGTCATTGATTCAACTCTTTGCATGTTTGGTTAATCCAAGTGGAGGTCTTTTACTCATCCACGGATAATAATGTTGAGCCAGCCTTTTGAGATCATCGCCTAATAGAAAATCTCTCGACATCCATAGTGGTGTTGGTATTATGTGATGTTGTGATTCGACCGACATGCTCACATTCGGATCATGATATCTTCTCATCAATAGCGAAGCATTCGTGATTCATGATATTGGCAGCATAGCCAGAGCGTAAGCATGGAGTTAGAATATCCGAGTCATTGATGCACCAATCATGATATCTTTTGATATGAATGTGTTGTGTGAGCATGCGGCTTTGGATTGACCGCTTCCATTCTCGATCGTAATGCGAACGCTCGGTATATACCCGCATACAACAAGCTATAATAAATCGCATCTAAAGTGTCTTTGATCACTTTCATGGAATTGGGTACACGCCCACCTGCCGGATCAGTACAAGTACCGGGATCGTGAATAATTACGTAAGAATTTCCTTGATGTGGTTTCGCAACGCTTCTTAGCCGTTCTCAAACCGAACGCCTCAAAGAAGACAACACGAGTGAGGAACCAAATAATTTAAGTCCACCGACATGAAAAAGAGATTTGAAAACAATCGCGTATTGCTCAATAGAAATTGTTTTTGCAATATAACGAAGGTTTTAATGAAAATCAATTATCAATCACAAAACACCTTTTGATTTGAAAAATTAGTACACGGTCGACGTGTTAATGAAAAGAGTTTTAAAGCACAAAGAACGGTTTTTCAAAGGTATCCACAATCCATAACCTCGAACTGTGATTGATTCAAAAGATTGAATCGCTTCCATTGTTTATGTCTGTCACATGGTTGATCTGTATAATAGGTCTCACATGCCACCTACCAGAAGCTTGTTAGATGTTGGCTCCTTAAGGCTTTCCATCTTCATGCTGAATATGTAAACACATCACTCGATGTTCCGCAATACCACAGGATAATGCTTAGGACTCAAGATATAATCTTCTTCCACATTGGTGAAATGTAGAGAGTCTTCATTGAAAGTGTCCTAATGAGATTTATTGATGATCTCGTGGCACTAGACTCAATTTGTGCATATTTGGATCCTATATCGGAGACTAGTGAGAGGGTCTCCTCCTTCAATATCAACAATCTCTAAGAGAAGGTCGATAGATAATGTCGGTTCCTCGTGAGAATGAAACAAGTCCTTTTAAGAGGAACTTGAGTGGTTAGGAAAGTTGAAGTGCAAGGCCACCGGGTCCATGACGCCTTGTCTTCAATACCGATGTTACCATCAAGAGCATATGAATTGAACCCGGTTTCTTCCCTAAGGTTGAATAAATGGAGGGCTATTTGTTTTCACCCTTTTTTTCTCATTCAATTCTTTTTAATTCTTCAACCCTTCGCTGTTTTACGAGACTTCATAGCTAGAACCTTGTTGGGTTTATTCCAAGATTTTAGCTCACCAAATCAAGACTCTTCCCATATCTCATTTTTTCCTTTTATCATCATACCTAAAAACTCTACACTAACTAGTGGATAGTCCCTCGGTAGATCCTCCTGCTCAAGCGGATCATGGGAACACATACCTAACCTTATCGCCCTTATATCACCATACATAATGTAAAGTTGGTCGGTCTTTTGGTATTGTTCATCTGCCATAGGAACCAATTGAAAACCATTTGAAATCAAATCTGCATACTTATGATATTTTATCAAAGCATTATGTACCAATTGTTTTGATATTTTTGTTAAGAACTCCCCTCAACATGTGAATCAAATTTGAAATTGTTTTGCACACGGAGGCAGAGATGAAGAATTAACTTTTGATTACCTTTTTCTAAAGATATCAACATCACTTCCTAATCAAATCAAGAAGATAAGGCATTTTGGGAAGGATGAGGTTTTCATGATTTTGTTCCCCCTCAATATGTGCCTCGAGATTGGAAAAGAGTTTTGCACATACTAGAGGGAACTCCGTGACTTTGAGATAAGTTATCACGCTTCAAATCATAGGTTTAAGATAGATGCTCCCCCTCAACATGTGCATGGAAAATTTGAAATCGCTTGTCATATGGGAAGGGAGCTTGTACATCCTTATAAAACCATTTACCAATTATCGCTTTAAATCCAATTTAAATCACATTCCTCCCCCGATCACAATTATCAAATCATTTGAGATTTGTGATCTCTTATAGATTTAAATTGATTTGAAAGCTTTTAAGGAGAATTGAGACTTGATTATGAAAGCGCTTAACCGATAATGATCGATTTTAAGACTTTAGACTCCATTGATAAAACATGCTTGAATATTTTTTGAAAACAATTGAATGCCAAATAACTTTAATTTAATTGAAATCATTCTCCCCCTCAATCAATGACATAGGTTGTTGATTGAGAGATAGAGATTTAGACAAATAAGTCCTGATGATTATCAAAAATAGAGACCGAATTATTTTTCAAAGCATTTAGTTTTCAAAGAGATAAATGTTTATAGAATCGATCATGGAATTTGAAAACATGATAAAACATGGCTCGTTTCTTTCTTTAAAACCAAGCATAGTTCTAAAATGACAATAAACCATTGTTTTCTTCTTCTCCCAAAAATATATTTTTTTTTTTTTTTTAGAAATTAACATCTAGAAAGTCCTGTCATTTTGAATGACAAACACAAATCAGAGATATATCGAACCGAGGAAACGCATGACAAAATGACAATATTTTGAAGATTTTTTCAAATTTTTCGATTTTTATGGATTTTGAAGGTTTTATAATTTTGTATTTTGATTTTTCGTATAGATATATACAAGATGTATGAAGATAGACCTTACTCCTCGTCTTCCTCCTCAAGACGCTTGAGTGTTTCTCGTTGAAGACTTTTCAAGCCTAGTCGCAGGAAGTATAAACTCAAAACGTTTCTGAAGAGCTTTTGTGAAGATGTCTGCTAACTGATATTCAGATCTCACAAAATAGAGTTCCACCACACCCTTTTCCACTTGTTCTCATGAAATGATGTCGATCGTCGATGCTTTTGTTTCTGAGTGTTGAACGTTGTTGCAAGAGAGAGCAATAGCACTTTTATTATCACAAAGATGTAGGATTTTGTTGAATTCAAAGCCATAGTCGATAATTGATCTCATCCATAGACTTTGAGCACAACAAGATGACATGGCTATGTATTCAGCCTTTGTAGAGGAAATAGCAGTACTCATTTGCTTTTGAAGACCACGCTTATCACCCAAAAATCGAAGCACCTCCAGACGCATTTCCGACGAGTATCTTGACATCCCCGCATGATCAAGATCTCGTGATAGGCCGTAGTGACATACCGTGTCCTCGTACCAAAGTCCCATATTGATGGTTCCTTGGAGATACCGAAGACCCGTTTAACCGCTTCAAGGTGCTTTTTGGTTGGCTTTGCCTGGTATCTAGCACACATGCAAACAAATAACAAGATGTCCGGCTCAGCTGCAGGTACATCGTGGATCCTATCATACTACGATATTTTGTTTGGTCAATCATGATCCCCGAAAGTGGTCCTCATCTAGTTTGGTTCGATCAATCATGGGAGTGTCAACAGGTCACATGAATCAAATCCAAATTTCTTTAAGATCTCAGTTGCATATTTAGATTGATATATGAAAATGCCTCCTGACTTTAGAAATTTGTAATCCCAAGAAAAATGACATTTGTCCCATCATTGACATTTGAAATTTTGAACTCATTTCATTAGAAAAACTATCACATTCCATTGGTCACGAGGCAAAAATAATATCATCAACATAAATTTGAACATGAGTTAAATGTTTTCCCCGACTTCCGTGAACAAAAATAGGATCAACTGCCCTTTGCTAAATCCGTTGATATAGAAAAACTTTGACAACGATCATACCATGCCCTGGAGCTTGCTTAAACCATAAAGGCCTTCTTCAAACGATAAACGTGAGTAGGATGCTCTTGATTTACAAATCCTTCAGTTGGCCGAATGACGACTTTTTAAGAACTCCGCTCGCCTTACGTCCATTTGATAGACTACCATGTTCTTACTTGCAAAAGATTAGCCAAAGATTCTAATTGCCTCGATTGTTTCACAGAGCAAAGATTCTTCAAAGTCTATACCTCCTCTTGACGGTATCCTTTAGCAACTAATCGAGCCTTGTTCTTCAACTCATCACCATGCTCATCAAGTTTCACTTTGAAGATCCATTTTAGAGCAATAATCATAGCACACCGAGCAGTACTAATTCCCATACATCAAGTCAATCAAACTCATGAATTTCTTCTTGCATAGCATTGAACCAAATTTATTTTCATTCATGGCGTTTTAACATCTTTTGGTTCGATCTTAGAGAGTACGGAGTTGAAGAAGCACCATAAGGCATCGGTTAGTTGTTTCCGTGTGATACCGGACGAGGGGATTTCCAATTATGTTGTCTAATGGATGATCGTGAGTCCATTTTTTGAGGTGTTCATGTGGTAGTTGTTGAGGGACCGGTAGGCAGTCGATGTCTCCCGGAAGATGGTTCGATGATGATTCAGAGCAAATATGTTTTCAAATGGAGCATCTTCTAGAGTAGCAAAGGGATTAACTTCATCATTGATGCCGTAAACAGTTCCATGATGTACATTTGAAGAATGATGATTTGTTGATGAGATCAAGGATCAAGAGGTGCTTTGACTTAAAGATATTGAGACCGGGGATTGACTTCATTCACAGAATATGAGCATCCTCTCGCTGTAGGGATCAACACCTCATTAGTAATTGAATCATACAGTTCATCAAACATAGGATCAAACAATTTCTTTAAATCATCTTCGGATAGAGGTACATATGGAGTTTCATGAGAAGAGTTGGAAAAAGGGATGAACCAATGGACTTTTTGAAGTGCGGGTCCCCAATCGAGTGTCCAGAGCCATTTGACGGCCACCATCAAACGTAACGAATTGGTTCCATGATATTTCGGGTTCTTTTGTTGTAGATTCGGTATCCCTTTTGTTTGGTGCATATCCTACAAATACTCCAATGTCAGCTTTAGCCCTAAGTTTGCCTAAGTCTTGACCCTCATTGGTTGTATAACACAATGCACCAAACACACGAAGGAAAGAGAGATTAGGTTTTCTCATAGTACAAGTTCATATGGAGTTTTCCATGACAAAGTGTGAATCGTGGAACGATTTTTGTGTGTAGCATGCGCGGGCAATTGCTTCCAGCCTCGCAGAAACATGGAACCTTTGAGTAAATCAAGATTGTTCTTAGCGGCTTCAACAAGAGTTCGATTGCCTTCAACTACACCGCTCATGAGGAGTTCGTGAACACTTCTTTTGATGGCTGACCAACGCTTTCAGAATTCACTAAGTTGTTTGTTAACAAACCCGCCCATTGTCCGGTCCGATAATTCTCACGGTTTTGTTAAGTCGAACCCGCAAATGCTTGATGAGTTTGATGATGATATCGAGTTTCATCCTTTGTCCTTAACTCAATTCCATGTGAATCTAGAGTAATCATCAACCACAACTAACACATATTTCTTCCCAAAGATATTTTGCACCCTCATTGGTCCACATAAATCCATATGAATCATATGAAGAACTTCCGTGGACAGAGTTTAGTAGGTTTGGGTTTATGGGCAAACTTTTGCTTTTTACCCAATTGGCATGCTGAACAAAGATGATCCTTTTCATACTTTAGTCTAGGTAAACCTACAACTAAGTCCTTTCTGGAAAGATCGTTGATGGTGCCTAAGTTCAAGTGATTGAGACATTTATGCCATAACCATGACTTTGTTTTTGAAGCCTTTGATAACAAGCAAATTGGAGAAGACTTCATCATGTCATCGATAGAGATGGTGTAAAGATTAGAACCACGAAGTTCCTTTTAATCAGTTCTTGCCATTAAGATCTCTAACAAAGAAGTATGTTTTCTCAAGACTACTTCTAGATCAATCACGTAATTGACCAACAGAGAATGATATGACCCAAACCTTCACATAGTATACTCTGAGATGACACTATCACCAACAACAACATAATCTCCATAACCCATAATTGCACTCAAATGATCATTACCAAATCTAATACCCGGCGAATTTGCTCACGGTTCATGAGCCATCGTCTCCAAATATATAAGCTTGGAAATGTACTGAGTCCAAAATTACGTAATCGATTTGAACGACCGCAGCTGAACACGCATAAGAATGGATAATCGATAATTGGGATCCCCATGCAAGAATGGGTTCCATTTGGTTAGTAATAGTGGTTGGAACACCCACACGTAAATAGAAGCATTCATATCGTAAAGTGAAGCAATGGAATCATTGTGAATAGATGCGCGATTAGTGTCTCAGATTTGACCTATTCAAAGTATGTTCACTTCTTTAGGAATAGTTCTACCAAGAGGCATCCATTTTCTAAGGGCATAATCTCGACAGTCTTATGACCACCGGTATCCAATAAAAGCCTATTTTATCAATGTTCTTCCTGTGGGTTTCCACCGTTTTCTAACTTTCTTCGCTACTTTTTTCCTTCTTAGCATGAATTTTTGCATTAACAATATTAATCGGACAATTAACATCATTAGACAAACATTAACACCACATTCATGATTAGAAACAGTAAATCAAGCGCACATCAGCATTAGGTTTGCAAATAGTATCTAATTCACTAATTACAGCATTTAGGGCTAATACTAGAATCAACACCATCGCTTTATTCAACTCGCTTAAAGTTCCTAGATTGGTCTTCTACTCTCTTCCAATGCACATTCTTAGCTTGCAAGGTCCTATCATTCCTTGTATTGTCTTGAGACTTTGACCTATTCGCTTTAATGTCACCGACATCTCAGAGAGGAATGGAAACATTAGTTGGTTGATCTAGTTTTTGCATTCCCGAACTTGATGTGCAAGGATCCAAGTACTAGAAGGCACATTAGTATACTTTCTTAAGACTGTGATTTGAGCTTTTGTAGGCACACCGACAGTTCACTTTCTTAGTACTAACATATCCGAATCAACTACTTGAAGGCACATTAGTGTTTCCTTTCTAAGATCGGGCATAGAACACATTTCGCTTGGAACTAGGCATGAACAAGGCATCATCTTTGCCTTTTGCACCAAAGGTTAAGGATTTGGGACATGTTGCAATTACACATTCTAGCAACTCTTGAGATCGCTTTGGCCCGAGGCAAGCAAACCTAATTTCACTATCAAGAGGTTTGTTAATGAAATCCTCTTCACAACTCACCTGAGACATTCTAGACTATCCTTAAGGTGAGCACAGTAGTCATGAAAAGCATGTTCATTATTCCCAAGATGAGGAGGAATATATTTAACATTACAAAGCAGTATTTGCATTCTAAGGGTGATTTTGAGACAACATTCTTATTGAAATGGCTTCCCTTTACTCGACTTCTCGTGATTCTCAATTTCCTTTTGTAAAGACGCTATTTTTTTGTTGTTTTGGTCACGGGTGACTTTTATTGAATCATATAACTCTTTAAAATGTCGTTTAACTTTTCATTTTCTTCTAGAAAACTTTCGTTTTCCTTTTGTAAAGCATTTACTAGGTTTTGAAGATGTAACGTTTGAGAATTCCGAATCTAAAGGAGGAGGCATTTGGGACTCGTCATATTGTTCGCTTGACCCTTTAATTGAGAGATTTGGGCTTTCAACTTTCTGATCGTGTTGCACCGAGCTTGAATTGCTCATCACGCTTAAATCCAAAAACCAAGATCAAATCCCATATCCGAAGATGTCTTGATATTTTAGTTTTGACATTTTGAGATGTTGATATTTTAGTTGTAAATTAAAATGCTCAACTTCTAGTTTAGAAATATGTTTAACCAAATTGTCGGATCATCCGCTCAATTTTTCTGCTTAGTTTAGAATTAGTTTTTTCAAGCTCAATGACACGATCATGGGAGACTTTCTTTGCCACAGATAGTTCATGAAATTTGAAGCATTAATAGAGCAATTTGAAGCAAAGGAAAAAAAGATATCTTGAGCAACACATTCAGTGATAAGAGTCTCATTTAATGTATGCAAGTTCTTCCTCTCAACTCATTATATTTTGTTTATCAGCCATAATCACTAACTTCAACTACCATTGCATCAAATCTTTCCATTCCCTTGATATCAGCTTTCTATCCCCTTTTAAGACTCTCAAAGTGATCTTTTATAAGTTTAAAGAAAGGCATGACCTCAGTTAAATAACATTCTTTCATTTGCTCAAAACCCCTTTCTCCTTCCTTTATACCAAATGGGTGTGATCCTTTTCTTTCAAGTTTTCTCAAAATCAACAAATAGTTGAAATATAACATATTGGCTAATTAAGGTCTTGCTTTTTGTGGCAATTGTTCTAGGAACAAGATGCATTGGTGTATTAGGAGGATACACACGCTTCTAGGCATTTTCCAGGGAGGGTTTGTTTCAACAATATTTTCAAATTTTCTCGCTATCTAAATCCTTTCCGTAAAAACTTGTTCGGGAGTCAACAATGTCTGAGGCTTAAACATGTTCAAGGAAATCCAGTTTTCCTTCTTGTAATCATGGGGAGTGATAATTATTTTTTTCTCTTTGCATTTAGGATTATCTAATTTTTTATTCATCCTTTCCCAGTGACTTCATCCCACTTTATCTTCCTCAAGGCACTCAATGCAACTAGGTTTCTGCCTAGGTTTAAGTTAAGAATCCTACCATCATAGATCACACTTTTGAGCGCTTTTAGCTATCTTCAGTACTCGTGGTTGGGTTTATCAATAATGGGAATACCTATGCTTATCGCTAGAACTTATGTTTAGTGATCATGTGAAAGGGGCCTCAATGGTGTTTCCTTGTATGTACAACTTGTTTTCAAGTTTGTTTTTCAAAGTTTTCAGATTAGAAAATCTCTCAAGAGTTTTGATTCCTTTGCATTAAATTCTTGCTTAAGCATTTTCACATTTTCTTGAAGTTCTTGCTTTTGCTTAGCAGTTTTAGAAAGTTTTTCTGCAAGGAATTTAATTCTTGTTTCAATACTTCTTCTCTAAAATTACTTTTTCTAAGGACTGTACGCACTTGGTCATCCATTTCCCGCCACGCAGTGGTCAACTCAAATTTAGCACGTTGTTCATAAATAGCAACACGTTCTTTATAGGCATTTAGTCTTAAATTACGAATCATCGTGGCATGCGCTGTATTCATCAAAAACATAGTCATTGTTGCCGCGAAGATGCATCACTTGGTACACCTTCACTTTCACTTTTGTTTCATCGTATTGACATATGGGATAATATCGATATTACCCATATTTTCAACATTTGATTCAATAGTTTCAGTTGAATGAACTTTGTCATGCATCCTTTGCACACGATTATCGTGATAGTTTAATACCTCTAGATGAGTTTGTCTTGGGATGGGCCTAGTGGTGAAGAAGAGACCTTTGGGAGAAACCATTGAGAAATGCTAGCCATAAAAAATTATGTGCCGTGAGGGTCCATCATCCACATCAGTCGTATATCACAATCGAATTTGAAAGGCATTCGATGATTGTGACCTATCTCCCTAATAGGCTGCTCATCCACATCTGCATCATTGGTCTTGCATTGCCTCAGCTAGAAACATCAATTCCTCTTCATCCAAAGAAGCAAAGACCATTGTCCCGAGCTTGTACCAGCAAAGATCTTATCTCTCGGCATCAAGATTCTCCGGATGCTTGAGATGTGCGCTTCTGCAATGTATCCCTCACCACCACGCTATAGCATTTGATCGGGTTTAGCTTGACCTTGGTTACCATTCCTTCCTCGATTCTGACAGCTAACATAACTCTACCAAATTCTCCACCTCTTCCCTCGATCATACCGCCTTTCCCGAATCGGTTGCACCACCATCCTTCCATCTTAACAAAGGCTTGACTGTGGGTTAGATGATGTTCTCGAGGTTGTTGTTGGTCAGGAGAGAATCATGTTTGACTAACGTAAGAGCTAGTTGATTAATGAAGTTACCACGCAGTGCATCAAGACGCCTGTTTGAACATAGGATCGAATGAGTTTAGATTACCATTACTCAAGGGTATGACTTGTGAAGCTTTGTTGTGATTCCTATGTTTGAGAGAAGGCAAATTGAGTCATTAGACGAGCTTGTTCTCCCGTTGGTTTTGAACTGATTGAGAATCAATTTTTCAAACATAGCATGTCTCTATTCTCAAGGAGAAGCATATAGTTGCTCATAGTTTGTATTCTTCAATCCTTTAGTGAGCTTCAAATAAGTGACAAACTTGTGCCATTCGGGATTCATGTTGTTCACAAATTTTGAGTTCAACTTAATGTTAGGCATAGTCATTCTGATGTTCCTCATGTCATTCACTAACTTATGAAATCTCACATAGTACTCATAGACATTCTCATCTGGTTTCATCTTGAAGTGTTCAAATTCGCCATAGAGTTGGGATTCTCTCTGCCTTCCATAGTTAATTCTCAACCTCGAGAGAAGCATCTTAACATTATCCCAAACGCTTTGCATCGTGTTGTGATTGATCGGCTTGTAGATGTCTTTAGGAAGACCTTGAAGAACAATGTTTGAAGCCCTCGAGACCGTGATCAATCTCTTTTTTCTCCCTATCATCAAGCTTCATCATACATTTTAGGTCTCATTCCATTCCAGAAACAGAGTACCATCTTCATTAGGATCAAGTATGTTCTCTAGTCGTCCTCAACTCGATATGGTCCTTCATCAATGGATTTGAGAATGTTGACACCATTTTCCTTCCAAGGCAAGCATAACTGGTCCTGTTCTAACAGTTCAGCCCCAAGCTTGAATTCTAGCATTCCACTCCAAATTGCTTGAACATCCTCTCTAAAGGGAGATGATAGTAGGAACGTTGGCTGACATGTTACAGATAATACGTGGATTTTATAACTCTATGATTAAACCGAGAAATAGATTCTTTCACGGTATTTTACTAAATCAAGAGAAAACCGTAAACAATCACCCAAGTCGCTAAGATAATGCACCAAGTCGCTAACACTTAATTCGCTACACCACTAAGTCACTAGAGTCCCAAGTCTCGCATAAATGCAAGTCGCTAAGTAGTAACTCGCTAAGGCTCAAGTCGCTAGCAAAATTTTGGCAGAAATTCGCTACTCAAGTCGCTAAAGATACAAGTCGCTAAAGAGCAACTCGGCACAATTAAGTCAGCGCTACCCGTGAGCGAGAAATCCACTATTTGCATGTGAATCGCTAGATCTAAGTCGCTAGGTTTAAAACTGTAACTCGCTACAAATTTGTAAAGCAAGTCGCCATTTAAGAAGTATTCCGTGTGTTAAGTCGCTAGCAAGAAAAACCACATAAACATCACTTTTCAATCCAAAACAACCCAACCAAGATGATTCAAGCTACCAAATGAAACCTACACACTTGTGATGATTCTAAACATAAAAGTACTAACAAAATCCAAACTTAACACAAGAAATCAACCAAATGATGCACAAACCACTAAACTTTTTCAAACTCAAAAACCACCTAAAACCACTAGAAATCCAAAGATGTGCAAGATATGATCTAACCATGGCTCTTGATACCAATTTTAGATATAAGTTTTCACATACACATCAAACCATAACAACAAGGTGGCGATTAAGTGGAATTCTAGAGAGAGAAAGTTAGAGGTTTAGGGAACTTTTAGTGAGAGAAAGAAAATTCTTATTATGAGCTCCAAATCTCTACCTTGGGAGGTAGAGAGTATTTATAGTCTTACATAAAATGCCACACAACGGTCTGTGGATCAGGCATACAAAGGGTAAAGACCTGGCCCGCCCTCCACGGTGTTACTAAACTAAATACTACTTTAACTAAATATAACTATGACTACGGGCATTCTAACGATTACATATACTTGAGGTGACCGACTCTTTAATACCGGGAATTTCTAATTCCTAACAATATCTTCCATTGTGAGTACGTTTGGTGCGTTAACGTTTTCCATTGTGACGTCCATATTGTGATTTGAAAGATATTGAGCCAAAAGAACCAACATATCGAAAGACATTACGCTAGTCAAAAAGGTTGATTTATCATTCAATTATCAATATGTTATGTTAATGAATGTTACGAAATCCAATGTCACGGTTTGTCCAATAGTCCAAAGTAGTTGTGATAAGTTTCACGGAGTATATTAATTTTGAATTTTAAAGTCCAATTTTCACCATTCACACAACATTTTAACCATTATATAGCTTATTAGTGACATTTTGGTTTTGCGATGTTACTAAGTTATTTATTTACAAGTATATACGCTCACAATTCATAAGTGAGGTTGTACAAGGCTTTGCTTAAAAATGCAAGCTTATACAGAAACAAAGGTGTGACCATACGTTTAGACATAAGCTTATGTAGGAGTTCCTCTTACGCTCAAAATTCCATGTAGGAAAAAGCTTCCTTGGCATAAAGCTTTACGCCGTAAGCCGCATGTTCGCTATGTGCAAGGTTTACTCGTAAGAGGAACCTTATCGTGAAGACTTCAAGTTTCGACATCCTTCTCACATGATAATGCCAGAGTCCCCATGTAGAACTCCACGCTGTAAGAGTTACGCTGCAAGATTTCTCTTACGCTGTAACCTTCTACCGCCAGTAGGGTAATCCTTAAGCCGTAGAGTTCCAATCTTAACCTTGATTCCGATTTTTCACGCCAGAAAACCTAAATAAATTCATCATATCATTTCCATTAACACATTATTCAACCTCTATCAAGATCACAAGTTATCACAAATTTTAAGATGGTTACGCTATAGTTTGCTTTATGCGTGAACTTAAAACCATAGGGATTCAAATTATAATGCTGCAAAGATCTCAACCATAGGAATCCAAACTCAAACTACTCCCATGGGACAACATAGAAGCTATGTGAGACGTTTCCAACAAGTTTTAACATCTAACACCTCAAGAATCAACGATACCTCCATTTCAACGACGTAAACCCTCAAAAGTTTAATTTTGCAAAATTCAAGTGTCTGGTAAGATCTGCTGTTATTGGTTAATTAAGCATATTTCAAACACATTACAAGCCTCTAATTAGACGTAACCACTCATAGAATACCCAATTATCAACATAAACCCTAATTATGAATAAGTGATAAAAACAGCTTCCGGGTAAGTTTTTATGATGAAAATGGTTTAAAGACTTGATATAAACTTTGAAAACACAACCTATTACATCAAAAACACTCCATGGTGATTTCATTATTCATAATGCCATGTAGAATATAAAAATCACTACAAGCTCAAAATCTAACCGCTAGATTGCATACGCTTAAAACCATTGTTTTAAAATCACTCAATGATGCTTAAATCACTCTCTACAGTTCAAAAGTTTGAACCACTTGGATTGCTGGTTTGAATATAGGCGAGGATGATGGTGGTTGTGGTATTAATTGTATGAAATAAATGTAGTAAGGAAATTAGGTGGAAGAGTTTTGAAAAAAAATAAGTATAAGCATTTGACAACATTGGCCCCTCCACCTTTTAACCATTTTCATATCCATAGCCCATAACTTCCATTTTGGTTAAGTAAAGATGATATTTGAAAGAAACTTAATGACAGCCCTCGAATTTTGGAAATATTGGAAATTTCATAAGTTCGAGTCCGGTGGAGTGTCAAGAAATCAGAAACGTGATCCACCATTATCAAAGATACTACCATTAATTGCAAATATGTAAGTACAAGGTTTTATGAAACATAAAATATTTTAGTGATTCTCCCCTACCACTGTTCGGAAAATTTGGAAAAGTTTGATAGAACAAAGTGTTGACGGAAGTTTTGTACTTGCAATGTTTGAAAGAAATTAGATAGAAGAATATTTTTGTATTTTATTAGATTCTATATTTTTATATTTATGTTTTTGAAAAATTTATTTACAAAAGAGGTTTTGGTGTTCGTAACATATTGGATTTCACAAACACATCAAACCATGATCACAAGAGGCGTACACAATGATGTTTTAGAGAGAGAAATTGTTAGAGGTTTGGGAACTTAGTGAGAGAAAATGAAAATCTTATTATAGATTCAAACTCTACCTGGGAGGTAGAGTATTTATAGTCTTACATAAACGCCACCTACGGCCGTGGATCGTGCATACAATGGGTAAAGACCATCTGGCCCCTCCACGGTGTTACTAAACTAAATACTACTTAACTTTAAATTACTACGATCGAAGCTTTCTAACCATTACATATACTTGAGGTGACCAAACTTTAATAACTGGATTTCTAAATCCTAACAATCTCCCCTGGGGGAGGTCACCTCAAATTACAAATGAATACAAACAGATATTATAATAGATTGTCTTTGATTTTGATTAAGTTCTTGTCAAAGCTCTAGTCTTTGATTCTTCATATTGCATGTTTGGATAATTCAAGTGGAGGTCTTTAATCGATCCACGGATAATGAGTTTGAAAGCCTTTGAGATCATCACTATCATACCACTCATCCTTGTGGTGTTGGTATTATGTGATGTTGTGACATTAGGACCGACATGCTCACATTCTGGATCATGATTACTTCTTATCGAGTAGCGAAGCTTTTGTTGATTCATGATATTGTCGCTAGCCAGAAGGTAAGGCATGGAATGAAAATATCGAGTCATTGATGCACTAATCATGATTTCTTTGAATGAATGTGATGTATGAGCATGCTGCTATGGATTGACCTCTATTCGATCATTTGCAACGCCGCCGCATTCGATACAACAAGCTAGTTATTAAAGTTTAATTTAAAGTGTCCTTGATCACTTTCGCTGAATTGAGGTACACGCCCACTTCCTCCTCGCTGATTAGTACAAGTACTTCCCCGTGGATCGTGCATATTCAAGAATCTCCTGGATGGTTTCAAGTACTGCCTCTAGTCGTTTTCAAACCGAACGCCTCAAAGAAGACAACACGGAGTGAGTGAACCAAATAATTGAGATTCACCGATTGATGAAAAGAGATTTGAAAACAATCGTAATTGCTCAATAAAGTGTTTTTTGCAATACAACGAAGGTTTTAAAGAAAATCAATTATCAATCATAAACACCTTTTATTTTGAAATATTAGTACATAGTCGATGCGCTAAAGAAAAGAGTTTTAAGCACAACGACCGTTTTCAAAGGTATCCACAATCCAAAACCTCGAACTGTGATTGATTCATAATTATGAATCTTCCCATTGTTTCTCTCGTCAGTCACATGGTTGATCTATTGGATAGATCTCACATGCCACCTACCAAGAGCTTGTTTGATGTTGGCTCTAATAGGCTTTCCATCTTCATTGTGAATATGTTTGCATATCACTCAGATGTTCTCGCAATACCAAAGATGTGCGTAGGACTCATAGATATAATCTCTTCCACATTTGTGAAAGAGTCTTCATAAGTGTCCTAATGAGATTTATTTGATGATCTCGGCTCTAGACTCAATGAGTGCACATTTGGTTCCTATTTCGAGACTAGGGAGAGGGTCTCCTTCAATATCAACACTCTAAGAGAAAGTCGATAGATAATGCCTACCCTCGTGGAGAATGAAACAAGTCCTTTAAGAGGAACTTGAGTGGTTTGGGAAGTTGAAGTGCAGCATGGCCACCGGGTCCATGACGCCTTGTCTTCAATACCGTTACCTTAGTAACCACTAGCATATGAATTGAACCCAAGCCGCCTCTAAGGTTGAATTATTGAGGGCTATTTATTTTCACCCTTTTTCACATTCAATTCTTTTTCATTCTTCAACCTTTTTCAGGTGCTTACCGAGACTTCATTACTAGAACCTTGTTGGGTTTATTCTAGCTCAGCTTGTCTCACCCCACTCTTCCCATATTCTCATTTTTTTTCCTTTTTTCATCATACCTAAAGACTTCTACACTATCTAGTGGATTGTCCCTGGGTAGATCCATCCTGCTCAAGCGATCATGGGAACAAATACCTAACCTTATCATCCTTATATCTGCCATTGGAACCAATTGAAAACCATTTTAAAAATCAATTTAGATACTTGTGATATATTATCAAAGCATTTTGTACCTGAATTGTTTTTTATATTTTTAGAAACAGAGCTCCCCTCAACATGTGATCAAGTATTTGAAATCGTTTTGGCACACGGAGGCAAGAGGAAGAATTAACTTCTTTGATTACCATTTGCTAAAAGATATCAACATCACTGACATTAAATCAAGTAGATAAAGCATATTAGAAGAATGAGGTTTTCATAAATTTGCTTCCCTCAATATGTGCCTCAGGTTTGAAAAGTTTTGCACATATTAGAAGGAACCTGCATTTAGAGACAAATCAATCACGTTTCAATTCTTTGTGGTTTGATAAAGATGCTCCCCTCAACATGTGCATGGAAAATTTGAAATCGTTTGGCACATGTGGGAGGAAAGCTTGCTAAACACTTATGAAACCATTTATCAAATTATCGCTTTAAATCCATTTAAATCACAAATTCTCCCTCGATCACAATTTTCAAATCATTTGAGATTTGTGATCTCTATAGATTTAAATTGATTTTGAAGGCTTTTAAGGAGAATTATGACTTGATTATGAAAAATATTTAACGATAAGGATCATTATGAGACTTTAAACTCCAATAACATGCATGAATATCTTTTGAAAGATAATAACAAAGGTCTTGTACCAATTGTATACAATAAAACATTGTTATTTTGATTATTCAAATAGACCTTTCTAACTTGTTTGAAAATACTCTTTTGATTTGAAATCATTCTCCCCCTCAATCAATGACATAGGTTGTTGATTGAGAGATTAATATTTTGACAAATGAAAAGCCGGATGATTTTCAAAAATAGAGTCCGGTATTTTCAAAGCAATTTTGTTTTCATTAGATGACAAATATTTTTCAGAAGAATCATTTGAAGGAAAAATACTTGAAAGGAAACATTTGTCTTTTAAGACAAACATTTGTTTTAGAATCAGAGAATGAGGTTTGAAATTTAAGATAAAGCATGGCTCGTTTTTCTTTGAAAAGCGGGTTACTACTTGAAATGACAATAAACCATTGTTTTTCTCTTTTCTCCCAAAATATTTTTTGATTTTTGATTTTGATTTTTTGAACATTCAACAACATCTAAACACTGTCATTTTTGAATGACAAGACAAAAGACCGAGATATTATCGAATCGAGAAAATGACAAAAGACAATATTTTTGAAATTTTTTCAAGATTTTCGTTTTATGGATTTTGAAAGTTTTATAATTTTCTATTTGCTTTTCGAATAAATATTTACAAGAGATAGATGAAGAAAGACCTTTACTCCTCGTCTTCCTCTTGAAGACGCTTGAGTGTTTCTCGGTTGAAGACTTTTAGACCAAGTCGTGGAGGATAAACTCAAACGCTCTGGAAGAGCTTTGGTGAAGATGTCTCCACTGGATATTCATCCTCACAAAATAGAGTTCCACCACACCTTTTCCACTTGCTCCCTCGATGAAATGATGTCAATGTCATGTGCTTTGCTTTTGAGTGTTGAACGTTGTTGCATGAGAGAGCAATAGCACTTTTATTATCACAGTAAGAGGGATTTTGTTGAATTCAAAGCCATAGTCGATAATTGAGATCTCATCCATAGGATTTGAGCACAACAAGATGACATGGCTATGTATTCACCGTAGAAAATAGAAGTACTCATTTGTTTCTTTTGAAGACCAAATCACAAGCTTATCACCCAAAAATCGAAAGCACCTCACGCATTTCTCGACGCAGTATCTTGACATCCTACATGATCAAGATGATAGGTCGTTAGTGACATACCGGGTGTCCTTCGGGTACCAAAGTCCCATATTGATGGTTCTTTGGAGATACCAAGACCCGCTTAACCGCCTAAGGTGCTTTTGGTAGGCTTAGCCTCGATATCTAGCACACATGCAAATACGTAACAAATGTCCGGTCCATCGGCGTGAGGTACATCGTGGATCCAATCATACTACGATATTTCATTTGGTCTACCATGATCCCCGAGTGGTCCTCATCTAGCTTTAGTATCAATCATGGGAGTGTCAACAGGGTGGTCACAAGAATCAAATCCAAATTTCTTTAAAATCTCATTTGCATATTTAGATTGATTTATAAAAATGCCTCCGGGACTTTGTAAAATTTGTAATCCCAAGAAAATGACATTTGTCCCATCATTGACATTTGAAATTTGGAACCCATTTCATTTGAAAACGATCACATTCATTGGGGTCAGTCGAGGCAAAGATAATATCATCAACATAAATTTAAATGTGAATTAAATGTTTCCTCGAATTTTCCGTGAACAATGTCGATCAATCGCTCCTTTGTCAATCCAAGAGATAGAAGAAACTTTGATAGAGTATCATACCATGCCCTTGGAGCTTGCTTCAAACCGTAAAGAGCTTTCTTCAAACAATAGAGCGGAGTAGGATGCCTGGATTCACAAAGCCTTCAAAGTTGGCTAACGTGACACTTCTTTAAGATCTCCAAGAAAAGCCGCTTTACATCCATCCGATAGACTACCATGTTCTTACTTGCGATTAGCCAAGAAGATTCCGATTGCCTCGATAAGAGCAATCGAGCAAATGATTCTTCAAAGTCAATACCCTCCTCTTGACGGTATCCTTTAGCAACTAATCGAGCCTTGTTCTTTAACACGTCACCATGCTCATCAAGTTTCACTTTGAAGATCCATTTTAGAAATGATCATAGCATAGTCGTGAGCAGGTACTAATTCCCATACATCTAGTCGATCAAACTCATGAATTTCTTCTTGCATGGCATTGAACCAACTGTCTTCATTCATGGCCGTTTTAACATCTTTTGGTTCGATCTTAGAGAGTACGGAGTTGAAGAAGCACCATAAGGCATCGGTTGCAAGTTGTTTACGAGTGGATAATGAACAGAAGGGTTTCCAATGATGTTGTCCAATGGATGATCATGTGTCCATTTTCTAAGGTGTTCATGTGGTTGTTGTTGAGGAATCGAAGTAGCGTAGTCGATGTCTCCGATGAAGATGGTTCTGATGATGATTCAGGAGCAAATATGTTTTCAAATGGGCATCTTTCGAGTAGCAAAGGGATTAACTTCATCATTGATGTACGTAAACATTTCCATGATGTACACGATGATGATGATTTGTTGATGAGACAAGGATGATCAACAAAGTTCTTGACTTAATGATATTGAAACCAGGGTTAACTTCATTCATGTGATAGAGCGTTCTCGCTGATGGAATTGACAGTATCATTAGCCTGCTCATAGTGTTCATCAAACATTGGATCAAATAATTTCTTTAAATCATCTTCTGAAGGAGGTACATAAGGAGTTTCTGGAAGGATTGGAAACAAGAGTAGAACCAATAGACTACTGATGATTTGAAGTGCGGTCCGTGAATCGGATTGTCCAGAGCCATTTGACCGTCACCATCAAACGTAACGTGAATTGTTTCCATGATATTTCGGTTCTTTTGTTGTAGATTCGTAATCCCTTCTTGTTTGGTGCATAACCTACAAAAACTCCAATGTCCGCTTTAGCTTTTAATTTGCCTAAATCTTGACCGCCATTGGATATCACAAAGCACCAAACACACGAAGGTAGGAGAGATAGGTTTTTGTTTGTGAACAAGTTCATATGGAGTTTTTCCATGAGAGGTATGAATAAGGGAACGCTTTTGGGTGTAGCAAGTAAGGCAATTGTCTTCCCCATAGAAACATTGGAACCTTTGAGTAAATCAAACATTGTTCTTGGGGCTTCCACAAGAGTTCGATTGCCTCTTCAACTACACCGCTCATGGAGGAGTTCGTGGAACACTTCTTTGATGACCGATTCCAACACTTTCATAAAATCAATTAAGTGTTTGTTAACAAACTCGCGCCCATTGTCCGCTCGAACAATTCTAACAATATTGTTAAGTCGAACTTGAAGTTGTTTGATAAGTTTGATGATGATATCCGAGTTTCATCCTTTGTCCTTAAAAACTTTACCCAAGTGAATCGAGAGTAATCATCAACAACAACTAAACATATTTCTTCCCATTTATCGCTTGCACTCTCATTGGTCCGCACAAATCCATATGAAGGGTATGAAGAACTTCCACATGTGAAGTTTATAGGTTTCGTTTATGGGCATATTTGCTTTTTCCCATTGGCATGAACAAAGATGATCTTTTTCATACTTTAATCAGGTAAACCTCAACTAAGTCCTTTCTCGAAAGATCATTGATGGTGCCGAGGTTCAAGTGATTGAGACGACGATGCCATAACCATGACTTTGTTTTAGAAGCCTTTGATAACAAGCAGATTGGAGAAGACTTCATCATATCTTCGATAGAAATGGTGTATAGGTTTGTGTCACGTGTTCCTCTAAAAGTTCCACACCATCAAGTTCTCTAACGAAGCAAGTATGTTTTCTAAAGGCCACTTCTAGATCGGAATCACAAAATTGACCAACAGAAAATAGATTATGACCAAGACCTTCAACATAATATACCCTAGAGATAACACTATCACCAACAACATAATCTCCATAACCCATAATAGCACCAAATGATCATTCCGAATCTAACAGCCCGATGAATTTACTCACGGTTCATGAGCCGGACCGTCTCCAAATATATGCTTGGAACAAAATCAGTCCGTACACCACGTAATCCATTTGAACGATCTCAATTGAACACGCACAAGAATGGATAACGATAATTGGGATCCCCATGCAAGAATGGGTTCCACTTGGTTAGTAACAGTGATTGGAACACCCACATCAAGAGTAGAAATAATGGAATCATCATAAATAGATGCAAAGTCGGTGTCCTCAGATTTGACCTATTCAAAGTATGTTCACTTCTTAAGGGAATAGTTCTACCAATAGGCATCCATTTTCTAGTGGGCATTATCTTAGCAAATTGAGGCAAAACTATTATTCTTATGGCCAAAAGGTATCCAATGATAACCTATATTATAAATTTTCTTCCCCTGGTTTCACCGTTAAAATCTTTGGCTTTTTGCCTCTTAGCTTGATTTTAGCATTAACAATTTTAATCGGGCATTTGACAAAGATTAGACAAAGCATTCACACCACATTCATGATTAGCAAATGTAAACCAAGCAATCATCATTACATGTTTTGCAAATAGTAGCAATTCAATTAATTACAAGATGCTTAGGCTAATACTAGAATCAACACGATTCGCTTTATTCTAAATTGTTCCTAGGTGGTCTTCTACTCTCTTCCAATGCACATTCCTAGCTTGCAAGGTCCTATCATTCTTGTATTGCCTGAGGCTTTGACCGCTTGCTTTGGTGTCACTTACCCTTCAGAGGGAATTGAACATTAGTTATTTTGCTACTTTTGCATTCCCGAACTAGAAGTGAGGATCCTAACTACGAAGGCACATTGAAATTCACTTTCTTAATGCTGGGCATAGAATGGTTTGTATACTTAGCACTAGGCATGGAACAAGGCATCACAGCTTTATCTTTTGCACCTAAGGATTTAGGACATGTTGATATTAAACATTCTAACATCTGAGATCTTGGCACTAATGCAAGCAAACCTAATTTCACTATCAAGTGGCTTATTAATGAAGTCCTCTTCAACAATCTCACGAAGACATTCAAGACTATCCTTAAGATGAGCAAGATAATTATGAAATACAAGTTCATTATTCCTAAGATGAGGAGGAATATATTTAACTGCCATGATATTTGGTACCGCTAGATGACTTTGATGCAACATTCTCATTAAAGACAAGTGGCATTTTCCCATTTCCCGACTCTCGTGATTCTCAATTTCCTTTTGTAAAGACGTTATTTTTCGTTGTTTTGTCACGGTGACTTTCATTGAATCATATAACTCTTTAAAGTGTCGTTTAACCTTTTCATTTTCTTCTAGAAAACTCTCATTTTCCTTTTGTAAGGCATTAACCAAGTTTTGAAGATGAAAAGTTTGAGAACTCTGAGAATCTAAAGGAGGAGGCATTTGGGAGCCCGTCACATTGTTCTTTTCACCCTTTAATTGAGAGATTTGGGCTATCAACTTTCTGATGGTGTTACAATGAGCTCTAACTGCTCATCACGCTTAATTTCAAAATCTGATCAAATTGTGAGCATCCAAGGATGTCTTGATATTTGAGGTTTTAAATTTTTTTAGATGTTGATATTTTAATTGTAAATCAAAATGCTCAACTTCCAATTTAGAAAAATGTTTACCAAATTATCATGATCATCCCGTTCAATTTTCTCATGCAATTTAGAATTAGTTTTTTCAAGCTCAATGACAGGATCATGGGAGACTTGTTAAATGATAATCATGAAATTGAGAAGCATTAATGGAACAATTCAGAAGTGATGTAAAAACATATCTTGAGTAATACATTCTAAATAAGATTCTCATTCAAGGTATGCAAGTTCTTCCTCTCAATCTCATTATATTTTAATTCTCGCCCATAGTCACTAACCTCAACTATCATTGCATCAAATTCCTTTTCCATTTCTTTAATATCCTAATCCATCCCTTTTAAGACTCTCAAATTGACCTTTAATTGTTTAAAGAAAAGGCATGACTTTAGTTAAATAGCATTCTTTAGTTTGCTCAAAACCCTTTTCCCCTTTAGTTATCCCAGTGGGTGTGATCCTTTTCTTACAAGTTTTCTCAAAATCAACAAATAGTTGAAAAATAACATATTGACCGATTAAGGTCTTGCTCTTAGTGGCAATAGTTCTAGGAACTAAGTGCATTGGTGTATTGGAGGATAAAGGGTGTGAAGCATTCTCCCAAGGGGGATTCTTTTTTCAACAAACTCATCAAAATTTTTTATCCATATCCTTTCCAAAACTTGTTCTGTGGGTCACTGTTTGAGGTTAAACTTGTTAAAGGCAATCCAGCTTTCCTTAGTGTAGTTGGGTGTTTTATAATTATTTTCTTTTCTATGCATAAAGGGATCTTAAGCTTTTCATCCAATTTCTTTCTAGTACTTCTTCAATTTCTTATCTTCCTCGCATTCTCACGCAACTAGGTTTCGTCTAGGCTTAAGGATTTCATTGCCATCATAGATTACCTTATGAGCGCTTCTAGCTTTTAATTACCCTTAGGTTTGTTCCATCAACTAAGGGAATACTATGCTTATCGCTTAGAACTCTATGCTTAGTGATCATGTGAGCAAATCAATGGTGTTTCCTTGTATGACAACTTGTTTTCAAGTTTGTTTTTCAAAGTTTTAGATTGGAAAATCATTTAAGAGTTTTGATTCCTTGGCATTAAATTCTTGCTTAAGCACTTTCACATTTTCTTGAAGTTCTTGTTTTTGCTTAGCCGTTTTGTGAAGCTTTTCTTTTAAGGAATTTAACTCTTGTTTTAATATTTCTTCTCAAATTACTTTTTCTAATAATTGTAACGCATTTGGTCATCCATCTCCTCGCCACGGGTAGTTAACTCAAACTTAGCACGTTGTTCATAAATAGCAACTTGTTCTTTATAGGTTTTCAGTTCAGAGATAATGTAATCATAAGGGCACATGCAGTGTGTATTCATCAAAGAATAGTCATATTGACCGCATTAGATGCATCACTTGGTACAACATCACTTTCACTTTGTTTCACATATTGATCATATGGGACAATATTGATATTACCCATATTTTCAATATATGATTCAATAGTTTCTCTGATTGTACTTTGTCATGTATCTTTTGTCATCAACATTATCGTATAGTTTTAATACCTCTAAGATGATTGATTCTTTGATGGACCAACTTTTGGTGGTGAGGAGACCTTTGAGAGACCATGGAGAAATGCTAGCCATGAAAATTGTTTGTGCACTAGGTTCATCATCAACATCGAGTCGTATGCATCAAATCACGACTTGAAAGGCATTCGATGATTGTGACCTATCTCCTAATTGGCCGCCATCCACATCCGCATCATATGTCTTGGCATTGCCCCTCAACAAGAAACAACAGCTCCTCTTCATCCAACACAGCCCATTATCCCGAGCTTGCAAAAGTAACATCTTGTCTCTCAAGTACTCTTCATTTTGTGGGCGCTGGAGATGTGCGTTTCTAGCAATATGTCCCTCACCACCACATTGTAGCACTTGATCGGCTTTGCTTGTCCTTGATTCCCATTCCTTCCCCTATTCTGATTTACCTCATATCCTCTACCAACTCTTCCCCTGTTCATATCGACTTTCTTGGAACCGGTTGCACCATAACCTTCCCATCTCTCGACAGTGTTTGATTGTGTGGATTGATGTCGCTCGAGGTTATTGTTGTGGGGAGAGTTCATGTTTTGACTAACCATGAGAGACTTGATTAATGAAGTTTCCCATGAGTGTGTTTGAGTCGAGGCTTATAGGTGGATCAGAATGAGTTTGTGATTACCATTACCCATGGGTATGACTTGAGAAGCTTTGGTGGTAATTCCAACATTGAGTAAAAGTCAGAGAGTCATTTGATCTAAGTGTTTCTCCCCTCGTTAGATTTGGATCTGCTTCAAGAATCCTTTTTCAAACATAGCATGTCTCTCATTCTCAAGAAGGAAGGCATAGAGTTGCTCATAGTTTGTATTCTTCAATCCTTTGGTTAGCTTCACAGAGGTGACAAACTTTTGCCATTCGGGGATTCATGTTGTTCACAAACTTGAGTTCAGTCAATGTTTGGCATAGTCATTTTGATGTTCCTCATGTCATTCACAAGCTTGTGGAATCTCACATAATATTCATAGACACTCTCTCTCGGGTTTCATCTTGAAGTGCTCAAATTCATCATACAAGTTGGGATTCTCTCGCCTTCCTTAGTTAATTCGTAACCTCGAGAGAAGCATCTTGACATTATCCCAAACGCCTTGGCTTCAGTTGTTGTGATTGATAAGCTTGTAGATGTCTTTTGGAAGACCTTGGAATAATGTTTGAAGCCCTCGAGACGCGATCGATCTCTTTTTCTCCTTATCATCGAAGCTCATCATACATTTTTGGTCCTGGCCCAATCCAAAGATCATGGTTCCATTCAGTATTAATTATGTCTCTTGTAGTCTCTCAACTCGATAAGGTCCTTCATCAATGGATTTGAGTATGTTGACTCCATTTTCCTTTCCAAGACAAGATAATCTAATTCGCTTGAGCCCAAGAGTCGTAGTCACTCGGCTGCTAATGGTGGATCGAGTATCTCAACCAAATGCTTGAACATCCTCGAATGCTGAGATGATTGTAGATACATTGGTAGACATGTTTACGATTTCACGGATTTTATAACTCTATGATTAAACCGGAAATAGATTCTTTCACCTGATTTACTAAATCAAGAGAAAACCGTGATTAGAAAACAAAAGTTCAACCAAGTCGCAAGTAACTTGAACCAAGTCATACACCAAGTCGCTAAGTAGCAACTCACTAAACTCAAGTCACTGGGTGAATCAAGTCGCTAAGCACAAGTCTCTAAGACCTAAGTTACAACACAAGTCGCTAGCACCAAATCGCTAAGCGCATAAGTCGCTTAAAGAGCAACTCGCTAAGCATCCAAGTCGCTAATGTCAAGTCGCCGAGAACAATAAGTACAAGTCGCTAGAATAAATGAAAGCAAGTCGCTAACCCCCACCAAGTCGCTAAATGAGTGGAGAATCCACTAACTTGTACTATTTGCTCTGGCTTGTCTCAATAGACAAGTCGCCACGACTAACACTACAACTCGCTAAAATTACCAAGCAGTCGCTACTAAGAAATTCACAACGAGACTAAGTCGCTAGCTTTGAAAAACTTCAAAACACACTTTTCAATCCAAAACAACCCAACCACAAATGATTCAAGCTTTCCAAATCAAAACCCAAACACTTACAATGATTCTAAACACTAAAGTACACTCAAAATTCAAACTTTAACACAAGAAATGATACAAATGATGCAAAAACCACTAAACTTTTTCAAACTCAAATACCATCTAAAACCACTAGAAATCCAAGGATATGTAAAGAGATGATCAAACCATGACTCTTGATACCAATTGTAACATATTGGATTTCACAAACACATCAAAACCATGATCACAATAGGCGACATATTGATATTTTAGAGAGAGAAATAGTTAGAGGTTTAGAACTTAGTGAGAGAAAGTGAAAATTTATTATGAGCTCCAACACTCTACCTTGGAAGGTAGAGAGTATTTATAGTCTTACATAAAACGCCA
>OU343219.1:82558941-82591696 GCA_910596185.1 Chrysanthemum makinoi | reverse complement strand
GTGATTCCAACATCTCCCCCTCAATATATATGAATGTAAACGGTGAAGGCGTTGATGTAATAGTAGCTTTGACGTCTTCTGACATTCTTTTTTTTCTTGTGAGAATGAATTTGCCTTGATTCGAACAATCTCCCCAGTGGAAGAGATAGTTATCTTTAACAGTTATGCTTTGACGTCATCTTGTAACTTTGTTCTTGATCATGTTCTTGTGGTGAAAGTGATAGTATGTTTTTGTCTGCCTCAGGTCTGCTTCGCTGCTCCAGTGTGTCCACGTCATTCTTCAACATGCTCACACGCTCTTTGACGTTGGAAATCCAATACTGATGAGTTTCTTTAAGTCTTTGACTTTTGTAGATTCTTTTTGTTTGACGAAGAATCATTCTGACTGTTTGTGTGCATTGAGATAGAACTTCCTTAGTGATGATGTTGGCGTGAGCATGAGAAGATCTTCACTCCATCCCGCTCCGGAGCTTCCATAAGAAGAAAACATTGTCAAACGGTTAGTATAAGCGGGTTCCGGCACTTACAAGTTTGAACTTCGAGAGTGTCAACAGCATAGTGTGAGGACCCAACTCTAATTCTTACAAAGGCCGTTCCTGAACTGGAGTCCCCACAATGTAGATAACGCGATGTACCGAAGTACATCTATCATTCAGATGAGTCGCTGAGGTACACCGAAGCATCACCTCACGACTGTAGACCGTTTGAGACACACTCCGCGTAATCCATGGGGAGTTACCGAAGTGACCTGCTGACAGGGCTGTTTGATGTTGACCCTGGCAGGAGTTTCCATTCAATCACTGAGGATCACAGATGTGAACCTCTCATAAATGTTCTCGACAGATTGCTAAGATCTGTGAAGGACTCGATATGAACCACTGATGATCTTATTAGTTGATCATCAAGTGATTAAATGTCAAGTGTTCCTAAGAGATCTTTTGATGAATCTCGTGGCTCTAGACTCAATAGTGCGTTTTTGTTTTCCTGAGCGGAGACTAGGGAGAGGGTCTCCTTCTTCAATACCAGCAATCTCTAAGAGAAAGCCGATAGTTTACGTAGGGTTCCCTGTGAGAATGAAACAAGCTTCTGTTGAGAGAAACTTGAGTGGATAAGAAGGTTTAGTGCATGCGTCACTGGGTCCATGACGACTTTTAATCTTCAATACCGGCGTCACTAAGTGACAACCAGTAGCATATGAATTGAACCCGTTGTCTGCCCTAAGTTGAATAATCTGGAGGGCTATTTCTTTTCACCCTTTTTCTTTGCATTTCTTTTTAATTCTTCAACTCCTTCTTTCTCCGATTCTCATTTTCTCTTTTTTTACAATCATGCCTAAGGACTTCTAACACTAACTATTTGTAGTGTCCTTGGGTATCCCCTCCGGCTCTGGCGGATCATAGGACGGTTATTCCTAACCTTAGTCACCTTATAACTCCATGACTAACCTATGTTTGCCATTAAAACCACTGTATGAAAAAAAATGTCTCTCAAAGGTTTGTTAATGAAAAACATGTTTGAACCATTGTGAGAGATGATGTTTTGCATAAATACTCCCCTCCACATGTGCTTAATAGTTTTAATGGTTAAATGCACAGTGAGGAAAGAGCGCGCACTTTTTTGAATTGATCCACTGAAGATAGACAATCCCCCGCGAGACACGGTTACGTTGCATAGTTAAAGAGTTACATTGTCAGCTTTTAGGTGACAACTAGCTCTAATAACTACCTTGAAGGTGTAGACAAACCTTGGAAGGTTGTCAAACCCGTCAGAGTTCATGTCTATCAAAAGTTTCTCGAATGGTACATTCTACTCAGACAAGTCCTTTGCGAGACACGTTTACATCACTAGCGAACTAGCTTGAAATTATTACCCGTCAGGACAAGTCTTTTCGAGTTACTAACAGTTTAGTACCGTCAATTCGTTGGTTAAGTCTGAGGTACACAGATTCATTTGCATTTTGTACAACATATTTCTTATCACGTATTTTCTCCCCCTCAAAAATGGCATATTAAAGTGTTATTTTTGAAACGTTTGAGAATAAATATGACCATTTCGAGTGTTGCGGGAAGAATGACCACTGTGAACAATTTGTGAACAAAGTTTCAAATACTCCCCCTCAACAAGTGATATAAACGGTTGAGGTTTTGAAAGTCTTAAGGGAAGTACTTGTTCTTTTGAGCAAAACCTTGAAAAATGAAAGGTTTGATAGGTTTTACTCAAAAATAAGAAGCTTTCGCTCCTTTTATAAGGATTGTGGCACTGAAGCGTACCACAGGGTCCTTTCTTGACAATTACGGGTTGTACACTGTTATGTGTGCACAAGCCATATACATATATAATCATACATCCAAATTATGAAGGAAACAATTCAAGGGGTACCGGGAAGTGCAGTGATGTTCCCAGAGTGCGCGCAGGCGTTGAAAGCCGGTGATGTTTCTCCTGGTCGACCACCACATAGCTCTCCAATCGTCTGAACTGATCCTTCTGACAACCGTTCATCAATCATGGTGATGATCCTTCTCACATCCCTCCTTTCCTGAGAATTCCAGCGCTTACGAGACCCACTTTCAGGCGTATATCCTTCAACCTGTATGCTAATCCGTCCCTAACCAGCTTCAAAGTATGATCCCCGAATTTCTGAAGATCACTACACGCCATTAAGCAGTTTCTTTGAAGTTCACTGCGGTAAACAACTCCGAAAGGTTTGCTGATGAGCGTATATTGAGGTAGCTGATTGAGATCGTGAAGAGTAAGCATTGGGGAGTGAGTTGACACGCGTCTTAAGATTCAACAGCCATCTGGATATCTTCAACACGTTCTTTGATCACAATGCGTCTAATGAAGATGAGAACTGACTTGATAAATTCACGTTGAACTTCAGTCGAGAATTGTCTCATACGACCCTGTACTTGGCAAGGTACATGTCTTCGATGTCGTTGAGGGACAAGTTCTCAAAGTCAGCCTCGGAGAATCCATAGTCCTGTTCATCTTGTCGTTTGACTATGATATTCTTTAAGAATGAATAGTCCCACTTAGACTTGAGATCAATGTGTTTGATGGCCACGATGTCCTTAGAACTATACACTGCATGTTGAGACTTCTGAACCAGGCAGCTTCTGTAGTAGATTCTTCGGCGTTCAGGCCAATGATGAATCCCATACAATGCATCTTGGTCGTATGCTTGCACGTTGTCAGAAAACAAGTGATTTGCACGTTCCTCGATAGCTATGCAGTTTGAGTAAATAGCCGCTGGGAATGGAAGAGTCAATGATGTAGCGTATTTTCGCGAACCATCGCTACCGTGTAAGAGAAAATCCAGGTCTCTGTTGAAAAAGTATCGGAAGGGATCCGTGTTCGTCTGTTTGGCCAATGGTCGGTAGAGGTTTGGTCCAATCGGTGTAGTATGGAGGTTGTCCCTTTGTGTGAAGTCAATGTTTGCTTCCGGATTGAGCCAATCCATGTCGTTAGACATAGCTCGAGCGATGTTCTCAAGATGATATTCGACCTCGACAGCGCTTTCAGAGCTGTCTTTAAGAAGTTGGAATGCTTCATTCTTGATTCGCTTCAATTCAGATTTCGTCATTTTCTTCACATGGAACTTTTCTTGCAAAAGTTTTGCGTGCTCCAATGTAGAACCGTCTACCAATTCTTGACCTTCATCAGGGTAGGGAGTTTGATTGACAAGTGTGGAGAACCATTCAAACTCTTCGGTTTTATCGTCATCTAGCCATGAGACAACTCCAGGCTGAGTCGTCTTCTTCTTCTTTTTGGAAGGCCTTGATGATGATACTGGTTTCTGCACTTGTTTGGGTGAGGTGGGTTGTTGTCTGGGCTCAAGGACCTCTTCATCGTCACCACCCGTATACTCAAAGTAATCACCTGTTTTATGAGTCACGGGTGGTAACTCGGAATCGTCCCGAGGTTTATCAGTAGAAGACCGAGGTGGAGGAGACTTTTGTTGAGAAGAAGTTCGTGGTTGAGGAGGTGGCATAGAGGTAGATTTACCAGACTGCTTCTGACGTTTAGGTGCAGAATCCTTATCCTTATCATCGTCATCTCTTGGTCGTTTGGGTTGATCGGCTGACTCCTTGCATGATGATCTGAGTTGAAAATCAAGTAGATTTTCGAAAAATTTAGCTTCATCCGAAGTAAACGTTCCAGATCGCTTTGACATTTGTATCACAAGTTTAGCGATTAACTCAGATTCAGAGAGATCAGCTTCTTTGGCCATTGTATTTTTAACCAATGCTACGATGTTAGGGGTGAGTTGTCTGGAAAATATTTCTCTAGTCACACCGGGGACAGTGTCAAGAAGAAACTTGTGAGTATGATCTCTTGCTGTCTTTTCCAGTTCCTTTTGGATTTTAGGAACGATATCCTGAAGGTACTTGTTAGTGTAACCTTCGATCATTTCGTTCAGTTCCTCTTTACGATGACTCTTCATGAACTTCTGAACAAATTCCCTTTCTTTCTCCATCTTGTCATGCTCGTCATACATATGCTGTATGTGATCAGCAAAGAAATTTAGCTTTTTGTAGAGCACGTTTTTCTTTCTGACTTGTTTGACAGCTTTGTGAATTCGTTTATGAGCTTGAGAAATCCAAGATCGAGGTGGTTTCTTCACAGATTTGGATGATGATTTTGTTGATCTTTTGATGGTGGTGGTGATGAGTGAGATGAAGAATCTGATGAGGAGGGGACATGAGGAGATTCCGGGTCCTTTGGAGGTGCAGAAGTATCCTCCTTGGAACGAGTTGGACTGTTGAGAAGAAAGTCATCATAATCTTCTTCGTCATCATGTCCAGTTTTAGCCTTTTCTTCCGTCTGTTCCTTAGCTTCTTCATCAGTTTTCTCTTTCTCAGTCTTATTTTTTTCTGGTTCCTCAATGTTAAGATCAGTAGACTCCTTCACAAGCGTTTGTTGTTGCACAAAGTGGTGGCACCAGATCCCTTATCTGGTTGATTAACCGCATCAGGACCTGGTGAAGAGTGGACAGCACCACTCGATCCTCCGGGGCCACCCATTTGATCTTTTGCAAATTCTTCAGCCTTTTGAATTTGTCTAACTAATTTAAACTTCTTCCTGTAGGATTGATTCAGTTGCTCTTCTTCTTCTTCAGAGCTTTCATCATGAGACTCAAGTACAGGAGTCTTTCCTTTTCCATGTTCGGCTATTGGACTTGTAGATTTAGCTGCTGGAGGAGGGGATACGGTTGCAGATTCAGAGAAGGTAATCTCTTCATCTGTGTCAGTACCCTCAGAGCTTTCGTCCACAAGCTTTCTTTGCGGTTCGGGTTTGGGAATTGGGATGGGAGCAGCTTCCTTAGATGGAACAGTCCTCTTTGAAGGAGGGTTCCTCTTGGGTAACTTCCTTTGACTCACCTTGTACTTCCTGCACTTCCTCTTTTGGTTCTCCTTACAGGTGTTCCAGAAGATTTTGCGTCGAGATGACCAACTTTGCCTTGTCTGACTGCTTCCAGATACCTTTGTACGTTCGAGCTTTCTGACATCTTCAGTTAGAAGGAAATCTGGTAGCACAGCACCTTGTTTCTTTGTAGACGTTTCCTTGATTCTAACAGATAGAATGGGTTCCGTCAACATGTCGTGATTGTTGGGGTCATTGAGCCTCTTGGGAATGTCAGGATGAAGTCCAAGTGCTCTCTGGATCAACCATTTTGTATATCTGATGTAGGGAATCTTTGAGCCAAGTTTGTTGAGAAATGACATCATGTCATCCCAAATCAGAGCTTCGATAGCGATGTGTTTCTTGTTGACCAATGCCCAGAATATTTGCAGTTCCATGAGCTTAGGGTGCTCATAGCCGCTGTCACGACCAGAAACAGACTTGGTGATGATCATGTAGAGTGTTCTCCAGGGTTGAGGAATACTCTTAAGCTCTACGTGAGAATGCTTGGTGATTACTCCTGTAGCCTCGTCATAACCGATATTGATTAAGAATTGGAGAGTGAGCTCTTCAGCATGTGTATATAGTTTGGTTGGATCGACATCAGGAATTAGGAGAACAGCCCTTAAGTCTGCAGGTGTAATGGTGACTTGTTTGTGATTCAGAGTCACCGTCACAGCAGTTTGTCCTTTGACCCTTTCCATAGTGTTCCAGAACTGTTGGATGTAGATCTCAGGAACAGTTGCAGAGTGTGAAAGCATGTTCTGATACGGATGAGTCCTCAGAATGTCAATAGCAATTAAACATGAAGATTCAGAGCAAGTGAGGTTGTCAAAGTCAACACGGAGATTATTCTTTTCTATCTTCATTGGATAGCCATGAGGATAGATATCAGCAATGGAGAGAACTTCATGTGCATCCATATTCATTTGTTCAGCCATGTCGTGATCTGAAATAACATTAGCCAAAAGAACCCACATATCGAAAGACATAATGTTAGTCAACAGAAGGTCTTATTGTCTAGTTATTGAATGTACCGTGTCAATGATTGTTACGAGTCCTAAGTCACTTGTATATTCAATAGTCCAATGACGTCGTGAAATGTTTCGTGAGTTAGTTAACTTTAAGTTTTAAAGTTTATTTTATCACTTATTGTTCACAACATATCAAACGATTTCAATTTATTAGTGACATTTTAGGATTCGTGATGATATGATTAGTTTATTTACAAGTTTGTACACGTAACAATTCATAACGAAGGTATGATCACGGCTTATGCGTAGGATTGGTAAAGTTATGCGTAGACAGGAATGATATATGCGTAGGCGTAAACTTACGCGTAGGAAAAAAGAGACCTTATGCGTAGAGCTTATGCGTAGGCATATATTAACCTTACGCGTAAGGCTACTCGTAAGAGTTGACCTTATGCGTAGAGGTCACTGTTTACGCATATCCTTCACAGGATACGCGTAGTCCCATATGTAGAACCTTATGCGTAGAAGCTACGCGTAAGACAAATCTTACGCATAACAAGCTACGCGTAAGGTGATCCTTATGCGTAGGCGTATATTAACCTTGATTCTGAATATTTAGTGTTGCAAGCCTGAAATAAAGCATCAATGTTAAACACATAACATTCATATTATGACAGATCAAAACACATTTGGACAGTTAAAACAGTTACGCGTAGAACTGCATACGCGTAGTCTAAACCCTAAATCTACGCGTATGAGATCTAGCCATGGAATATGCACCAAAGTTTTTCTGGTTTATCTTAGATGCTGTGAGAGCATAATGACCAGTTTTAACATTAATTTGCAGTGAATCAAAAATACCCAATCTTAAGAACCTTAAACCCTAATTTCAAATTGTTAACCAATTCGTGTTTCTGGTGGTTTATAGACCTTGGAAATCATCAATTCAATATACAAAGCATAACCCAACAATCTTTTTGACCAAAACACTTCACATTCGAAAATACCCAATTCGACTCATAAACCCTAATTTTCAAAAAATCATCAATTCGTGTTTCTGGGTGGATTTTGATATGTAAAAATGGTATCATTGATGTTTTTTGAACGTTTTGACACAAATCATTACACCACAAACACCCATGTTTGATTGTGTGTTCTTACGCATAAGCGAAGAACACATAATCATGCTTAAAAACGTTTTAGCCGTTGGATTTTCATGAATTCAAAACCTTATGTTAAAAACATGTTGTGATCACACAAAACTTACAATGATGAGATCAAAAACCGTTTACTTGAGTGAATTCTTAGCGTAGGATGTTTATGTTTTGAGTAATAAATGAGAAGTGAAAGTTAGGTGGGGTGTTATTAAAAATAACTTAAAGGTTTTGACAGTTTTGGTCCCTCCACCTTTTCCTTTTTCAAACCAAGCCTTTTAACTTCCATTTTGGTTACCAAACGAAGATTTTAGGAAAGAAACATGACGACACTCCCCCTCGACTTGAGAAAAATAATGAAAGGTTATTAATTTAAGTCCGAGGAGTGTCTTTGAACCAGAAAATGTACCACCATTTGTAAAAAATCAACCGAGATATGATAACATGCAAGTACACAGATGTTTTGAAGCAGTTAAAGTTTATTTTCTCCCCCTCAACACTTGATCGGAAAAATACTGAATTTTGAAAGATTAAAGTGTTGACGGAAGAAATGTACTTGCAATGTTGAAAGAAAAGTAGATTAGAAGAATATTTTTGTTGTTTTTATCAGGTTTTATAATTTTGTATTTTGTTTTTGAAAATTATTTACAAAAGAGAATTTGGTGTTTGACAGGTTTTTAAGACTGGTTTAGGAGATCATCCAATTCCTCTTGAGTCAAACACCTCATACCAATCCGGTGGACCAACTCATTAAACCTAGCGGGAGGCAAGGCTTTGGTGAGAAGATCTGCCAATTGGTATTCTGTTCCCACAAATATATTTCAACAGTACCCTGTTCCACGTGATCCTTGATGAAATGATATCGAAGATCGATGTGCTTTGATTTCGAGTGCTGAACTGAGTTGCACGAGATTGCAATGGCACTCCGATTGTCGCAATACATCGGGATTCTGTCAAATACGTAACCATAGTCTTTGAGTTGTGTTCTCATCCATATGACTTGAGCACAACATGCGGACATGGCTACATATTCTGCTTCGGTTGATGACAGCGATGTACAATCCTGCTTCTTCGATTGCCATGACACCAGTTTATCACCAAGAAATTGTAAAGCTCCTGAAGTGCTTTTCCGTGAGTCTAAGCATCCTACGTGGTCAGCGTCTAAAAGCGATTAGTTCAAAACCAGAATCCTTCGGATACCAGATCCCCAAGTTAATGGTTCCCTTTATGTATCGGAGGATTCTTTTAGCCTCAGAGAGGTGGGTTTCAGTTGGTCGCGACTGATAACGGGAGCATAGATAAACGGCAAAGACAATATCAGGTCTGCTAGCTGTTAGATACATGAGAGACCCAATAATACTACGGTATTTTGTAGGGTCCACCAATTTCCCATGTAAATCAGCATCTACTTTCTTGGTATGAGCCATTGGTGTGGCATAGGTGTCACAGGTTTTCATTCCAAATTTGTTTAACAATTCAAGGGCATATTTGGACTGACTCAAGAAAATACCACGGGGTGATTGATGAACTTGCAGTCCGAGAAAGAATGTAAGTTCACCCATCATGGACATTTCAAAATTTTTCTTCATTAGTTTTGCAAAAGCGATTGAAAACTTTTTATGTGTAGACCCAAAAATGATGTCATCCACGTAAATTTGAACAATTAAGAGATGTTCCCCGTGATATTGTATAAAAAGAGTTGGGTCAACCGAACCTTTGGTGAAATTATTAGCAATGAGGAAAGATGATAGCTTATCGTACCATGCCCGAGGAGCTTGTTTGAGACCATACAGAGCTTTGTTCAGTTTGTAGACATGATTCGGAAACTCAGGATCAACGAATCCATCTGGTTGGCTGACATAAACCGTTTCTTTAAGTTGTCCATTGAGAAACGCAGTTTTGACATCCATCTGATAGACCGGTATATTCATATGAGCTGCGAACGCTAGAAATATCCGAACAGCCTCAAGACGAGCAACCAGAGCAAAAGATTCTTCAAAGTCTAATCCCTCTTCCTGACGATAACCCTTAGCCACCAGACGTGACTTGTTTCGGATGACGTTCCCTTCAGCATCCAATTTTTTTTCCAAATCCATTTTAGACCAATGACGTAGACTCCTGTTGGTCTTTCAACCAGTTCCCATACTTCAAGACGTTTGAATTGGTTGAGTTCTTCTTGCATGGATTCAATCCAGTTGTCTTTTGTCATTGCGTCTTTGATGTTTTTAGGTTCAGATTGGCAGACAGTGAGTGCATAAATGCAATGTTCACCGTCTGTGTGAAGACGTTGTCTCGTAACGACTGGTTGATTCGGGTTGCCAATAATGTTTTCCAGAGGATGGTCTTTTGTCCATCTATGTGTGGAGGGTTGATGTTGGTATACATTGTGCAGATTCTGAGGATTCAAATGGTTTGTGGAAGATTCCGCGACATCTGGTGCAGCAGTCTCATTAGCAAACGGGTTGAAGAACGCATTTGGATCAAAATCTGCAGGTGGGGGTATTTCATTCAGAATATCATCAGCTGGTTCATCATTGTTGGAAGCGGTGTGTTCAACTGTTGTGTTGGAGTCAACTGGTGTAGGTGCATCTTCAACAGTAGTTGTTGTAGCAGGTGTATCAGGTATAGGAATATTATCAGGTTGTGCAGCGGAAACAGCGGATACACCTGGAGCACGTTCATCAATATCGTCACTGAACAGCGGAGCAAATAACCTTTCCATTTGGTGACGAGTAAGCTGAGGGCTTTTTTCAGCTGATGATGGGTTTGAGGGAAGTTTAAGCGGTTGTGACCGGGTTCTAAGCTGTTATACTCAGAAGCCATTTCCGTAAGTTCATCGAAATGAGCATGAATCGTTTCCATAACCTGTTTTGTACGACGATTCCAGATTCGGAAACCTTTGAATTATCACAGTATCCGATAAAGACTCCAATGTCAGCTTTGGCTTTGAGCTTTCCAAAGTCATCACGATCATTATTCGGATAGCAAAGAGATCCAAATACATGAAAGTGTTTTAGATTCGGTTTTTTGTTATGGACAAGCTCGAAAGGTGTTTTGTTGTGGCGTTTTGTGATCATAGAACGGTTTTGAGTATAGCATGCAGTAGATACAGCTTCTGCCCATAAGTAATCTTGAAGTTTAGCATTTATTAACATTGTTCTTGCAGCTTCCACTAACGTTCGGTTTCGTCTTTCAACAACTCCGTTTTGTTCAGGTGTACGTGCAATAGATGTTTGATGCTGAATTCCCACTTTCTCATAGAATTCACGAAGGGTTTGTTAACAAATTCAGTTCCTTTGTCTGTTCTGATGATTCTGACGGTGTTGCGGAGCTGAAACTGTATTTTTGTGAGAAAGGTGATGATCATTTGTGGAGCTTGGTCTTTGCTACGAAGAAAGTAGACCCAAGTCCATCGAGAGTAGTCATCAACAATTACTAAGATGTAGCGTTTGCCATTGATCGTTGCACGCGCATCGGGCCACACAAATCCATGTGAAGAAGATGAAGCACATGCTGAGAGCTGTGTTCCACCTTTGAAGGAAAATGAGCACGAGTGCTTTTCCCTTGTTCACAGGCTGAGCAAAGGTGATCTTTTGAATACCTGAATCGTGGGAGTCCTTCAACTAGTTTGTGTCGAGCAAGGTTGGTGATGGTTTGAAAGTTTAGATGTGAGAGACGACGGTGCCATAGCCAGGATTTTGTTGATGTTGCCTTAGAAAGTAAGCAAATGGGAGAGGAAGCAACCATGTCTTGCATAGAGATAGTGTAGAGACTAGAATTACGCGAGCCAGACATAAGGTCATTTCCTTGTAGATCACGAATGAAACAAGTTTTCTCCCTGAAAGCAACCTCCAAATCTCCATCACAAAATTGACCTACTGAAAACAGATTGTGACCGAGGCCTTCCACATAGTAAACCCTGCTAATTTCGATGTTCCCATTGACATAATCTCCGTAGCCCATGATAGCTGCGAAGTGATCATTCCCGAACCTGACAGTGCCAATGAACTTTGCAATAAAGTTTGATAACAGTTTAAGATTTCCTGTCATGTGTCGGGAACATCCGCTATCAACAATCCAGAGAATGAGCTTTATCACCTGCATTACCACAACGACACAGATGGAATAGAAGTAGATGTGGAACCCGAAATGTTAGAGGGTTCCGTAGCAGTTAAATTAGATATACACACATCAATAGCTTTAGGTATCCACTTAAATCTTAGTGTGTTATATATCCATTTCTGCCATCTATAACTACTCTTTGCTTTAGTCTTAGTGAATTCACTAGGTGGTACTACATTCCTAGGAGGTGAAGCTGGAGCTACAGACTTAGAATCTAAAGATGGCGGTCTACCAAGCACAGACTTAGAAAGATTAGTTGGCCTAGAGGTATTCCGGTTCTTAGGATTCCTTAAACGAGAGATTATAGCTTTAGCAACACATTTATCATGGCAATCAGAATTCATACTTTTACCACAAATAACACAAGGTGCATCAGACTGAATATCAAAAGTACTTAACGGTTTAGCATTCGTTACATCACTATTTCTATTACATTTGCTAGACGCAATATCTATAGTGGAGGCAACGTGTGTCTTATTCAGAGTCCTAGGGTGTTCTTCTACTTTAGCATTCTTGATTGATCTTTTCTTAGGTCGCAACTTCCTATTCTTCGATTGAGTGCTCTTAGGCTGTGAAGTGCGGACGTGTGGAAAAGGCTCAACTATTCCTGTTTCAGTAGAAGGAAGCACGTTAGCTACTTGTGATTTGGCAGTAGAGATTCTAGGTGCATGAGTACTAAGTGTTACGGGGGCTAATCTCTTAATGATTGTTGGCGGAAGTTGTTCATACTTTCCTAACATTTCTCTTAACTTGATGATAGTGTGAATCAGATTTTGATTTTCAGACCGAACATTTCCAGCAAAATGCATAACTTCTTTAGTGTGTGCAAGATAATGATCAAGTTCATTTGATGCTTCATCACGAGTCTTTTTGAGTAAATCAAATATGACACCATATTCTTTTTTAACTTTTACAAGTTCTTGTTCATATTTTGAGATTTGACACTTGAAAGACACGTTTTGATCATCCACTTGCTCAATTTTAGAATCAGAAGGTTTTGCACGCAACTGGTTGATTTTGTTTTGAAAAACAATTTGTTGATCGTGAATATCTTTTTGACACCAATTAAGACGACGTATTGCATTTGAAAGTTCGTTTGACAATCGTTTGTTTTCAACAGTTAAGGACTCGATCTGAAGCACATTATCAGTGTTCTCAACATTTACCACAGACGCAACAGTATCAGCAGAGATATTATCAAATGCATATGACCACGAATTCAATAACACAACATTTTGAACATCCGCACAGATAACATCTTCCAAGAGTCGATCAACATCTTTTCTTAACATTTTCTTTTTACGTTTAGTGTTTGAAATAGATGTTTCTGTTTTCTCGAAAACGTTTTTCATGACCCCAAGTTCCTTATGAAAATCCTTTTCCCAGGCAATTGCACAACTTTTCAAGTTTTTAACATTAGGTAAAAGATTTTTCTGAAAAATGTCTCTTTGTTCTCGCGCCAGAGGCGATTGAAAATGTTCAACTTTGATTTCAGATCGATATTCTATCTCATGTTGTAAAATTTTGAGGTCAGCCATGAAAATGTCAAAATATCGAAGAATTTTTCGATTTTCAGGTTGTGAGTTTACTTCACTAATGGAAGGTAAAGGACCATAAGTTTGTGCAAAGTCTGGTTTGGGATTAACAATAGAAGACTCAGGTGTTCTGATGATAACTCTTGGTGTGTTAGAAGAATCCTTTGGTGTGACGAAAGTGACCGGTTTTGAATAATTAAAAGGTTTGTTGTAAACAACATTTTTAATTTTGATCGACTCTCGTCTTCTGCATCTAATTCCTCTTGACGATGATATTCAACAACATTCATAACTGAATTATCAATTTTATATTCTGCACTGGAAACTTCAGGATTTGGTTTGAATGCTTTTGTTGAAAGCTTAGGTTTGTAATCAGCAAGATTCGGTCCATATCCATTTGGATTGGGTTTTAAAGTAAACTTTTCAATGGTTGTGACCGACTCGCCATGTTTGTAAACAACAGTTTTAAACTCTTTAAGTTTGTTTTGCAAGCCGATGATTTCTTCAAGATGATCATCTATTCGTTTCGTTGAATGCTTTTTGTATGCAGAGAACTGTTTTTTGACAAGTTAACAACTCAGCCTTAGCTTTTTGATTTTCCAAGGTGAGAGCGTTAATTTGCTTTTTATGTTCATGTTTCAGTTGTTCTATTTCAGACAACAAAGCATTCTTCGAAGCGGCTAGATCACGCATCTGTCGTTCTAAATATTTTTCGTTTTGATAAGATTTGGCAAAGGCTGCTTCAAAACCGTTTTCACGTTTTTCTTGAGTTTTGAAAAAGTTGAGTTGCTTTTGTAAACATTCAAAATCCTTTGTTAACAGTGCATTTTTACTTTTCAAGTCCTGATTTAATGCAACACAAGCAGCAATTTGGGATTGTTGGTCTTGAAGTAACAGAACAAGATCTGGATGGGGCAAAGGTTCATCTTGTTCAACGTGAGTCACAACATGATCATTATTTAGATCCTCAAGTATGACCACGGAGTCAATTTGATTATCAAGGGAAACCGTTGGTCATCTTGATCGTCAAATATAACTACGGGTCTAGTTGAAAATCGTCGGAATGAGATGTGGATGACTCATTTTGAACATTCTGAGCCTTGCCGGATGCAGATGTTGGCGGAGATATGAGATCAGAGATAAATATGGTTTGTTCGGGTACCTGAGACAAGCCATCAGTGTCATACACTGGGCCTGTGTCACTTATGTGTAACGCCTGCATATTAGCCATCAACATAACAGCTGCATTGGCCTGCAAGTCCTCCATATCATCATCTGAGTCAGCATTTGCCATAAAGCTCTGTTCTTTGTCTGTGAGAGTTCCACCAGCTTCATCCTTAAGAGCCAAAAGAAGAGCCTCTTTGAAATAAGCACTGCCCTTAGTCCTTGGCTTTGGGCATGCATTAGCCAGGTGTCCCTTCTCATTGCAGTTGTAGCATCGAAGACCATTCAACCCATGCTGAGCATTTCCCTGTTCCACCACTTGAGCTCTGTTGTTATTCCTACCCACAGCATTAAACCCTTGACCACCGCCCATCTGACGACCATAATCACGATTCTGAACTTCAACACGTCCATTGTTCACAACAGCTTGAGTCCGTGTGTTAGATGAGGAACGAATACGATTGTTGGATTTGTTGGTATAACGGCTAAAGGCATTAGCAATCATAGCAAATCCTTGTTGCAATGCTTCGAACGGATCGGATTCCTCAGTCGCTTCACTGACATATGCTTGAGCATTGTTGTTGTATGGAACCCATTGATTTTGTTGAGGTTGTTGTTGTGAAGGTGTGTTTGAAGCATTTGGTTGAGTTGCTGGTTGAGGAGAATTACGGTTTTGAGCATATAAGGCAAGTTGTTGTTGATTTTCCGGATGTGTTGGTGGAGCAATTTGAGCACGGAGAATCCTTTCCCGATCAACTTCCTTTTCATGAGGTTTCAAGTAATCGTACAACAATCCGTAGGTAGAATGATGCATGTTCTTCGCTTGACGGAGAAAAATGACATACTTCTCCCATTCAGGACCAAGACTACTCAGGAACTTAGTATTCACTGCAATTCTTGGCATGATGATGTTGTGTTTATCCAAATCATTGATGATGTCTGAAAATCTATGATGATAGGACTCTAGTGTCTCTCCAGGTTCAATCATGAAGTGTTCATAAGCCAAGTAAATTTTGGATTCCAAATCCTCCTGATTGAGTACAGATCCTTCCATAAGAAGACGAATATGATCCCACATCTTTTGTGCAGTCTTTTGAGCATCAACACTACGAAGAATTGGGTTTGGTAATCCTAAGAGGATGTATTCCATTGCAAGTTCATCAGCTTCATAATGTAGAAGTTCTGTGGGATTTAAATCTGCAACAGTAGCAATGTTGGTTTGTTCATCTATTGGTGGAATGGCATTGGATCTCCGGTACAATGATATAGGCATCTCAAATGGACCTTCCAAGATAACCTTCTTTAAGAACTTTCCATGTGGCTTCTTTACATCACAAAACCTAAAGAACCTTATCACCCATTGATCGTAGTTTCCTGGAGTGAGCATTGGAGGTCTATCAAGTGATCCAGCCTCATGAATTGATTGTTGGCTGCTTAAAGCTTCACACATCTTTGCAAACCAAGTGGGTTCCTTCATAGTGTTCCTTGATGGATGTTGATTGAATTCATTTGTGTACGGTTAAGCTTGAAGACTTGGTGGTGGTTGAACCATTTGAGGTTGTGGATTTGCAGCAAGTTGTGGAGTATGTTGTTGATTAAATTGTTGTTGATAAATTGCTTGTTGTTGATTCCATTGCTGATGTTGTGGACTTAGTTGTTGTTGTCTTTGAGGATAATGTAAGGGAAATAGTTAGAGTATGGTGGTTGTGACATGTTGAAAACTTGTGTGGTAAAAATGGATCTTTGTAGTCGAATGAACCTTTGTTGATGAAGTGTCCTTAGGCGTAGAAAAGACAAGAACCAAGTAGCACTTATGCGTAAAAACAACAAAAGTTACGCGTAACAATGAGGAGTTACGCGTAGGTTTTAGCTTACGCGTAAGTAGGATAAAAGCACTAAAGTTATGCGTAGACAAAAGTTAGGCGTAGAAAGTTAGGCGTAGGATTACCTTATGCGTAGACCTAAGTTTACGCGTAAAGTGAATCTTATGCGTAGAGTTTCTACGCGTAAGCTTATGCTTATGCGTAATTTTAGGTTTTTGCCCAAATGATCTTTTACACTATCACAGTGCAAAGATATCCAAAGTCGACGTATTTTCAGACTTATCCAAGTAAGAAAACACGGAATAAACCAGAAAATGAAGATCAAACCAAGGGAAATCTTACGCGTAATTTTAGGGTTTTGATACGCGTAGGATTACTCGTAACTTTGATTTTGCCCAAATGTGTTTCTAAACCAGATTTTTTTTATGGAATAGCTTCAATAGTACCAAAAGAACACAAAAGTGTGAATTTTGATGTACCAAACTGCTAAACAGTTACGCGTAGAACGACACCCACGAACAAAACAAGCTTAAAAACGTAAATCCACGCGTAAAGTTTGAAACTTTTTGCCAAAACAAGTATTTTAACACCTCAAAACATTGAAAGTACAAGAATCTTGGATTAAAAAGTGTAAAAACGAGTTTTTAAGATAACCAAAGATTGCGTTATCTTTACGCGTAAGTCTCAAAATCAAAACTTCAAAAAACAAACGAGTACACCCAACTATTTGGCGATTGATACCACTGTTAGGTCACTAGTTTTACAACACAAGCTTATAAGAAAGGAGATGAGGCGATTGAACAAATAAATCACACACACACACACGATAGTAATGGAACGGTTAGGCGTAGATGTGATGAGAGAAATAACTTGAACAATCAACCTTCAAATGAAGGTTATTACATGGTTTATATAGCAAGGACTAGGGCACACTCCCTCTCCTTCCTATTCCTTATTGGGCTTGGGTCAAGCTTATGGGCCTTCTACATAAGCTTGACCTTAAACAAACATAAAGGCCATAATAAAGCTACCTATTACATATGAAATATAAATACTTGAAATACTGTTTAGGAGTGATTCCAACACATTTCCTCGAAGGTATGAATCGAATTCTTCGGGAGTCGATCAAACCAAGACGTGGCATGATGAGTCAAAGAGTATGGGAAAAGATACAGACGAAGTGCATCATCGGAGACCCCATTCTGTTTCATACTCTGAGTGACGTCAAAATTTATCAAGATGTTTGTTTGCATCGTCATCTGGTAAACCATGAAATTGACAACTGTTTTTTTACTTGTTCTATCATATGATGTTTCAAGCTAAAATCGGTAGCTTGAAAATTAGTCGGTGCAATGGGTCCTCCCCTCCCATACATTGTGGGTTGACATAACTCACTCAACTCCTCCATCGTTCGGAGATCGGGAGCTACATTTTGGTTATCAGGAGGAGGATTAGGACCGGGGGTTTGGTGGTCCTTGGGAGCAGCCATATTACGTAACTCGGGTACGTTCTGATTCTGCTTCTGACGTCGTCTAAATCAGATCGAGTGCGCATGCACTTAAAAAACCAAGGCAATAAAATGAACAGTATTCGAAAACACACAGTGAACTTAACCAATAATCCCAAGTGAATAATCACCTCTTATACAACGCACAAGCGAGCGAGAGCTTTTTAGGTCAGCGCGAAGCTTATTAAAAAACCCGCTTCTTTTCAGCCGCAATTTAATGTCATGCCTCCTTATACCACCACCACAGTTTGTTTATCCAATTAAATAAATCAATTCACAGTGACACAAAGGCAAGTTTTTGATCTTTAGTTCGGAACTTACTAATGATAACACCTCCGTTGAGAATGTTATATAATTGATGTATTCTATTTTAGCTCAAAAACAAAAGAGAAAATCTTTTTGTATTTTTAATATGATATATATATATACAAAAGAAAAAGGAAAATATTTTTACTTTTTTGATTTTTATAAAAAAATAGTAACTTCACAAAGGAAGGATCTCGAGTCACTAATCGTCAAACCTTTAACGATATTGTCGCGACACAACCTCCCCGGCATCGGCGCCAAAATTTGATTCTCGATGTAGGCTTAGGGGTGTGTGTATGGATAAAACCACAATATCGATATCAAAAATAACCACATAGTGATTTAAATCCCTTTAGGAAAAAGGATAATGAATCAAAACCCATGAGTGATAGTGATACGGATTAGGAAATCCGAGTCGTTTCCCAACGGGGTGTGAATGGGCAACGTCGTTATAGGTTCGTTATTAAAATGCTCGATGTTTTGGATTTTTGATTATATTAAAACTACGGGGAATGGGAAAGTAATTAAAGGAAATTACACTACGGGAAATCCTAAATACGCGATTTATTCTAAAACGTATTAAAAGAAACGTAAATAAAAGCAACTATTCTATTCTAAGTCCTAAAAATAATCTAAAATTACTTTCTAACTAAAAATGATATTAGAAAATTTACTAAGAATTAAAATGAATTTTTATGATTTTTCTGGAATTTATTTGAATTAAAACTAATTTAAACTAATTTAAATTCTAAAAATTACAAATTAAACTAGGAAAATTATGGAAAAATATTTTTTGGTTTTTTATATTTTTCTTAATCTAGAAAATTGAAAATTATTTTTTAGAACTTTTTTCTGATTATTCGAATTAAATGCTATTTAAAAAGTAAAAAAAAAACTAGTTTAAATCAAGAAAAATAGCAAACAAAGTCTAAAAATTATGAAAAATTCAGGGAAATTCTAAAATATTATTCTAAATCTATGAAAAATATCAAAACTATGGCTTATGTGAGAGATTTTGAAACTGATGTGAAACTGTTTCTAAATAAGCACTTGGAAATAAGCTAATAAGCACAAAAAGTTACCAAACTGTTACAGAGGCTAATTTATACTAAAGCTAACTAAAATCAACTAATTTAAGCTACTCCTAACCTCTAATAAGCAATCTACCAAGATTTGAGCTAATTAACTACTCAAGCCAAACAGCTACTGACCCCTATGTTTGAGCTTATTCACAGACTTTATTAATAAGCTATTGTGCAAACCAGGTCTGTGGTTATCAAGACCACCAACCAAAGAGTGATTATGCCAAATTTCAGATCAAGACAAGCTCAAATGAAGCTAATACAAAGCTTAGAAAGTTTGATGAAAACTGATTTTGACAACTTTGACTTTTGAAAATAGTTTTGGTAGTTTAACTAATTTGAGATTTGAGATCAAATGATGAACTGAAATTGATGAATTATATTGAAATGAAGCTAATGCAAGCTAACTTATCTATTACTACACATATATGCTAGATTTCACTTACTTATTCAAACAGATATGACTTCATGATCAGTTGAAATGAAATTTTGACTTAGAATGAAAATGGATGCAAAATAAGGACAGATATGAATGCAATAAACTTTAGCAAGCCTAAAGCAACTAAACTATTCCAATGTTCTAACCTCTAGCACAGAATTAACCACTGATCCAAACAGTAGTTATACTAACTGTTTAGCAACCTACTCTATCAAATCTATAATACCACTCTATAGCAGCTTAAACTTATGATCTACTGACAATATAAGAGTTAATGAATGTAATAACAATAATATAAACTAACAAATTATGACTAAGCTAATTATGCAGTTAAACATATTCCAAAAGATCAGATTCAAACACTTACAAATGTCCAGCTTATTAGCAGCTTATCTCAGAACCAAAGTACCACTAATCTAATCAAATCCAACCCAAATTCCACTCTGCATCACCCAAATCAGATTCAATACCAGCAACAAATCAAACCATTTTCGCTTGTTGACTTTTGTTGACTGAATTTGTAATTTGTTTGTGAATTGAGATTAAACACACATAAACCTTCAATAAGCTATGAAGAAGCTTAAAAAGGTTATTAGAAGCAGTAGCTTAGCTTAATAAAGAGATGGAGAGTATTTTTTATTTTTCAAATATTTTTTTTATTTTTATGATTTTTCTGTTTTGAGAAGATTAAGTATTAAAAATCATTAACTAAATAAACTGGATATCAAAATTGATTTGAGATACAATAAAACAGTAATCAGAAACTGAATTAAAACAAAACTAAGCAAATTTTATAAATGAGAAATTTGATTACAAAAAGTGAAATACAAAAATTAAATAAAATATTGAAATACAAAGATTACTACTACTCTCTACTCTCTCACTACACTACTTTCTCTTTCTAAAAACTACTCCCTGATCTGTGAGAAATCCGGGGCTTTATATAATTGAGCTTGAGCCTTGGAAACTTCTGGAATTCGCAAATGTGTGCTTCTTTGAGTCGTTTACAACCCTTAGATCACCTTCCACGTATCCCATCAATTTTGAACCCTTGGATTGTATTTTCCACGTAGCTTCGACCAATCACAGAGCAGATATTGAGATGTTGCACACGGATAGCTGACTTGGCACTCCCCATATGTCAGTTGTGTCAGACGAAAGTACATTACTACCCTTAATTGCTGTTAATTTGACCACTTTGACCGAAGGGTAATTAGGGTTCTTATTGTTTCCAGGATTGGGGGTAAAAATAGCGCGGGGTAATTTTTTATTATTGTTTGAGTTATTTTGACCGGATCTTGGGTGGGTTTGACTTGGGTAAAAGAAAACGTGGGAACGGGTTAAGATATACACCGGGTATTGGTTAGGGGATTGGACCGGGTCTTATGATTTGGGCCGAAGGATTTGTTTGTTTATTTTTGGACCAAAAGTGTACAAGGCTTGGACTTAGGATGTATATAAGATCCAAGGTGTATTTCAAGGACTATTAGTGTCAAATCTGAAATTCCAAGGACCAATCTTGTAAATCTGAAAATCTCTTTCAAGGGCTAAACTTGTCATTCATAAATAATCCAAGGGTGAAATTTGTAAATTCTGAATCTTGAAGGGTCATTTCTTCCGGCTCAGCTTTAGCTCTCTTAATCTCTCGTGCTCGGATTTTCGTCTGTTTTGGCTTCTTTTTGAGTGTTTTAACGTATCCGTACCTGCACAAGCACAAACTCAAGAAAACCACAAATATTAGCAATAAACGGCTCTTTCTTAGTTATTTTGGGTCTATATTTGATAAAGAAATGATATGTGTTTTTGCACATATCACTAATCCTTGTGAAGAAGAAACGATGTACCCAATGTACAAAACCTCTTGACATATCCTCAACTGCGTGAGACACCGAAGTGATAATGTTGTGGGTTAATCGAGAAAGAATCACAACCGTAACTAAATAGCCAAGTCTTTATCACCCTCTATAAACGCCCAAGCAAGTCATCTTCGCTGAAGGGTAGAAAGAAAGAAGACGAAAATAAGTAAACACCCCCGGAAAACCTCACTTCAAGTCCAAATACGAAATACCGTCCAAACAACCCCGTAGTCAATATTTCCAATAAATACTTCAAGCCGTGATATAATACTCTTCGTAAAAAAGTATACACCAAAGTGCCAATCCTCATAACCCATCGAATCTCATCATCAACTTGCATCAAATCATATTTCATCAACAAATCACATAAATTAAAGTCTCATCACCCAACAAGTCTCATTGTCATGCAATACGTACTCTGGATCCAATTTAATCCCACATAAGATTAGCACATCCGATATCAATCACTCTTAAAATTCAAGTTTTCGTAAAATGCACAAACATGGCACCAACTCATGTAGAATATCCGAATTTATAAAGCCCATTTCACAACATAACTTTCCGTGAAGAGTACGAGTATGAGGATAACCGATTCAAGCAATTAAGACCGAGATCCAAAAGTTACCACATAACCCGTTCCAAGATTAATACAATTTATCACGTGGCCCATTGAAGACATTTATCCCATCCAATCACTCAAATAACTCATACACGATCAAAAATAAAATGTGATTAATCGGAAATCTCGCGTTCATAATTCTCAATCCCAAATCACAAATAACTCAAATAACATGAATTGTTACTCACAATCAAGTATTAAGTAAAAAACGTGATATTGTCATCACAACCAAAACATTCGGCCAAAACTCTTGTCCATGATCGTTATAACACAATAAGTCACTCAATATCCTCAAGATACTCAATCCACGGCCCAACTCACAGCCCATCCAATTAAAATTCACCCGATTCCATCTTAGCTCCACTCAACCCACGAGAGTCCAAAGTTTCAGCCCATATTAAACACCTAATCTTTCGGATATTATAAAAGGACTCACATAACACATAACAACCCTAAAGCTTCCTGAAACCCTAAATTATCTCCAACTATCCGCCCCCTAATATCATTCTCAAAACACAGTCAATCTCATCTCACAATTAAGCTTCACCTCTAAAATCTTCCTCAAACCCTAAGATATCTCATCAAAATAATTGCCTCTATCAAATGCTAATCACAAAACAACTTTCGTATATCATTAATCTCATCTCAACAAGAGATTAAATCCGAAAAGAAAGATTACTCTTTTCTAATCATGAGTTGGATTAGACAAATCCAAGCCACAGGGATGGTGAAAGACTTTCGAACATGCATCTGGACCAAAAAAAATATCCACGGTAGGTTTCGTGTTTATTTAATTCGTCCATGTTTATGGTCACAAACCGAATCACAGAGAGAAGATAACATGATTGTTATCTTTCTTTTCTTTGGCGTTCGGATATTAAGGAAACATAGTTTCCAAAAGGGTCGATGATGATTCAAGTTCCATAAAAAATCTTGTAAAAGAATGAAAAGATGGAGCCTTTCTGAGATCTCATGTACTATATCCTTTAAAGTATGAGTCATGTGTAGATGTAGACGATGGAGGATAGGAATAAAGTATAAAAAGTTGAAGTTGTGTTGATTTAAAGGGATTGATATGGCAGTTTTAGTTGAAGATGATATGTTGTTGAGTCGGATCTGTTATTATTTTGAGTCTTCACAATTTTTGAAAACCATGGACAAAGATGTGTGAAAAGAACTGAGGTCCGTGGCAAGACATTTGTTGAACGAGTTTTGGTCACAAGTCGCTATGCATATTTTCTTCATTATTATCTTACAAGTCGCTACATCTTGACAAGTCGCTACTTGCAAGTCGCTACTTGCAAGTCGCTACTTGCAAGTCGCTACTTGTCAAGTCGCTACTTGTCAAGTTGCAACGACTTGTAAAGACAAGTCGCTAAGATATTAAGTGCACAACTCGCTACCCAAAATACATTGAATCTGGACAGTTATGACAAGTCGCTAGCAAGATTGTTGTTATTTTCCGATAAGTTTTCCGACAAATATTTCCGTTCATCTTCAAAGGTAACCCAAAAAAACATTAAAAATCAATCTTTTTGACCTTGTTTGGACCACAAAAAACTGATCATTTGACCATTTTATTTTATTTTCACAAGTTTTAGTACCAATAAAGTCACAGCAGTGATGTTACCCAGAAAAGTGACCAAATGACCACAAAAGTATATGGTTTGCCCTCATGATATTAATAAGATTATTAAAACCAGTTAAAGCAAAACATGTGAAACTGTTTTAGCAAAACAGTGTAAAGTTTTTCTTGACCACAAAATAGTACGAAAACAGTAACAGTATGAACCAAAACAAACCACAAACAACAACCATGGTACGGACCACACAAATCAAAAGATAACACAACAACCTTGGCTCTGATACCATTTGTAGGATCTTAAATATTATTGTGTTTGATGATTCGGGTGGTCTTGGATGATCAAAATACATGATAGCCATTTTAGAGAGAGAAAGTAGAGCGATGGTGTTCTTGGTATAGAGTTGTTTCAATAAAAATGTGAAAGGTTAGATTGCCAAGCCACACCCCTTCCATGGATGGAAGGGGTATTTATACTTACAAACATAACGACCTCCTATCGGCCTGTGGATCAGGTATACAGTGGGTAAAGACCCGTCCTTCCTCCACGGTGTTACACTAAACTAATCTACGCTACTAAATAACTAATAAACTACTAAAAAACGTAAATAACTACAAATCTACGAGCTAACATATGCTAGACTATAATTGGGGTGACCGACACTTTAACATGGAATTTCCAATTCCTAACAGACCATGCCAATTTGGCTCGCTTGATGAGCTTCATTTACAGAACGCTGGTCTTTCACCACCAAAGCATTAGATGCCTGCTATTGAGACCTCAACTTAATAGCTTTTAGCAGTTAGGTATCGGCTTTAGTTTCTTCGGCTTTTCTAATCAATGAATACTCCAATAAGCAATCCCAGACACCTGCTAAACAAAAAAGACACGAAAGTGCTAATTCAATTAAACACAAGAAATATAACTTGTTTAAATTAATTAACCAAACACCCTTCATATGGAGTCAGGGTTGATTTCAAAACAGAATCCAATAATCAAAATACATAAATGCATACAAAACTAATACTTAATTCATCAAACATCAAACACCTGGTAACCTAATTTTTTTTCAATCCGAAAAAAAAGTACAAATAAAAATTACCTTAACATCAATTTGGTTGATTTGTGATGATGTATTGTTTCTGCCATTGTATGATGGAGTTGTGGAGAAGAAACGCCCAAATCGTGTGAAATATCATGCGTTTCAAATCAACCGTAATATCCTGAGTAATTTTGAGAACCAAAAAATCATACCCAAATCGTTTGAAATCATACACCATATCGTGAATAATTTTGAAAAATTCTACAATCATACAGAAAAATAAATGATTCAACCATGGTATTGATTTTAGGAGGATGCCCTTTTTTAGGAAACGCGTTTTTTTATTTGGGGAGGGCGGTTGCTACTTGCTAGTGTGTTTAATTTGGGTTAGATGAGATGATATATGTGCTTGATTTTAGGGTTGTTGAGTTACAAATGTTTACTGGTTTCAAAATGAGTTTGAATAGTATATCAATTAGGGATGAGGATTTTGTAGCACAAATTGTTGATTGCTCCACCGGTTGAGCTGCATTTATGTGGACGTCTAAACCCGAGTTCGAATCTTGCAAGTAACATTATTTTTTAAATATGTAGCCGGGTGTTGTGCCTAGTCATCATTTCCACCTCATCAAATGATGTGACATGTCAACATTAAAATGTCTAGTCAGCATTAATGACGTGGCATATGTAGTCTCATATATATGTATAGATACCTGGAAAATATGCTACTCAATTTGAAGGAATTAATCAAGGAACATCATTTTAGTAATATTAATATACTTAAAATTAGTAATAAACAAATTTTACTGGTTATATTGTTAGTTGATATATTCATGAGTAAATTACATAGATGGTCTTTGTGGTTTGTCCCAAATTGTAACTTTCATCTCTCATAGTTTAAAGTTGCATTGATCATTCTTAATTCGGAAAAAAATAACACCATCGATTCATTTTTAACTGGTGTAAGTGAGTTCCGGTATAATTTACACGTTAGCACTTTTGGTTAAATACGGTTGCATCGTCTATGATTTATATTAACGGTTGTTTACAATTTAAAGTTTTTTCGACTTTAGGTACGTTTTATGTCTGTTTTTATACGTTTTCATCTGTTTTTATACGTTTTTCCCCGTTTTCTTACATCTTTATACGTTTTTGTCTTTTTTTTTACATTTTTTCCGTTTTATACGGTTTTTTTACACTTTCATACGTTTTTATCCGCTTTTTTATCCATTTTTTATATATTTTCGTCAATTTTATTACCTTTTCTTATGTTTTATCCAAGGTTGCAAAAATCGTGAATCGGTAGTCGGGCGGTCGACCCCCCTGTAGCTTGTAATCGGTCAAGGCGGGATTAATCGGTGATTAATCGGATTGGCATTTTTGGCAAGTTTTGGGTATTTCTGGCGAGATTTGGGTATTCTAAACAAGAATTTCCTTGAAAATCATCTTGTAACAGATAAAAACATCAAATATAATTGATTAAAACTTGTTCAAGACAAGTTTTGGGTATTTCCGACAAGATTTGCAAGTTTCTGGCAAGTTTGACCACCGCTAACAGTCGTTGACCGCCATTGACCGTTGTTGACCGATTTGTTTGACCCAGTTACACAAATCGGCAAGGTTGGTGGCCCAGTAGCACCTAATCGGTGATTAATCGGCCTTGTAGGCCTTGTTTTGCAACACTGGTTTTATCCGTTTTTGCCCATTTTTATATATTTTCGTCTGTTTTTCTTATGATTTCATACGTTTTTATCCGTTTTCAAACACTTTTGAACGTTTTCTTACTTTTTTATCCATTTTTATATGTTTTTGTCCGTTTTAAATGTTTTTATCCATTCATATATTTTTATCCGTTTTTATACATTCTCAACCATTTCTCTCACGTTTTCATACGTTTTATCCGTTCTATATGTTTTTTATACGTTTTTGTCTTTTTTCTTACGGTTTTATAAGAATTAGAGATGTGTTTTTACACTATGTTGTTAACACCCTCGACATTCGAACTTGTAAGTGCTGGAAACCCCGCTAAGGAGATTCCTTTCAAGAATCGATTTCTGAAGATGTGGGTCATTACTTGAACATTCAATGTAATGCCAACTGTCCCTCAACGGGATTTGGACGGCTGATTCGCCCGACCAAGGTGAATGGAATCAAGACATTCATCAGTAAAACAATCGTAGTGGTGAATTCTTTAAGAAAAGTCCACCGTGATCGATTGATGTTTTTCACTAACATATTCATGCAGGTACTGATGATTGTTACTTGGAGGGAAGACCGCACCATCTCCCCATGCTCATACCAACAACATCACACATGAAGTTCTCTCAAATTCAATGGCAACACAAAAGTAAAGATGATTCTTCGTCAAAGTCAAAGAATGTACAGAGTTTAAAGACTCGAGAACTACATCATGTTTGGAACTCAAAGTCAAAAGATGTGTGAGCATGGTGGAGAAAGACGAGGAGACAACTAACCCATAGAAGTTGACGAATGGAGAAAAACAACATATGATCACCGCAACCACAAAGAACTATGAACAAAGAAAACAAAAGACGTCAAGCTGATAAAGTCAAAGAATTCAAAGCATGTCTACTCACAAGAAAGAAGAATGCTAGAAAGACGTCAAGCAACCATATCTATTTGATGACCAACACTTAGGGGGAGATTGTTGGGATTACGTGTAACTACTATTCAAGTGTCGGTCATTAGTATTGTAATAGGTTGCTATTAAGGCTTATATGTTTGTATTAAGTGCTAGGCTTATGTACTAAGCCCATGAGCCTATGCTTAGGCCCAAACGAAACAAGGAAGGGACTAGAAGTGTTGCCCTAGCTCTCTTGCCTATAAATACTATGTAAACCCTCTAAGGAGGGTGTTGGTTCTTTCATTTATGCTTAATCATTTGTCATTCATGTGTGTGATAGAATCCGACCATTCTTTCTCTCATCTCTTTCTATTTACATCTTAATTTACTTGTGTGATCGTATTATGGTGACCTAACAAATGCCATTATCTAAATGTTTAACAAATGGTGCACAAAATTTAAAGGCGTGCTTGATATCTAACTAAATTTGATATGTGTCTATGAAATACTCTATATGAACTTTTACTACGTACATTAAACATAGTTATAAAACAAAATTAACAACCATGAAACAACAAAAAAAAACAAGCTATTTGCTTTTTAATAAATAAAAATATATTATTAAAAATTTAGAAAAAACCCTGCATGCGCGCATACATTACAACTAATAAAAAAAATACAAAATAAACACATTTTTCACTACTTATGAAAAACTGGTTTTTTTTTTTTTTTTTTTTTAAATATGAGTTGTGAGTGATTTATTATTAAAGGCTCTCTTTAGAGCTGTCGGTATGGGTGTGACTTAACACGCCAAATGCAATATTTTTGAGACAAATGGCACGTCAAACCATACCATCAAAAATGCCAAAGTCCAGCCAATTGATTCTCAGCCAGTTGAATGGCTCACGCCAAAAGAGAAAAAGTGGCCATTTACCTTTTTTTTAAATGTATTGTGAGTGCGTGTGTATTTTTAGTAAGGTATTTTGTGGGACCCAATAACATGTTATTGGTGTAATATGAGAGATGGTGTTTGAGTGATTGATATGTTATTGGGGAAGGATGATGTGGCGCTGAGTTGTCATACCGATAATGTGTTAAATGTTACAACGACATATAGGGCTATTAGCAATTTTAAAAGAAAAAAAAACAAATAAATAGAAGGAAAATAATTATCAATCCTTGTTGCGAAACATTTGACGAAAATCAGTAGCCGTTCCGTTTGTTCCGAGCGTAAATGAATTAAAATTAGTTGTTAAAAAGAAGAGTAAATAACGCAAAATATATAGTACATGAATGACATAGATAGTGAGTTTGTGACTTATTATGAGGTGCAAGAAAAGGTGTTTTATTTGGGATGGAATATGCTAAATCTTTCACGGATATAACGACCAATGACAACATAGTATTTAAATCCAAATAATAAAATCTGTATGGGTAATGATATGTACACATTGCATTTTACTTTGCACACATACAATTAATGAATAAAACAAATAATACCCCATGTAATTTTATGTGTGCAAAGTAAAATCCTATGTGTACATATCAATTCCCAATCTGTATGTCTGTAAAGAAAATAATCCGATAATGGTGGCGATATCAATGACGTGGTCTCTTCCTACCTTAACTTCATCTAAGCTCTCCCGAGTCAACCGGTATAATTTTTCATTTTTACCCCACTTACCTTTTTTATTCATTATTGCATCTTATTTTTTTTGCCTTTTTCTTCAAGATCAATCAAAATTATATATTTTAAAGTTGACCCATTTTTTCTAGTAACAGAAGATATTCAGGAATGGCATTTGCCACTGTGAATTTGGGTGTTAAAGTTGGTGAAGGTTTGGGGAATTTGCCTAAAGTTGTCTTGACTTCTTCTCATGGAAGGTACCTTTTTATTTTTATATTTCTTGTTAACTTTCATTGAGCATTATATGTGGAGTTTTATTCTCATGTAATGTATTAGGATTGATGTTAATTGGTATGAATGCAATACATTTTTATGGTGGCTTAATTATTTAGATCTTAGGATTTTGCTTCAATCTGGTTACAATCTTGATTATTGTATAATGTCACCCGTAAGTTTATCAGTGAGGCCGAGGATTATGTCACTTCACTAATGCCACATGGCTGTCACTTCACTAATGCCACATGGCGGCTTACTGCCTTAGTATGTGACTGAATAGTGTATACATTCTGTCTTTTGCAGTGAGGCTGAGCTTTACTTATATGGAGGATGTGTTACATCTTGGAAAGTTGGCAGTAAGGATCTACTTTTCGTTCGACCAGATGCTGTTTTCAATTGTCAGAAGCCAATAAGGTTTGTTTTCTTCTAGTCTCGTTACTTGTTGAATGCTTCAAGTAGTCGCATATGGATAACCGCTATCCTGTAGTTGTCCCTATACATGCTACCAAATAAAATTGTTGGATTGCTAACATATAAAATGTCTTGGGTGGAGTAGCATCTAATTACTGTATTCCTCGTTGATTTAATATAATTTTTTTGGGAACAGTGGAGGGATACCGCATTGTTTCCCACAATTTGGACCTGGCCCGATGCAGCAGGTGTGCCTGATACTCTGCTTGATTACAGCATTTTTCATATATATTATTTTTTTTGTCATATTTGTATGGTCGTTGATGATTTGTGGTATATGGCCTAACAGCACGGATTTGCAAGGAATTCTGACTGGTCCATTGTTGATTCTGATAATGTGGATGGATCTCCAGTTATCACTTTAGAACTTAAGGATAGTCCTTACAGTCGCGCTATGTGGGATTACAGTTTTCAAGCATTATACAAGGTGAGCACAAGGTTCTTAAAAACATGTAACTTGTGTGTGTGTGTGTGTTTTCTTTATAGTCCTTTATAAACTTCAGATAAATTCTTCTGTTTGCAGATCACCCTAGACAAGAACAGCCTTTCCACTGAATTAAAAATCACAAACACCGACAAAAAACCATTTTCATTTACTACTGCTCTGCATACTTATTTCAGTGTAAGTGTGAATCCTATCTTCCGTGTAGTTTAAATTTTAAACGTCACTTGCTGTGTAAACACATGAAATATTTAGTTGGGTTTTGTGGGATGTAGGCTGCTGTATCGGGTGCATCAGTTAAAGGTCTAAAAGGCTGCATGACACTCAATAAGGATCCAGACCCTAAGAACCCAATTGAGGGTACAGAAGAAAGGTATTGTCGACTTAGCCCCATATATCAAAATCTTTTTTCATTTGCTGTAGTATTGTAATTTGTACATATAATAAATTAATCGAAAGGTTGTATTCACTATTGTACTTGTTCGGGAGTTAACTGTACTCGGGTTCTGATCTCAACTTTTATTACAGAGACGTAGTGACCTATCCTGGATTCGTTGACTGTGTTTATCTTGGTGCTGCTAATGAGCTATACCTGAATAACGGTCTGGGTGATATCATATCTATCAAGAATACGAAGTAAGTTTATGATTAAATTTTGGTGCTTTATGTCTCCTCATTTGAATCCATATCTGTAACACCTCAAATATGGCAATTCTGCTTTATTTTCTTGGTGTTAATAAGAAACATATGTTATAAGGTTAAGGTTAGTAGTTGATTATGCTTTGATTAACTAGTGAACTGGGGTTTATTAAGCATCAGTCAGAAACAACCTTCCTCTTTTAATTTTGGGTTGGGTAACTATCCTTGTTTCTTGTGCAGTTGGCCAGATGCAGTTCTTTGGAACCCACATCTGACAATGGAAGCATGCTATAAAGATTTTGTTTGTGTTGAAAATGCTCAGGTATTTTAAGATGCTTAATCATATTCTAGCCATGATTCTTCATTTGCATTTACCATGTCATGACACTTCTAAGGAAAATGACTAGTCAATGACAACAGCCTGTGTTTATGGAGCTTGTAAAGCCAACCCTTCACTGAATTTACTATTATTGCTCATTATGATTAGTTAACTAGAGAGGGCAGGCTGGATTATGGGTCAAATTGGGTTTGGGTTGAAACAGATCAATTTCAGGGCAAGCTAATTGCCCCGGGTCAGGTTGACCCGCAAACACATTCTCTCCTTTTTTATAAATATCTCATGCCTTGATTATGATTACAAACAGTATTATGGTAATATTTGAGTAAAACGAATTAGGAGGTTCTATAGACTAGAAATATACTTTGGGCACCTTTTATGAGACGATCCAAATCGACCCAATTATAAGTAATTGGGTGTACATGTTCTTCTTGCTCAATTGATGCTAGAAAATAGAAATATATGGCTCATGTTTGGAAATGTTTTGATATTTATACAGCAAATATAAGCTTATCTTTTGCAAAATTTTCAGATTGGAAATGTTGATCTAGAGCCTGAGAAATCATGGGTGGCTACTCAGCAACTGAGCATTGGCTGAAAAGAAGTTATAGCCGTACGAAATCCAAAGGGTACCTGCAGCAGGTCAAGCGGCTCTGCTGACAACGAGAGACTCATGACGTGACTCCTGTAACTTGAAAATACACTGTAATCAGAATAATAGCATGAGAAGATAATGCATCATTTGTCAATCTTTTGTATTTATTTTCGAAACAAAATTCATGTCATCAAAAGAGTTAGCAAATGTGCAATTTCCATTGCCTTTTTCTATTGAATCATGAACTACTGTTACCTTATATGTGTTGAAACTATGCATATTACATATGTACATCATGAAGTTATACTTGTACTCAATCGAAACACATAAGCAAACTGAAACTTAAAACATGAAACCATGAGTAATACCTCAGAAACAAACAGAATCAAGTACCAAAAATTTATTCATTCAAGAGCTTCCATTAACATCAAATTTTCCATCATTACAAAGATTTGTACCCTAACAAAACTTGATCCAGAACAAAAAAAAGAATGAAACATTCTAAACAACGAATCATACCCTAACGTTGTATTATGAAACATAAAACTTGAAGTCAGAGATGAGACAACACAGCAATGAAGATCATGAATAATATTATCACCAACGCCCAAATCAAACACACCCAATGCCTGCTATGCTTATCCTTCATCTGCTTAGCATAAAACAAACTTTCTGTTCCACCACTCACAAAGCTTCCAGCTTTCGCCACATTCTCCTCAATATCATCCAAACCTTGACCTTGCGTCTCAACTAAAACCGCCATATCAAGAAACACTTGATGAAGCTTATTCAAACTCCTTTTTATATCATTCACAGCCTCGTGCCTTTCTTTAGTCTCAAGAACCAAATCCCTTTTCTCATCAAGCACTTCAAACACTTTCCCACTTCCGGAAACCATAGTTTCAACCATTGCCTCACTCGGGTACTCACCCGTCTCATTATAATACCTTCTTTTCAAATACTCCTTATGATCCAAAACAATCTTATCTCTCAATTCTTGAAAATTATTCATCATTTCTTTCAGTTTGATTCTAAGCCCATTTGTGACAGAAGCCCTAGTTCTCTCCACAGCACATGAAAACGAAGACCCTTCATCCGAATTCTTATCCAAACATTCCAGGCGCACACGAACCACATTCGCTTTTCTAAGGGCTGCAACCATTTCAGACACCATT
>OU343219.1:82401441-82556441 GCA_910596185.1 Chrysanthemum makinoi | reverse complement strand
CGTCAAACACTCCCCCCAAAAGTATATGATTTTGACAAATTAAGATTGTATTGGTTGGAATAAAGGTTAAAGTTGTAAAAATTTGAATTAAAATAAAATAAACCCCACTAAAAATATAAAAACTAAAAACTCATAAAAATATATCAAAATGGATGTTGAATTAAAGAGCACAAAATTTTAAAAAATGGAATATATTAGCTACAATATTTTGTAGTTAATTGGCTACAATATTGTGCTTCAAACTGTGGGTCCCTGACTCCTTCTGTGGGTCCTGAGTTATTTTTGCGGGTCCCTGATTAATTTATTGTGTATTTTTGGTGGAAGATTGTAGCCAGTTGGCTACAAAAATTGTAGCCAAGATATCCCCTTTTAAAAATATGGTGAAATTAGATTATAAAAAAAATAAATAGATAAAAAGATATTTCAATTTGAAAATAAAGATGATTTTTTAGTTGAGAAGTGACAAATGTCACTTTATAATTGGAGCTCCTTATCTTAGTTTTAAGTGGTTAGGAGTTAGGCTTGGAGTTTGTTTAGAAGTGACACATGTCATCTCATGATTGGAGCTCTTTATCTTAATTTTTGGTTGGAGTTAGGCTCGGAATTAGCTTTGGCTTATACATGCATTATAATATAGTATAGATTAGTGGGTTTGCATTCTTATTTAAGAGAGGTTCGCAACGAGCTAAAGAGTGTCCAAAATAAAATTAAATTAATTAGATATCATGTCTCAATGTAAAACACTTGAAACACAAAATCTGGAAATAAGGTTGCATCCTACATCGCCTAAGAAAAGAAGTGTGAAGGTGTTTATATAGAAATCTTGGTATCAACCATCAAATTATCTTTGGTTGATTTTAATCCAACACCTACACGCACATAGGGAGCTGTAAAAAATTTGGATTTTGTGGTCCAAAATGCGTTCCAAGCTTGTGAACTTGTTAGGATTTAGAAAATCCGGTAGTTAAAGACTCGGTCACCTCAAGTATGTGTATTCGTTAAAAAGCTCGTAGTCGTAGTCATTTAGTGATAATTAGTAGTTAGTTATGTAACACTGTGGAGGACGGACGGGTCTTTACCCACTGTATGCCTGATCCACAGCTCGTAGGTGGCGTCTCATGTAAGAACCTATAAATACCCTTTGCCTAGCAATGAAAAGGGTTGGAGCTTTCAATATACATTTTTCTTTGTCTCACTAAAGTTCCCAACTCTCGTCACTTTCTCTCTTTAAAACCTCATCTCATTCGACCCTTATGTGTGCTTGATTATGTGTTTGTGAAAACCAATATGTTACATTTGGTATCAAGAGCCATGGTTTGATCATCTACCTTACAAGTTCTTGGATTCTTAAGTGGTTTTCATAGGTTTTTGAGTTTGAATGAGTTTTGAGTAGTTTTCATCATTTTGATCATTTTTAGTGTTAAAGTTTGAATTTTGATAGTACTTTTGTGTTTAGAATCATCATAAGTGTTTAGGTTTTGGTTTGGAAGGCTTGAATCATCGTGGTTGGACTGTTTTTGGATAGAAAAGTTTAGTTTTTGATAAGTTTCTTTGAAGCGGTTTGTGTCTCGGACTTACTTCTTGTAAGCGGTTTGTCACTGGTTTGATGCGAGTTGATCTAAACTTTGTGCGGTTTGTCCCTTTGTCACAGCGGTTTGTCTAGATTTTTGTTAAGCGATTTGATCAATTTGAGCGGTTTGATCTCTATGCGGTTTGAGTGTTGAGACAAAAAAGACAAAAAGGACAAAGTAGTGGAAGTACTTGTGTTCCCTTGAGATTTGTTAAGATAAGCGATTTGATTAAGCGGTTTGATTCTGCGATTTGTCTCAAAGCGGTTTGTCATAAGCGACTTGTTGTTAGGATTTAGAAAATCCAGTTGTTAAAGTGTCGGTCACCTCAAGTATATGTAATCGTTAGAAAGCTCGTAGTCGTAGTTATTTAATGTTAGTTAGTATTTAGTTAAGTAACACCGTGGAGCACGGACGGGTCTTTACCCACTGTATGCCTGATCCACAGCCCGTAGGAGGCGTATTTTGTAAGATACTATAAATACCCTCTACCTCCCAAGGTAGAGGGTTGGAGCTCATAATAAGATTTTTCTTTCTCACTCTAAGTTCCCTAAACCTCTAAACTTTCTTTCTCTAAAACCCTTAAGTCATACGCCTATATCATCATGGTTTGATGTGTTTATGAAATCCAATATGTTACAAATGGTATCAAGAGCCATGGTTTGATCATCCCTCTTACATGTTCTTAGATTTCTAGTGGTTTTATATGGTTTTTGGGTGTGAAAAAGTTTAGTGGTATTTGCATCATTTGGACCATTTCTAGTGTTAAAGTTTGGATTTTGATTGTACTTTTGTGTTTAGAATCATCATAAGTGTTTAGGTTTTGATTTGGAAGGCTTGAATCATCGTGGTTGGGTTGTTTTTGGATTGAAAAGTGGTGGTTTTTGAATATTAGTACGAAGCGAGTTGCGTCTCGGTGTACTTTTCTTGGTTGCGAGTTGGCTTGTTCTTTGAAGCGAGTTGTCACTAAAGCGAGTTGTCACTTGAGCGAGTTGTCGCCTAAGTAAGTTGCTTTGGAAGCGAGTTATCTGCTTCTGCGAGTTGTCATTTAAGCGAGTTATATCTTAAGCGAGTTGTCGTTTAAGCGAGTTGTCTTGGAAGCGAGTTGGTAGCTTAAGCGAGTTGTCACTTAAGCGAGTTGTGTTCTAAGCGAGTTGCTGAAGAAGAGAGTTGGTTTCATGCGACTTGACTGTTGAGCGGGTTGTCTCTTTATGCGACTTGTGTTCCATGCGACTTGTCTATTAAGCGAGTTGTCCACTAAGCGAGTTAATCAGGGTGCGACTTGTCTAATACACTACTTGTCTATTGAGACTTGTCACTTCTTAGTGTTACATTTTACGGTTTTCTCTTGATTTAGTAAAATCTCGTGAAAGAATCTATTTCCCGGTTTAATCAAAGAGTTATAAAATCCCGTAGAATCTGTAATCATGTCTACCAACGTACCTACAATCATCTCTTCTGTAGCTGAGGACGTTCAAGCAGCAGGATCAGATACTCGTCCACCCATGTTAGATAGGACTGATTATGACTCATGGGCTCAACGAATCAGGTTGTACTGCTTGGGTAAGGAAAATGGGGTTAACATTCTCAAATCAATTGATGAAGGACCATACCAAGTTGAGACTACCAGAGACATACTTGAAACTGTTGCTGATGGCTCAGTGACATTAGGATTGGATAGACCAAAGACATATGATGAACTTACTGATAAGGAGAAAAAGAGATACAATGCTGATATTAGGGCCTCAAACATTGTACAGGGTCTACCAAAGGACATCTACAAGCTAATCAATCACAATACTGAAGCCAAAGCAGTTTGGGACAATGTCAAGATGCTTCTCTCCGGTTCAGAATTAACTAAAGAAGACAGAGAGTCTCAACTGTATGATGATTTTGAGAACTTTAGGATGAACCCAGGGGAAAATGTCACTGAATACTATGTGAGGTTCCACAAGCTCGTGAATGACATGAGGAATATCAAAATGACAATGCCAAATATCCAGCTAAATTCAAAGTTTGTGAACAACATGAATCCCGAATGGCACAAATTTGTCACTGCAGTCAAACTTAACAAAGGATTGAGGAACACAAATTATGAGCAACTGTATGCTTATTTACTACAAAATGAGAAACATGCTGCGTTTGAGCGAATGATCATGGAAAAGTTCAAGACCAATGCTGGAGATGCAAGCTCTTCAAATGACTCAACTGCATTTTACACCAATGTAGGGATTACTACCAAAGCATCACAAGTCATACCTACTGGAAATGGTAACCACAAGCTCATTCCTGATCCAGGGTATAAACCTCCTGATGCCGAAGCAGTCATGGAACACTTTGTCAATCAACTGGCTCTTATGGTCAAGCAAAACTTGAATCTCACCCCACACACCAACAATCATCTCAGAACTGCGTCAAATCTTCACAATCATGCTACTGTTAAAGAAGCAAAGATAGTGGTACAAAATGTGCAAGGAAGACAAAATGCATACCTTTCACATAATGAGCAAGGGAACGTTGGAGTTGGATATGGGAATGTGGGAGCTGGATATGGGAATGCTGGTGCTGGATATAGGAATGCTGGCGGTGGTGGTGGATATATGGGTAATCAGAATCGTGGAAGGAACATGGCTCAAGGTCAAGTAAAGCCCATTAAATGTTACAATTGTGGTGGAGAAGGACACATCGCAAGGAATTGTACTCTTCCAAAATGTCCACAAAATGCAGAGTACTTCAGGGATAAGATGCTGCTGGTCCAAGCTCAAGACATTGGAGCAATGCTGAATGAGGAAGAATTGCTATTTCTTGCTGAGGGAAATGCCAGAACTTATGATACTGATGTGGATGAACAGCCAGTGCAGGGTATGGGTCAAAACAATCCCAATGCATTTCAAGTCGCAGACTGTGATGCATTTGATTCAGATGTTGATAATGAACCAACTGCCCAGACCATCTTCATGGCTAATATCTCACCAATGGTAACTCCAAGGGCTTCTTCACCTAAACATGCCACTCCTTCCAGGGAATCTATCATCTCAGATGTATTAAAACTATACGATGATGTTGATGTGCAAAAGATGCATGACAAAGTACAATCAACTGAAATTATTGAATCAGATATTGAAAATATGGGTAATATCAATGTTGTCCCATATGAGCAATATGTGAAACAAAATGAAAGTGAAATTGTACCAAGTAATGCATCTTCTGCAGTCAATGATGATTATATTTTTGATGAATTCACTGCATGTGCCCCTGATGATTCTATTATTTCTGAACTAAACTGTAGGATCATAATATTATTGTGTTGATGATTCGGGTGGTCTTGGATGATGAAAATACATGTTTGCCATAGTTAGAGAGAAAGAGATGAGAGGGAGTTTCTTGCTAGAGACTTGGTTCAACAAATGCAAGGTTAGATTAAATGAAAAGCTCCACCCCTTCCAAGGATGGAAGGGGTATTTATAGTTACAGACATAACAACCTCCTATCGGCCTGTGGATCAGGTATACAGTGGGTAAAGACCCGTCCTTCCTCCACGGTGTTACACTACGCTAAACTAAACTAATAACTAACTAATAAACTGATAAATAACGATATGTCTACGAGCTAACTTATGCTAAATTATATTTGGGGTGACCGACACTTCACTATGGAATTTCTAATTCCTAACAATCTCCCCTTAAGGGAGGTCACCCCATGTTTTACATTTCGAATCTTAGCATTCTATTTAATCTTCAGTCTTGAGCTCGTAGACTTTAATTCTTCAACATCTGCATCTTTGTGCTTTAGCAGTGATTCTTCAAAGTCCGATTACTTTGTACTTTAAGTGGAGGCCTTTAAACTGATCCACATCTTTGATGATCTTCGAGCTTTCTTGAGATCATCAGCCACAGCAAATCTCTCTGGATCATCCATAGTTGTGTTGCCTTCATGTGATGTTGTGACTTTTTGGACCGACATGCTCACACTTTCAGGATCATGACATCTTTTCATCAGAGTAGCGGAAGCTTTACTGGTTCATGATATTTGCAGCAGCGTAGCAGAAGCATAGTATAAAAATATCAGAGCCAGGTTATGTAGATATGCACCAGTCATGATTACTTCAAATTAAGTGTGGATGCTGTGAGCATGCAGCTTAGGATTGACTCCTCAATTCTGATCAGCTGCAACCGTCCAAATGTACCTGCAAACAACAGTTAGCAATAAAACATATGAAAGTGTCTTTGAACACTTTCGTTGAATTGAGGTACACGGCCCACGGTTCCCCGTTGATCAGTACAAGTATTGTCTGTGATCAGGTATAATTCCGAAGAATCTCTTTGACAGGGTTTCGCAGCTGTTCTAGCTTTCTCAAACCGGAACGTCTCAAAGAAGACAACACGGAGTGAGTGAACCAGCAAATTGAGATTTACTGATTGATTCAAAATGATTTGAAAACAATCCCGTATTGCTTGAAGAAAGAGTTTTGCAATACGACGAAGGTTTTATGAGAAAGATCAATTTTCAATCAAAAATACTTTTTATATTTGAAAAGAGTACACATTCGATGTGCTAGAGAAAAGAATAGATTCGCACATCGAACGGTTTTTCCAAAAGTATTTTTTTTTCAATCAGAGATACTTTTTGTGTTTGAAATATGAATACACATTCGACGTGCTAGAGAAAAGAAGGTTTGCACATCGAAAGGTTTTTCCAAAAGTATTCGTCAATTCCAATCTTGGACCAAGGTTGATTCACGAGTGAATCGCCCCATCGTTTCTATCCAGTTGTCACAAGCTTGATCTTTAGAAAAGATCTCACATGCCACCCACCAAGAGCTTGTTTGATGTTGACTCTAGAAGGATTTCCATCTTCATCGTGAATACTTAACATATCACTCGGATGTTCTGGCAATACCGCAAGGATAATGCGTAGGACTCTTAATATATTCTTACTTTCCGCATTGTGTGAAAACAGCAAGTCTTCATTAATTTTGTATCCTAATGAGATATTGTGGATGATCTCGTGGCTCTAGACTCAATTGTGCACATTTGGTTCCTATGCCGGAGACTAGGGAGAGGGTCTCCTTCTTCAATATCAACAATCTCTAAGAGAAAGTCGATAGATTATGTAGGTTCCCTGTGAGAATGAAACAAGCCCTTTTTAGAGGAACTTGAGTAGCTTGGGAAGTTTAGTGCAGTGCGTCACTGGGTCCATGACGTCTTGTCTTCAATACCAGTGTTACCTTAGTAACAACTAGTAGCATATGTATTGAACCCGGTTTCTGCCCTAAGGTTGAATTATTGGAGGGCTATTTCTTTTCACCCATTTTCACATTCATTTCTTTTTCATTCTTCAACCCCTTCATTGCTTACCGAGACTTCATAACTAGAACCTTGTTGGGTTTATTCCAGTACTAGCTCTCTCTCAGTCCGCACTCTTCCCATTTCTCATTTTTCTCCTTTTTTCATCATACCTAAGGACTCTACACTATCTTGTGGATTATCCCTGGGTCGATCCCTCCGGCTCTGGTTGGATCGTGGGAACGAATACCTAACCTAACCATCCTTATAACACCATGCATAAAGTAAATTGGTCGGTCTTTTTGGTATTATTCAATCTTCCATGAAACCAATTGAAAAATCATTTGGAAAATCAATCAAGGTACTTGTGATACGAAATCAAAGCATTTTGTACCTTAATAGTTTTGATCATTTTGAAATGCTCCCCCTCAACATGTGCATATGATCTTGAAATTGTTTAGCACATGGAGGCAAGAGTTCTTTGAAATAATTTCTTGATCATATTTTCCGTAGAAAAAGCCATTTGATTTTCTTGGTAAATTCTCCCCCTCAATATGTGCATAGGATATTTGAAATTATTTTATCACATAGAGGAAAGAGTTCTTTTGAAGTACATCCATGATCACAAAATCCATTAAGAAACCATTTAGAAAATCAATCAAGGTACGTATGTTGAAACATAGAAATCTTTGTACCTTGAAAGTTTATTTTCTTTTGAAATGCTCCCCCTCAATATGTGCTTCGAGATTTGATAGCGTTTAGCACATATGGGAGAGCAGTATGTACACTTAAATCAAAACGATCACCTTTTATCAAATTTCATTAATAAATCACAAATTCTCCCCCGATCAAAAATATCAAACCCTTTGAGATTTTGGATCCCAAGTGATTTAATAAGGTTTAGAAAACATGGGAGAATATGTGGCCAGATCCTCCTCCTCAACATGTGCATTGTGTATTTGAAATCGTTTGGCACATGGAGGTAGGAGTGCCTTTAAAGGACTAAAACAGATTTGAGATTTAAATCACGATCTCTCCCCCGATCAAAAATTTCAAACCAATTGAGATTTTGAATCCCGATTGATTTAAATCATTTGGGAAATTTTAGGGGAAAGACGTGGCAAGATTTAATTTTGAAAATGACAGATAAGGAACAGATTTAGACATTAAAGATTGTTAGTGTCAGGTATGATAGTTTTAAGAGATCTTTAAGTAAAATAAAACAATTTCACAATCAAACAAGAACAGAAAAAAATTCATTTTAAAAGACCTTGATTCAAAAGAAAAATCATACCATGACATAACATTAAATCTTTAGATTACCACTTATTATTGTACAACCGGACCTTTTATGAAGAAATATCGATTGAAAATATTTTATTTTAAATCATTCTCCCCCTCAATCGATGACCGTAGTCGATGATTGAGTGACTAAAGTTTTGATAAAATGAAGTCTGGTGATTTTCAAAAATTAGTCCAATTTATTTTCAAAACAATATTTTCCATTTTCAAAACAATTTAATCAAATTATTCAAAATTGTTTAAAAAAATGGTATAAAATTTCCTGCACAAAGATACGTTCGGTAGATGAGAAGCTTATGTTGTTGTTGTAGGGCTTGGAAGAAAAACCGTCTGCAGATGCCGTGAGACTTCTTACGTTGCATTTTTTATGCCAACTGAGGTCAAATTAAGCTTCGTTTCTTCATTTGCTGATGAAGAAAACCATCGGCTGATGCAGTGAGACCTCTTATGTTGCATTTTTCCATGCTAACTCTCCATAGAAGTCCAATTAAGCTCCGTTTCTTCATTTGTCAACCCAAGATATAGTTACCCTTTCCTTTCGGCATCCAATCATATTCAATTGTGGGATCCGGATCGGGAACATTCTTATATACCAATATACCTGCATATGTTAGTGAACACACATACAAATATATGGTGGTCGACATCACCCAAACAACAATCGACTAACAAAAGTCAATTCAACATATTAATCAGATCATATAAGGCATGGGGATAATGTGTTCATCAAACTTTAATCATCTAATCTTAACAATCATATCCTGGGCACCTAGTCCTTAAACGTAGGTTAACATCATTTTTAATTAAGCATATAGGATAATTAAGAAAGCCCGTTAGATGATGTAAATTTGAAAACATTCTCCCCCTCAATCAATGACTCATTTTATGAAAAGTTTAAAAGCGCTGAAGTCGTTGATTGAGTTTTCAATTTTTTTGAAAACTCTGAAACTGATTGATTTTCAAGCAACTCATTTTCCACCATTTTTGAATACAACAAATACTTTTCTGAAGAATTTTAGACTGAAAAACATTTGTGTAGGAACAGCAGTCCTTCGACATACTTTCCTCATTTTGATTTAGGATAAGTGCACGAAATTTTTGAAAAACGTTTAAGCGTAGCACTTTCCTTCTTTGAAAAACGGGTTGCTATCAGAAATAATAGCAAGCCATGGTTTAAGCGCAGTTACTGATCAAGTAAGCTGCAGTTTCCATAATTTTGACATGTTTAGAAAAGAATATTTACACCTCTCAGCTCGAACTTCATCTATGGTCCCGTGCCATTATTGAATGACATTTCTAAGACCGCGGATGTTATCGATACCAGAAGACATGTCTTGAGAAAACATATTTTTGGTCTTTTTCAAATTTTTCTGATTTTTATGGGTTTTTATTGATTTTATATTTTTCTATTTTCTTTTTGTTGGTTTTATATTTTTGTATTTTGGTTTTTGATAAGTATTTACAAAGATAGTTTAGATGATATAGTTAAAGAAGATGATGATACGAGTACCGAGATAAGGATATCGAGCAACCCCGTTGTAGAAGATAGAAGTCATCATCCCTAAAACTTTCACCACAAAAGCTTCCGAGGATCTTGCATTGAAGAAAGAAATTGAACCATCTGAAAGTGAGACTTTGGCAGCTTCCCCCAAAACGAAAATCCTTTAGCTGAGCAGATTCCAAGCTTTCTTTCAAGCTTCTCTTAGCCAGGTGCACAAAGAAGCACACCATTATCATTGAACTTGCCGCTCCTTTTTTAAGAATAATCGCGTGATTCATCGTTCGGGTTATATCATCCAATAGAAGAACAGCAACCTTTCATCCCACGCTAAAATATCTCTTCTCAAATTCCTTTTCCACTGAAGTCCGGCAATCCATTCCAAAAGGTATCAAGAGACAACTTCCCCACGTAGTTGAATTGATGCAGTCAGTCTCTTAGACTAGAGCTCACGAACCCGAATACACATACCCTAAGACAAAAAACTTATACCATCAAGTAGCAGATTAAGTCCAATAGCCAAAGAATAACCCCGATGTATACTTTTCTCTCCCCGAAAGAAAGTGTATGAAGCTCAAGAACCGGTACCGAATACCCAAGGAGAATAACCGATAACATTGAAGAAACATGCGAATCACGATTATCTCTGCGGATGACAATCTCGCGGATGTCCACTCGGAATAAGTGATTATATCTCTGAATCACTGATTAAGCCCTCAAGTGAAGCAGCTGAGCATCCCCAATGTACACATTCTCTCTCCCCTGATGATTGTGATAACATCAAAATCATCACACACTTGTGTACCTCTTTTATCTTCATAAACTTTCTCTAACATCACTTCCCCCACGTCGTTGGAATAATAACACTTAAAGCCTTGATGAGTAAAACCTTGGGATTCTCTGCGGTCATGACATTTGTCTTCCCGGGATATCTTCAATCACTTAGAAGAGTTAAGTTCATCAAGTTTACTCGCCATGAGTCAAACCTTGAGTTTCTCTGCGGTAATAACATTTGTCTTCCCGGGATATCTTCAATCACTTAGAAGAATTAAGTTCATCAAGTTTACTCTCTTTGTGTTTAGATGTGTGTCTCCTTCCCCCTTGCTGGTTTTGACCCTTCAGAATCAGCAACATATTATCAGCCCAAATACTTGAAATCTGTTGAGAAGATCGCTTGAAGTCTTTGTGAGAATCAACTTGCTGAAGAACATAATGAGCAAGTCTAATTGGGGATTAAATCAGACATTTCACCCTCCCCCAATTAGTGCTCTCCCCTAAACTGACAATCTTTATGATGAATGCTTGGATTAAGAAGAAGTCTTTAGATTGTTAAATGCAACTCGTCTTTAGTCTTCTAACAAGTAGCAGAAAATATAGAATCGACTATAGACTCGACCTTCTTCAAGATTGTCAAGTTGGGGAATAGATAGTTAACATCTTCAACACACCAAAAATCATTCCCGTTAACTTATATGTAGCAAATCCCCTTAACTCAAATCCCTCCCAATCAAACAAGAACAGAAAGATGTTCATTAAGAAAATCAGCCCCGCAACTGGAAGCACTTTGTCATTAAACTCATTATTTCGTAATAAGATGTCAACCAACGGCTCTTAGAAGAAAAACTCCATGTGAAGATGACCCGATAAGAAGAAGCTCGGTTCTTACATGAGTTTGGAGCCGTTTGACCATTTAATCTCATAAATCAATCAACCATGCAGTAAATTCACACTTCTTCTCCCCCTCAAGAATTGCATACGGAGTTGCCATTCTTGATTGAATAAGTAAATATCTTCAACAAATGTAGTCTATTCACACTTCTTCCCCGCAAAATTAGCACGTGATGTTGCCATCGTCATTATAGTTGAGCAAGTGGAATAAGAAAACAATCAACGGTAGCCCGGTTCACTTGATAATTGAAAGAACATGGAAAAAGTATGAAGCATGTTCATGAGAATGGTCATAATTGAGAAGATTTCTCTTCCTCAGAAGATAAAGCGCCTTTGCGCACTTTTCTTTTCTTTAGAGTACGAGGCTTGAACTGTAGTGTTCAAACGTCATAATGATGAAGTACGAGGCCGAATCGATGTGTCAGATCAGGCCATTGTCTCTTTTCATCTCTCTTGGCAAAACATGTAATCAACCCCATTATCATTCAGTAGGCTCTTTGTCGTGACAGGTGATGGAGAAAACCCAATATGATGAATTTGACCCTGAAGTAAAACAACCCGAACTCGTGACTTAAACTTGCACATATGTAACAGAGAACGGTGCCGAGAATTCATCCTCCATTGAATCTCTAAGTACTCTATACTCTTCAACCAACCAACCATCAAGTATAAGACGTACATCACCTCTTGAAAATCCACAATTGAATGTGACACTGAGCACTACAACGTAACTCCTTAAAGTGATAGTTATTTTGTGGTGGTAAGATACCAATTCCCCCAAGTGGAAAAAAGAAAAGGAAAAAGTCACCCAACAATAACTAGATTCCCAAGTCTTCGTTTTTATAATAAGCTTGAACAAGGATCTTGAAGAATCTTCATCCATCCATCCCCGATACCTTCAGATACTAAGTACACTTGCCCGTGATATTTCACTTCAACCTCAAATAAATAATAGTGAATTAACTCCGTTTTCACATCTTGTTAAAAGCTCAAATCTAGCCTCCTTTGATCTTAAAAGTGAACTTTGATAATGGTTTCATCCCGACCATGTTTAAGAGCACATAACCCAGAAACCAAGTGATAACCAAACCGCCATGACGAATATCCAAACACACGTCCAATTCATGAAGTACACCCTTTTATCTCTTCTTCAAACGAAACCGTAGCACCGGCATCAAATAAGATCCCAAAATACATTTTCCTTTCTCCAAGATGGTTCCATCATTACGGGATTTTACAACTCTATGGTTTAAACCGAGAAATAGTTTCTTTCATAGGATTTTACAAAACCAAGAATAAACCGTAAGATAGATCCGGAAATGTACTTTACTTTAACTAGGATGTTTCCATTGTCACGGGATTTTACAAGTCTATGATTTAAACCGATAAATAGATTCTTTCGCGGGATTTTACAAAATCAAGACAAAACCGTAAACAGTGTTAGCTTGAATGTGTTATGACAACTTTGGTTTCGATGAATATCTGTTTTAGGGGAACATGCGCAGGTTCATGGTTCATTATCCAACATCAACATTATCATCAACCATCCAATACACACTTTGGTAAACACATCATTCACATATTTTGTCGGCTGTAGCTGTGACCACATGGTGAAGTAAACTCGATATGTCAAACTTGATCATGAAGTGAACTTCCCCAGTTTTGTTACTTAAGCTTGTACTAATCCTTGTGAAAAAGAAACGGTGTACCCAATGTCCAAAACCTCTTGACGTATCCTCAATGCGTGAGACAACCCGAAGTGATAGTTACGCTTGTGGGTTAAGCGAAAGAATCACAAACGAAACTAAATAGCCAAGTCTTTATCACACTCTATAAATGCCCAAACAAGTCATCTTCGCGGAAGGGTAGAAAGAAAGAAGACGAAATAAGTAAACGCGCCCGGAAAACCTCACTTCAAATCCAAATAAGAAATACCTTACAAAACCCCGTAGTCAACCTTGTTCAACCATCAATTCAACCCGTGACAAAAATAATCTTTTTGAAAATGTATATACCAAAGAATTAATCTTATCAAAGACATCTCACAATCAAGTCTCAGTATTCACAAATCACTTCATCATCTACGATCCAATTTAGATAAGCCCATCAGTCCATCATCTAAGTCCAAGCAAACACATGTCATTACAAGCCTGATCCAAATAGTTAATTCATACCGATCTGGTCAATGTAAATTCTCACAAAGAGTATCTCTTATATTCCAACATTATTGACATGTAACAATTCACCTAGAATATGACTCGGTCTATGGATTTAACGAAATAATTCGATCTAATTTCAGTATATCACAAGACATATACATCGACCATCAAAAATTATCACATCCCATCAACACTTAGTATGGACCACGAAGCATAAGGCGCATCAAGAACAACTTAGCACAGCCCTTGAGACAAAAATAATACCCGAACCAAGGAGAGCCAAATATCATGTAACATATAACATTTAGGAAATTGTTGACATATAATATGCAACAAACAGCATGTGACGGCCCAAGAAAAAAAACTGAACCATGGAGACAGTCTTGGCCCATGTTAAATCCCATAGCTCACGGCCCAATCCAAAATTCAACAAGAACTCGTCTGAAACTCTGAATACCCTAATAGTTAGGAGTATAAAACACCACATAAGTCACATGTAACCCTAAAAATACTCACATACTCAAACCCTAATCACTCTCAAAAATTCAGTCGCCTCCTTTTCATTTTCACATATCTGATTAAAACTAACAAACTTCAACCATCTTAATCCTTGTCAATCCTCAATTTACCAAACCCAAAAAGCTCTTAAGTCCGCCTCTCACATTCCAGTCACATATTAGCTTCTCTTAACCCTAATCTTCATTTAGTACGCCACCTCTTCAATACTTCCTGAAATCATACGAGTCTCTCACTCACCACAGGGATGGTTTGAGTACCTTGTAACAGCCACAAGGATGGTTAAGATTTGAAACGACATCAGTAGCACATGACCTCATTCAGGTAGGTTATTAATTTGATGTTCTTTAAGTCGAGAGATCAGTAAGTATTACGATTCGAAGCTGAAATATGTACTTGATTCATGAATTGAACCAAAGATTTGTTTTAACATAGTTGTTAAAAACACCTCTTTATGTTCGAATATTATCAAACTTTAGATCAATGATGATCTCTTTTGGGTATGTATGGATCTGAAAAGAAAGATTTTTGAGAAAACCTTAACCCACGAAAAAGAGAATATGAGATCTTGCAATACATTTAATCTTTTTCGTTATGTTTGAGTCAGGATCTGTGAGGATGAATGACGAGGGGTTTTTTTATGAAAACCTGAGTTGAGATCTTGACGGTCTTAACCATACCTTGTATTAATCTGAGATCGTGCTTTTCATACATGATATTGGATAAGTCTGAATGTAGTTAATATATGTTGATATGATGTAGATGAATGTTTGTAGATTGTAGATGAGTCTTCTTTTGATTGTAGATGAATCGTGTTGTTATTTGGTTTTGAGGTCAAGTCGCTAAACTTTTTCTTTGACAACTCGCTACCAGATGAGTCAAGTCGCTAAACATTTGGTTTTGAGGTCAAGTCGCTAAACTTTCTCTGTCACAAGTCGCTGCATATTTGAGTCAACAAGTCGCTATACATCTTTTACTTAACATACCCAAGTCGCTATGACAGCATAAATCAAGTCGCTACTTCACTAATCTCTAACTTGTTAAAAAACAAATCGCTACATAATGGACAACTCGCTAGCACAACTCGCTACCCATATTCAATGAATCTAGAAAACTTGTAAAGACAATTTGCCAGGTCTGTTTTTGGGTACATCAAGTCGCTAGCAAGATATTACAGTTTTCCGATGAGTTTTCCGACTAAGTTTTCCGTTCATCTTCAAAGGTAATCCAGAAAAACATTAAAAAATGCATCCTTTTTACCTTGTTTGGACCTAAAAAATCTGAGCATTTGACCATTTTATTTTATTTTATTTTTTACAAGTTTGGTACCAATGAAGTCACAACAATGATGTTACCCAGAAAAGTGACCAAATGACCAACAGGACTATATGACCAGAAAAGTCACAACAGGACTATATGACCAAATGACCAAATGGATACACATAACAAGTTAAAAACTGTTTCCACAAGAAAATAAACGGACACAAAGTTTTCTGACCATAAAAAAGTGATAAAAACAGTTTTAACAAGGTACAAAAAAACCACCAAAAATTAATACAACACAACAACCTTGGCTCTGGTACCATTTGTAGGACTGTTATTAGTCGATTGCTGTTTGGGTGATGTCGACCACCATATATTTGTATGTGTGTTTGTTGGGTTTTAGGTTCCTTGCATCAAGAATTACTTTAAGTACTGGAACCACGGACAGGCTTGAGATAACCACGGACAGAAGAGTATAACCACGGATGAAGATAACCGCGGCTAGTAGTAATGTGTAACCACAGATGATATATTGTAACCACTGCTAGTGTTTAATAGTCGGTTAGTTTATTGTATTAGATAAATATGGAAAAGATATTTATCTTGTAGGTTACGTATTGTATAATGTATAGGACTCCTTGGCTTATAAAAGGAGGTTCTAGGTTAGATTAGAAGTACGTAAGTCTTATATCTAAAGTCGATACACTTCAAGGTTGCAAAACCCTAATACTGTAAGAGTATTCGTATTAATAAATAATATTAAGGTGTTGAATGTTAACTGTTCTTCTTCTTAAGGTTAAGTGTTAAATTCCTCATAATACTTAATAAGTTGTTATTCTAAGTCAGTTTCTATATTAGATCGTTTGCTCAACTGGGATCAACAAGTGGTATTAGAGCTTGTGATCTAGAAACTGTAATCAAGAAGAGGTTAAGTTAAGTTTTGTTCAAGAAGGATAAGATGTCTGACGAAACTCACATGGTGATGCTTAAAGGTACCCATGCTCAAGCATGGTGAGTATCAAACGGAGAATGCGAATGAGACAATACATTCGCATGATTGACTATGCTCTCTCGGGATGTCGTTGAAAAGGGAGACACTCTTCCTAAGAAGGGTGAGGATGGCAAAGAAATTTCCATTGTTAGTGAAATTGATAAGGCTAAGAGAAAGCTGGAGATCAAGGCTCACAATATTCTCTCCATGGGAATACCCAATGATTATGCTTTGGAATTTTGAGCAATATGAATCGCTAAAGAGTTCTTGGATGCTCTTGAGACAAGGTTTCGGGCAATGAAGCTACCAAGAAGTCCAGATGAATATGCTCAAGCATCAATTTGAAACCTTCACGCTCTCATGGAGAAAAGATTGATGGCACATACAATAGACTTCAAAAACTTATTAGCCAACTGAAGTCGTAGATTATAAGGTTCTTCAAGAAGATATTAATTTGAAGTTCATTAGGAGTCTATCATCCGAATGGGCTATTCATACAATTGTGTGGAGGAATAAGGAGGACTTTCCTAAGATGACTTTGGATAATCTCTTCAACAACTTGAAGGTTTATGAGTCTGAGAATAATTTTGCTAATGCATCTTACGCTAATCCAAACATTGCTTTTGTCTCCACTAATCACAAGAGCTCACAAGATGTATCCACTGCTGCCTATGGTATATCCACGGCTATTTCAAACAATACCATTGTTAGTGATAATGTTAGTGATGGTGCAATTTGTGCTTTTACGGTGATTTAACTACTAGTGTTACTGTGTTGAATCAAGATCCGGATCAAATTGATCCGATGATCGAAGAGATTAATCTTCAATGGCAAATGGCAATGTTAACTCTCCAAGCAAGGAAGTTTTGAGGAGGACGGAAGACAAGTTAAGTATGATGGTCAAAGGAGAGCGGGGTTCGACAAAAGCAAGATGGAGTGCTTTAACTGCAAGAAGAAGGGTCACTTTGCAAGGGAATGTCGAGCTCCTATGAGGATTGAAGGTGTTAAGAAGATCACTTGAAGAGTCGCTCCTTCTTCAAAGATTGGTGGCTCAAGATGGTCTTGGTGATTATGATTGGAGTGATCAGATTGAAGAAGGACCCAATGCAGCTTTTCTTGCTAATGAAGCTTCAAAAGAGCATAACTTTGCTCTTATGGCCTATGCTTCATCTTCGGTTCAAATTCGAGGTATCTAATGAGTCTACTTGCTCTTTTAAATCATGTAATGATAACTTAGAATCTCAAAAGCTATCATGAAAGTATGAGGAAAGAAGTAGAAAGACTAACTATGGATAACTTAGGTTATAGGGTTGGTCTAGAGAGTGTGGAAGAGAAGCTTAGATACTGTATTAAATGTGAGTTTGAGTATGTAGATAAGATCAATATATTAGGTGGTGAAATTGATCTTAAAAATAGAGAGATTAAAATGCTTAAAGAGAAACTTGAACTAGCAGAGAGTGAAAAACAAAAGGCCCTAGATGAAAAAGAAAAACATGTTGTTAGGGTAGCTAAAACACAATTTGCTTCTGATCTAGTTCATAAATCTATAGAGAGTCATCTAATGGAAAAGGGTTCTGGGATAGGATACAACAATATGCCACCACCCACTCTTATGCAACATGCACCACCTGCTAAAGAACTGTCATTTAGTAGTGAATTCAGTTTTAACAAACCTGTTGAAGGAATAAGTAAGACTGAAATACCTAAGATAAGTTCTCGATATGTCCTCGATGCTCCCATCATTGAAGATTGGGAATCGATTCGACGAAGATAGTAAAGTATCAACACAGCCTGAAAAGTTAGAATCTATTAAGAAAGTTGATACTAGACAAGCTAATCTTGTACCTAGATTTGGAGCTAAAGTTACCAAGAATGTAGTAGAGTACAGGGAAATACCTAGGGAACAGATGAAACAATATAAACCTAGGGGTAATCAAAGAAGCTTAAATGGTTTAATTTCTACAAGATTAGGTGATGAGTTTCAATGTGTTAAAAAGGCTTGTTTTATATGTGGTAGTTTTGAGCACTTACAGAGAAATTGTAATAAAACAGACCACAAGTTTGGAATCATTGGAGGAGGGTAAATCACCAAAACTTTTCAAGAAAAACAAACCCTCATCCTACACAAACATGATTCCTAAAGCGGTGTTAATGAGGAATGGGAATACAAAATCTATTGTCACGCTTCTCCCAAATGGGTTCCAACCACTGCTAAGCAAAGTGTAAACACGGCTAAGCAAAATCAAACCACCGATAAGCCAAAAATCACCACAGATAACAAAGAAGTTTTAAAAATTCCAAAGGTGATAACTGGTACAGTGGTTGGGAATCATTTTATCTTTGTTAAGGCCTCAGCTAGTTGGCAATGGAAACCTAAGACCAAGGTTTTACATCATGTCAACTGTGCATCAATGGACCTAACCAAATTGGATTATATTGATGCATGTATGCACCCAAGTCGATATTGGCTTGGGTCCACAAAAGGAACTAACTTGTTTAATTTCATGTGCGGGGCAATCTACAAGATGAGCTAAAAGACAAAGGAGTTTTTGATAGTGGTTGCTCTGGGCACATGACTTGGGATGGGAGCAACCCGGAAGATTTTGAAGCTTTTGATGGAGGATATGTGGCTTTTGGCAATGATCCAAAGGGAGGAAAGATACTTGGAAGAGGCACAATCAGAGCAGGAAATTTGGACTTTGAAAAAGTCTACTTGGTACTGAGGACTTAAGTACAATTTATTCAGTGTTTCTCAAATGTGTGATAAGAAAAACTGGGTACTTTTGGTGAAACTGAGTGTGTGGTGTTGTCTCACGAGTTTAAGATGCACGATGAGAAGTTTATACAACTTAGGGTACCTAGGAAGGAAAATATATATTGTTTTGATCTTAAAGATGTAATTCCTAATAGGTCCTTAACTTGTTTATTTGCTAAAGCATCCGTGGATGAGTCTAAGTTATGGCATAGAAGATTAGGTCACCTCAATTTCAAAACAATCAATAAACTGGTTAAAGGGAACTTAGTGAGAGGGTTACCTTCTAAGGTATTTGAGTGTAAGGAAGCGTGTGTGGCTTGTCGAAAGGAAAACAACATAGAGCTTCTTGTAAGTCCAAAGCTGTCAACACCATTTCACAACCACTGTTTATGCTTCATATGGACTTATTTGGACCTACTTTGTCAAGAGTTTGAACCATAAGCAGTATTGCCTAGTTATCACCGATGATTATAGTAGATTTTCTTGGGTTTACTTTTTGGCTGCTAAGAGTGAAACTAGTGAAGTTCTCAAGAGTTTCATTATTAAGATAGAAAATCTAGTGAATCATAAAGTCAAGATAATCAGATGTGATAATGGAATTGAGTTTAAGAATGCAAGATGAATCAGTTTTGTGTAGATAAAGGTATAGAAAGACAGTTTAGTGTTGCTAGAACACCACAACAAAATGGTGTGGTTAAAAGGAAAAATAGAACACTAATTGAGGTCGCTAGGACTATGTTGTATGAGTCTAAGTTACCAACTACCTTTTGGCTGAAGGCTGTAGGCACGCATGTTATGTGAGAATAGGAGTAAGGTAGTAAAGCCTCATAACAAGACCCCCTATGAGCTGTTACATGATAGGAAGCCAATGATTGCATTTCTAAAACCTTTTGGGTGTTCTGTTACTATCTTGAATACCATAGACTACCTAGGCAAGTTTCAAGAAAAAGGTGATGATGGATACTTTTTAGGCTATTCATCTAATAGTAAAGCCTTTAGAGTATACAATAGGAGGTCTAGAATTGTTGAAGAGAATCTACATGTTCAATTCAGGTGAAAAGACTCTAGTGTTGAGACCAAAGGACCATTTGACCGTACGTTTAACATTGATATGCTAACCAAATCTATGAATTATGAGCCTATCATTGCAGGAACTTTCACTAATGTTGATCACGGTACTCAAAAGAATTACGGTGAAGAAGCAATTTCTAAGGAAGGTGATTCTCCTCAAGAGTTCTATTTGTTTGAAAAGTGGAAAGCTAGTTCAGTCTCACCCATCATTGATAAGCAAGGTCCCATTGATGATGATGTTTTGAATCGAGGCAATAGTGCTCATCATCAAGATAAGGATGAGTTATTGAAAGATAATTCAGTGTTGGTAGAAGAAATTGAAAAGAAGAAAAGCGGTCATGCAAACGCGGATAAGCCAAACATAAGCTCCGGATAGAGTTAATACAACCATTGCTAAGCCAACAACTTCTACCACTGTCATTACAAGTGAAATCCCGGCTGTAAGTACCGATAGTAGTACTTTCTTTGGACCACATGCAAAGCCATTACATGGTGAAGAGAAGTATCCACATGATCTCGATATGCCCGCTTTGATTGAAATTGATACTTCGATGATGAAGACATGGATGATTTCTTTAATCTTTGATTTAACTAATTTGGAACATGTCATTCATGAAAGTCCTGTTACCTCCACAAGGATACACAAGATTCATCCCAAGGAACAAATACTTGGAAATTTGAATACTCTAGTTCAAACAAGAAGCAAGGTTAAGAACACGAACCCTTTCCGAACATGGGTTCTTTGCAAGATCTCTTCACAAAAGAAACAGATCATAAAGATCGCAAAATTGCCTGTTTGCTTGTTTTCTGTCTCAAAAGGAACCAAAGAGAGTTGAAGAAGCATTATCTGAAGAAGGTTGGGTAGAATCAATGCAAGAGGAGCTTCTTCGGTTCAAACTTCAAGAGGTTTGGACATTGGTAGAACTTCCAAATGGTAAGAGAGCCATTGGGACAAAACTGGGTGTTGAAACAAAAGGGATGAAAGAGGTATTGTTGTGAGGAACAAGTCAAGGTTGGTTGCTCAAGGATACACACAAACTGAAGGCTTGGATTATGATGAAGTGTTTGCTCAGTTGCAAGAATTGAGGCTATTAGATTGTTTTTAGCTTATGCTTCATTTAAAAACTTTGTGGTGTATCAAATGGATGTTAAAAGTGCATTTTGTATGGCACAATTGATGAGGAGGTTTATGTTTGTCAACCTCCTGGTTTTAAAGATCCTGATCATCGACAAGGTCTACGAGGTGAGGAAGGCTATGTATGGTTTGCATCAAGCTCCTAGGGCATGGTATGAGTGCCGGTCCACTTATTTGATGGACAATGGGTTTAAAAGAGGACTGATTGATAAAACTTTGTTCATAAGAAAGCACAAAGATGATATTTTAATGGTTCAGGTTTATGTAGATGACATCATCTTTGGCTCAACCAATAAAGAGCTATGCAAAGATTTTGAGAAGCTTATGCATGATAAGTTTGAGATGAGTTCTATGGGAGAACTCACTTTCTTTTGGGGCTCTGAGGTTCAACAAAGATGATGGTATCTTCATTAGTCAAGACAAGTATGTAGCAGATGTTTTGAAGAAGTTTGGGTTTGAGGATGTGAAAAGTGCTAGTACACCAATGGAGACTCGAAACCCTTGCTACCGATGATGGAAGTACAAGAGTTGATCGAAGTTGTACAGGTCCATGATTGGATCTTTGATGTATCTCACTGCATCTAGGCCGGATATAATGTTCTCAGTATGTGTGTGTGCAAGATTTCAAGTCACACCTAATTCATCACACATGAATGCTGTTAAGAGAATTTTTAGGTATCTTAAGGGTCATCCTAAATTGGGCCTTTGGTACTCAAAGGATTCTCCTTTTGACTTGGTGGCCTACACAGATAGTGACTATGCTGGTGCTAGTTTGGTTAGGAAGTCTACAACCTGGAGGATGTCGGGTTTTGGGAAGCAGACTTATTTCATGGCGGTGTAAAAGCAAACTATTGTGGCAAATTCTACAACCTGCTGAATATGTGGCTCTGCTTTAGTTCTTTGTGGTCAAGTTCTATGGATTGAGAATCAATTCTGGACTTTGGGTACAATTTTATGCATACTAAGATTTACATTGATAATAACAGTACAATATGCATCATTAAAAATTCTGTTTTACATTCTAGAACTAAACATATTGAGATAAGACATCATTTTATTAGAGATTGTAATGAGAAAAGGTTGATTCAAATGGTAAAAATCCATCCTGATTTCAATGTTGCTGATCTTCTCACCAAAGCTTTTGATGTGGGAGGTTTGATATCTTGTTGTTAGTATTGGAATGATTAATCTCTAAATTCTCAAATTGTTTTGTACCGGTTTGTATATGTCTTGAACATTATTATGTAATCTTAGTTTTGCTATTTTTGTTTCTAACCTCGATAGTTTGTTTCTAACCACGATAGTTTGGTTCAAACCACTTGCTAGTTGTCCTGTTTTTCACTAACCATTTTGCGATTACTAGAATGATCATTATAGAAGTAAAAGAAGTGGTGATGCAAAGTGTTCATTCATTCATTTGAGAAGCGACTTACGACTTACAGTACAATCAACATCAAATGCAACTACAAGAACAGAGCTATACATGATCTACTAATCCTAATCTAGTTCATCTCGTCTATTCCAACATCTAACAAAATGTTGGATATGTATGATCGCCACATCTTTCACACTAGATCTTTGGATATGCGTTTGCGGAAGCCTTGCATAACCACCCATTCCTTCTATCTCAATGGCTGGAGATGCATGACTACTATGGCGAGGATGCTAAGGATCAAAATGGAAAGGATGGATTGATGAAAACGTTGATGATGACGATGACCACATTAGATGAAGCACGAAGGACATAGTCATATCACCAAAACGCATCATTCCATTTTCCTTTTTCCCTTCCCTTTCACGATGTGTGAAGAAGCACCATACTTGGTACTTGAAGACCAAGAACCACCTCTGTCTTTTGGAAGTGGTGGGTTTCTTGCTCGTGGTCTTGTTTGGGGTTGAGATCTTTGAAGGTTGGGAGTATGAAGATCTCTTCTTTGAGGAATCATCAGAGTCCTCGGATGCATTACTTGGATTCACCACACTATCATCTTCAGATGATGGAAGAAATGGAGATTTTATTGGTCTTGTTTCTTGTGGAGGGAGGTAGAACTGCCATGGGTTACCTTCTTCACTTGATGATGAAGATGATGATGAGGATGAGGAGGATGTTAGATTGACTATTTCTGGTTTATTCCAACTAGGGTTCCACATTGTGATTGCAGTTGATTGGAGACTTTGAAGAAATTAGGGTTTTGATATTGATTGGTGTGTGCGTTATGAAAGATTTGGGTTCTTTTTATAAGTGGGGTTTAGGGTTATGGAAGTAAATACGGGGCGGGTTTAATGTGGTTGAGGAGTTAATGAGATTTTTGGGAGTTGGACTAATATTAGTTCTAGAAGTTGACCATATTGACTTACTTGTTCAAACCACGGATAGGTCTTTTGGTACCACTTTTAGCTCTTCTAACCACTTGACAACAATAACCTTATACTCTGTGTTGGTTTTGTGTTTTTGTCTTACCGATATGAAGGTTTTTGGTGTATAAGGAGCTGATTTACTTGCTATGTCTCTTGGTCATTTGGAAGAAGTGATCTCATGTATCTGCGATAGTCCATTTGTAACCACGGATAGTATACGAAATCGCGGATAGCATGGAGTCTTGTTTTGGATAGTCACAGGTGTTTGGTAACATTGGCGAATCTATATCACTCTCCCCAAATCACGGACGGATCATTTATTTGATTCTCAAACCACTTCCAATTGGAGCTCAACCTTAACCTAATCACTTTCTTTGCATAATTCATCAACTCACATCATTCTTTTCCTAAATCAAAATGGCTGAAAAGTATTCCACTTCCCATAACTTAGTTGCAATTCTCACCAAGAATGCTCGATCAGAAGGGTTTCATCAAATGATTGATTTCTTAGTTCACAGTCCCATTCATTATGCTTTAAGCATTACACCCACTATTCTTAAAGCCTACATACATCAATTACGGAAGAATGCTACACTTGTAATGGTTGATGGTGTGGAGATGTTTCGTTCTGAAGTAGATGAGCATGTTATTTACATTCGAGGATATCATTAGAAGTTTTGCGGTTTGATGATCTTTGATGGGGTTGACAATCTTCGGATGTTGAGATTGTTCTTTGGTTTAGAGATTAGGGTATACACATAGAGGTGAAAAGGTACAATTCTTTAAGAGCTTCTTTTCACAACAATGGAAGTTTTTGATTCACACCTTGTTGATGTGTATGAGTAACAAGACCACAAGTTTTAATGACTTTCCTTCAAAATTGCTCTTGCTATTATTTGTTTATCTGAGGGAAGGAAGTTTAATTGGTCTAGAATGATTTATGAAGGGTTAGTACAAAACATTAGGAAGAAGGGTAAATACTATTTGTATCCTCGGTTTGTTCAACTGATTGTAGCACATCAAATTGTTGATCCTATTGAACATTCTAGAGAGTATGAAGTACATCATATGCTTCCTAAGGTTTTGGCACATATGAGGAATCACACGAGAATGTACAAATTAGAGATGTTCCTTTATTTCCTCACATGCTTATTTTGCCTCTTGCTCTTTGATTTTGATGAAGGTCTTGAAACTCAATGATTGTTGACTGACTACACTCCAACCATTGATACTACAACTCAAATCACGGCAGTACACCTCCAACCATGATACTACAACTCAAATCCACCAGTACACCTCCAACCACGATACTACACCTCAAATCACTAATATTTCACCTATTGTATGGACTAGGAGAAAGAAGGGCACTAAGCTTCCTCGGGCTAGTGCTAGTGGTGTTGCTCATGAGGTACATCACACGGTGATGAAGGTGACATGATTGGAAGGGCTTCCACTTCTTGATACATGCTTAGATCTTGATCGGGATAGTGGAAACATAAATAAGACCCAACCATTGGCAACTTCTAATGTGGAGAGTTCTTTGGAACTTAACACAGTGGAGAATCCTAGCCACTTGGCTATAACAGGGTGCATAGATGTTCGGGCTCGGTCTGATGCTATGTTTTCTATATCCAAAGATTCACCTCTCGGAGCAGTTAACACAGCTCGAAGTGATGAGGATAGTTTGGAACACGAACATGAATTGCCGGATTACGAGTTTGTACATCTTGACTTTTCCATGAACCACCTCGGACCCGTTCACAGTCGAAGTGGGGAGGATATTCTTGAGCAGCTTAAATGAATTGGCGGCCAAATGTACCAAGATGGAGAGCGATCTCTAATCTCAAGGAATTGGCTGGGTTTCATGAAAAGGATATTGGCAAAAGCTGGGGTTTTGGTTTTGGAGAAGATAAAAGGCACGGGCTTCTGCTTTGAGGAAGCTAAGGAAAAAGAAGAACTCCTTTCCATTTCGAATATGGAGGATGTATCCAAGCAGGGGAGGAGTGAAGGCAAGAATTCAGGGGAGGATGTTAATGTATCTATGGAAGAAGATGTTGATAGTGGAGATCAAACATTTGTGGTATCTGATAAAGATGGGAATGAGGCAGTTCTTGAAAATGTGAAGAAGGTTGTAGAAGATGTAGTCTTGAACACAAACACGGATGGTATATGCGAAACCACGGTTAGTACACTTCTAACCAGCGATCTTTGTACAGACATAGCAACTATAAACACTACAACTATACCTTGCAATCATACCCACTTGCTATTATAACCACTTCCATTGTTGTAACAACTCTCTATATTACCATCTAAGCCTAAAGAATGAGAAAGAAATTGCAAGTACATTGATTAATCGAGCAAAACATCATCTATTACTACACCCATTATTGCACATTTTATCACGTTCAAACTGCACGCTAAACCCAAACCGGAGGAAAACTTTAGTTATTGGTGAACCAGCGAAGAAGAAGGTGATTCAATCGATGTTGGAAAGGGTAAAGGTATTGCGTACGAGTTGAAGTTTTAAACTAGAAGCGAGAACAAAGCTTTTGATGATGAATTTGTAAAGAATATGGTTCTTTGAAGAACAAGCGACTTTGGATAAAAGAAAGAAAAAAGAGGAGGAAGCTAGTGAGAAATGGTTAGCTATATGGTATAACTCAGAAAACTATCTTCAAGCTTCTTTACAGATTCTTGATGAGTTTCTTGCACAAGAATGGGCATTCTTTGGATGATGAGGAGAAAGCTAGATTGATGAATGAATGGGCAAGGAAGGTTAGCAAAACAAAGAAACAGGTGATAAGAAAGAAACCTCTACTATGGCTCGGATGAGGAATGTATTGATGAAAATTATTAAAATTGAGGCATTTATGTTTTCGATAATCTTAGTAAATGTTCATTTGAAAGAATTTTGGAAATCTATGAGAGATGTATGAGGACTAATGTAGATGATTTCGTCCAATGAATTAGAGAAGGAAGAAGAGTGGATAAAGAGGCATGATGAGTGGATGCTAAGTAAAAGGAAGAGAAAATCGAGGTTCATGGTCATCGATTCTAAAAGATTGAAAGTTGTTGAAAATGAAAATCAAATCATTTCTTATGAGTTTAAGCTTAATGATGGAAGTGAAGGAGTTTGGAAAATTAAAAGACTCAACAATGAAGTTTATGAGTATAATAAGTTTTCACAAATGCTTGATATTTTGATAGAGATGATTTGATGAATCTTTGGATACTTTACAAGAATAAGTTTGGTGAAGTACATCCAAATGATTATCATGAGAGGTTGATTTATCATCATTTGAAGATTCTATTTGAACCTACTCATGATGAATCTGAATGGCAAGGACTCTACAATGGTCAAGTTACTAGATGGTTTTATATCAAACTTGTGGAGTTCATGTTTTGACTATTTACGGAAAGGTTATTCATATGCTTGTAGAAGGTGATTATCCTCACCTGAATAAGCATCGGAAATAATTGATCGGATGTTGAAGCTGGTTGTATCAAGATGTTAGTACCTTATGATGGTCAAGCTTATGATTTGTTACTAAAGTATGAGAATATACTTAAGGCTAGTAAGTGTTTGGCTACATCCTCCATTTCAGATGTTTTGAGCTTAAAGGAAACTTGAGAATTCTATTGGAATGTATCAAGTTTAGGGAAGGATTGTTGGGTTTTAGGTTCCTTGCATCAAGAATTACTTTAAATCTTTGGAACCACGGACGGGCTTGAGATAACCCCACGGACGAGAAGAGTGTAACCACGGATGAAGATAACCGCGGCTAGTAGTAATGTGTAACCACATATGATATATTGTAACCCTTGCTAGTGTTTAATAGTCGGTTAGTTTATTGTATTAGATAAATATGGAAAAGATATTTATCTTGTAGGTTACGTATTGTATAATGTATAGGACTCCTTGGCTTATAAAAGGAGGTTCTAGGTTAGATTAGAATGCGTAAGTCTTATATCTAAAGTCGATACACTTCAAGGTTGCAAAACCCTAATACTGTAAGAGTATTAGTATTAATAAATAATATTGAGGTGTTGAATGTTAATTGTTCTTCTTCTTAAGGTTAAGTGTTAAATTCCGTATAATACTTAATAAGTTGTTATTCTAAGTCGGTTTCTATATTAGATCGTTTGCTCAAGCTGGGATCAACAAATGTTCACTAAGAAATTCGATATGCAGGTATATTGGTATATAAGAATGTTCCCGATCCGGATCCCACAATTGAAGATGATTGGATGCCAAAAGGAAAGGGTAACTATATCTTGGGTTGACAAATGAAGAAACGGAGCTTAATTTAACCTCAGTTGGCATTAAAATGCAACGTAAAGTCTCTTGCATTTGTAGAGCGGTTTTCTTTCAACCTCACAACAACAACAAAGCTTCTCAACCACTAATGTATCTTTGTGCATGATACCATTTTTAAACAATTTTGAAAAATTTGAATAAAATTGTTTTGAAAATGGAAAATATTGTTTTTGAAAATTAATTGGACTTAATTTTGAATATCACGGACTTCATTTTATCAAAACTTAAGTCACTCAATCATCGACTATGGTCATCGATTGAGGGGAGAGTGATTTAAAATAAATTATTTTCAAACGATATTTCTTCATAAAAGTCCGGATTGTATAATATAAGTGGTGATCTAAAGATTTAATGTTATGTCATGGTATGATTTTTCTTTAGAATCAAGGTCTTTCAAAATGAAAATTTTTCTATTCTTGTTTGATTGTGAAATTGTTTTATTTTACTTAAAGATCTCTTAAAACTATCATACATGACACTAACAATCTTTAACGTCTTAAATTGGTTCTTATCTGTCATTTTTCAAAATTAAATCTTGCCACTTGGTGATTGTCTTTCTCATAAAATTTTCTAAATAATTTAAATCAATTGGGATCACAAATCTCAAGAGGTTTGATATTTTTATCGGGGAGATAGTGATTTAAATCTCTTATCTGTTTAAATGGAATTGGTTTTAGTCCTTTAAAGGCATTTCTGCCTCCATGTGCCAAAGCGATTTCTAATGAAATATACAATGCACATGTGAGGAGGAGGATTTATCCAAAAACAAGATGAGTATTTAAACCTGGCCAAATATTCTCCAATGTTTTATAAACCTTATTAAATCACTTGGGATCCAAAATCTCAAAGGGTTTGATATTTTTGATCGGGGAGAATTTGTGATTTAATAATGAAATTTGATAAAAGGTGATCAATTTGATGAAAATGTGCATTTTGCTCTCTCTGAGGAACATATGTGCTAAGCGCTTTCGAATCTCGAAGCACATATTGAGGGGGAGCAAATGGTTTTCTTAATGGCTTTTGTGATCATGGATGTACTTCAAAAGAACTCTTGCCTCTATGTGTTAACATGATTTCTCTTATCCTATGCACATATTGAGGGGAGAATTTTACCAAGAAAATCAAATGGCTTTTTTCTATGAAAATTATGATCAAAGAAAATATTTCAAAGTCCTCTTGCCTCCATGTGCTAAACAATTTCTAAATCATATGCACATGTTGAGGGGGAGGTTTTCTAAATGATCAAAACTATTAAAGTACAAAATGCTTTGATCTCGTATCACAAGTACCTTGATTGTTTTTCCAAATGATTTTTCAATTGGTTTCAAGAAGAAAAGAACAATACCAAAAGACCGACCAATTTACTTTATGCATGGTGTTATAAGGATGGTTTGGCTAGGTATTAGTTCCTCGATCCCGAGGCCGAGGAGGGATCTACCGAGGGACAATTCACTAGATAGTGTAGAAGTCCTTAGGTATGATGAAAAAAGGAGAAAAGTGAGAATGGGAAGAGTCTTGGTGAGGCAGAGCTAATTGGAATAAACCCAACAAGGTTCTAGTTATGAAGTCTCATTGCAGCTTGAAGGGTTGAAGAATGAAAAAGCTGAATGTGAAAAAGGGTGAAGAAATAGCCCTCCATCAATTTAACCTTAGAGGAATTGCTGCCTGAGGGTTCAATACATATGCTCTTGGTGGTTACTAAGGTAACGGTATTGAAGACAAGACATCATGGACCCAAGTGGTGATGCACTAAACTTCGATGTGGATGATGGACCAAGCCACTCAAGTTCCTCTTAAAAGGGCTTGTTTCATTCTCACCGGGAACCTACATAATATATCGACTTTCTCTTAGAGATTGTTGATATTGAAGAAGGAGACCCTCTCCCTAGTCTCCGACATAGGAACCAAATATGCACTATTGAGTCTAGAGCCAAGAGATCATCCACAATATCTCATTAGGACACTAAATTAATGAAGACTTGTTGTATCACACAATGTGGAAAGTAGAATATATTAAGAGTCCTCACGCATTATCAATATGTGTGGTATTGCGACGTCCAAGTGATATGTAAAATATTCACAATGAAGATGGAAATCCTTCTAGAGCCAACATCAAACAAGCTCTTGGTGGGTGACATGTGAGATCTTCTCGTAAGGTCAAGCTTGTGACAATGCCTGGATAGAAAGCGATGGGAGATTGGTCTTGAATCAACCTTGGTGAATGGAATTAGCGAATACTTTTGGAAAAACCGTTGGATGTGCAAACCTTCTTTTCTCTAACCGTCGAATGTGTACTTATGTTTTCAAACACAAAAGTATTTCGATTGAAAAATACTTTTGGAAAAACGTTCGATGTTCTAAATTTCTTCTTTTCTCTAGCACATCGAATGTGTATTCTATTTCAAATATAAAAGGTATTTTTGATTGAAAATTGATCCTTCTCATAAAACCTTCGTCGTATTGCAAAACTCTTTCTTCAAGCAATACGTGATTGTTTTTCAAATTAATTTTCATCATTCGATTGAATCTCAATTCCCGGTATGGTTCACTTTCACTCTAGTGTTGTCTTCTTTGAGACCTTCGGTTTGAGAATAGCTAGAGAAGCATTTGAAACCTGTCAAAGGTTCTTGAACTCTACGATCCGCGAGCGGTACTTGTTGCTTGATCAGCGAGGGAACCGTAGGGCGGTGTACCTAAATCAATTCAACGAAAGTGATCAAAGACACTTTCGTTTGTTTTAATGCTCAGAACATTGTTTTGCGAGTACATTTGGACGGTTGCGGTCCAGAATTGAGGAGTCAATCCAAAGCCGCATGCTCACGGCATCCCTCTTTGAAGAAATCATGAGCGGTGCATATCTACATCCTTGTCCGATATTTCTATACTATTCTTACCAAGCATCTTACTGGCCAAATATCATGAACAGGTAAGGGCTTAATACTCTACGATGGAAAGATGTCATGATTCAAAAGTGTGAGCATGTCGGTCCGAAAGTCACAACTTCACATGAAGGCAACACAACTATGGATGATCGGAGATTTCATGAGTGAAAGAATGATAACTCAAAACTTGAAAATCATCAATGATGTGGATGGATATTAAAGGCCTCACTAAAAGTACAATTTATGCGGACTTTGAAGTTGCACTACTTAAGCACAAAGATTGTGGAAGTGAAGAATTAAAGACTCTACTGAGCTGGTTGAAGATAAAATAGATTGCTAGGATTGAAATGTAAAACATGGAGTGACCTCCCATAGGGAGATTGTTAGGAATTAGAAATTCCATAGTGAAGTGTCGATCACCCCAAATATTATCTAGCATAAGTTAGCTCTGACATTACGTTATTTACTAGTTATTTAGTTAATCATTTAGTTTAGTCAACATCCGTGGAGGACCAGGACAGTCTTTCAAACCCACTGTTATGCACGATCCGATCGAAGGAAGGGCGTATTGTATGTAACTATAAATACCCTCTACCTCCCAATTAAAGGTAAAGGTTGGACCTTTCCTCAATCTAACCTCTTTCTTTTGTTTTACTTTCTCTCTCTAAAAAGGCTCTCATCTCTACTTTCTCTCTCTAAACTCTTACATAATTCGAACCATATATTGTTATGTGATGTGTTTGTGAAATCCAATATGTTACAGAAGAGGATCGCGTAAATAAGCCACTTGATAGTGAAATTAGGTATGCATGCTTATATGCCAAAGCGATGTCTCTCGGGAGGTTAGAATGTTTAAGAGCAACATGTCCAAAATCCTTATGTGAGAAAGATAAAGCTGTGATGCCTTGTTCTATGCCTATTGCTAAGTATGAAACCCATTATATGCCTTATTCTATGCCGAAAGTCAAGCATGTGAGCTTTGATGTGCCTATAAGTACTTGAGATCCCAACACATCTAGATCGGAATGCAAAAGTAGCAAAACCAACTAATGTTCCCATAATTCCCTCTATAGGAGTGTCAGGTGATTGGTACAAAGCAAGTCAAGACCTCGGTGCAATACAAAGCAAGATAGGACCTCATGAGCTAAGAGTGATCAATGGAAGAGAGTAGAAGACCACCCTAGGAACATTAAGTTTGATTTGAATAAAAGGAATCGTGTTGATTCTAGTATTAGCTATAAGATACTTTGTAATTAATTAGAATACGATACTATTTGAAAACTTGTATGTAATGAATACTTGATTTGGTATTAATCATGAATGTGTGTGTGATGAGATGAGTAATCTGACAAATTTCCGTTAAAATGGTTAACACTAGACAACGAGTTAAAAAGGTTAGAAGACCAAGGAGGCAACGAAGAGGCTAGAAAACATTGGAAACCAACGGGGAAAAATTTAGTAATGTAGGTTATCATTGGATACCTACTGGGCGTAAATTCAATCTTAATGAGTTGTGCCCTAAATTATCTAGATCAATGCCCATTAGGAAATGGATGCTCATTTGGTAGAACTATACCTTTAAGAAGTAAACTTACTTTGAATAGATCTCTGTTTCTACTAGCCGACATCTACCTCAATGATTGTATTATTCACTCTGTTTCGTCAATGTGGATGTTCCAATCTCGCTTTCTAACCAAGTGGAACCTATTCTTGCATGGGGATCCCAATTTTCCGATTATCCATTCTTGTCCGTGTTCAACGCAAATCGTTCAAATCGTTATGGTACATTTTGGACTCGGTGATTTCCAAGCATATATTTGGAGATCGCTCGCGGCTCATGAACTTCTGATAAATTTATCGGAATTTGACATTGGGTCGGGAAGCGACCATTTTGGGGCAATGGGTTATGGAGATTATATGTTGTTGGTGATGTAATTTCCGGGTATACTATGTTGAAGGTCTTGGTCATAATTTGTTTTCATTGGTCAATTGCAGATTACGATTTAGAAGTGACTTTTAGAAAACATACTTGTTTCGTTAGAGACCTTGATGGTGTGGAACTTTTAAAAGGTACACGTGGGACAAACTTATACACCATCTCTATCGAAGATATGATGAAGTCTTCTCAATCCTTATTATCAAAGTCTTAGAAAACAAAGTCATGGTTATGGCATAAATTAGTCAATCACTTGAACCCGGCACCATTAATGACCTTTCTAGGAAAGACTAGTAAGAGGCTTACCCAGATTAAAGTATGAAAAGATCATCTTTGTTCAGCATGCCAATTGGGAAAAAGCAAGAAATATGTCCACAAACCCAAACCATAAACTTGGAGTTCACATGGAAGTTCTTCATACCTCTTCATATGGATGCATGCTTGGACCCATGAGAGTGCAAACGATAAATGGGAAGAAATATGTATTAGTCGTTGTTGATGACTACTCTCGATTTACTTGGGTTAAGTTTTTGAGGACAAAAGATGAAACTCTAGATGTCATCATCAAACTTATCAAACAACATTGTTCGACTTAACAAGACGTAGAATTGTTGAAGCAGACAATGGCTACGGAGTTAGTTAACAAAGACTTAAGTCAATTTTATGAAAGCATTGGAATCCCGATCATCAAAGAAGTGTTCCACGCATTTTACCTCAACGAAGGTGTAGTTGAAAGGCGAAATCGGACCCTTGTTGAAGGCTGCAGAACAATGCTAATTTACTCAAAGGTTCCAATGTTTCTTTTCGGCTGAAGCCATTGCCCTTGCTGTGCTACACCCAAAATCGTTCCCATCACACCACTCATGGAAAAACTCCATACCTTGAACTTGTCCATAAACAAAAACCTAATCTCTCCTACCTCAGAGTATTAGGTGCTTTGTGCTATCCAACGAATGATGGTCAAGATTTAGGTAAATTAAGAGCTAAAGCGGACATTAGAGTTTTTGTGGGTTATGCACCTAACAAGAAGGGTTACCGAATCTATAAACAAAAGAACTTCGAGATATCATGGAAACTATTCACGCCACGTTCAATGAGTGTCGGACAAATGGCTCGGACAATCAAGTTTTGGACCCGCATCTCAACTTTTGATTAGTAGTCCTATTAGTTCTTCTCTTGTACAAAATCCCTCACCAGCAATTCCATATGTACCCCCTTCGGAAGATGATTTGAAGAAATTGTTCGATCCAATGTTTGATGAACACTATGAGCCTATTGCTAATGATGGTCAAATCCATCAGAGGTTGCCCTAACCAGTCAACGTAGATAACCCCGGTTTCTATGTCATTGAGTCAAGAAGCGCCTCTTTGCGCGATCCTCATCCTCATCATCAAATCCTCAATCATCGAGTGTACATCATGGAATTGTTTATGGCACCTATGATGGAGATAACCCTTTGCTACTCAGAAGATTTGCTCCCTGAACCAACTCACGAATCATCTTCATCGGGAGATCCAAACTTTGCTACTTACCTCGGTTCCTCAACAACAACCACACACGAACACCTTAGAAAATGGACACATGACCATCCATTGGACAACATCATTGGAAACCCTTCTCGTCCATTATCCACTCGTAAACAACTTGCAACTGATTCCTTATGGTGCTTCTTCAACTCCGTACTATCTAAGGTTGAACCAAAAGACGTTAGAACTGCCATGACTAAAGACAGCTGGTTCAATGCAATGCAAGAAGAAATTCATGAGTTCAATCGACTAGATGTATGGGAATTAGTACACCGCTCTGTGCTATGATCATTGCTCTAAAGTGGATCTTCAAAGTAAAACTTGATGAGCATGGTGATGTGCTAAAGAACAAGGCTAGATTGGTTGCAAAATGATACCGTCAAGAGGAGGGTATTGACTTTGAAGAATCATTTGCTTCGGTTGCTCGTATCGAGCGTGAATCTTCACGGCTAATTTGCGGTAAGAAGATGGTAGTCTATTAGATGGATGTAAGCGCTTTTCTTAACGGAGATTTGAAAGAGGTAGTATACATCGGCCAACTGAGAAGGTTTTGTGAATCGAGCATCCTACTCATGTCTATCGCTTGAAGAAGGCGGCTTTGGCTTGAAGCAAGCTCCAAGGGCATGGACCACACGCTCGAAGTTTCTTGTATCTAATGGATTCAAGCAAAGGAGGGTTGATCCGACATTGTTCAGGAATCGGGCAAACACTTAATTCATGTTCAAATCTATGTTCATGGTATTATTTTTGCCTCTCACCCAATGAATGTGACCGTTTTTCTAAGGAGATGGGCTCCAAATTTCAAATGTCAATGATGGGACAAATGTCAATTTTCTTGGGATTACAAATTTCACAAAGTCCAGGAGGCATTTTTATCAATCAATCTAAATATGCTAATGAAATCTTAAAGAAATTTGGATTTGATTCTTGTGACCTTGTTGACACTCCCATGGTGGAGCGTACTAAAGCTGAATGAGGACCACTCGGGGATCATGGTTGACCAAACTAAATATCGTAGTATGATTGGGTCCACGATGTACCTTCCGCGATCGCCGAGACATACGTTTGTTCGCTCAATCTTGTATGCATGTGTGCTAGATACCAGGCTAAGCCTACCAAAAGCACCTTGAAGCGGTTAAACGGGTCTTTCGGTATCTCCAAGGAACCATCAACATGGGAATTTGGTATCCGAAGGACACCGGTATGTCACTAACATCCTATGCAGATGCTGACCATGCAGGGTGTCAAGATACACGTCGAAGCACGTTAGGAGGTGCTCAGTTTTTGGGTGATAAGCTTGTGAGTTGGTCTTCAAAGAAACAAATGAGTACTTCTATATCCTCTACAGAGGCAGAATACATAGCCATATCATCTTGTTGTGCTCAAATCCTATGGATGAGATCCCAATTATCTGACTATGGTTTTGAATTCAACAAAATCCCTATGTACTGTGATAACAAGAGTGCCATTGCTCTCTTATGAAACAACGTTCAACATTCAAGAGCAAAGCGTATCGACATTCGACATCACTTCATCAGGGAGCAAGTGGAGAACGGTGTGGTGGAACTATATTTTGTGAAGACTGTATATCAGTTAGCAGACATCTTCACCAAAGCTCTTCCTAGATAACGTTTTGAGTTTATCCTTCACGACTTGGTCTGAAAGAGTCTACAACGGAAACACTCAAACGTCTTCAAGAGAGGAGAGCGAGGAGTAAAAATTTTTCTTCATCCATCTCTTGTAAATATTTATTCAAAATATATATATATATATATATATATATATATATATATATATATATATATATATATATATATATATATATATATATATATATATATATATATATATAAATATATATATATATAACCCACAAAGAAAATAGAAAAATATAAATTTCAAAAAATCTATAAAAATCAGAAAAATCTTTGAAAAAGCCAAATATATAAAATATATATATATAGGGATATAATTGTGCAGACAATTGGCTACAATTTGTCTAAAATGTTATTTCGGTTCTCGTGGGTCCTGAATAATTGATAGTGTCTTTGTAAAGCGTACAAAAATGTACCAAGCTATCCCCATATATATATACATATATATATATACATATATATACATATATATCCTGTATATGTATATATATATATATGTATATATATATATATATATATATATATATATATATATATATATATATATATATATATATATATATATATATATATGTATGTATATATATATATATATATATATATATATATATATGTATATATATATATATGTATATATATATATATGTATATATATATATATATATATATATATTTTCCGTCTTTTTCTATTCTTCGATAACATCTACTGTCTTTGATTTGTCTCTCTAAGAATGACACGGGTCTTTAGATGGAGTTCGATTGTACATAAACTTTAAAAAAATGTGGGATGAAGAAAAATAATTGTCATTTCAGGCAAGCAAGAACAGAGCCATGCTTTATCTTACGTTTCAAATCTCATGCTCTGATTCTAAAACCAAATGTTTGTCAATAAAAAGACAAATATTTCCTTCACAAATATTTTTCCTTCTATAAATTCTTCTGAAAAATATTTGTTATCTAATGAAAACTAAATAGCTTTGAAAAATAACTCGGACTCAATTTTTGAAAATCATCTTGACTTGTCATTTGTCAAAATCTCTATCTCTCAATCAACAACTTATGTCATTGATTGAGGGGGAGAATGATTTCAATTAAATTAAAAAAGTTATTTGTCAAACAATTGCAATGTCTTATACAATTGGTTCAGACCTTGGCTAATGTTATGTTTTCATAAGATACTTAAGCATGCTTGAACATTGGAGTTTAAAGTCTCAAAATCTGATCCTTATCAGTTACAATGTTTTTTTTTCTTTTCAAAATCAAGTCACTATTCTCCTCAAAAGTTTTCAAAATTCATTTAAATCAATAGAGATCACAGATCTCAAAGGATTTGAAAATTGTGATCGGGGGAGAATTTGTAATTTAAATTGGATATAAACTGATAATTCGATAAATGGTTTTGAAACATTATAACAAGCTCTCCTCACTACATGTGCCAAACAATTTCAAAATTTCCATGCACATGTTAAAGGGGAGCATCTATGTCAAACCAAAAAGGATTGAAACGTGATTGATTTGTCTCTAAGTGCAGGTTCTCCCTAATATGTGCAAAAAAACTTTCAAATCTCGATGCACATATTGAGGGGGAGCAACTTTTAGAAAACCACATCCTTTCCCAAAAATATCTTCAACAAAGTATTTAAAATACTAATTTTTGATCGGGAAAGTGATGTCGATATCTTTAGAAAATGTAGATCAAAGAAGTGAATTCTTAATTCTCAATCTGAGATTTTCAAATCTTCTTGCCTCCATGTGCCAAAAAGATTTCAAACATACGATGCACATGTTGAGGGGAGCTTTTTCGAAATATCAAAACAATTGGTACAAAATGCTTTGATCTTAGATCACAAGTACCTGGATTGATTATTCAAAACGGTTTTCGAATGGTTTCAACGGCAGAAGAACAATACCAAAAAGACCGACCAAATTTATTTTTATGCATGGAGATATAAGGATGGTTAGGTTAGGTATTCGTTCCCACGATCCCGCTAGAGCCGGAGGGATCTACCCAGGGACAATCCACTAGATAGTGGAGAAGTCCTTAGGTATGATGAAAAAAAGAGAAAAGTGAGAAATGGGAAGAGTGAGGACTGAGATAGAGCTAGAACTGGAATAAACCCAACAAGGTTCTAGTTATGAAGTCGGTAAGCGAAAGGGGTTGAAGAATGAAAAGAATTGAATGTGAAAAGGGTGAAAAGAAATAGCCCTCCAATAATTCAACCTTAGGGCAGAAACGGGTTCAATCATATGCTCGGTGGTTACTAAGGTAACACCGGTATTGAAGAAAAGGCGTCATGGACCCGTGGACTGCACTACAACTTTCAAGCTACTCAAGTTCCTCGTAAAAGGACTTGTTTCATTCTCACGGGAACCTATATAATCTATCGACTTTCTCTTAGAGATTGTTGATATTGAAGAAGGAGACCCTCTCCCTAGTCTTCGGAATAGGAACCAAATGTGTACAATTGAGTCTAGAGCCACGAGATCATCAATAAATCTCATTAGGACACAAAATTAATGAAGACTTACTGTTTCACACAATGTGGAAAGTGAGTTTATATCTTAAGAGTCCTACGCATTATCCTTGTGGTATTGCCAGAACATCTGAGTGATATGTAAAATATTCACAATGAAGATGGAAATCCTTCTAGAGCCAACATCAAACAAGCTCTTGGTGGGTAACATGTGAGATCTATCCTATAGATCAAACTTGTGACAACTGGATTGAAAAAATGGGGCGATTCATTATTGAATCAACCTTGGTCCAGGAAATGGATTGACGGATACCTTTGAAAAACCGGTCGTTGTGCTTAAAATTCTTTTCTCTAGCACATCGACTTTGTATTAATATTTCAAAATAAAAGGTGTTTATGATTGATAATTGAATTTCCTTAAAACCTTCGTTGTATTGCAAAAACACTTTATATTGAGCGCAATACGATTGTTTTCAAATCTCTTTTCATCAATCGATTGAATCTCAATTTCTTTGGTTCACTCACTTCGTGTTGTCTTCTTTGAGAGACGTTCGGTTTGAGAACGGCTAGAGTATCTGAAACCACATCAAGGAGATTCTTGAATTATACGATCGAAGCGATACTTGTATCGATCAGGGGAAGTGGGCGTGTACCTCAATTCAACGAAAGTGATCAAAGACACTTTCGATGCGCTTTTGCTACCGCTCGTATGAGTACTCCCAACTACTTTGCGATCGAATTAAGAGGTCAATCCATAGCGCATGCTCACACAACACATTCATTTCTAAAGAAATCATGATAAGTGCATCAACGACTCTGATATTTTTCACTCCATGCTACGCTACCTGTTCTTTGCTGCAAATATCATGAATCAACTAAAGCTTCGCTACTCGATGAGAAGAAATCATGATCCGAGATATGTGAGCATGTCGGACCAATGTCACAACATCACATAATGTCAACACTACAAAGGAAGAGTCAGAGATTTATGGTAGCCGATGATCTCAAAGGCTCAAAACTCATCATCACGTGGATCAGTTAAAGACCTCCACTTGGATTAACTAAACATGCAAAACATAAAGAATCAAAGACTACAGACTCTTGAGCAAAGAACTTAATCAAGAATCCTAGAACAATCAAATATAATATCTGTTTGTATTCATTGTAAGTTGAGGTGACCTCCCTTAAGGGGAGATTGTTAGGATTTAGTAAATCCGGTTGTTAAAGTGTCGGTCACCTCAAGTATATGTAATCGTTAGAAAGCTCGTAGTCGTAGTTATTTAATGTTAGTTAGTATTTAGTTAAGTAACACCGTGGAGGACGGACGGTCTTTACCCATGTATGCGATCCACAAGTTGTAGGAGGCGTATTTTGTAAGATACTATAAATACCTCTACCTCCCAAGGTAGAGGGTTGGAGCTCATAATAAGATTTTTCTTTCTCTCTCTAAGTTCCCTAAACCTCTAAACTTTCTCTCTCTAAAACCCTTAAGTCATACGCCTATATACATCATTGTTTGATGTGTTTATGAAATCCAATATGTTACACTTGTCACAAAGCATTTTGAGTCACGCGGTTTGTCTTATGCGACTTGATCTAAGCGGTTTGGTTAGAAGCGGTTTGTGATTAAGCGATTTGTTCGAATGCAATTTGACAGAAGCAGTTTCTTCACACTGCGATTTGACTGAAGCGGTTTGTCAATTGTGTGACTTGTCCTTAGAGATTTGTCATTTCCTTGTGATAAGTTTTACGGTTTTCTCTTGATTTAGTAAAATCCCATAAAAGAATCTATTTCCCGGTTTAATCAAAAAGTAGTAAAATCTCGTGTACTTAGGAATCATGTCTACAATCACTTCTTCCGTTGCTGATGATGTTCAAGCTGCAAGATCTGATACTCGTCCTCCCATGCTTGATAGAAAAGAGAATGGGGTTAACATCCTTAAGTCAATTGATGAAGGACCATTTCAAATTGGAACTACCATGGATATTCTCGAAACTGGAACTGATGGAAATGTTGTGTTAAGGTTGGATAGACCAAGAATGTATGATGAGCTTGATGATAAGGAGAAGAAGAGATATGATCTTTGACATTAGAGCCTCAAACATCATACTTCAAGGTTTGCCAAAAGACATTTAAAAGGCGATCAATCACAACAGAAGCCAAGGTTATGGGATAATGTCAAGATGCTTCTCGGTTCGAATTAACTAAGGAAGATAGAGAATCTCAGTTGTATGATGACTTTGAGAACTTTAAAATGAACCCAGGGGAAAGTGTTACTGAATATTATGTGAGATTACACAAGCTTGTGAATGATATGAGGAATATCAAGATGACAATGCCAAATATCCAGCTCAATTCCAAGTTCATGAACAACATGAATCCTGAATGGCACAAATTTTTCACTGCTTTCAAATTGAACAAAGGAATTTGGCACACCAATTATGAGCAACTGTATGATTACTTACTCCAACATTAGAAGCATGTTGCATTTGAACATATGATCATGGAAAAGTTCAACACTAATGTTGTTGCTGCAAGCTCTTCAAATGATTAAACTGCATTCTTCACAAATGTGGGGATAAGTACCATAGCATCACAAGTTATACCTACTGGAGATAATAACCACAAACTCATTCCTGATCCAGGTTACAAGCCATCGGACATGTTCATGGAACACTTTGCAAATCAACTGGCTCTAATGGTTAAGCAAAACTTAAACCTCACTCCCCACACCAACAATCATCTCAGAACTGCATCCAATCTACAAAATCATGCTACTGTTAAAGATGGAAGGGTTGTGGTGTAAAACGTGCAAGGAAGGAAGAATGCTTATCTTCCACATAATGAACAAGGGAATGTAGGTGTTGGACCTGGTTATGGGAATGCAGGTGCTAGAACTAGTTATGGGAATGTAGGAGCTGGAGCTGGTTATGTGGGAAATCAGAATCGAGGAAGGATTGCGGCTCAGGGTCAAGGGAAGCCAATCAAGTGTTACAACTGTGGAGGGGAAGGACACATTGCTAGGAAGCGCACTTAACCAAAACGTCCACATATGCTGAGAGTACTTGAGGGATAAGATGCACTAAGTGCAAGCTCAGGACAATAGAGGCGTGTTAGATGAGGAAGAGTTGTTGTTTCTTATTGAGGGAAATGCCAAGACTTATGATGCAGATGTGGATGAACAACCGATGCATGGTGTGGCTCGAACAATCTCAATGTCTTTCAAGTTGCGGTGTGATGTATTTGATTCATTGTTGATGATGAACACATGGCACAAACCATCTTTATGGCTAATATCACTCCAATGGTCTCTCCACCTCAACAAGCCAGTCCCTCCAAGGAATCCATCATATCAGAGGTATTAAAATTATATGATGTGGTTAATGCGCAAAAGATTCACAACAAGGTACAATCAATGGAAACCATTGAATCATATATTGAAAATATGGGTAATAGCAATGTTGTCCCATGTGATCAATATGTGAAGCAAGATGAAAGTATAATTGTACCAAGTGATGCATCTTCTGCTATCAATGATGACTATATATTTGATGAATACACTGAATATGCACTTGACGATTCCATGACCACTGAACTTAATGTCTATAAGGAACAAGTTGCCATATATGATCAGCGTGCAAAGTTTGAATTGATTACCCGTGAGCAGGAGATGGATAACCAAATGCGTACACTTATTAGACAAAGTAATTTTAGGGAAGAAATATCAAAACAAGAGTTAAATTCCTTACAAGAAAAACTTAAGAAAACTGCTAAGCAAAAGCAGGAACTTCAAGAAAATGTAAAAGTACTTAAACATGAATTTAATGCTAAGGAATAAAAACTTTTAAATGATATTTCCAACCTAAAAACTTTGAAAAACAAACTTGAAAACAAGTTGTACGTACAAGGTAACACCATTCAGACTGCTCACATGATCACTAAGCATAGAGTGTTGAGCGATGAGCATAGTACTAACCTTGTAGAGGAACCCAATCACAGTATGGTAAGAAAGCAAAAGTTGCTCAAAAGGTGATCTATGATGGTAATGAAATTCTTAAGCCTAAACAAAAGCCTACTTGTGTAAAAAGCACTGAAGAGGATAGAAAATTAGAAGATGCCACTAGAGAGAAAATGGAAAAGAAACTAAAAGATCCTTGGTGTGTAGAGCATAATATAACATTTAAAACCCCCAATTATGCTAAGGAAAACTGGATAGCATTCAATAAGTTTAGACCCCATACTCAATTAACCCCTGAACAAGTGTTTTGGAAGAAAGATATGGACAAGAAAAAAACTGATGAACTTGTTGAAAAGAAACCTCCCCTTAGGAAATTGCCTCCAGCTACTGTGTATCCACCTAATACACCAATGCATTTAGTTCCTAGAACTCTTCCCACTTAAAGCAAAACCTTGGTCAGAAACATATGTAGTTTACCAACTATTCGTTGACTTTGAGAAAACATGTAAGAAGAGAATCACTCCAACGGGAATCACTGAAGGGGAAAGGGGCTTTGAGCAAACAAAAGAATGTTATTTAACTGAGGTCATGCCTTTTTTTAAACAACTAAAAGAACAATTTGAGAGTCTTCAAAAGGCCATAGATATAGATATTAAGGAAATGAAAAGGATATCTAATGAAATGGAAAACGAGGTTAAAGATTATAAATGTGAGCTCAAAAGTAATGAGATTGAGAGAAAGAATCTTCATATCCTAAATGATAATTTGATTTCTAGAAAGTCTCCCAAGATTTTTTCAATGAACTTGAGACTATGAATTTAAAATTGCATGAGAAAATCGAAAGGGATGATCATGATAACATGGTCAGACATTTTTCTAAATTGGAAGTTGAATATCTTGATTTACAATTAAAATATCAACACCTTAAAGAAAATGTTAAAACCTCAAATGCCAAGACATCTTCGGATGCTCCTGAGTTTGATGCAATTTTTAAAATAAACAAACGTGATGAACAAATTCGAGCTCATTGTAACACGATCAAAAGGTTGAAAGCCGAATTTCCCATCTAAAGGGTGAAAAGAATGAAGCGACTGGCTCCCATATGCCTCATCCTTTAGATTCTCAGAATTCTCAGAATTTTCATCTTCAAAATATCATTAATGTATTACAACATGAAAATGAGTGTTTTCTAGCAGAAAATGAAAAGGTTAAACTGAATTTCAAAGAGTTACATGAATTAATTAAGGTCACTCGTGACAAGAACAATGAAAAGATAACTTCTTTGCAAAAAGAAATTGAGAATCTGAAGAGTCAGGTAAAAGGGAAAATGCCAATCACCAATGGTGAGAATGTTGCACCAAAGGTGCCTGCTTGTACTAAATATGCTATGTATGTGAAGTATATTCCCCCTCATCTTAGGAATAATGAACTTGCATGTCAAACATATTTTTCGTACCTTAAGGATAGTCTAGAATGTCTCCGTGAGATTGTAGAAGATGATAAGATAGAGAAACCACTTGATAATGCGGTTGAGCATGCATGCTTATATGCCAAACGATCTCAGGAACTCTTAGAATGCTTAGTAGCAATATGTCCTAAATTTGGTACTAGGAAAGATAATGTAGTTATGCCTTGTTCTATGTCTAAAATCAAGCATGTGACCTTTGATGTGCCTCCTAGAATCTCAGATCCCAAAGACTTCTAGACCAGAATGCGCAGGCAGTGAAACCAACTAATGTTCCCATCGTTCCTTCTACAGAGTAATCGGTGACACTAAGGTAAGCGGGTCAAAGCCTCCAAGCAATATAAAGCAAGATAGGACTTTGAGCCAAGAGTGATCAAGGGAAGAAAGTAGAAGACCACCCTAGGAACAATAAGTTTGAGTTGAATAAGACGAATCGTGTTGATTATAGTATTAGCTATAAGCGTCATGTAATTAATTCAAATTCTGCTACTATTTGCAAAACATGTAATGAATGTTTGGTTTTTGGTATTTATCATGAATGTGTTGTGAATGAGTTAAAAAATGTTGTTAAATCTCAAATCAAAATGTCATAAGTGCTAAACGAGTTAACGAAGTCGAAGGAAGCCAATTTGGAAAAAGGCTAGTAATTATTGGAAACCTACAGGGAGAAAATTCAATAATGTGGGTTATCAATGGAAACCTACTGGCCGTATATTCAAAGTTAATGAATTTTGCCCTAAAAAGTATAGATCTATGCCCACTAAGGAATGGAAACCTACTGGTAGGATCTTCCCCTTAAGAATTAGTCATACTTCACATAGGCCCAGTGTTACTACTAGTCTTGTTTCCACCACTAATGATGTCATAGCTTCGAATACTGATGTGGGTGTTCCAATCTCATTTACTAACCAAATGGAACCCATTCTCTCACGGGGATCCAAATTATCCAGTCATCCATACTTGTCTGTGTTCAACTGTAGGTTGTACAAATCGTTTTGTGGTATTTGGACTCAGGCTGTTCAAAGCATATGACTGGAGATTGCTCACGGCTCAAGAACTCCGTGAATAAGTTCATCAGGATAGTTAGATTTGGGAACGACCACTTTGGGGAAATTATGGGTTACAGAGATTATGCATTTGGTGAAAGAGTAATCTCCCGGGTATACTATGTAGAAGGTCTTGGTCATAATCTATTCTCTGTTGGTCAATTATGCGACTCTGATCTTGAAGTGGCCTTCAGAAAACACACTTGCTTCGTTAGAGAATTGGACGGTGTTGAGCTTTTAAAGGGAACTCGCGGCACTAATTTGTACAACATCTCTATCGAAGACATGATGAAGTCTTCTCCAATTTGTCTGTTGTCAAAAGCATCCAAAAAAAAGTCATGGTTATGGCATCGTCGTCTCAATCATTTGAACTTCGGCACCATCAATGATCTTTCTAGAAAGGACCTCGTAAGAGGCTTGCCCAGATTAAAGTATGAAAAATATCATCTTTGTTTGACTTTTCAATTATCCAAAAGCACAAAGTATGCCCACAAACCCAAACCTATAAACTCCAACATGGAAGTTCTTCATACTCTTCACATGGATTTGTGCGGACCCATGACAGTGCAGACGATAAATGGGAAGAAATATGTGCTAGTCGTTATTGATGACTACTCTCGGTTTACTTGGGTTAAGTTTTTGAGATCAAAGGATGAAACTCCCGAAGTCATCATCAAACTTATTAAACAGTTGTAGGTTCGGTTCAATAAAATAGTTAGAATCATCCGAACAGACAATGGAACTGAGTTTGTAAACAAAGAACTAAGTCATTTTTATGAAAGCATTGGAATCAGCCATCAACGAAGTGTTCCACGTACTCCTCAACAGAACGGTGTTGTTGAAAGATGAAATCGAACTCTTGTTGAAGCCGCGAGGACTATGCTAATTTATTCAAAGGATCCAATGTTTCTCTTGGCTGAAGCCATTTCCACTGCATGTTATACCCAAAACCGTTCCCTAATTCATACAACTCATGGAAAAAATCCATATGAACTAGTTCACAACAGAAAACCAGATATTTCTTTTCTTCGTGTGTTTGGAGCCTTGTGCTACCTAACTAATGATGGTCAATGCTGGGAAAGTTGAAAGCTAAGGCGGATATTGGATTTTTCGTTGGTTATGCACCGAATCGGAAGGGTTACCGAATCTACAACAAACGAACCCGAGACATTATGGAAAATATTCACTTTACGTTCGATGAGCTGACTGAGCAAACGGCTCTTGGACAATCCAGTTCTGGACCCACACCTCAATTTTTGTCAAGTAGTCCCATCAGTCTTCTCTTATACAGAATCACTCCCCTGCAGTTCCTTATGTACCTCCATCAGAAGAAGACTTGAAGAAATTGTTTGATCCGATGTTTGATGAATATTATGAACCTCATGCTAATGAAAATTCCGCACCACCAACTATTGCTGCTTCTAATCCAACCAATACAAATGGTCTATCCATTTCAATGTCTTTATCTCAAGAAGCGCCAGTTGTCGATCACTCATCATCATCTTCGAATCCTCAATCTTTGGCTGTACATCATGGAAATGTAGCTACAAATTATGATGGAGATAACCCTTTTGCTACCCCCGAAGATGCTCTGTTTGAAAACATATTTGCCCCTGAATCAACACCTGAACCATCTTCATCAGGGGATCCAAACTCTGCTACATCAATTCCTCATCATCAACCACACGAACATCTCAGAAAATGGACACATGATCAGCCATTGGACAACATCATTGGGAACCCTTCTCGACCGGTATCCACTCGTAAACAACTTGCTACTGATACCTTATGGTGCTTCTTCAACTATGTATTATCAAAGATCGAACCTAAAGATGTCAAAACGGCAATGTCTGAGGACATGTGGTTTAGTGCTATGCAAGAAGAAATCCATGAGTTCGATCGACTTGATGTATAGGAATTAGTACCTGCTCCAGATTGTGCTATGATTATTGCTCTCAAGTGGATCTTCAATGTAAAGCTTGATGAGCCGCGGTGATGTTCTCGAAGAATAAGGCAAGGCTAGTGGCTAAAGGATACCGCAAACAAAGGAGGGTATTGACTTTGAAGAATCATTTGCTCGATTGCACGGTTGAGGCTATCGAATCTTCTGGCTAATCTTTAGCAAGAACATGGTGGTTTATCAGATGGATGTAAAGACTGCTTTTCTTAATGGAGATCTCAAAGAAGTAGTTTACGTCAGTCAACCCGAAGGTTTTGTGAATCCAGAGCATCCTACCCATGTCTACCGCTTGAAGAAGGCCCTTTACGGTTTGAAGCAAGCTCCAAGGGCATGGTATGATACATTTTCAAAGTTTCTTTTGTCAAATGAATTCAACAAAGGAGCAGTTGATCCCACATTATTCACCAGAAAGTCAGGCAAACACTTAATTCACGTTCAAATTTTTGTTGATGATATTATTTTTGCCTCGACCGACCCTAATGAATGTGACCGATTTTCAAAGGAGATGGGCTCCAAATTTCAAATGTCTATGATGGGACAAATGTCATTTTCTTGGGATTACAAATTTCACAAAGTCAAAGGCATTTTTATTAATCAATCTAAATATGCTAATGAAATCTTAAAGAAATTTGGATTTGATTCTTGTGACCCTGTTGACACTCCCATGATGGAGCGTACAAAACTGGATGAGGACCACTCAGGGATCATGGTTGATCAAACGAAATATAAGTAGCATGATTGGGTCCCTGATGTACCTCATAGCCAGTAGACCCGATATTCTGTTCGTTGTATGCATGTGTGCTAGATACCAGGCTAAGCCTACCAAAAAGCACCTTGAAGCAGTTAAACATGTCTTTCGGTATCTCTAAGGAACCATTAACATGGGAATTTGGTATCCGAAGGACACCGATATGTCACTGATATGTGCTTAAACACATATAATTTCTTTATCAAATCAGACCCAAAATAACCAAGAAAGAGCCGTTTATTGCTAACATTTGCATGTTTCTTGAGTTTTTGCATGTGCAGGTACGGATATGACAAACATACCATAGAAAGCCAAATCAGAACAAAACCGACACGAGAGATTAAGAGAGCTAAATTTGAGCCGGAGCAGGTCGAGAATTAAGCATATGTGAAGATTTTTATGCTCAGAGGATGATATTTGAAAGATATGATCAAGTTTTCAGAATTGTCAGAAATAGTCCCTCTACTTTGAGTATTTGGCAGAATAGACCCTTGAAGATTCAAAAGTTGCAAATTCAGCCCTTGGATTATTTGAGAATGACAAAAATGGCCCTTGGAAGATATTTTCAGAATTTACAGCCATGGTCCCTGGATTTTCAGCTTGTACATCTTTGATCCTTAATATGTTAAATGGGTACAATTTAAATCCTAAGTCCAAGATACTTTGGCCCAAAGAACCAAACCAAGCCCAACCACATCCAACCCATACCCGGTATATCCAACCCGTCCACCCATCCCATCCAACCCGTTTCCCACGTATACCCAGTCAAACGGTCAACTAAATCAAACAAATATATTTTACCCAAACGCGCCAAATTTTCACCCAAATTACCCAGTTGCATGAACCCTAAATTACCCCCGCGGCCAATTAAGCAAATTCACCACAATTAAGGGCAATTTTGTACTTCCACTGACACAATACTGACACACGGATGCCAGCTTGGCAATCCGTGTGTCACATACCTCAACACTGAGCTCTGATTGGAGGATACTACGTGGTGGATTCAATCCTAAAGAACGAGATTGCTGGGATGAGGTGTAAAAATGATCCAAGGGTTGCGAATGATCAAGAGAAAGCACAAGTTTGACTTCTAGACTCTCTCAAGACCTCAAGCTAGGCTATAAATACCCCCATCATTCACACTTGTAATCGGTGTAGAATTTGAGTAGATTACTAGTAGCTTAATCATGTTTAATGTTTAATTTTCATTTACGTATTTTCGAATTTCAGGTTCCTTTGTAATCACAAGTTTTATTAATAGAAGTAATTTCAGTTTTTGTTTTCACTCAATCTCAATTATTGTTTCATTGTTTTAATAACTTATTAGTATTTCATTATCTCATTTTAGCTTATCTAAACTCATTTTCAGCTTATTCTCTTTATAAAATAAAAATCACAAAAAAAATAAGGAAAATACCTAAAAAATCAAAAATATCTTAAATCTGTTGTTAAGCACAATTGTCAGCTTGTGTTTATGTTACCATAAGCTCTTATAAGCTTATCCATAGCTTAGTAAGTGCTTATTCAGTTCTCTACTCAGTTCTACCTTCAAAAGTAACTTGGTCAACAAAAGTCAACTGCAGCATTAAGCTTTCATGTTTTCAATTTCGTGTTAGATCGGATATGGGTTGATTCTGAGTTGTATTTGGGTTGAATTCAGTTTAGGTTAGTGGTTATTTGATCTCTTTGTGCAAGCCATAGTGGCTAGGACCACATGTAAGTAATTTCAAAATAAGAATATTGCATAATCTACTTGTGCTTAAATTTGTAGTCTAGGTCTGTTAATTTAACTGTTATTAGACTTTATTGTTGCAATTTAATTGTCAGTTAGGCTGATAAGCAATTAGTAGAGTAAAACTTAGTAAAACAGTTAGTATAAATAGTGTTTGGATCAGTTGATTCTAGTGAGCTTGTGGCTTAGTTTGTGTTTAAAATCTGTCACATAAGTATCAGTTAGGATAATTAGGCTTAAATCAATGATTTATTTGCACTCTAGAACTCTGAAAGTCAAATTGCATTGGCCCGATCTAATTTGCATATCTGTTGAAATCAGTAGTTAGAACTTTTCATATAGGTTTAAAAACAGTAGATCTAGCTTGCTTTAAGCATAATTAGGCTTAAAACATCATTAGCATTAAACAAATTGAGTTCAAAATTCATTTTGGTCAAAATATCAATTCTGTTTACAAAAGTCAAAAAGTGTAAACTAAGGTTTTTACAAAAGTTTGTGGAATTTTTATGGATTTAGTTTTGATTCATATCAAGTGATATTTTGGGATTTTTAACTTCAGTTGGTCAAGAATGGGAAACTGATTTTTGTAAAATTTTAGTAAATCTCTATAAGCTCTAAATCAGCTTCTCATTAAGCTGTTTTTGCCCTGTCTCACACTCAGCATACTGAGTGTGTACACAGGTAACTTGCAGCCTTTGCATAAGGTTCATTTTTTATCACTAGGGTCTAAAACTTGGTCTACTTGTTACTTAGCTGGTGATCTTGAGTTCTCAATTTTTGGTCTTCAGTTTGGTTTATTAGATAAGCTGTTGCATGAGCTTAAAGTAGACAGATAGGCCTGTTTGGTTTAAGTGGTAATTAGCTCAAATCATTAGTGGTTTGCTTATTTGAGGTTAGGAGTAGTTGCAATCAGTTGTTTTAGAGTACTTTTAGCCTTATTTAGCTTCTGAGTTAATTTGATAACCTCTAGTGCTTTTTAGCTTATTCTTAAAAGCTTATTCATATCAGTTTGCACTACAGCTTGTTAATCTCTCACACTAGCATAGGTTTTGATATTTTTCATAGATTTAGAATAATATTTTAGACTTTTACTGAATTTTTCATAATTTTTAGACACTGTTTGCTATTTTTCTTGATTTAAATCAGTTTTTAGGACTTTTTAAATAGCTTTTATTACAATTAAATCAGAAAAGCTTCAAAAAAAATAAGTTTTCAATTTTCATAGATTAATATAAACATAAAAAGCAAAAAAATAATTTTTCCAGATTTTTCCTAGTTTAATTTGTAATTTTTAGCAATTAAATTAGTTTTAAATAGTTTTTAATTCGTAGAAAATAGAAAAATCTTTAGAAAAATACAAAATTAGTTTTGAAAAGTATTTTGAGTTATTTTATATTTTTGAAAAATAGTTTCATAATTTTCTCCTTTATTTTCATAATTTTTAATATTTTAAATTAGTTTTATTAGTTTAAAATTAGTTTTTAATTCAAATAAATTCCAGAAAAATCATAAAAATTAGTTTTAATTCTTAGATAATTTTCAAATATCATTTTTAGTTATAAAATAATTTTAGATCATTTTTAGGACTTAGAATAGACGTAGTTGCATTTTATTTACGTTTTATTTAATACGTTTTAGTTTAAATCGCGTATTTAGGATTTCCCGTAGTGTAATTTCCCTTAATTTCTTTCCCATTCCCCGTAGTTTAGATCAAAATCATAAATCCAAAACATCGAGCATTTTAATAACGAACCAATAACGACGTTGCGCATTCACACCTCGTTGGGAAACGACTCGGATTTCCTAATCCGTATCACTATCACTCACGGGTTTTGATTCATTATCCTTTTTCCTAAAGGGATTTTAAATCATTCCTTGTGGTTATTTTTTATATCGATATTGTGGTTTTATCCATACACACATACCCCTAAGCCTACATCGAGAATCAGTCACTAACAGCATATGCAGATGCAGACCAAGCAGGATGTCGAGATACACGTTGAAGCACGTCAGGAGGTGCTCAGTTTTTGGGAGATAAGTTAGTAAGCTGGTCTTCAAAGAAACAAATGAGTACGTCTATATCCTCTACAGAGGCTGAATACAGAGCCATGTCATCTTGTTGTGCTCAAATCTTATGGATGAGATCCCAATTATATGACTATGGCTTTGTATTCAACAAAGTTCCTCTGTATTGTGATAACAAAAGTGTCATTGCTCTCTGCTGCAACAATGTTCAACACTCAAGGGTAAAGCACATTGACATTCGACATCACTTCATCAGGGAACAAGTGGAGAAAGGTGTGGTTGAACTGTATTTAATAAGGACTGAATATCAGCTGGCAGAAATCTTCACTAAAGCTCTTTCTAGAGAACGTTTTGAGTTTATCCTTCCACGACTTGGCTTAAAGAGCCTAAAACCTGAGACACTCAAACGTCTTCAGGAGGAAGACAAGGAGTAAAGGTGTTTCTTCATCTATTGTCTTGTATATATTTTATCAAAAAGCAAAATACAAAATTATAAAACTAAAAAAAAGAAAATAGAAAAATATAAAATTTTCAAAACCCATGAAAATCAGAAAATCTTGAAAAATTCAAAAAGATTATTTTACTTATCATGTTTTCTGTTTTCGATAACATCTACGGACTTAGATCTGTCATTCAAAAGTGGCACGGGTCTTTAGATGAAGTTCGAACAAAAGTAATAAATATTTTTATTTCATTTAAAAAAAATGAGATGGAGAAAAATGTTGGTTTATTGTCATTTCGGGCAATAACCCGTTTATAAAGAAAGGACAGAGCCATGCTCTATCTAATTTTAAAAACCTCATGCTCTGATCCTAAAAACAAAATTTCATAAGGAACGTTTGTGGCCAAAAAGGCAAATGTTTTTCTCACAAATATTTTTCCTTCTAAATATTCTTCTAAAAAATATTTGTCATCTAATGAAAACAAAATTGTTTTGAAAATAACTCGAACTTAATTTTGAAAATCATCTGGACTTATCATTTGTCAAAATCTCTATCACTTAATCAACAACTTCGGTCATTGATTGAGGGAGAGAATGATTTCAATCAAAACAAAAAGGTTATTTATCAAACAATTGGCACGAAAATGAGCAAGGTCTACATTTGGATAATCAAAAAGAACATTATTTTTATACAATTGGATCAAGACCAAGGCTAATGTTGTGTTTTCATAAGATACCTAAGCATGTTTGATCATTGGAGATTAAAATGTCATAATCTGATCCTTATCAGTTAAATGTTTTAAAAGCAAGTCACACTTTCTCCTAAAAAAGATTTCGAAAAAAAATTAAATCAATTGGGATCACAAATATCAAAGAGTTTGAAAATTGTAATCGGGGGAGAAGTTCTGATTTAAATTGGAAATAAACTGATAATTTGTTAAGTGGTTTTAGAAATACATCAACAGACTCTCCTCCCTACATGTGCCAAACGATTTCAATTTTTCCATGCACATGTTAAGAGGGAGCATTTATCTTAAACCAAAAAGGAATGAATTGTGATTGATTTGTCTCAAAGTGCAGGTTCTCTCTAATATGCGCAAAACTCTTTCGAATCTCGATGCACATATTGAGGGGGAGCAATACGAAGAAAACCACATCCTCCCCAAAATGTCTTATCTAAAGTATCTAAATACTAGGTTTGATAAGGGAGTGATGATGATCATTTTAGAAAATGTTAATCAAGAATTGGATCTTTTATTCTTAATCTAATATTTCAAAGACCTCTTGCCTCCATGTGCTAAATGATTTCTAATACTTTAACCACATGTTGAGGGGGAGCATTTCTAAAATATCAAAAACAATTAAGGTACAAAATGCTTTGATTTTATATCACAAGTATCTTGATTGATTTTCAAATGGTTTTCAATTGGTTTCGAGGCGGAAAGAACAATACCAAAAGACCGACTAATTTACTTTATGCATTGGAGATATAAGGATGGTTAGGTTAGGTATGAGTTCCCACGATCCCGCCAGAGCTGGAGGGATCTACCCAGGGACAATCCACTAGTTAGTGTAGAAGTCCTTAAGTATGATGAAAAAAGAAGAAAAGTGAGAATAAGGGAAGAGTGCTGACTGAGATTGAGCTAGAACTGGAATAAACCCAACAAGGTTCTAGTAATGAAGTCTCGGTAAGTACTGAAGGGGTTGAAGAATGAAAAAGAATTGAATGTGAAAAGAGTGAAAAGAAATAGCCCTCCATTAACTCAACCTTAGGGCAGAAACCGGGTTCAATTCATATGCTACTGGTTGTTACCATGGTAACACCGGTATTGAAGACAAGACATCATGGACCCAGTGACGCACTGCACTAAACTTTCCAAGCTACTCAAGTTCCTCTTAAAAGGACTTGTTTCATTCTTACGGGGAACCTACATTAACTATCGACTTTCTCTTAGAGATTGTTGATATTGAAGAAGGAGACCCTCTCCTCAGTCTATGGCATAGGAAACCAAATATACACTTTTGAGTCTAGAGCCAAGAGATCATCAATAAATCTCATTAGGACATACAATAAATGAAGACTTGCTATTTCACACAATGTGGAAAGTGAGAATATATTGAGAGTCCTACGCATTATCCTTGTGGTATTGCCAGAATATCCGAGTGATATGTTAAATATTCATGATGAAAATGGAAATCCTTCTAGAGCCAATATCAAACAATCTCTTGGTGGGTGACATGTGAGATCTTCTCAAAAGATCAAACTTGTGACAACTGGATAGAAACAATGGGGTGATTCACTTTTGAATCAACCTTGGTCCAGGAAATGAATTGACGGATACCTTTGAAAAACCGGTCGTTGTGCTCAACAACTCTTTTCTCTAGTACATCGACTATGTATTAACGTTTCAAAATAAAAGGGTATTTATGATTGAAAATTGATGTTTTCCGTAAAACCTTCGTTGTATTGCAAAAACTCTTTCTAGTAAGCAATACACGATTGTTTTTCAAATCATTTTTCATCAATCAGTGAATCTTAATTCACTGATTCACTCACTCCGTGCTGTCTTCTTTGAGACTTTCCGGTTTGAGAACGGCTTGATTAGCTGCGAAACCCTGTCAAGGAGATTATTCGGAATTCTACCTGATCACATGCAGTACTTGTACTGATCAACGGGGAACCGTGGTTCTTGCAACCCCATTCAACGAAAGTGATCAAAGACACCTTCGTGCGCTTTATTGCTAACTATTGTTTGCAGGAACACCCGATGGTTGCAGCTGATCAGAATTGAGGAGTCAATCCATTACCACATGCTCACATCTAAAGAAATCATGATAAGTGCATATCTTCATGACTTGGCTCTGATATTTTCAAACCATGCTTCTGCTATGCTGCTAGAAATATCATTAATCAACAAAGCTTTCGCTAATCTGATAAGAAGAAATCATGATCCAAAACTGTGAGCATGTCGGTCCAATCGTTACAACTTCACATTAAAGCAATACAACAAAGGATGAGTCAAGAGATTTAACGTGGCTGATGATCTCTAAAAGGCTCAAAGAGCAACCAATCCGTGGATTAGTTAAAGACTTCCACTTGATAAACAAAACATGCGGAACATGAAGAATAAAAGGCTACGAGCTACAGAGCAAAGAACTTATTCAAGAATTCAAGAACATCAAAATGTAATATCTGTTTGTAACTGAGGTGACCTCCCTTTGGGGGAGATTGTTAGAATTTAGAAAATCCAGTAGTTAAAGACTCGGTCACCTCAAGTATATGTATTCGTTAGAAAGCTCGTAGTCGTAGTCATTTAATTAGTGATATTTAGTAGTTAGTTATGTAACACCATGGAGGACGGATGAGTCTTTACCCACTGTATGCCTGATCCACAGCCCGTAGGTGTCATCTCATGTAAGAACCTATAAATACCCTTTTCCTAGCAAGGCAAAGGGTTGGAGCTTTCAATATACATTTTTCTTTGTCTCACTAAAGTTCCGAACACTCTTCACTTTCTCTCTCTAAAACCTCATCTCATTCGACCCTTATGTGTGCTTGATTATGTGTTTATGAAAACCAATATGTTACAAAACTCATGAGGACAATCTCGGGTTTTTTGGGCCAAAATGGGTTCCAAGCTTGTGAACTCATGCGGACACGAATGCAACTAGGAAAATTTACCTATGCGTGAATTTTTTTGCTGCAGATTCGGGTTTACTAGTTGATTTTTATATAAATTCAGCTATATGTCTCATTTGTTAAGATACAACCGAAAACCATAAGCTCCATACGTTTTTCTACTTCCACTGTTTGATCAAGGCACGAAAATGTCTCCATGAAATCTAAGACAAGTTTGTCACGTCTGGCAGTACATATATCATACCCCAGAGTATCGCAGCGAAAGAAGATAAACAAGGTATGACTTCATAACAGGAACACATGGTGTCACGATAGAGAAATACTAAATACATAACACATAAGATAGATAAAGGTCGCAATACTCCCACAACCGGGGTAATACAAGATCCAAAAGATAAGTTCTCAAAATTCAAGACTACATCATACGGAAATGTCTAAATGCAACTCCACGTGATATAATTCCAGGAGGGTCTTGTCTTAAGTCTTGCTAAGCCAGTCAATCTCTAAGCATCCTCATGTTTAACACTTGAAAATGGTACTGGAAAACGTCAACATAATGTTGGTGAGCTCGTAGGTTTAAGAGTAAAACCGTGAGCTGTGATTAGCATAGTGTAGGAAAATAGTAAGTATGAATACCAATTACATGCACTTTATCAAAAACAGTAATAGTGTCCCGCCAACTGAGCCTACCATATCATCACACACATAACCAATACATATTGGGGAGCTACCCCGATAGATTTATCATATTATGTTCAACTCTCATCAGAGTTAACAGTTGCGCATTCATGTACTCACAAAACGAAACATTTTATAGCCTATAATCGCATCAACACACATATATGTCCAAAATCATGTAAACAATTAATCACAACATGAAAACATTTAGAAAACATTTGAGTAAGTACCATTTCCACCCTAAGAAAAACATTTAAAAAGTAGGGCTACGAGAACTCACCTTAGCAGTGAATGAAAGCTAATGGCACTAGTTGATTAAACAATATCGCACGTCGGTACCCGGTCACGACCTAATAATTAACGACTTGCCTCAGCAATGTAACGTATAACCAAAATGATGCACGTGAGTTTTGAAAATTCTTGTTTTTCCATATCATTGGTTGCGGTGACTACTAAGTGAAAATACGAAAAGTATATAATATATACTATATTATACGAGAAAATAGACAAATAACGTCATGGTATATGGTTTATAACGTAAGAAAACGACAAGTGATGATACACGTCAAAACACGACAAAGTACTTAATGTATGTAAGAAAATAACAAGTAACGATATTTTAAAAGTATGATTATATATATATATATATATATATATATATATATATATATATATATATATATATATATATATATATATATATATATATATATATATATATATATATATATATATATATATTATGTACGAAAACAACAAGTGACGATATACGTCGAAAGTATGACAAAATATATATATTAGACAAAAATATATCGTTGGTCTCTAAACTTGTCCAAAAGCATCGGGGCCCCAAACTTGGGATTTTAGTCGCCTTGAGTCCAAAAGTTGGGTTTTTGAGGCCGATTGAGTCCCTCTGACAACAATGCTTAGGTCAACGTCTCGTTAATTGTTGTCAAATCCCGTTATTCCTGTTAAATGACTATTTTACCCATATATAATTTCATCCATCTTCTTTCCCTCACATTTCTCACACACTTCAGCACTAACTACCACTCCTTCCAAATACTTACATTTTTATAAACATTTTCTAATTAAATTTTTTTATAAAACTTTATCATCATCATCATCATCATCATCATGTCTGGTTAAGTTTCTGTAAGAACACCACCAACTATCACCATACCTGAAGACAACACTAATGGTCATATCTGGTCAACACCGCAACGACGACCACCGTCACCGTCAACCTCATGCCCCAAGCCGCCACCAGATCGGAGCTCCGACAACCAAATGATGTTTTTCTTAGGTACATAAATTCTTAACACCCTCATAAAGATAAAAATCATAAGACAAAATTAAAAGCTGAGCAAGTTTGGTATGGACCAAATATGTATATAACATGTTCATAAAGTTTCAATATGTTTATATGTTTCACTTGTTTTGTTTAAGTTTGGTATGGACCAAATATGTAGATAACATGTTCGATGAAATGCCTGTTTTATATTGACCAGTTTAAGTTGGATCATTTACGGGAAATGATCTATATTTTTATCTTTATTTTGATCTATGTAGTAGTTTAGGCTTAAAGAGTACTATTGTAAGTACTAGAAACCTTCTATATTTGTGATATTCCGGCTTTTTTACTAATCCACGGGATTTAAGCCCATTGCCACATAGTTAAACCGGGTGTAAAGTCCTCACTTCGAGGAGGTTGGCATGGCTGCCTCAGGTGTTTTTGGCACTTAGCATAATTTAAATTCGCAAGACATCCCACTAGGGTTGATCTGTTTTAAGCTTTGTTTCACACCCTTACTAGTTGTTTTGAATGGTCAAATTTGTAGTAAACCTTGCTAATAGAAGAATAATGGTTATAGCATTGGTCTTGAATTAGTTTGAGAGAGTCTAGAGTACCAAAATGCCACAAAAGCAATAGGTACAAACTCTGGTTTGGGTGTTGTTGTCTTAGTACCTATAGTGATCGAAAGTTTGTTAGTTTAATACTTTAAGTTAAGTGAAACCGATCTTGATCGTTTGACTATGATTATGTTTATAGATTATCTACAACAAGATTGATTCTGCTTATGTAAGTCTTTAGGGGACATTTTACATGTAAATGCTTAATTAACAGAATTTTCCAAACACTCTAATAAATGAATATCACAAAATTAGTTTCAAAACTCAATACCAAACACCATCTTGACAGTGTTATATCCATGGGTCATATAGATGGCAAAAACTGTTCAGAATTTTTATAATATTAGTTTAGATTTAATTGAAAGACTTGATGAAGAGATCATGAGCCTATTAGAAAGTTTAGCCGCTTAAGTAAGTTTACTTTTCCGTGATCATATAAAGTTTATACTAACTTGTAAAATTGAGGTAATTAATTGTTATGGCTTTTTATTTCAATTGCATCTTTCAAAGCGTTAGCAATTAATTGCCACAATTTAATCACTGAAATTTTCCTTTGTGTTATTATTATAACTGGTTGTTGCCTCTTGCTTACACTGCAGTTGTGCTAAAAATGCCATAACCAAGGAAGATGTTGCAATCAAGAAAATTGATGTGGCATTTGATAACAGTATCGATGCTAAGAGGACACTGCGGGAAATCAAGCTCCTTTGTCATATGGATCATGAGAATGTATGTTCATCTTGTCATTGATCATTATCTAGTTGTTTACTAAACTGCTTTATTTTTCAGTGCTATGAAGTTAAGAATCTAATGAACAATACTTTGCAGATTGTCAAAATTAAGGACATTATAGGACCACCAGATAAACAGAAGTTTAATGATGTCTATATTGTGATGAGTTAATGGACACCGATCTGCACCAAATTATTCGTTCTTCTTAGTTACTAACAGATGACCACTGTCAGGTAAGTTTAAATTAACTCATATACTAACTGACGCAATATGGCTACTATCAAAGGCATTTCAATTTGTTTTTGGAGTTTTTTCTTGAAGTAAGTGGATCAAAATCCTTTAAGAAATGAGGCTCAAAGGTCCTAAGGAAAGGACCAGTCAGAAAATTAAAGTAGTGATTGCTCTCAAAACTATCTTATATGAGCTAAATCAATCGCCAGGAATCGGAATTGATGTCGTAGACTCATGTAAATCAGGCGAGACATTACTATGATATTTCATTTAGCATGTTTTGAATCCGTGAATGTAAGAAATTTCATTCAAAAAGGGTCCATAGCTGCTTATTATGGCGGGAGACCGAGGTATGTAAATCAGCTATTGTGAAAGCTGTGATACTCTAGGGAGTGTATCAAGTTTCACATTCATTGTGCGGGGCAAATGTTGGATGTGATGAAGATCGAGAAGTGACCACATGGATTCGTCAGTTAATGGCGTTCTCGAATCATCGCATGCTATCTCAATGACCTGAGGTGTTAGGTCATTTGACTTGGTTTCTCACTTGGTTTTGGCTTAGTTTCCAGTTATTGCGTAAAAGCGTAACGCTATGTGCTAATGATGGATTCAGTGAGAGGTAAGGAAAAATGATTTAATGATCGAAATGAAAATTTGCAACTCCAAATTGAAATAAACTGGAGAATGATATTTTTCCGGGGCCCTTGTGGTGAGATGTTTTGCAGAATCATGGTGTGCGACTAGTGTCTGTGAACACCGTAGGAGAGCAAAACAAACACGATAACAAGAAAGGACAAAAGTATTTCGAGATTAACATATCCATGTCTGATACTTTCCAAAATATCACAAAGTGCAAAGGGATATAGTCATATACATAGACTCAACTGAGATGTTGCTTGAGTTTTTGTAAATCACTACTTGAATATTAAATAGGTTTTTGTAAGCTGTGGACTTCAATGTCTTGCTAGTGACCTCTTGGTACCGTGAAAGTAATTCTAATGTTATTGCTTTGCACAAGTGGGAGTCTGAAAGGATTATGTGCAAAGAACAAGGTCTTTCACAATTGGCCTTCACATGACTGTCGAAGGGTCACACCAGTGCACACTAAAAGGAACACGCAAACGAAAGTGAGAAACGAGTGACGAAATGAAATGAAAATGAAGAGGAAATGAGAATACGGTAATATTCATATATAGGGGTAAAACGGTAGTTATTCGGGCATATATATTTATATGGGATAAATATATTAAGTACACAAAACGCAAAACCATAACCCTTGGGGTGTATGGTCGGCTGAAATCTCCCAGAGGGATTAGGTTTGACAATTTGTCAAATTTATGTACTTAGAAATAATTCTAGAAAATCCTAGTTGGTCTAGAATGTTCTTTGGTACCCTATAATTACCAAGACATCCTAAACAAATTCCCATTCCCTTACTTTATAACCCTATCCGAATTTCTCCTCTCCTTTATCTCTAATTCGATCGACTTTAGGGTTTGACAAACCCTAAGTCGACTAGTTGACTTCCATTCAACTTACCCGCGTTCGTACTCGCCCAACTGGCATAGGTTCGTAGCCCTAGTTCAACCTGTGCAGTAAGGGTGGATACCTGACGTAGCTCGAGTGGTGATTCTCCCTATAAACCCTTTGGGTCAATCGAACATGAAAGCATCAAGAAGAAGAAGGCGATTTCGTGCATGCAGCTGACTGTAGTCAAGAGTTGAAGCTTACATCTTGCAGGAACAAATAAGTAACTCTGTAAACACCCTTCATACGTGTTATATATAGGTTATATCTCTGATTAGGAGATCTTGATATTAGAGTTTGGTCTGTATGACCTTTATGTGTTTATTTTTCATTGTGAATGTTTTAAAGGCCATGCGGGTGACCATCAATTATCTTAAGGAAAACCTATATTAGTTAACTAGAGATCCTAAGATATGGGTTTAATAGGACAATCTAATCATATAAACACGAGGGAAGTCAATGCAGGGGAGTTATTTAAAGTTGTAATTTCCTAATCCATTCCTATAATAAAAGTGACGTGTTGTGAGGTTAAACATATGACTTTAATGATTCAATATGAAATCGAAAATCATGTCTTTAATGATTCAAGATGAAATCATTTATGTGAGAGAGAAGTGAGGTCGTTTCGAAGGGAATTGTGGGAGGCACAAAATGGGTTCTAAGCTTGTGAATTTATGCGAGTTCGCGCGACCTACGGACACGAATGCAGCTCCGGAAATTCATATGTGCGCGAATCTTTTTGCTGCGGGGTTAACTAGTTTCCCAATTATGTATCAAATTATTTTAGGAATAGATATAAACTTACTGAATAAGTTTTACATAATCATTTTGCGTAATAAAAGATATGCAAATCTGGTTTAATTATAACCTATTTGTTTAATTATGGCTATGATATAATATTGGAGAACAAGACAACTTTTTGTATAAATTCAACCATATTTCTCATTTGTTAAGATACAACCAAAAATCATAAGATACATACATTTTTCTGCTTCCATTGTTAGATCAAGGCACACCAACGTCTTATTGAAATCTATGACAAGTTTGTCGCTTCCAACATTACATCTGCTTTGGAACTTTTACTTTATAAAAATGACGCAACCGTTTCAAAAAAATCATATTAAACACGAAAATTAGTATAATATAATTTTCGTTAATAAAAATGTAACCGTATTTGAGAGAACTCTTCCGTTTAAGTTAATCTAACCTAAAAATTTCACTTATTTTCACCCTAAAAACTAGTCGTAAATCACAAATTTTTAACAACAGTAACTTTATTTAAACCTACTACTAACCACTCACAAGTCGAGTCAACTCAACTAACTCAGTAGTTTTACAACATTTCCCTCAAATTATGTCTGCATTGGTGTAGAGGAAAGAAGTGGAAAAAAGACCTAAATTATGTCTGCATAGGTGAAGAGGAAAGAAGTGATTCTAACCTCTTATGTCTGAAAAAAACAAACGGTCTTCAAGCCTAACGTCTGCGCGCCTGCAGACAAAAGAGGAAAGAAGAGCTTCTTTGAAAAAAAAAAAAAAAAACTAAGCCTAACTCAGTAGTTTTACAACATTTCCCCCAAATTGAGTCGCCACTTTATTCCTCAAAACAAACCCTTCTCCATCGGAAAGGTTCAACTTCAATTAATAAATAAGAAATGGGTACTTTAGGAAGAGCTATCTATGTGGTCGGATCTTGGATCCGGGGTGCGGGTCAAGCTGTTGATCGTGCTGGGTGTGCTCTCCAAGGCAGTCATTTGTTTGAGGAAAAAGGTATTAATTAATTATGATAAAACCTCTTTACTAGTTGTAATTTGGTGTTGCATCATATGTGTTTGATGAAATGCTTAACTGAAGTTTAATAAATTTAGGGTCTGAATTGAAATGTGGGTGTTTTTTTTTTTTTTTTTTTTTTTTTTGGGATTTAAGTTTGGAGTTGAAATGATGTGATGAAATTTCATAAAGTTTTTACCTTCTTTTTTGTTGTTGTTGTTGTTGAAGATAAGGAGGATGTTTTGGGATTTTGCGTTGGTTGTTTGTCTTGAGTTGAGATTAGTAGGTGTGGTACTGTGTGCATTTTCTTATGGTCACTGCGGAATTGAGTCGAGTTGTCTTTCGGATGAAATGGGTTGCTGTTTGGGGTTCCAATTCATGGATGGTTGGTTAATCACAAGATTGCAGTTTATAGAATATAGTTGCATACAAGTACATTATATGTAGATGTAATTGAATTGAAGGATAAGATGTTGTTATACGAATTGTTCTTGTACTAAATGTTGCCAGTTTTAGTGATGTTTGAAGGTAATTTTCATGGATCATTTTCAATTATTAAGCTTCTTGTTACGCTACTAGTTTTATTGTCACGTCACATTTTGTTTAGGAGTTCAACGGTAACTCACGGAACTAGTAGTGAGCTTGTTAGCAAGTTTATGATAAGATATGAACAAATAAAGTAATGTTTGTGCTACTATATTAAGAGGGTGTTTGGCATTGGTTAGTGGGTGTTTCAAAAACAACAGCATAAACACCTAATCCCATCAGAGCGGGGTATGGGGGAGGTAGGAATGTAGGATGTAGACGGTCACACCCCAACCCGACAAGAATGTGTGTAGGTATATATGTGAGCAAACATTTAGGTTAGCGGGTGTTTGGGATTGATTCTTAAAACTGTAGATCTGCTTATTGCATTTTGATACAACAGGTAAGCAGTTCTGAGGTTGTTTGGGGTTGCTTATCCAAACTGCCTATTTGATTATTTGCGAGTGAAATACGATTTTCTAAATACGCAGCTTGGAGTTGCTAATTCCAAAATGCTTATTTAAAAAGCAATAAGCAGATAAACAGTATTAATAAGCAATCCCAAACACCCCCTAGTAGTTCTTAAATATTATCTTGTTAGGATTTGTTTTACATTGCTCTAAGATAGGTGTTTAACATGAACGGACATTCATGTTAGTTAGGGTATGCATGAACATATCTTATGAACCATTTTTGTTGTTATAATGTATCCCCTAAATCCTTTTTTTAATCAAACTGTGAAATATTAAAATTGAATTTTGTTTGCAACTTATTTTAAATTTCTCTTTAGTTTCTAGGCACCGGACGCTGATGAACCTATTTGATAAAGACCCTGTGGTTGACAAAGATGCATTTGTCGCTCCTGGTGCTTCAGTCATTGGAGATGTTCAAGTGGGGTGTGGCTCCTCTATTTGGTATGGATGTGTTTTAAGAGGTAAGCAAAAGTATGACCAAAATTTCTGTATCAGCCTATTGGCAACCTGAAATTTTCTTTTACTTTCTTTTTCCATTGTCAATGCTTTTAAATTTTGTGGTATGCTGATTTACTTGATGTATGGAGTATGAAACAGTGATCGAGTCTTAGAGTTAGTCAGCGTTTCTGGGAAAGAACGAAGAAACCGATAGTCTTTGGGTGTAATAGGCTGGCGAATTTAGATATTTTCATTGTAGTTGATTTGACTTCAGAAGTTTCATATCATTAATGTAGTATTGATAGTTATAGACTTGTGTCGCATTCCAATATACACGTTTATATATAAAACCTGTACAAAGTGTACAAATGAGCTAAAGTACATCACGAAGAACAAAAACTCCAATATGCTCATATGCATGATAGTATGTTGTTTGTATTGTAAGGATCTATGCTTTTGAATATGGTTGCTTATGAAGAAAATAATTTTAATTCTTGTAATCATTTCTGAAAACCCTATTGTTTAGGATTGGCTATTTGTGTGTGCTGATTCAGTATATATTGTAATTTTAATTGTGATATGCAGCTTACTAGACATTAAAGAACCTTTACATTTTTTTTGTTTCCACTTTTCCTTGTATGAGACTAGGCTTTCAAAGTGCACATGCTCTCTGCTTCTGTCATTGTAAGGGCCTATTTGAAGGAAGTATCGAAGTAGATTAAATAATCGTTCTATGCATGAAGCAAAACATTCTAGATATGGCTTTTTAGGTCGCTGTGGTTCTGCATCACTAGTTCCTTATTTTCAGGATCAATATTACATGAAGAATTGTTTTTCTGTCGTAACATTTAACTGAGTTTAAAAAATCTATGCTTACAAAAGTGATGTACATGTTAGGATAAAATTAAGGTAAGCTTGAGCTGTTTTCTTTCTTCGGAATGGAGAGCTATCCTTAAGGTGGCAAGCAAAATGTGGACAAGTAGGACTTAAAAATATGCAATACTGATAATGACGATGATAGGTTAGGCTGGGGTTAAGGGGGTGTTTGAATTGACGTTTTTGAAATGATTATCAGTCTTTAATAATTGGATAATTTAGTCGAACTTTGATTACCTAATTTTATAAGGGCTAAATAATCAGTTTCATCCAAGCTGCAACAAAACTGATTATCTTTTTTACTTAAGTTAACTTACTTTGAGAGAGTTGCTCCTATTTCACAAAACCAATTTAAAATTTCTGTACAAAAATGTCATTTATGGTCATTTCATCTATTGAAACCTCAAATCAGAATTTACTGAACATTTTAATATCTGATCATTACTAATTCAAGCAGCAAAAGCACAAAAATAAAAATGGTCAAAAATAAAAATAAAAATAGTGTTTTTGTGCTTTTGCTGCTTGAAGTAGTAATGATCAGATATTAAAGTGTTTAGTAAATTCTGATTTGATGTTTCATTAGAACTGATATCGTGATTCTAATTATTCAATATCACATGTTCACTTCTAAAATAGGCATCGAAATACCTCCTGAAGATAAGATCGTTCATCCTAGATGGAAAGTTAAAGTATAAATGTCATTTAAAGTCATAACACATGAATTGAAAGTGCTTTCATATTGGAAATAGAATCGATTGATAGCCTGAAGCAGATGAACTTTTGAGACGAGGCTGCAGAATTAGCCTGAAATGTTGATGTATTTCTGAATTTGTTACGTACTTTGCCTGAAATCTTCTACTTTGCTATAATGGAGGGGAAGTTGGATATTTGACTGAGACTCGAACTTTCGCAAATTTTGGTTTGAGTAGCATTTATTATGTCTAATTTGTGCTCCATCTGCAGGTGATGTGAACAGTATCAGTGTTGGATCAGGAACAAACATCCAAGACAATGCTCTTGTCCATGTAGCCAAATCTAACATAAGTGGGAATGTTATGCCAACAACAATCGGCAACAATGTTACTGTAGGTGAGTACCATTAGTCTGCAACATATGAATGATATTATGATACCGGCATTGTTTCTTTCAATGCATCAATTAATTTGCAGTTAGAGCCATAGTTTTACAGTGAAAACTGTATGCAGGTCATGGTGCTGTCTTACATGGATGTACTGTTGAAAATGAGGCTTTCGTTGGCATGGGTGCGACCCTGCTTGATGGGGCTTATGTTGAGAAAAATGCCATGGTTGCCGCTGGTGCCCTTGTAAGGCAAAATACACGAATTCCATTTGGAGAGGTTTGTAGGCTTTTACTCCCTGCTGTAAAAAGGGTCGGACCTGCATGGTCTTAGACCAATACACGAATGAATGGGTTGATTTGGGTTGTGCTCTTTTTCAAACAGGTCAAATAAAAAGAATTAGTTAAAATAAGAAACGGATCGCATGGGTGAAAGAAGTCAAAAGTCACTCAAGGTGTATATCTAGGTCTTAGTGTCTCACAACCTCCAATGTTGTTTTTTTCCAATAGTAAGAAGAAGTGTTCTTTTTTTAATCATTTTTAATGAATTAATTATTAGTAGTTTTCTTATAAAATCAATGAAAATAGAGTTTTTGTTTTAACCTGAACTCGTGTCCTGTTAACCAACCCTGCCCAACACACCCGTTTTGCTACATCTAGAAGTGTTGATGTGCATTTGTATCACATATATGTTTTGTGGTGTGAAGTTAGAAATTTAAAAATCTCTGTTCTAGTTAATGTCCTGAAATAATTTTTTATGGTGATGTGTGACGTATCTTGCTGGACCTGGTCGGAAGTTCTGGATACAACACTAATGTATTACTCTTTTAATTTTTATTTTTTCGGAATAGCAGAGATTGCTCTACTAAAATGCACTCCCTACGCATCGAGATAGTATTTTGTTTGTCTTTACTTCCGTCTATAAAATCATATCCCCTGTCCCAAAAATAAGGTTAATGTTTATGATTTCGAATATACACATGGTATACTGCAAGGTCTAAAACTTAGTCGCTTGTCAAAAATATTCTTCTAAATGACGTCCAAATTCAAAATTTGGAGAGAAATATGGTGTCTCTTTCTATAAGAATTTGACTCTTAGAATATTTGCTAGAGCGATATGCTGCTATAAAGTTTGCTGGTCGGGAAACATCGTATGAACTCAATACACATAATTAAAGGCAAATTGCATGGGAAAGGAATGTACGTTCAGCTAAATTTATTTTATGAGATGTATGTTCAACTTAACTTCAAGTGTGATCAGCATTCTATACATCAGAGTCTAAAGACATACTCCTACTGACACACTCCAGCATAAATTAAAACACCTGTGTTATAAGTTTTTAATCAAATAAGGGATCTGGTTACTCGATAAAGCTTGACCGGGTTCTTGTTTATTATAAACTTATAACATTGGACTCCAAGCATTGATTTTATTAGTCCTTCCCTGAATTGACTGGAAGTATGTTTTTTTCTAAATGCAATTTTCCACAGTTTAATTCTTGAGTAGCTCAATTTCTTTTGCAGATTTAACCCCAAGCACACGTTTATGATTCTCACACAGGGCTGTTGCTCTAGTAATTTATTTTCTGCTTACAATAATCTTTATTTTGTTCATAGGTATGGGGAGGCAATCCAGCCAAGTTCATGAGGAAGCTCACAGAAGAAGAAATAGCCTTCATTTCTCAATCAGCAACTAACTACTCCAACTTGGCCATGGTCCATGCTGCTGAAAACGCAAAGGGCTTTGAGGAGATCGAATTGGAGAAATCACTGCGCAAGAAGTTCGCACGAAAAGACGAAGAGTATGATTCAATGATTGGAGTGGTTCGTGAAACACCTGAAGAGCTTACCCTACCCGATAATATTCTACCCGAAAAAGCACAAAAAAGCCCTGCTTAATTCAATTAGTTTTTTCCTCATCTCGGGCTCAACAAAATTTAATGTTGCTGTACTTTTTTCCCACCAATAATTTTTTGAGGACAGGCTCAAGTGTTAAAGATCCTTAATCAGGGAGGGTAATGCTTCTTTGCCATGTTTGTTGTCGATGGTCATCATCTTGTTTTGATTTATAAAGACTAAAAGAGAGATTTTTAAAGCTTTAATGGAACATAATATAAATCCATGTATTTCTGGAGTTTATCTCCAGGTTTGTATTTCTGTGACCATTTTTGACTTTTCATCTGATATTACAAGTAGCATTTTAACTTTTGTTTCCCATTATTGGACACTTGCATATGGTGCAGAAAGTAGATAAAAAGAGATGTTTACAGTTTGTCACTTTTCCAAAGAAATGATGCAAAAGGAATCCTATGGATCTTGGGAGATCTTTATATCTTTATAGGGCAAATTGCCGAGAAAGATAATTAAGATGCAAAATTTGTCAACAAGAGGAATCTGATAATTTCTCACTTATAAAAATGATTGATAAATCAAATTTTTGACAAAAATGGCAATATAATAACTAGTTTGTGATGTTTAGGGTTATATTAACTTGATACGTGATATTTACCCTGTTACTTTTTAGTTGGATTTTATAGACGTTCATATTGCCACACAAAATCATGGGGGTTTTGAGAAAAGATACTCGCAACTATCTCACAATTTATACACCACAACCATTTGGCTGGAAAGCTTCTCACACAACAGGGGTACTATTGAGAGTTGGGACACAAGCCCTTTGGTAGAGCAAACTATTGCATGATGTCGTTGACTTTTTGTCGACTTTCTGTACTTGGAAGCCTTCCCATGTATTACTTTTCTATATGCAGAGCTCCATCCAAAATTCTAAAGGTGATGTGGACAACCGTAAAATATAGTGGATTGCATGGAACAAAGTATTAGCTTCACCAAATGTGGGAAGTCTTAATATTGGAAGTCTTGAAGCTCTTAACTTGTCGTTAACTAAGTGGTGGCCGGTGGCGATTCAAAAGTGAAATGATAGTCTCTGGAAGAAATTAATTTGTGTTATTCACTGTCCTACTGGAAAGCTAGTTATCAACAGTCAATTGGCTCTGGGATCGGGAGTGTGGTCTGTTATCGCCAAGATTGGTAACGTTATTTCCAGCCTTAAGCTTCCATTTATGAATTACTTCAAATGGAAAATTGGTTCCGGTCAATCAATTAGTTTTTGGACAGAATGTTGGTTGGGTAGTATTCCAACTTGTTCAAAATATCCAAGGCTCGTTGCTCTTGAATCGGAAAAACGGTGTTTCCTAGTTAATCGTTGGTGAACATGGCGGTTTATAGATGGGATTGGGCTTGGAGAAGAGAAATCAGATAGACAATCTTCTACTTGATTTAAATGGCAATTCTTGTGGTGAAAGACGCGATGATTAGGTGTGGTTCCTAGAGCCCTCGGATAAATTTTGTGTCTCATCTTTAAGACGAATCATTGACTCCAAAATTCTTCCATTTGATGGGTCTCCAGTTCATTGGAATAAAGTGGTTCCTTTAAAAGTCAACATTTTAGCTTCGAGAGTTCGACATAAAAGAGCCCCAACGCATGTCAATATTTAAGAGGTGTCGTAGTCCCCTCCATTCTATACCCTCCATGTGATGATGCGTGTGAAACAGAAGATCACATTTCGCAACTTGTACCTTTGCTTCACAACTGTGGGATAGGTTTAGGTCATGGTGAGGCCTTGATAAGAAATCGCTTTCTGACATAGGTTCAGTGTTGGATATGGCAAAGTCGTCAGAGGCGCGTCTTTTTGATGCTGCTGTTCTAGGTGTTGTTTGGGGGTTGTGGAGGACTAGAAACTCATGTACATTTGAATCAGTTAAGCCAAACTACAACAAAACTCTTGATGAAATTCAGGTTCTTACTTTTATGTGGATTAAGAGCACTTGCAACCATAACATGTGTTAAAGTTTAACCTCCTGCCACGTCTGCGCCACATCAGCTTTAACATTTCACCTTAACTAATCAAAAAAACACCCGCAATCATAACATTCCCAAAGTTAAACCTTAACTCACCAACAATTTACAAAAACAACCCATCATTTAGGGACAAAAAAAAAAAAAAAAAAAAAACGTGTGTTACCTATGTAACGCCCAACTTTTAACTTGCAAATAACACCGACCACGGTATGGTTAACTTGGGAATAACTTGGTTGTTGCAAGTGCTCTAAGAATAGGCGTAAGGTTAATGCAACTGTTGTTCTTCAAAGTCAGTTGCTTCAACTTGTAATAGTCTTCTGTAATTGTAAGTCTTCTTGTTGGCTATGGTGTCGATATATATTTTCCCCCTTGCTGTCCCCAAAAAGAAAAAAGGGTGTATTCAACTTTCAAATTTCCGTGTATATTAGGTATTTGAAGCAACTTTTATCAAAATTTCCTTATGTATATTACGTAATTTTGCATTAAATAACATGGAAATTTTATGTTGCAACATGTGACGTCCTAAACTCCTAATTGTTCTATACACGTATAATATATTAATATTCAACTAAAAAGTAACGTGTAAAAATTCTGTATCAAGTTAATCTTAAACGTCACAAACTAGTTAATTCCACTTTTTTTCAAAAATTTGATTTCTTTCCTTAGAGTGAAAATTTATTGGCAAATTTTGCATTTTACGTTTCCTTTCTTTTTTGTAATTTGCCCATCTTTATATACTCCCTTTGTCTTAAAAAATTGTTCACCGACAAAAAGCACCAGCTAAAGAAAAACATAGTCATTATTGATTTTTTTTTTATACATTTTACAGAATAACAGTTCTATTTATAACTAATTGATTTATGATTCCTTTAAAGTTCGTAATAGCCCCAAATGATAGTAATGTGGTAAACTCGATCAAAATTTCCAGTTTATTTCAATAATGGACAACTAATTTGAGATAACTCCAAAAAAAGACGTAAACAGTAAATTTGAAATGGAGGTAATAGTTCATAATAAAATCTACAATTATCTACTTTTTATGGCAGTGTTTTACTTTTTAATGATCTTTCCTTAGATTGATAAATTTGTTTTATGAAAGTAGCAACATTTTCTTTCGTTAAGTTTTTGACAACAGTTCTTAGTACTACAAAAGAATGTGGTAGCAATCGTTAGTCACAACTTTTAGTTTAGTCATTGTAATCAAAATATTCTCAACTGTGCGAAACACATACGTTATAGACTTATTTTAACGCTCATATCAGTCGATGTTATATAAATTATCTAACCTTACATGAACTTCACGCGTGAATAATGTTAGCTTAATCTTTGTTTTCAACCACGATGTTCTAGCCACTAGTGACTAGCCATGCACTTCGTTACATGTATTGGCCAAACGTTATCGTTAAAACGAGATAGTAGTGCAATTATATTAGATTATACGGATGGTTTGTTTAGTTCTTAACTTGGGTATAGCCAGAACTTAGAACTCAGGTAGTTTGTCTTCCTAAAATGCTTAATAAAAAGTGACAAAATATGCAACTCAAGTCATATCGGTCCGAGATTTTATTCATTTTCATTTTTGTAAGTTCAATCTTTGCACCTGTGCCCACTTCAGGTTTTTTGTATCAACCAAGGTTCAAACATGAGATCTGATATGCTAAACAAACATTTTGAGTGTTTTTTAACACATGTGAATATTTAATGTGAGAAGTGCCAAGTCAAGACAAATTCATTTAACTTATCTTACTTTTATCTTCTTCATCTTTTTTTTTTTAATGTTTTAATCCGCTAATAATATGATCGGACTTGACTTATTAATGAATAGAAAATGACGCAAAACCATAATTTAATAGGTATAATCAGATTTTTGTGATGGTAGGGAACAAGGTTATAAATAGCGTGAGGCGTGGCATGGCGGCATGATCAAGCCTCACGCCTTTGCGCAAGGCGAAAGTTGCGTTTATAAGGCGTGACATAAGGCGTCAAAAAGTATGAAAATATTTATATATTTATATTATAACTCATAAATATCAAGTTTACAAAAACATGTGCCATAAGACGGCGTGGCGGCATGACCAAGCCTCACGCTTTTGCGAGGCTTTTGTGAAGCTTTTGCGAGCCTTTTAGAACAGAGGTAGGGAATAAGGCCCACAATCGAAGCAATTTAGCAAAAGTGATGTGTGTTTAATTTTCTTTATCATCACCTTCAAACGAAATGTATATTAGTTGTCGCATTTATTTCAAAAATAACCGATGAAAATTATCATTTGACTCACTGTTCTTCATCAATTTTATTTTAGTTATTTAAAATAGGGTTAATAACCTTTTAAAGCACTATACTTGTTAAAAATGACAGATCTGCGTAGCGAACTAAAAAATAACTCTTTTAGACATTAAAGTTGACATTTTTGTCTTTCTTTAAGTATTATGACTATATTATGACCATTTTACCATTCGAAAAATATTTTGAAAAAAAAAAAGAAATTCGAAAAAAAAATTCATAAATTTCAAAAAAAAAGTATTTCGAAAAAAAAAATTCAAAAAAAAATTTTGGAAAAAAAATTTCAAAAAAAAAGTATTTTGAAAAAAAATTTAGAAAGGGTAAAATGGCGTCATAATACTTAAAGAAAGATAAAAATGACAACTTTAATGTTTAAAAGAGTTATTTTTTTAGTTCGTTACGCAGAACTGCCATTCTTGACAAATACAGTGCTTTAAAAGGTTATTAACCTTTTAAAATATTGAATTCATGTATATAGACTTCCATATTCAATATCACTAATTTATACTTACTTTGTCAAAGTATTATCCAACGTAACTAAGTAAAACTGATATCACATATTCGGACAGGTTTAAAAGTATTTGTAAATCTTTTATTTAATAACTGTTATAAGCAATAGTTTAATGTCGGGGAGATGAATGATATAGTTCTGGACGCAAAAAGTTGAAGGATTATAATTGCATGCGTGCTCTAGAATTTGTCAAACTCGCATGACAATCATATACCCCATGTTGGTATAATGGCGATTCAAATAAATCACTTAAAAAAGTAATATTTAGATATAAAATACGTATCAATGATTACCAGCAGCGTACCCCTTTACGAATACATTCCATTCAGCAGCGTACCCATGATATATTTGGTTGTATTTTTTTTATTTATTTATTTTTTATTCCTCTTTTTTTTAATTACCTTTGTTTAATTGAGGAGGGATGCTTTGTATTATATATTTTTTTTCTTTTGAGTGTTATCAATTTGTTTGTTGCCTTAAAAAAAAAAAAAAAAAAAAAAAAAAAAAAAGAATCCATTCAGCTGTGGTTGGTATAATACTATAATTTGTAATCCATATGATCAATTTTGATAGTCATTCTATATTTTTATTTTCAGGATGTTTAGAAAAAGATGAATTCATAAAAATAGACAACTTTGTCAGAGCATAGAGCATCTATGGTGTTGTTTTGTTGATACAGTGAGAAAAATGTTGTGACATCAACACATTTTTTATAATCTTTTGCTTAAAACTCCTTTGTAATATCTAGCTCCTTGCTAGTTTTTATATATTTATATAATCTTTTGTCGTTCGAAAAAAAACATCAACATATTTTCTCATAACAACATAATCTACCACATCACCAACATCACCCATCTCTATTATTATATAAAGAATTTGGTGTTATTATGGCTCACACATAACTCGCTAAAATACAAATACAACACAAAAAAAAGAGTAAATTATCAAACCGTTTGAGCTGATCGTGATGACGTAAGACATAAGACAGTAAAACGCGAAGGCCGATGTGTTGTTGGCGCCGTCATATAACATTTTAAGATAAAACGCACGAGATCACCTTGTGCTCTAAAAGTCTTGTTAACAAAGACATAAAAATAAGTTGAAGTTTTAAACAAAATTAATTGTCATTAAACTAAGGAGTTGAAAATAACTTATTGAATGAAAAGTTTATGCTAGGGGTGTTCATCGGTTCGGTTATCGGTTTGTTCGGTTTGTTCGGTTAATTTTTTTTTTGTATAATTGAAAACCGAAAACCGAACCCCCAACCGAACCGAAAACCGAACCGAATAACCGATTTTTTTTTTTTATAATTTTTTCATTTATTTATATGTATTTTTTGAAAAAAAAAATAATTTTCAAGCTTAAAAATATTATATATATATATATATATATATATATATATATATATATATTATAAAAGAGTTTTAATATATTTTTTTAATATAAATATATAAAAATATATATATATTTATTTAATTTCGGTTTTCAGTTCGGTTTTCGGTTGGGATGGCTAAAACCATAACCGAACCGTAAACCAAACTTTTATTTCGGTTCGGTTAGGTTTTGGCAATTTCGGTTCGGTTACGAGTTCGGTTCGGTTATTTTCGGTTCGGTTCGGTTTCGGCTTTCGGTTTATTCGGATATTACCCAATCCATGAACACCCCTAGTTTATGCGCATGCTTACTCAGCTGAGACACTCCACAAGTGTTAGATCGGGGTGTGTTTGGCGTAAAGCGTTTAGGACCATTTAGGAGTGATAAATGTTAAACATTGAGCGTTATGATTTGTAATGCTTATTTGACAAACATCAAGTATTTTTATTTTTATTTTATTTTATTTTTACAAAAATGCTCTTTTTCAAACACCGTGAATTAGTCGGCTAATAAGTCAAAAATCATAGTTACAAAAAAATTTGCTCTTTTTCTAACGATACATGAAATATAGGAACTGTTTTACACATTATAATTGCACATACAATACAACTATGTTATTAAACGCTTTTATATAACAAAAAACAATTATTGTTCACTGATACTGCTACTACTGATCATTTCTATTGCTACTTTTACGAAACATACCCAAATTAAAAAAAAAAAAAAAGAAAAAAAAAGAAAAAAAAAAAAAAAAAAAAAAAAAAAAGCGTTTAAAAATGTTTTTCACATGTAAGAGCAAGAGGTATGATCACATGTCGTTTGGTGCCAAATCAGCGCCACCTTAGCATTTCGCATTTCACACACTAAAAATACCATATCTAGTATCTACAGTGGCTTGAGCCGTTTGGGCACCATTTCGCATTTTTTGGGCCCCACCATTTTTTTTCAAACAAACTAAATTTTCATTCATAAAATAAAAATACAACTTACAATACAAAATTAAAGATATAAGATACGAAAAAAATACGAAAATAAAAAACACATACGAAAAAAGTAAATGCAATAACTAATCTTGTTGTTGTCGATAGTTCGTCATTATTTCATCTTTTTGCATTTCAATGAAGAAGGAGGCAAATTGGGATCGGTAGGAGTATTGAGAAACCTCAATTCCTCAATTGTTAGTATGCTCTCTTCTTTCCTCTTCGACGCCTCTTACACCGCTTGAGCTCCTTCTCGTTTGAGTCGAAACTCATTTTGCATAACACCCTCAAATTTCGGCGGGTTAATTCCCGCGCTGCTCAACGAGATTTCGGATTTTGTTTTTTTTCGAGGACCGTGGCTTGCCCGGGGGATGTTGTAACACCCCCAATTTCGTGATACGCAGCGGAATTCAAACTGGGTGTTACTTCATGGCACAACAGTCATAACAATAGAAAACGAACTCTAATGGAGTCATTTCAAAAGATTTATCATTCGATTTATATAAATATAAGAGTTTACAAAAATGAGGTCCTAAATGGTTCCATGTTTACAAAATACATTAAATTGATTTTCGAATGATAATAAAATTTATAGCCTTCTTGAGTATCTGTGCTCCTCCGTGCCAGCCTCGATCAATATGGACCTGAAATACATGCTTAAAACTGTCAACACAAAGGTTGAGTGAAATTCATAGAGTTTAGGAAATCTGTTGAACACATAATGTTTGTAGTGTGAGTTATAAATTCACACCAATGGTTTGAAAACCAAAACAGTTATTACTAGACTAAGCATCATGCAATCAAGGCGTTAACGTGTTCTAAAATTAATTGGAGAAAATGTCGGTGCGTGCCCTATCAGGTAAAATTGCCGTTTTTACCAATGTTACTCAAATATAGTGCGTTTGTTTACCGGACCTGGTCAACACAAACGGGATTCGTCAATCCCAATAGATCTATTCACAATATTCGCGCCCACTCTCACATAGTGATTAATGATTCATGATTAAGGGACTTAAGTTTGGAAAATGCGGTAACTTAGTGCTAATAACAATCAGATAAGTATATAGTTTGAAAGCAATGTGTTCGGTTTAAAATAAAGCATGTATCTCCCCCAAGGGTTTGTAAAACAATTAAGTAATAGAAAGTGGGGCTATGAACTCACCTCAGAGTAAATGATATCAAATGTATAATGAGAATGATGGATATGCCGTGAGAACTTCTACGAGCAACCTAGAATAAGATGTTGCGACTTAGGTTTGAAATAATGATGCGAAAGAAATAACAAAACTATATACGTCTCTATGTTGATCATGATGTAGTACATGGTTTTTGTGTATGTCGTTTATAGAAATGGTCTAGTTGTGAAAACGTGTTTAGTTTATACATATCGTACTACCGTTCGGGCCATCATAATTCAGAGGTCATGTAGTAAACGTTCGTGGAGCTAGGACACTTTAAATCATAAATCCAGCAACTCGTCGATACGTTTTACTCAAATGAAACCCCTCACATGAAGCTCTCTAGTTTTGTAGCACTTTAATAGATAAGACATATGTTTTGTTTATATTTCATAAGTGTCAAAAATGTCCATATGGTTTGCAAACATAAGTTACATGTTTGTTTGGTTATGATTAGGAAATCATAATGGTTATCACAAGTATCGTTATAATTTATGTCACAAGTGTTTAAAGAAAAGTTTACAAGTTTTCTAAATTGTAAAGTTGGTTATTACAAGTATAGTTTCATGGTTTATCGAGGGAGTAGATCCAAATTGTAAAGTTGGTTATTACAAGTAATGTTTAGGTTTGTCAAGGCTAAGGCCTTTGGTTTACGGTCTCGGCTTAGGAAGCCTTGAGGCTTTAGCCATGGCCTTGCCGTGGCTTTGGTCTTGACCATCATGGTCTTGAGACTCAGCCTTGACCTTAGCCGTAGCCGTGGTCTTGGCTTGGGGCCATTAGGCCTCTTGGTTTGCTTTTAGTTGTGACAAAAGTATAGTTATGAGACCATATAAAGGGCAGTTTCTGTTTTTGAAAGATAATGGCCTGTTTATGTGTTTTCAAGGTCCGAGCTTCTTTAAAACTGAAGGAAAACGTCGTTCCGGAAAACTTTCGTGTTTTAACTTTTTGATGATTCGGACTAGAAGTACCACTTTTTATACGACCAGACTCTAAACAGCTTCTACTTGGCAGTTTTGGCGTTTTAGTTTCGCTAACTTCTTTTGCCTATAATTTTTGACTCGTTTGTCCGTTTCGGGTGATTCAAGTTGCTATGTTTACCTTTTTATCTTTTCTACCATAGTATGTAAGTTAGAAAGTCCATAGGTTACTGATTTTAATGGTCTCAAATGTGTAGAATATGACTAGTTTACTAGTTTGTTACTTTTATGACAATATGTAAATTAAAACATGTGGTTGAGTATATGTACATCATGAATCAACATAGTAACTATATATATAGCATGAAATAGTTAAGATTATGAATAATAAAGATGAGATGATGGTGGTGATAAGTTGCTTACAACTTTTGGCTTTCAATAAGAAAGGAGTAACTTAGTAAGGATAGGACTTTGATTGATCGCTTAAGACTTTGGATTGAGCTAGCTTTCCACACCTTGGCACCCTTGCAAACTTGAAGAGTTGGTGATGAAGTACTAAGTGAATTGAGTGGATTTAAACTCAAGAAGATCACTTAAACTTGCTAGAGATTTGATGTAGTAGCTTGATCTTTAGAACTTCCTTACATAAACTTGGAGTTTATAGATCAAATGATGGAAGATCTGTATGATTTGTGACATGAACGACCAAGAACAGAATATGAGGGTTCTTAGGATGCATTTTACTTGCTATTTATAGGAGGGTAAGTTTGGTTAACCATATATTGGGTTAATTATTAACCATGGGTAAGTTAGGACACTTGTAATGATCTAAATGAACCATGGTTAGGATGATGCCACCAAAATGATGACTCACCCCCCCTAAGTCGGCCAAATAGAGATAAGATGACTGAGGTGGATAGTTTTGGTCTTATCTTGAGTTTAGAGCATGATTTGGTTCCGTTAAATGCCAACCGTAAGTTGTTAAGCCATAAAACGTAAAACCGGGTATCGTAAAAATACGAAACTTGTAGGAATGATGAAACTCATCATCATACTCTATATAAAAATATAAAATGGGTGATAAGTCTCATTGGGTGCAAAAACGCTGCTTAAAGCTGGAAATACGGGTCAAAAACGCGTAATTCGCAGTTTATCGGAAAAGAACGAAATTTCAGGGAAACGACCGTGAATTTATTTAGAGTAAACTAAAATTAGTCTAAAAGTGATATGAGATGTTAAAATGTGGTTTTCGTCATACGCGGGATAACTTTACAGTTATTCGTGAAGTTTAAAACATATTAGAAACACAGTGCAGGAATCGTTAAGTCTTGATGTAAGTAGAATTGTTTAAAACGTAAGTTTAGTTTCGTTCAGCACAGGGTTTATTTGGTAACATAAAAATAAATCTTAAAAATTCTCAAATTAATTATGAGTGATCTAAAAATTTATCTGATGTGAGGAAAATTATCATAGTTGATTTTCGTTATGCGCGTGATGTTTAAACGGTGGACCGTCCAAAACGAAACTTTAAAACGATGTTTTCTTAATAACTTTTGCGAAAATGATCTAACGATTGTCAAACTCTCAGGTCATTACTAAAATAATTTATATTACGAGAATGTGAAATAAAAATTTTACGAGATGAATAGTGAAAGTGAATAGTAAATTCTTGAAAATGAAAAGTAACCTAAAAATGCGGGTGGTTACAGTCTCACCACCTTAATGGGAATTCCGTCCCGGAATTCAGTGTGTGTTATATGATGTTGAAGTGTCTAGGAAAACATGGTTATATGCGCCGAATTCTAATATTTGCGTTCTTAAGTTTCTGGTCATATAATGTGTTATGTACCATTTTATGTTTTTGGTGGTGGCTTAGGTTAATCACTTAAAGGGTTTTGTTAAAATCTCATAGAGTCCAATATACCTCAAGTTTGGCTTTTCCCGATTCTCAAAACGAATCATACCTTATTGTATCGAGGCTATCAATAAAACCTTAATTTCTAACATGGAGTTTTTGGTGATAGTGTACGGCATGGAGCCTAATTTGTATTTGTATGGTTTCCTTAGTTGTTTCGTGGGTGATCTCTGACACCTTAGTTCAGCAAATGGTTAACTAAACACTTTCGTCTATATAGTGCCTCAAAATGGAATAGTTTTGTTATTGTTAGGGTAACTGTTGTTAATCAAAGGTGTAAGATATTGTTGATGTGAAATGGTTTGTAATGATGTGAAAACTGTCGTTGTAGGGAAAGTCTTGCTAGTGGCAAGTGGTTATCCAAACCATTTCCAAAGTTGATCATGTCTTAGGTGGTTTCGAGATGAAGGCTATATCGTATAGTCTTTATGTCTACTAGTGTTTCAAAGAAACGTGATACTGTGAAGTTTTACATACTGACTTATAAGGGGTTCAGATAATGATGTGATATGTTGATGATTAGAAGAGTGTAGCGTATGTTTACCATTATTCTTAGGTAGAGATGTCAAGTTTAGTTTAAAATCAAAAGTGAATGACGGAATGATATCCTTGAAACCTAATCAGGCTAGTACTTCTAAGAAATGACGAGAAGATTTGACGACTATCCCAAGATAGTAGTTAGGATTATTTCATAAATGAAAACTTTCAAGAATGAAATTAGGTAGTATAAATAAGATGTTAAGATTTTGCTGAGTGGTAAGACACTATCGTGTCTCTAGATCTTTTTAATGAATTCTGGCAGTTTATCGAGTTTTTAAGAAGGAAATTAACCTGAATATAACACTTGTATAACTATTCTCAGTGTTTGAAAAATTTAAGTCGAACATAGTTAGTCAGACTATGTTCCACTATCCCTAGGTTAAATATAGCTGACTAGACTATATTCAGCCGAGGTTCGATAAATTTTCCAAATACCTAAATTAGGTACACTTGTGATATGTCCATAGCTTTTGAGAAATTGTCCACTAAGCAAAGGCGATATCAAACCATCCAGTTGCAAGTCCTGGCCATAAAAGACTTGTAACCTATGTTTTCACATTCCATTGCATAGAAGATAGTATGGGTAGATACGTGTGGAAAGGAAAGGAAATCTTAAGTAATTCTAAGATTCACGGACATTTAACAATGAAGGTTTCAAAAGAGAATTTTGATGAATGTAGAGAAAGTTGCTGAACTTCAGGTTTTGTAGATGATGAGTCACTTTGTCCTTTAGAAATCCTATTTCTTGTATTTCCATTAGGGAAATTGATAGACTGTGACGGGTTTCATGTAAAACGATATCATATAATGCTTATAAGATAATTTTTAGACTCTATTGTATAACTTACAATATCTGAGGAGTAGTTGAGATCATTGTGCAACTCACAATGTCTGAGAAATAGTTGAGACTATTGTGTAACTCACAATGTCTAGGAAATAATAGAGACCATTGTGCAACTCACAATGTCTAAGAAATGATGGAAAGATCATTGTGTAACCCACAATGTCTTGAGAAATGATGAAGAGACCATTGTGTAACTCACAATGTCTTGAGAAATGATGGAGAGATCATTGTGTAACTCACAATATCTTGAGAAATAAATGAGACCACTGTAGGATTTACAGTGTCTGAGAATGTAATAGAGACTACTGTATCTCACAGTGTCTTGAAATATGAAAGAGACCATTGTATCTCACAATGTCTAGGAAGTAGGAAAGACCATTGTAATCAGTTACAATGTCTTTGATAAAGTTTCGTAATCCTAAAATGCACGAGTAGATACATGATTGGGAGATTGGAAAAAAATATGATTGTGCCGTAATGCCTTAGAATAGGCATACGCAGGTATGTTTAGTACTTTGTTTATGATTGAAATTATGTCAAGTGTATATATCAATATACTAGTATGTTTGTATAGCTTAAAATGCCTAAAAGTCACATAATCGTTTGGAGGATGGAAGGCACGGAGAACGGAAGGCTATAAAATGTTTTTGTTTGTAAAAGTGGTTATAGTTTAGGTCTCGATTAGACCCGTTTCTCTATAACTGTGGCTCTGATACCAATCTGTAACACCCCCAATTTCGTGATACGCAGCGGAATTCAAACTGGGTGTTACTTCATGGCACAACAGTCATAACAATAGAAAACGAACTCTAATGGAGTCGTTTCAAAAGATTTATCATTCGATTTATATAAATATCAGAGTTTACAAAAATGAGGTCCCAAATGGTTCCATGTTTACAAAATACATTAAATTGATTTTCGAATGATAATAAAATTTATAGCCTTCTTGAGTATCCGTGCTCCTCCGTGCCAGCCTCGATCAATATGGACCTGAAATACATGCTTAAAACTGTCAACACAAAGGTTGAGTGAAATTCATAGAGTTTAGGAAATCTGTTGAACACATAATGTTTGTAGTGTTAGTTATAAATTCACACCAATGGTTTGAAAACCAAAACAGTTATTACAAGACTAAGCATCATGCAATCAAGGCGTTAACGTGTTCCAAAATTAATTGGAGAAAATGTCGGTGCGTGTCCTATCAGGTAAAATTGCCTTTTTTACCAATGTTACTCAAATATAGTGCGTTTGTTTACCGGACCTGGTCAACACAAACGGGATTCGTCAATCCCAATAGATCTATTCACAATATTCGCGCCCACTCTCACATAGTGATTAATGATTCATGATTAAGGGACTTAAGTTTGGCAAATGCGGTAACTTAGTGCTAATAACAATCAGATAAGTATATAGTTTGAAAGCAATGTGTTCGGTTTAAAATAAAGCATGTATCTCCCCCAAGGGTTTGTAAAACAATTAAGTAATAGAAAGTGGGGCTATGAACTCACCTCAGAGTAAATGATATCAAATGTATAATGAGAATGATGGATATGCCGTGAGAACTTCTACGACCAACCTAGAATAGGATGTTGCGACTTAGGTTTGAAATAATGATGCGAAAGAAATAACAAAACTATATACGTCTCTATGTTGATCATGATGTAGTACATGGTTTTTGTGTATGTCGTTTATAGAAATGGTCTAGTTGTGAAAACGTGTTTAGTTTATACATATCGTACTACCGTTCGGGTCATCATAATTCAGAGGTCATGTAGTATACGTTCGTGGAGCTAGGACACTTTAAATCGTAAATCCAGCAACTCGTCGATACGTTTTACTCAAATGAAACCCCTCACATGAAGCTCCCTAGTTTTGTAGCACTTTAATAGATAAGACATATGTTTTGTTTATATTTCATAAGTGTCAAAAATGTCCATATGGTTTGCAAACATAAGTTACATGTTTGTTTGGTTATGATTAGGAAATCATAATGGTTATCACAAGTATCGTTATAATTTATGTCACAAGTGTTTAAAGAAAAGTTTACAAGTTTTCTAAGTTGTAAAGTTGGTTATTAAAAGTATAGTTTCATGGTTTATCGAGGGAGTAGATCCAAATTGTATTGTATACGTTTAGGTTTGTCAAGGCTAAGGCCTTTGGTTTACGGTCTCGGCTTAGGAAGCCTTGAGGCTTTAGCCATGGCCTTGTGGTGGCTTTGGTCTTGACCATCATGGTCTTGAGACTCAGCCTTGACCTTAGGCGTAGCCGTGGTCTTGGCTTATGGCCATTAGGCCTCTTGGTTTGCTTTTAGTTGTGACAAAAGTATAGTTATGAGACCATATAAAGGGCAGTTTCTGTTTTTGAAAGATAATGGCCTGTTTATGTGTTTTCAAGGTCCGAGCTTCTTTCACACTGAAGGAAAACGTCGTTCCGGAAAACTTTCGTGCTTTAACTTTTTGATGATTCGGACCAGAAGTACCACTTTTTATACGACCAGACTCTAAACAGCTTCTGCTTGGCAGTTTTGGCGTTTTAGTTTCGCTAACTTCTTTTGCCTATAATTTTTGACTCGTTTGTCCGTTTCGGGTGATTCAAGTTGCTATGTTTACCTTTTTATCTTGTCTACCATAGTATGTAAGTTATAAAGTCCATAGGTTACTGATTTTAATGGTCTCAAATGTGTAGAATATGACTAGTTTACTAGTTTGTTACTTTTATGACAATATGTAAATTAAAACATATGGTTGAGTATATGTACATCATGAATCAACATAGTAACTATATATATAGCATGAAATAGTTAAGATTATGAATAATAAAGATGAGATGATGGTGGTGATAAGTTGCTTACAACTTTTGGCTTTCAATAAGAAATGAGTAACTTAGTAAGGATAGGACTTTGATTGATCGCTTAAGACTTTGGATTAAGCTAGCTTTCCACACCTTGGCACCCTTGCAAACTTGAAGAGTTGGTGATGAAGTACTAAGTGACTTGAGTGGATTTAAACTCAAGAAGATCACTTAAACTTGCTAGAGATTTGATGTAGTAGCTTGATCTTTGGAACTTCCTTGCATAAACTTGGAGTTTATAGATCAAATGATGGAAGATGTGTATGATTTGTGATATGAACGACCAAAAACAGAATATGAGGGTTCTTAGGATGCATTTTACTTGCTATTTATAGGAGGGTAAGTTTGGTTAACCATATATTGGGTTAATTATTAACCATTGTTAAGTTAGGACACTTGTAATGATCTAAATGAACCATGGTTAGGATGATGCCACCAAAATGATGACTCCCCCCTAAGTCGGCCAAATAGAGATAATATGACTTAGGTGGATAGTTTTGGTCTTATCTTGAGTTTAGAGCATGATTTGGTTCCGTTAAATGCCAATCGTAAGTTGTTAAGGCATAAAACGTAAAATCGGGTATCGTAAAAATACGAAACTTGTAGGAATGATGAAACTCATCATTATACTCCATATAAAAATATAAAATGGGTGATAAGTCTCATTGGGTGCAAAAACGCTGCTTAAAGCTGGAAATACGGGTACAAAACGCGTAATTCGCAGTTTATCGGAAAATAACGAAATTTCAGGGAAACGACCGTGAATTTATTTAGAGTAGACTAAAATTAGTCTAAAAGTGATATGAGATGTTAAAATGTGGTTTTCGTCATACGCGGGATAACTTTACAGTTATTCGTGAAGTTTAAAAGTTACGCGATTTAAGCAAAAATGTAGAACGTACAAGGTTAATTCCTTTATGGTCAAAGGAGGAGGGAAATATGTTTGACTTTTCCAAAAAATGTAAAAGTGTCAAAAACATATTAGAAACACAGTGCAGGAATCGTTAAGTCTGGATGTAAGTAGAATTGTTTAAAACGTAAGTTTAGTTTCGTTCAGCGCAGGGTTTATTTGGTAACATAAAAATAAATCTTAAAAATTCTCAAATTAATTATGAGTGATCTAAAAATTTATCTGATGTGAGGAAAATTATCAGAGTTGATTTTCGTTATGCGCGTGATGTTTAAACGGTGGACCGTCCAAAACGAAATTTTAAAACGATGTTTTCTTAATAACTTTTGCGAAAATGATGTAACGATTGTCAAACTCTCAGGTCATTACTAAAATAATTTATCTTACGAGAATGTGAAATAAAAATTTTACGAGATGAATAGTGAAAGTGAATAGTAAATGTAAATAGTAAAAGTGAATAGTAAATTCTCGAAAATGAAAAGTAACCTAAAAATGCGGGTGGTTACAGTCTCACAACCTTAATGGGAATTCCGTCCCGGAATTCACTGTGTGTTATATGATGTTGAAGTGTCTAGGAAAATATGGTTATATGCGCCGAATTCTAATATTTGCGTTCTTAAATTTCTGGTCATAGAATGTGTTATGTACCATTTTATGTTTTTGGTGGTGGCTTAGGTTAATCACTTAAAGGATTTTGTTAAAATCTCATAGAGTCCAATATACCTCAAGTTTGGCTTTTCCCGATTCTCAAAACCAATCATACCTTATTGTATCGATCCACACGTTTCAAACGTTTGTAGATAGCGTTGAACCTTTGACAATTAGGGTTCAAAGTTGCCCACTTTTCCATTAAGATACCCTTGATACGTTTGTGCTAAGAATCTTTGTTGAACTCGAAAGGAACCTTGTTCCAAAACGAACCGTTCTTTTGGTCATTTCGGTTATCTTTGAAAATGCTAACATAACACGAGGCTAATAAAGTTTCCTCCATCGCCGTCTAACGAGAATGAGCTCATACGGGTTCGGGTTCATCTTCCTTGTCGGTTGTGTTACGTTTTGCGGATCGTTTTTCTTCCGTCACGGGACGACGTGGCTCGGTTGATGGTGGCATCAATTGTGTTTGTTGTGTTTCTTGTAGTGGATTTATTTTAAGATTTTGAAATTGTTGTTAAGTAATTGTCGTCGGTATTCTTGATATAATTGTTCGAGGGTTAATGTAAGTATAGATAATTGGGTATCAAATGGAGGATATTGCGAAGATGGCGAGTATCCGGACAAAGGTTTCGGAGGGTTAGACAAGGATGATTGTTGCGACATATTGAGATTGAGAATATTTTCGAAAAATTGATCGTTAGGGTGTTGAGATTTTTTATTTATTTATTTAGTTATTTATTTATTTATTTATTTATTTATTATTATTATTATTATTATTATTATTATTATTATTATTATTATTATTATTATTATTATTTGTAAATGAAAGTAAAATGTTTAATGTGTAAAGAAATAAAGGTGAAAAGTGAAAAATGGTTGTATATTTGAGTTTGAGAAATGATACATGGACCTAAACTTAGGCCTAAACTTAGACCTAAAATCACTTGGCATCATCCTGATGTATTGTAAAATAAGTGGGTCCCTGTCTGCAACCATCAGGATGCTGTCACTTGGTTTTAGGTCTAAGTTTAGGCCTAAGTTTAGGTCCATGTATCATTTCTCATTTTAAGTTTATATAGAACGGTAAAGTTTAACAGTTTTAGTTTAAAAAATAATAATAAAAAACTTGCGGTTGCATTTGGCAGACGGTCAAAAATATTTAAAAGGGGTGTGCATTTGGCGAGTGTGACTGAAGTCATATGAGAAATGGCGAGAGTCCTTTGAGGTGTGGCAACGAGCTATTGGCGCCGCCATTTGACGTGTCACATGTGAATGGCGACAGACGAAAGTGATGAATTGATGATACCTTTTAGCTCTAAGACTAATATAATAGTGTTAAATATGAGGTGATAACAAGAATATAGCCATTGGGCATGCTTTTAGCACAGGATAACATATATACGCAGGTATTACCAAGTATTAAGTTGCTCATGGGTTAGTGTGCCATCAAGTTACGGTTTACATTTTTTTTTGTTCAACCCTTGACTCCTTGAGTCAACGACAAAGGTTACATGCTCTAAGTTTTGGGGTGGTTAATTTACTCAGGTTTTTGTCCCGAGTCACCTAAAAACATATCTAAGGCAAAGGTTGACTTATGACTACGAAATGCTATATAGATGCCAATGCAAAGCTTGAGTCACTTAAATACATTGCTTTGTGGTGAGTCTCCGAAAAAATTTAGGACTAGGATCCATCACGAAATCATTATAGAGTACCATATCAACTTGCCGAGGATCACAACGTGCCTACATTCCACAAACATCTTGACAAGGACCAAATATTTTTTCGTTAAAACAATAACAACTTTTTCTCATTGTTAAATTTCGGTTAATTGACCAATAACTTGATCAATTTTGACTTTGAAGCCAGATTTGTAGTAATTCGTCAAATCAAAACAGTTTGATATCACAATGACATTGACTTGAATCTATAACCACCCAAGGTCAAGCCACGTCCAACAAATATCGGACATGGTACAATCAACATGGACGGACCCACATGTACGCCGGGTTTGGCACGGGCTACATCTGATTTTAAGTCACGAAGTGTAAAAAGATTTCAAAACTGCCGTTTTTGTGTTATGTGCAACACTCAAAATTTTATTTTATTATTTTTTTTTGCTACTTTCATTTGTTACAGTGTTACTTAAGTTAGCCCAACATTTATTTTGTGCAACACTTTTTTAAAACTTCTGAGTCCGTCCCTGACAATCAATATTCGATACTACAAATAGTATATGAAGTTACAGAAGAAAATGAACAACCTTGTTATAGTGATTATCATTTTTTAGACACGTTATCGAACTAACGAATCAAAACCTCAGCTTCCACAGATGTAACAGATGAAATCTATCATCCTCTGTTGGATTTTTGGTACTCCATTTGTTAATAATACTTTATGTTAATTCAATTTTTTGGTTTATTACAAGTCTGCTCCTTGAGGGTTAAGTTGGTGGTATATTGTATGAACGTGCATAGTTGTAATACGACCCGTGGGAGAAGTGTCATAGGCTTTTATTGTCCTTATAGGATTCCTTTGACCCTACATTCATTTTTAAGAAAAGACAAAATTACACGGTTGATCCTTGTGGTTTGCTCGTATTACAAGTTTGGTCCCTAAATTATTTTAATTACCCCACAGATATCTATTTTTTAAACGTTGCACTCTTTTAGTCCCTATTTTGGATGGCCGTTAGTGCAGTCCATTAAGTATTTTGCGTTGTTAGTCCTTCGTTAATAAATTTTGCACCATCAGTCCTTAAAGTTATTTGCATAAATCGTCCTTGTGGTTAGCCCGGTCAACGGGTCGGTCAACGCCACGTGTCACCACCTGAGTGGTGCCACGTGGCATCGGGGTCGGGTCGGTCAAGTTGGGTCGCCACGTGGACCAATGAGGTGGTGCCACGTGGCATTGGTAAAATAATGAACCACTTTGTCACGCATGGGATTCGAACCCGGGTCGTTTGGGTTGGAAGCAATGCTTTGCCCAACTGGGCTAAGCATAGCTTCAATTATATTTCTCTAAATTTAATACATAACCCTTTCTAAACTTATATTATTAAAAGGTTCAATTTAGTTTTGGTCTATTAATTTACGGAGTTATATGGACCGTAAAAAAATAAATAAATATACCGTCGGACTCGTTTTTTCGTGCTCTTTCCAATGGTATGCTCGGGAATTTTTTTGACTTCGTTGGAACCTCGAAAAATGCGAAAATAATCATTTTTTCTTTGTTTTGCATTTTCAAGGTCCAAATCAAGTCGAAAAAATTCACCAAACATACCGTCGGACTCGTTTTTTCATGCTCTTTCCAATGGTGTGCTCGGGAAGTTTTTTTGACTTCGTTTGAACCTCGAAAAATGCGAAAATCACCATTTTTTCTTTGTTTTTGCATTTTTCGAGGTCCAAACCAAGTCGAAAAAATTCACCAAACATACCGTCGGACACTTTTTTTCATGCTCTTTCCAATGGTGTGCTCGGGAATTTTTTTTGACTTCGTTTGAACCTCGAAAAATCGAAAATCATCATTTTCTTTGTTTTTGCATTTTTCGAGGTCCAAACCAAGTCGAAAAAATTCACCAAACATACCGTCGGACTCGTTTGGTTGGTGAAAAAATTCACCAAAAATTCACCAAACGAGTCCGACGGTATGTTTGGTGAATTTTTTCGACTTGGTTTGGACCTCGAAAAATGCAAAAACAAAGAAAAAATGGTGATTTTCGCATTTTCGAGGTTCCAACGAAGTCAAAAAATTCCCGAGCCACCATGAAAAGACGGCAACGAGTCCGGACGGTATGTTTGGTGAATTTTCGACTTGGTTTGGACCTCGAAAAATGCAAAAACAAAGAAAAAATGGTGATTTTCGCATTTTCGAGGTTAAACGAAGTCAAAAATTCCCCGAGCATACCATTAGAAAACGCGAGCACAAAAAACGAGTCCAACGGTATATTTATTTATTTTTTACGGTCCATATAACTCCGTAAATTAATAGACCAAAAACTAAATTGAACCTTTTAATAATATAAGTTTAGAAAGGGTTATGTATTAAATTTATAGAAATATAATTGAAGCTATGCTTAGCCCAGTTGGGCAAAGCATTGCTTCCCACCCAAACGGTTCAATCCCATGCGTGACAAAGTGGTGCATTATTTTACCAATGCCACGTGGCACCACCTCATTGGTCCACGTGGCGACGATTGACCCGTTGACCGACCCGGCCCGATGCCACGTGGCACCACTCAGATGGTGACACGTGGCGTTGACCGACCCGTTGACCTGGCTAACCACAAGGACGATTTATGAAAATAACTTTAAGACGGACGGTGCAAAATTTATTAACGAAGGACTAACAACGCAAAATACTTAACGGACTGCACTAACGGCCATCCAAAATAGGGACTAAAAGAGTGCAACGTTTAAAAAATAGGTATCTGTGGGGTAATTAAAATGACTTAGGGACCAAACTTGTAATACGAGCAAACCACAGGGACCAACCGTGTAATTTTGTCTTAAGAAAATTAAATGTTTTCTTATCTTAAGTTGTCTGTATCAAATATGCGCTCTAAATGAAGCTTTAAATTTAATTCATCTTTAATCAGCAATAATTAAATGTAAACGTAATTTGTGTTTCGTTCATACATCACATCTCGTTTAGTGTTGTCCTGTATTGAAAACGTTTAATTGAGGAAAAAGTTAGAGCATTAGGTGTCAGATCAAGGCACACTTCTTTATTCGAGGTCATGGATATCACATTACTATAACAAACATGCACAACTAATCCCCTCACTCACAACAAACCTCAACTTACTCATTTGAGGTCACCACTTACAACTTTATTTTTTTTATTCAAATTTTCAAATAAACTAAATTCATTTAATTAAAAATAAACATTATACAACACAATAAAAAAATATACGAAACGTAAAATATACAGTAAAAAAATATACGTATTTTCAAATTTAAACACAAGTAAAATAAAAATATCAGTTTTACACTTTTGAATTAAAAATAATAATAAAAAAATAAAAATAAACTACCTTTTTTTAAACGGTACAGTTCGAGCGGGATTATTTAAATTCAAATTCAAATTCAAAATCAAATTCAAAATCAGATTCAAATTGGAGCGGGATGATTCAAATTCAAATTTAAATTCAAAATCAAAATCATATTTCTCTATATATATAACTCAACCAGAGTTGTTTATCACACACAACTCACATACACAACTTACACATACAAAAATGTCTCGCAAAGACTTCTCTCAATATTCTCAAGTCCACCACAACTGCCAGAAACTACAACACAATTTCCAAGTCCACCACAACTGCCAGAAACTACCTTTCCACAAGAAGTTGAAGTTTATTCAACTCTACCAGAAGATGTCTTTCCGATATTCCAACCGGAAAATGTATTTGTAAACACTCCACCTCTTAACAATCCACCTGTTAACACTCCACCGGTGGACCTCTTAAACAATCCGTTTGGGTTTAGTGAGGCTTATCTTCGTGAACTTGAGCAGGACGAGGAAAATCTTAGAGAGATTAGAGAAAACTAGACACGCGAGGAAGCTGCTCGTTTGGAACAGGAAGCCAGGGATGCTGAATATCTTAGGCATAACTGGTTTGACATCATGGAAGGAAAGTATAATGCTGGCGAGTTTAATTCTTCTTCGGTTGACAAGGGTTACAACTCAGATGATTCGTATTCTTAATTTGTATTTTCAATTAATTTGGTGGTAGTTTGTATTAAGCGTATTATGTATTTGCTGTATTTACTTTAATTTTTAATTAATTTAGTGTTTTAACTTAAATGTTTAATGTAATTTGTATGTTTAATTTTATGTTTGCATTTTTTTACATATCATTTTTAACAAAACAATTTACATTTTATTTACCTCCAAAACACTATACTTTATATATTTCATCTTCCATGTTAAAAAAAAGTACAAACAACCCCTCGTCGTGCAGACGAAGAGGGAGATGATGGCGAGCCACGACGAGCTGGGACGGTGTCACGGCGAGCCTTAGTGAAGTGCCACATAGACACGGCGAGCTAGGACAACGAACGACACCTAGTGCTTTTACTTATAAAAAGAAATGGGTTAGAGGTCATGCGAAAAAAGAGTTTTGCTACAACTATATACTAGTAATATTTACAAAAGACATTTGTAAAATTGAGTTGATTATGTATAATTAGGTTAACTAAAGAAAAGAGAAATAAATTGGGAAAATTGCATGAAAAGTCATCATACTTGGCACTTATTGTCATTGTGTGTAGCGACCTATTTTTTTTATCATTGTGACACAAACTTTTTGGGAGCGTGCTATTGTGTGTATCGGTGACTTGTTTAACTTGTTGTAGCAGGTCATGTTAACGACCGTTAACTTTTTTATTGCACCGTTAGTCTTTTTCGTCTGTTTTTAACGACCGTTATTATATTATTGCACCGTTAGTCATTTTCGCCCATTTTTTACACGTTTTTGTCCGTTTTTGCACTTTTCCGTCCGTTTTTGCACGGTTTCGTCCGTTTTTACACGTTTTCGTCCGTTTTCACACGTTTTTACACGTTTTCGTTCGTTTTTATATGCTTTTACACGTTTTTACAAGTTTTTACACGTTTTTACACGCTTTCGTCCGTTTTTACACTTTTTCGTCCGTTTTCTTCCGTTTTCGTCCGTTTTTTTACACGTTTTAGTCCGTTTTCTTCCGTTTTCGTCCGTTTTTACACGTGTTCTTCCGTTTTTACACGTTTTCGTCCGTTTTTACACGTTTTCGTTCGTTTTTACACGTGTTCATCCGTTTTTACCGCGTTTTCGTTTTTTACGCGTTTTAAATCGTTTTTACGCGTTTTCTTCCGTTTTCGTCCGTTTTTACACGTTCTTACACGCTTTTACACGTGTTCTTCCGTTTTTACACGTTTTCGTCCGTTTTTACAAGTTTTCGTCTGTTTTTATCTGTTTTCGTCCGTTTTTACACGTTTTCGTCCGTTTTTACACGTGTTCTTCCGTTTTTACACGTTTTCGTCCGTTTTACACGTTTTTTTTTTTTCGTGTAAAAACGTTTTTTTCCACATTTTTTTTCGTTTTACACGTTTTTTTTCGTTTTCGTTTTTGATTTTACACGTTTTCATACGTTTTTACACGTTTTCGCTCGTTTTTTACACGTTTTAGTCCGTTTTACACGTTTTTATTTTCGTTTTTGTTTTCGTTTTCGTTTTTTTACAAGTTTTAGTCCGTTTTTTTTCGTTCTTACACGTTTTCGTTTTCGTACGTGTAAAAACGGACGAAATCGTGTAAAAACGGACGAAAACGTGTAAAAATGGATGAAAACGAGTAAAAACGGACAAAAACGTTTAAAACGGACTAAAACGTGTAAAAACGTATGAAAACGTGAAAAATTGGACGAAAACGTGTAAAAACGGGGCGGAAGAACGCGTGTAAAACAGCAAAACGGAAGAAAACGAACGAAAACGTGTAAAACCGGACTAAAATGTGTAAAAATGGACGAAAACGTGTAAAAACGGACAAAAAGGTGTAAAAACGTAAGAACACGTGTAAAAGCGTGTAAAAACGGACGTAAACGAAAGAACACGTGCAAAAACGTGTAAAAACGGAAGAAAACGTGTAAAAACGGACGAAAACGTGTAAAACGGACGAAAACGTGTAAAACCGGACGAAAACTTGTAAAAACGGAAGAACACGTGTAAAAGCGTGTAAAAACGGACGAAAACGGAAGAAAACGTGTAAAAACGGACGAAAAAGTGTAAAAACGGATGAACACGTGTAAAAACGGACGCAAAAGTGTAAAAACGGACGAAAGGGTGTAAAAACGTGTAAAAACTTGTAAAAACATGTAAAAACGAACGAAAATGTGTAAAACGTGTGAAAACGGACGAAAACGTGTAAAAACGGACGAAACCGTGCAAAAACGGACGGAAACGTGTAAAAACGGAAGAACACGTGTAAAACCGTGTAAAAATGGACGAAAACGAAAGAAAACATGTAAAAACGGACGAAAACAGAAGAAAACGGACGAAAAAGTGTAAAAACGGACGAAAGCGTGTAAAAACTTGTAAAAACGTGTAAAAACATGTAAAAACGAACGAAAACGTGTCAAAACGGACGAAAACGTGTAAAAACGGACGAAAACGTGTAAAAACGGACGAAACCGTGCAAAAACGGACGGAAAAGTGCAAAAACGGACGAAAACGTGTAAAAAACGGGCGAAAATGACTAACGGTGCAATAATATAATAACGGTCGTTAAAAACAGACGGAAAAGGACTAACGGTGCAATAAAAAAGTTAACGGTCGTTAACATGACCTGCTACAACAAGTTAAACAAGTCACCGATACACAAATAGCACGCTCCCAAAAAGTTTGTGTCAAAATGATAAAAAAATAGGTCGCTACACACAATGACAATAAGTGTCAAGTATGAAGACTTTTAATGCAATTTTCCCAAATAAATTATAGCAAAAAATACCAATCAAAACATAAGTTATTTTGTGAAAATTTCTTTGTAATTTGTGTGAACATAGTGTTTCTCGTAAAAAAATACTTTCGAATTTATGGTATTTTGTGGGCGTAGTTTTAAAGTGCTAAGTTTTTGTTTTTTATAAGACATATAACAAAGTATTTAAAGAAAGGCTGTATTTTCATGACGGAGTTTAACTTTATTATAATATATTTTTACACGAACTAAAACATACAATGAATGTGTCTAAGAAATAAAAATATATATAACTAGTTATGATCGCGCAATGGATCGCAAGTCTCAGAACCAAAAGGGAGTTTATCTATGGAAGATAAACTGGTGTGGAAGTATCAACGAGGCTTGGTTGACGGCACAATCTTGAGTCGGTTGAGAAGTTGAAAATAAGAAACATAGCACGCTACGTTAGCCGGAATGCGAGGGCAAGGCCCAACGAACCGCCTCCGGCGTGAGAGTCAGTCATCAAGATATGAGGAATATTTTAGAGAGAGAAACTACAGAAAGAGAAAGATCATACCTGAAATGTGGGCATGATATTGGTATTTATAGGCAACCCTAGGAAGAGAACCTTCTAGGTTGTGCCGCGTGTCTCAACCAGATTGGTTAGTTTGTGTATGCCAATAGAAAGGCTCGAATCATAGGGTTGTGTCGTCCTTTATGGCTAAGAGGAAACATGCCCATGTGCGGTTTTTGTCTTATGCTGGAATACTGGAGGTCACAATACCTTAATTGGCCCACGTGATATTATCTATTTGTCTGTTAGTGATTCGAAGGCTAGGCTCTGTTAGCTTAGGCTGCGGATAGGAGGCTAGGCTCCGTTGGATATAGGATAAGTTCTTGTTTATTGGCGTATTTTGTTACGGTAGCCTAGTAGGCTTTACGCCAGTTGTCATACTATATATTTTGTAGGTTAGTCGGAGGCTAGGCTCCGTCAGTACTAGGGGTACACCATCAAGCCCCTAGCCTAATGCTATGTATTGAACGAGATGCATTGTATTAAACTCTTGTATGTATCCTCGTGTTATTTTGATGAGACGAACTTTCTGAGTGTCTCATTAGTCTGAATTTTCGTAATCTCCAAAATGTATTTTTGCTTGTTTTTCCTTTTCCTCTTCAAAGGCACAATAACGGATTCAACTATTGACCCAAAGCATATGAATTATTCTTACTAGGGCTTTCAGTGTGTTTATGAGGATTTACATACACATTTTCATGACACATGTATAGGATGTTATGTAACCTGTGGATGATAATTTTTAAGGTATGAGTAAGGATCTGTGCATATGGTATGTTATCGAGCCACCCAGTCTAATGTTATGTATACGCATTAGGATGCTTAACTTTTAGACTTCTTTGTCATCATTTTTTATATGTCTTAGTAATATGCTTGAAAGACTTTTGCAGTGTCCTCAAAGGAGTATGTAAACATCTGGCATGTTGTTGGCGTGCACCATTTCACATTCTTATAGCCTCTCTAAAGAGATGTAGGCACTTATTCAGATTTTTCTTTCCACTGTAAGATCTTATTTATCTCGAAAACGTTAGACTTGTCCAAGAACAAAAATTCTTCAATCCATTTTACTAATGGTAATGGTTGTATAAGTTATTTAGAACACCCTCTTCAATAAAAAGTAAGCCTTGGAGCTTGCTCGTGCATGCTGTGAGATTCATAGTCTGCGGGTCTTCGCATTGCTACTTGATTAAAACTTTGGGTCATTTACCTTCATGGTGATATTGATACTTGAACTTCTTGTATTTTGTTTAACTTTTGTTTACCTGTTTAGACAACATCTTTATTATGTACACTTTAAACTACCTTAGTAGTATTTTTATATTACATCATAGTAGAGGTATTTATTTACTTGTTTAGATAACAAGTTTAAATATTATCCTACCTTGGTAGAACTTTGATTTTACATCATATTAGAAGTATTTGGAACGTAAAATAATATGAGCGTGGGATTTTATATGCTGCTTCGTATTAGGCTGCTTATTAATAATCGTTTTAGGCAATATGTAACTTTTCTGCTGAAAGTCGGTTCGCTTTAGCTCCAGGACTATTTCTATGTTCAAAACATCTAACAATGCTGCCTATATGTGGTTATATTCATTGAAAATAGTGTTTTTTAAAATCACTTTGTTATCAAGTTGGCCGATTGTTTGAGTGGGGAAGTAATCTTTGGGACAATGCAAAATGCAAAAGAAGTCAACATAATTTATCTACAAAATTTAGTATATTCAGGTTAGGTATTTTTTGGTCCTGTAAAATAAGTGCTTGCTAATATCATTTAGAGTCTTATATGTGGTTTTAAGTGGTTGTTTTATATGTTGTGTATAAGTTAAGGTCTTAATTGCTGGTTTTATGAGGGTTGTTGATAAAGAAACGACATGTATACATCAAATTTGGTGTAAGGTCTCATATGTGGTCCTAGGTGCTGATTATGTGTGTGATGTCTATACGTTGCGGTCATAATTGCTGATTTCATAAGTGATGTTAGTTAAAAAAGGAATTCGATGATCTAATTAAAACGCCTATACCAGAACTTTTTATCTATTGATTTATTTTTATATATTTTTTGGAACAATACGCCGTATTCAAAATTTAGAGTACGCCATATTGACGGTTGGGTTTGATACACCGTATAATCAAAACATAATACTTGGTATGCGCCTAAACCTTGAATACGTCGTATCCGCAATATGGGATACGTCGTATAATATGTTGAGCTTGATACGCCACATTCCTTAAGAGGAATACAATGTATCATGTATTAAGTTGAATATGCCGTATCCATAAATTTGTATATGTCGTATCGCCCTATCTAATACAGAGCAGACTGCATAAACCTGCAGTTTCTGCAGAAACTAAATTGGCGCAACACATGAACTGAACAAACTCAAACTAAGCATATTTCATACCATAGAAATATTGTACAAAACATATAACATCTTTTAGACCCCGTGCATAACCAAAATGGGTCAAAATGGGTTGATCTGGCATTATGCCAAACACCCCTTAATATAAGGACACTACATGTACTAGTGATTGAAAATCATTATTTCTGTGTTTATGCAAACCATGATATAAAAAACATTTCTTCTAGGTGTTTTCGTGGTATTAGAGAGGGTTTAGGATAAGCTTGATTACTCATGAGCTCCACCGGTAGCTAACCCATGACGTTTAGCCTTAAACTTGATCTCACCTACACTAAAACATGAAACTAAGCAGCGTAAGCATAAAGCTTAGTGAGCTAACGTATATAAACTGAACTTATAAGATAATATCATGCATAATTGCTTCGTATGCTAAATTCATAACCTAGGCGGGAATTGCTTGTTAAGTGTAATAAAATGGTTATCATAAACACACGCAAAGTGTGTGTATGGATCGAATGTATAAGAGTTCTAGAGAGAGAAAGTGAGAGGATGAGAACTTCTAGTGAGAGAAAGTAAAATCATATATTATGAAGCTCCACCTTCTACCTTGGGAGGTGGAGGGTATTTATAGTTCTTTACAAATACGCCTCCTATGGGCTGTGGATCAGGTATACAGTGGGTAAAGACCCGCCCGTCCTCCACGGTGTTACTTAACTAACTACTTATAATGACTAAACGACTAAGACTACGAGCTTTATAATGCTTACAAATACTAGAGGTGACCGAGTCTTTAACTTACGGATTTACTAAACCCTAACAATCTCCTCCTAAGGGAGGTCACCTCAATTAAATATAGATAATACATTTTGAACTCTAGCATTCTATTACATGTTCTTTGTTTTGTAGCTCGTAGCCTTTGATTCTTCAAAGTCCGCATACTTTGTACTTTCAGTGGAGGTCTGCAACTGATCCATGACTTGGTGATCTTTGAGCTTTCTTCGAGATCATCAGCCACAGTAAATCTCTTAATCATCCTTTGTTGTATCGCCTCTATGTGATATTTGTGACTTCTGGACCGACATGCTCACACTTTGTTGGATCATGATATTTTGCATCAGAGTAGCGAAGCATTGCTGTAGGTCTTTAGATTATCATGATTTCTTTAAACGTGAGAGTGAGATGTGAGCATGTGGTTATGGATTTACTTCTCAATTTCGATCAGCTGCAACCATCAGATGTTCCTGCAAACAAAAGTTAGCAATAAAACACACAAAATTATCTTTGTTCACTTTCGTTGAATAGGGTTTAAAGAACCACGATTTCCTATTGATCAGTATAAATACTGCTTGTGATCAAGTAGAATTCCTAAGAATCTCCTTGACAGGGCTTTACAACTTGATCTAGCCGTTCTCAAACGGGAGCGTCCCAAAGTAGACAACACGGAGTGAGTGAATCAGCGAATTGAGATTCACTGATTGATGAAGAATGGATTTGAAAAACAATCGCGTATTGCTGAAGAGAGAGTTTTTGCAATACGACGAAGGTTTTATGAGAAAAATCAAATTTCAATCATAAATACTTTTGTTTGAGAAATTAACGCGTAGTCGATGTGCTTAGAGAAAAGAATTGTAGAGCACATCGAAAGGTTTTTCAAAAACATTCGTCAATCCCTTTCCTGGAACAAGTTTGATTCAAGAGTGAATCGTCCCATTGTTTCTTTCCCGTTGTCACAAGCTTGATCCATGAAGGATCTCACATGTCACCCACCAAGAGTTTGTTTGATGTTGGCTCTAGAAGGATTTCCATCTTCATCATGAATACTTTAAATATCACTCGGATATTCTGGCAATACCATGAGGATAATGTGTAGGACTCTCAATATATATTCTCACTTTCCACATTGTGTGAAACAACAAGTATTCATGAAATTGTGTCCTAATGAGATTTATAGTGATGGTCTCTTAGCTCTAGACTCAATAGTGCATTTTGGTTTCCTAAGTGGAGATTAGAGAGAAGGTCTCCTTTCTCAATATCAACAGTCTCTAAGAGAAAGTCGATAGATTATGCCGGTTCCCCGTGAGAATGAAACAAGTTCTTTTAAGATAACCTGAGTAGCTGGGATGTTTTAGTGCAGTGCGTCACTGGGTCCATGACGTCTTGTCTTCAATACCGGCGTTACCTTAGTAACAACCAGTAGCATATGTATTGAACCCGGTTTCTGCCCTTAGGTTGAATTATTGGAGGGCTATTTGTTTTTACCCTTTCTCTTTCATATCTTTTTCATTATTCAACCCCTTCAGTGCTTACTGAGACTTCATTACTAGAACCTTGTTGGGTTTGTTCCAGTCCTAGCTCTATCTCAGTCGGCACTCTTCTCTTATTCTCAGTTTTCTCCTTTTTTCAAATACCTAAGGACTTCTACACTATCTAGTGGATTGTCCCTGGGTAGATCCTCCGGCTCTGGCGGGATCATGGGAACTAATACCTAACCTTACCATCCTTATAACTCCAATGCATAAAGTAAAATGGTCGGTCTTGTGGTATTGTTCTTTTCGCCTTGAAACCAAATGAAAACCAATTTGAAAAACCAATCAAGGTACTTGTGATATCAAATCAAAGCATTTTGTACCTCAATTGTTTTTAAGCTTTTATAAATACTCCCCCTCAACAAGTGCGCTGGTTTTTGAAATCATTTAGCACATGGAGGAAGGAGTGCTTGCTTGAGTCTTTAAACGATCACCTTTTTATCAGAATTTTTAAAATTCAGATTTTTTTATCTAGGAAAGGCTAGCAAAAAGGGCACTACTTAATAAGGATGGAATCTTAGAAAAACAGTGTCTGAACCGTGCATTAAACATTCAGATTTTTAGATAAATGCTTCACCTTGTTACTTCGGTGTCATCGTTTTCTTCTGGTTTTAGATAAATGCTCCCTCTCAACATGTGCATCGTGTATTTGAAATCGTTTGGCACATGGAGGAAGAAGTGCCTTTCTTTTCTAAAGCAATCACCATTTTATCATATTTGAGATTTAAATCACAATATCTCCCCCGATCAAAAATTTCAAACCTTTTGAGATTTGTGATCTCAATTGACTTAAATAATTTATAAAAATTTGCAGAAAGATGTGGTATTCTTTTAAGCTTTTACTGATCAGGAACATTTTGTTGCTCCCCCTTAATTCATGAGAGAGAGTGTTAGTGTCATGTATGATAGTTTTGAGAGATCTTTAAGTAAAAGAAAATTTTCATTTTGAAAGATCTTTGAGTATAACGAAAGATCATACACTGACACCTAACAACAAAAATATTTATTCACGACTTTATAATGTACAAACTAGACAAAATTACTCAAATGAGTCCATTTGATGAAATATTGTTTGAAAATATGAAGTTTGAAATCACTCTCCCCCTCAATCAATGACCCAAGTCATAGATTGAGTGATAAATATTTATGAAAAATGGAGTCCGATTGATTTTCAAAAATTGTAGTCCGATTCATTTTCAAATAATGTTACCACCATGTACAATAAAAATATTTTTCTGAAGAATCATTAGAATGAAAAACATTTGTATAGGAACAACCGTCTTTTTGGCGACGTGATTTCCTGATTTTGTTTTTAGGATAAGTGCTCGATATTTTAAGAAATCGATTTTGCGCAACACTTTCTTTTCTTTGAAAAAGCGGCTTACAGTCTGAAATAACTGGAAGCCATTGTTTAAGCACGGGTACAGCCTGAAATGATTGTAAACCATACTTTTAAGCGCGAGTTACAATCTGAAGTAACTGTAAACCATAATTTTAAGCGCATGTTACAGTCTGAAGTAACTGTAAACCATTGTTAGCATGTTTTGAAAAACATTTGAAATTTTGCTCGAACTTCATCTAAAACCTCGTGTCATTATTGAATGACATTTTTAGGATTGTAGATGTTATCGATATCAGAAGACATGCCTTGAGAAAAATAATATTTTTGGAATTTTCTAATTTTTTTTTCAAATTTTTATGGGTTTTTGCTGGTTTTATATTTTTGAATTTTGCTTTTTGAAAAATATGTAAAAATAATTGGTGAAGAAACTCCTTTACTCCTCATCCTCTTCCTGAAGAGTTTGAGCGTTTCCGGCTGCAGACTCTTCATGCCGAGTAGCGGGTGGATAAACTGAAACCGATCTCTTGGAAGAGCTTTGGTGAAGATGTCTGCCAACTGATACTCAGTCCTTACAAAGTAGAGTTCAACCACACCTTTCTTTATTCGTTCCCTAATGAAGTGATGTCGAATGTCAATGTGCTTTGATCTTGAGTGTTAGACATTATTGCAGTAGAGAGCGATGGCACTTTTGTTGTCACAGTACAGAGAAATTTTGTTGAATACAAAACCATAATCAGATAGTTGGGATCTCATCCATAAGATTTGAGCACAACATGATGACATGACAATGTATTCAGCCTATGTAGAGGATATAGAGGTACTCATTTGCTTCTTTGATGACCAAGTCACTAATTTATCACCCAAAAACTGAGCACCTCCTGACGTACTTCGACGAGTATCTTGACACCCTGCATGGTCAGCATATTCATAGGCTGTTAGTGACATGGCGGTCTCCTTCGGATACCGAAGACCCATGTTAATGGTTCCTTGGAGATATCGAACGACCCGTTTAACCGCTTCAAGGTGCTTCTTAGTAGGCTTAGCCTGGTAGCGAGCACACATGCATACATCGAACATAATATCAGGTCTACTGGCAGTGAGATACATCAAGGATCCAATCACACTACGAATTTAGTTTGATTAACATGGATCCCAGAAAGGTCCTCATCCTGTTTAGTTCTATCTACCATGGGAGTGTCAACAAGGTCACTAGAATCAAATCCAAATTTCTTTAATATTTCATTAGCATATTTATACTGATTTATGAAAATGCCTCCAGGACATTGAGAAATTTGTAAACCTAAGAAAAATGATATTTGTCCCATCATTGACATTTGAAATTTAGAGCCCATCTCTTTAGAAATACTGCCACATTCATTTGGGTCGGTCGAGGCAAAAATAATGTCATCAACATATATTTAAACATGAATTAAATGTTTGCCTGACTTCTGAGTGAATAGTGTGGGATCAACAACGCCTTTGAGGAATCCATTTGCCAAAAGAAACTTTGACAAAGTATCGTACCATGCCCTTGGAGCCCACTTCAAGCCATAGAGAGCCTTTTTCAGATGGTAGACATAGTTAGGTTATTCGGGATCCACAAAGCCTTCCAGTTGACTGATGTAGACCACTTCTTTGAGATCGCCATTAAGAAACGCAGTCTTTACAACCATTTGGTAGACTACCATATTCTTGCTGGCAGCATTAGCAAGGAAGATTCTGATAGCCTAAATTCATGCAAATAGAGCAAATGATTCCTCAAAGTCAATACCATCCTCTTGTTGATATTCTTTAGCAAAAAGTCTCGCCTTATTCTTCAGAACGTCACCATGCTCATCAAGTTTCACTTTAAAGATCCACTTTAGAGCAATAATCATAGCAGAATTTAGAGGTAGCACTAATTCCCATACATCAAGACGATCGAACTCATGAATTTCATCTTGCATAGCACTAAACCAAAGAAACTATCCTCAGACATTATAGTCTTGACATCTTTTGGTTCGATCTTGGATAGTACAGAATTGAAGAAGCACCATAAGGCATCAGTGGCAATTTGCTTTCTAGTAGATACTGGACGAGAAGGATTCCAAATGATGTTATCCAATGGATTATCATGTGTCCATTTTCTGAGATGTTCATGTGGTTGTTGATACGGTACTGAAGTGGCAGAGTTAGGGTCCCCTGGTGAAGATGCCTCAGGAGTGGTTTCAGGGGCAAATATATATTCTCAAATGGAGCATTGATTCTTAGGAAAGAGACCAATTATAGAGTATTGTAGTATTGGGTAACTCAAATGTATTAGATTTGAGCACCAGGATCGTTCCTAGCGAGAGATGAATGGAATTTTCGACTCACGTCGCGTTATTCGGGATTTGAATGGGAAAAAGGGAATTTTTGATGATTTGTAAACTACGGGGAAAGGTATAATAAAAGGAAGAAATTAAAAGCACTAAATCTATGATGCAAACAAGTAATTATGACTAATTATGCAAATTAAAACTAAAAACGCAAATAACGTAATTATAAAAATATAAATTAAATGCAAACGAAACTATTTAAAGTCCTAAAAGTGATCTAATAATTTTCTACAGCTAAAATTGTGATTTGAAAATTATCTAAAATTTAAAACTAATTTTTATGATTTTTCTAGATTTTATTTGAATTAAAAACTAATTTTGAACTTTTAAAATAGATTTAAAATGCTAAAAATTATGAAAACTTATGAGAAAATTATAAAAATATTTTTAAAAAATCTTAACTAACTAAAAATAATTTTCAAAACTGGATTTGTATTTTTCTGACTTTTTCTCAAATTTCTAAGAATTTAAAACTCTTTAAAATTAATTAAATGGCTAGAAAATGCTATTTGAACTAGGAAAAATGTGGAAAAATATTTTTTATGTCTTTTTCGATTTTTATTAATCTAAGAAAATTTAAATTGTATTTTTTTGAGCTTTTTCTGATTTATTTCTATTAACAGCTATTTAAAAAGTACTAAAAACTGTTTTAAATGTATAAAAATAGTAAACAAGCTAGGAAAATTATGAAAAATTCCAAAAAAGTCCTAAATAATACTAAGAAGCTAGGAAAATTGTTAAATGCAAAATGTGAACTCAGATTATGCTACTTGTATGCAAACTGATTTGGAAAAGCTAATATGAGATAAGCAAACATGTACAATAGGCTTCCAGAAGCTATAACAAACATAGATAAGCTCAAACTAACTGAAAACTATCTATAGTAACTATGAATGATCACTTAACCTTAGCTTTATAAGCAAATAAGCAAATCCAATCTAATCAGCAAATGGTCAAATCAATACTAAACCTCTAACTTGCAGCTAATCTAACAACTTATAAATAAGCCCAAAGTGAAATTCCGCAAATGAAACCTAATGTCTACCTAAAAAAGAGCTTATAAACCAAATTTGAGCAAAAGAGAAGCTATATTGAGCTCTCTATAAGCTCTGCAAGTGGCTGTGTCAGCAGCATAAGCTGTTGCACAAGACACTTGCTTGAAAACTGACCAAGTTCAAGAGATGATTTCAATGATTTACAAAATTCACAAAATTATTTTAAAATAGCCTTGATGAACATCACCAACAGGAGTTTTAAAATCCAAAGTTTCAACAATATTGAGCTTGTAATGAAGATTTTAAAAATATGAGAATGAATGCAGTTTGAGACTTAAACTGAACTTTTGACTTTTTGAAATGCACAAGCAGTTTGACCTAAATGAATTTTGAATGCTTGATTCTTCTTCTAAATGATGTTTAAAGCTTAACCAAGACCTAATTAAGCTATTTAGGCGAATCCTACTCCTATATTCAAGATTATGCAATGCTAAAGCTAGCTGATGTGCTCTAGAAATTAATCTAACACTGATATTGACTATTTAATGAATGTAACTATTATTTTATGATCTAAATGATCTAATTGTACCTAAATATAAATAATGCAACAAATCCTAATCTCTGAACTAACCTACAATGTAGAGTTATCCACAGATCCAAACACCACTTTTCAAGACTGAAAAGCAAAATTCCATAATCAAACCTCAGATCTAAACCATTACTTTGCTTAAATCAGATTCTAATGATATTATATTACCTAAATGATGCAATGGAATCAGTAATAACAATCAACAAAACAATACACCTAATTATGCAGACAATATCAGATTAAACAGTTATGACAACAAATGATCTAATTAAGCTATCATAGATTAATTATCAACTAAATAAGCATAACTAAACTAGATTAAGCACAATTAAGCAATTCTAATTACTCCTACAATACATAACTGAATATGAGATTGGAATTAAACTTACAAGTGGTCTAGCAAAATTATGGAAACTCATAACCAAACAACACTATCCTATACCCATTTCCAATCCACATAAAGCTCAATCAACCCAATTCCAAACCAGTTCTGCAAATCAAATCAGCAATCCACCCATATCAGCTTCTATCTTGCATCAGTTTGACTATGTTTGACTGTGTTTATGATATGAGTGTATTCTGAGTTTGAAACTAAAATAAGTACACAATAAGCTATATAGAGCTTGAGTGAACTTATGGAAACAGAAAACTTAAGCTATTTGAAGCTTAACAACAGATTTAAACATTTTTTTTACTTTTCAAATGTTTTTCTTATTTTTTTGTGATTTTTGATTTAGTATGAAAAACAAGCTGAGATGAACTTGGAATAAGCTATAATGACTTTTAACAATACTAATAAGCAAATAAAAACAGTAAAGAGGCAATAAGAAAATTGAGCTTAAAAGTAAATTTTATTAAACTGGAAATCTGAGTACAAATGAAGAGTACAATAATGAAATTAACAGAAAACTTATTAAAACAATTTGAAAAGTAAATTGAAATCTATTACTAACTACTGAAAACTACATGCTACAACTGTGAGAAATTGGGGTTTATATAGAAGAGCCAATGAGTCTTCAGAAGGATCCAGAAGGAAGAAGGTGTGCTTTCTCTTGATAATTCTTCACCATTAGATCAAATTCCATAAGCTTCCAGTCAATTTCCACCCTCAGATCATTTTCTACACGTCACTTCAGCCAATTGGGAGCTCACCTTGGCACACGGATTACCAATAATGTCAGAAAATGTCAGAATTACCCTTTAATTGTGCTCAATTTTAGTTAATTGTACAAGGGCAATTTAGGGTTCATAGGCTGGGAATTTTGGGGGTGAAATACTTTGGGTAATATTTTATTTTACTTTGACTGTTAGACTGGTTTTAATGAAAGGGGTTCACGGGATGAAAAGGGTCCAAAGGTCTAAAGATTTGACAGGTCTGATTTATGTGAAGGGTTAAAAGTTATTTTGGACTCTTTGATTATTTAAGGTATTTAAAGTGTAAGGTTTATTTAAAAAGGGTATACAGTGTAAATATGTGAAAATGAAAGGGTTTTAATGGGTAATTGGGTAAAAAGGAACACAAGGGTATATTCTGACAATGTGGGAAAGATGGAGGATCTCTTTTGCCAAATCTGAAATTTCAATGGTAAATTCTGACAAACTTTGAAACTTGAAGGACTGATTCTGTCATTTCTTCAAAGTTGATCCAATCTTTCAAAAATGATCCTTTTAGCATCAAAATCTTCACAATCACTCACTTCTGATTTCCCAGTTTCATCTTTTGCACTCTTTTCCTTCTCGTGCTCGGGTTTTGTCTGATTTATCTTTCTTTTGCGTGTTTTGCCATATCCGTACCTGCACATGCATAAACTCAAGAAACCAACAAATATTAGGCATAAACGGCTCTTTCTTGGTTATTTTGGGCCTGATTTGGTAAAGAAATGGTATGTGTTTTAGCACATACCAAGCATCTTCAAGAGTTGCAAAGGGGTTATTTTCAAAAAGAATTATCAACTGCATTTCCTTGATGTACTGAAGACGATTGACGATTCGATGACGATGGTGAATGGTCAACAGATGGAGCTTCTTGTGTTATGGAAATTGAGACCGATGGACCATTTGAATTGGTTGGTGTAGGAGCAGCAGCAACTAGTGGTGCAGGAGTATCATCAGTTGTAGGCTCAAAGTATTCATCATACATCAGATCAAATAGCTTCTTCAAATCTTCTTCTAAGGGAGGTACATAAGAAGCTGCAGGCGTGGGATTCTGTACAAGACATGAACTAATTGGTCCAGGTGTTAAAAGTTGAGGTGTGGGTCGAGAACTGGCGTGTCCAGGAGCCAATATCTCGGCTTCTTTTGTGGTAGATTCGGTAACCCTTCCAACCAAGTGCATAACCAACAAAAAATCCAATATCAGCTTTAGCTTTCAACTTTCCCAGATCTTGACCATCATTAGTTGGATAGCATAAAGCCCCAAACACACGTAGAAACGAGAGATTTGGTTTTCTGTTGTGCACTAATTCATATGGAGTTTTTCCATGAAGAGTATGTATTAGGGATCGGTTTTGAGTGAAACAAGCAGTGGCAATGGCATCTGCCCAGAGAAACATTGGAGTCTTTGAGAATATTAACATAGTCCTAGCAGCTTCCACAAGAGTACGATTATGCCTTTCAACTACACCGTTCTACTGAGGAGTGCGTGGAACACTTTTCTGGTGACTAATTCCAATGCTTTCATAGAACTGAATGAGCTATTTGTTCACAAATTCAGTTCCATTGTCTGTTCAGATGATTCTGACAGTTTTGTTAAGCCTAACCTGCAACTTTTTGATAAGCTTAATGATAACCTCGGGAGTTTCATCCTTGGTTCTCAAAAAATTTACCCAAGTGAACCGAGAGTAATCGTCAACAACAACTAGCACATACTTCTTCTCATTGATACTTTGTACTCTCATGGGTCCGCATAGATCCATGTGAAAGGTATGGAGAACTTCCATGATGGTATTGGCAGGTTTGGGTTTATGGGCATACTTTTTGCTTTTGCCCAATTGGCAAGCAGAACAAAGATGGTCTTTTTCATATTTTAACCGGGGTAAACCTCTCAAAGGTCCTTTCTAGTAAGATCATTAATGGTGCTGAAGTTCAAATGATTGAGTTGACGGTGCCATAACCATGATTTGTTCTTAGAGGCTTTAGACAACAATCAAATAGGAGAAGACTTCATCATATCTTCGATATAGATTGGTGTAAAATTTTGTGCCACAAGATCCCTTTAGAAGCTCAACACCATTTAATTCTCTAACGAAGCATGTGTGTTTTCTGAAGGCTACTTCAAGATCAGAATCACAAAGTTGACCAACAGAGAACAGATTGTGCCCAAGTCCTTCTACATAATATACCCGAGAGATAACACTATCCCCAAAAACATAATCTCCATAACCCATAATTGACCCAAAATGATCATTCCCAAATCTAACAGTCCCGATGAATTTACTCACGAAGTTTTTGATCCGTGAGCGATCCCCAGTCATATGTTTAGAGCAGCCTGAATCCAAATACCAAAAGATGATTTGTATGACCTGCTTTTGAAGACAGACGAGAATGGATAACTGGAAGCATTGGATCCCCATGAGAATGAGGGATCCAATTGGTTAGCACACGTAATTTGTAAACCTACAGCATCCCTAGATGCAATGAAATTATTAGTGGGAATTACACTAGTAGAAGCAATAGACCTAGACACAGTGTGATGAGTTCCTAACGGTATAATTCTACCAGTGGGCTTCCATTTCTTAAGGGGCACTGATCTAGACAATGAAGGGCAAAGTTCACCAATTTTGAATTTATGGCGTGTAGGCTTCCACTGAAAACCCACATTAATAAACTTTTTCCCTGTAGGCTTCCAAGATTGCTTAACATGTTTTTCATTCCAAACTTTATCTACTGGGGACTTAACAGAATGCCTCAAACACAACACATCATTATGATTACCAGAAATTAAACATTCATTGCATGTTTCGCAAGCAGTAGTAGAATTCGAATTAATTAAAGTACGCTTATAGCTAATACTAGAATCAACACGATTCATATTTTTCAACTTAAACTTATTACTCCTATGGTGGTCTTCTACTTTCTTCTCTTGATCACTTTTAGCTCGCGAGGTCCTAACTTGCTTTGTATTGTCTGAAGGCTTTGACCCTCTATCCTTAGTGTCACTGCTTACTCCTGTAGAAGGAACGATGGGAATATTACTTTGTTTCACTACTTTTTGAATTTCTGGCCTAGAAGTGCTGGGCTTTGAGACTTTAGGAGGTACATTAAAGGTAACATGCTTGACTTTAGGCATTGAAGTGGGTGCAACTATTCTATCTCGCCTAGTAACAGTTTTAGGACATGTGGCAATGACATATTCTAAGAGTTCCTGAGATGGTTTGGCATCCATGCAGGCATAGGCAACATCACTATCAAGTGGTTTTGCTATTCTATCATCTTCAACGATCTCATAGAGACTCTCTAAACTATCCTTAAGGTACGAGAGATATGCTTGATATGCAAGTTCATTATTCCTAGGGGGAGGGGGAATATACAACACATCAATGACATAAATATTACAAGTAGAAACCTTTGGAACACTATATTTGCACGTGGAAATCGGCAATTTCCCTTTCACCTGACGATTTAATTCTCAATCTCGTTAAGCAAAGAAGTTACTTTTTAATGTGTTTATTATGATTGACCTTAACTGAATCATATAACTCTTTGTATTGCAATTTAACCTTTGAATTTTTAGCTTGAAAACATTCATTTTCTTGTTGCAATTTATTGATGATGTTTTGAAGTTGGAAATTATGAGAATCTAAAGTCGGAGGTATCTGAGTGCAAATCACTTCACTCCTCTTTCCCATCAATTGGGAAATTTGAGCTTTCAACTTTCGGATTGTGTTGCAGTGAGCTTGAATCTGTTCATTAGGTGTGCTTATTTCAAAATATGCATCAAACTCAGGAGCATCCGAAGATGTCTTGGCATTTGAGGTTTTGATTATTTCTTCAAGATGTTGATATTTTAATTGCAAATCAAGATATTCAACTTCTAATTTTTAAAAAGGCCTGATCATGTTATCATGATCATCCTTTTGGATTTTTTCATGCAATTTTGAATTCTCGGTCTCAAGCTCATTGACACGATCTTGGGAAACTTTAAATGCAACTGATAAATCATGAAATTGAGAAGCAGTTATGGCATAATTAGTGGCAGTATAAAACACATCCTAGGCAATGCATCTGGCAATCAAATTCTCATTAAGGATGTGAATATTCTTTCTCTCAATCTCATTGCTTTTAAGCTCATATGCATTATTTCTTGCCTCGTTTTCCATTTCATTAAACATATTTTTCATTTCTTTACCTTCAGTATCTAAGGCCTTTTGAATACCTTCAAATTGTTCTTTTAATTATTTAAAGAATGGAATAACCTTAGTAAGATAACACTCTTTTGTTTCCTCAAAACCCCTTTCCCCTTCAGTAATACCCATTGGTGTGATTATCTTCTTACATGTTTTATCGAAATCATCAAATAGTTGGTAAATCACGTATATGCTAATTAAGGTTTTGTGTTGTGTAAGAAGAGTTCTAGGCACTAAATGCATCGGTGTATTGGGAGGATACACTGTAGCTGCAGGCAATTTCCTAAGGAGAGGATCATTTTCAACAAGTTCTTTAGTCTTTCTCTTATCCATATCTAACTTCCAAAACACTTGTTTAGGGGTTAATTGAGTCTGTGGTTTAAACGTAGATAAGAAGTTTTCCTTAGAAAAGTTGGGAGTTTTGACATTTAATCTATTCTTCACACAATTAAGTTCCTTCAATTTCTTACCCATTTTCTCTCTAGAGGCATTTTTTAAGTCTATGTCCTCTTCAGTGTTCTGTACACAAGTTGGCTTTTGTTTGGGCTTAAGAATCTCACTACCATCATAAATCACTTCTTGAGCCCTTTTGGCTTTCTTAAGATACATAGGATTAGGGTCTTCTACAAGGTTTTCACTGTGTTTATCACTTAAAACTCTGTGCTTTGTAATCTTGTGAGCAGTTTGAATGGTGTTGCCTTGTACATACAACTTGTTTTCAAGCTTGTTCTTTAAAGTTTTAAGGTTATAAAAATCATTTAGGAGTTTAGATTCCTTTTTTTGAATTCCTGTTTAAGCATTTTGACACTTTCTTGAAGTTCTTGTTTTTGGTTAACAGTTTGATTAAGTTTCTCTTGTAAGGAATTTAACTCTTGTTTTAACGTTTCTTCCCTTAAATTACTTTTATTAATCAATGCACGCATTTGGCTATCCATTTCCTGCTCGCGTGTGGTCAGCTCAAATTTAGCACGTTGTTAATAGATGGCAACTTGATCCTTATATATATTTAGCTTAGTGGTCATGGAGTCATTAGGCACATATTCAATGTACTCATTAAACACATATTCATCATTAATGGCAAAAGATGCGCCACTTGGTACAGCAGGACTTTCATCGTGCTCCTCATATTGTTCATATGGGATAACATTGCTATTTCCCATATTTACAATATCTGATTCAACGAATTCTGTTTGTTGTACTTTGTTGGGAATGTTTTGTTCATCAACCATATCATATAGCTTTAGTACCTCTGATATGACTGAAGCATTGGAGGGACCAGCTTGTTGAGGTGATGAAACCATGGGAGAAATATTAGCTATGAAATTAGTCTGTGCCGTTGGTTCATCATCAACATCATAGTCGAAGGCATCACAATCAGCAACCTGGAAGACATTGGGATTGTTCTGTGCCAAATCATAATGTTCATCCATGTCAGCATCAAATGTTTTGGCATTCCCATCAGCAAGAAACAACAACTCCTCCTCATCCAACACTGCTCCATTGTCTTGAGCCTGCATCAACATCATCTTATCCCTGAAGTACTCAGCATTTTATGGATGTTTAGGTTGAGTACAGTTCCTAGCAATATGTCCCTCTCCTCCACAGTTGTAACACTTAATTGGTTTGCCTTGACCTTGAACTGAAATCCTTCCTCTGTTTTGAGCCCCCTCATAACCAGCTGCAACATTTCCCCGTGCAACATTCCTTGGATTCACATTTTGCCTTTCTTGCACATTCTGTACCACAACCCTTCCATTTTCCAATGTAGCATGATTGTGTGGGTTAGATGAGGTCCTAAGTTGGTTGTTGGTTTGGGGAAGTGAGGTTTTGTATTGTTGAACCAATAGAGCAACTTGATTTGAGAGGTTTTCAATCAACATGTCTGTTGAGGTAAATCCTGAGTCTGGTATGGTAATCTGATTCTGATTCTGAGAAGATGGTATGACTTGTGATGTTCGAGTGTTTAGCTTCATATTAGAAACATATGCAACTGGGTCATTTTTTGTGCCTGTTGTTGTAGTTGAATTGAATTTTTCCATGATCAAACGGTCAAATGTAGCATGCTTCTCATGTTGAAGTAAGTAGGCATACAACTGCTCATAGTTAGTGTTCCTTAATCCTTTGTTCAGCTTCACTGCAATAACAAACATGTTCCACTCCGGGTTCATGTTGTTTATGAACTTGGAATTGAGTTGGATATTTGGCATAGTCATATTGATATTCCTCATATCATTCACAAGTTTGTGAAACCTCACATGATACTATGTAATTCTATCCCTTGGGTTCATCTTGAAGTTCTCAAAGTCATCATAAAGCTGTGACTCTCGATCTTCCTTAGTCAGTTCTGAGCCAGAGAGAAGCATCTTGACATTGTCCCAAACTGCTTTGGCCTGAGTGTTATGATTAATCAGCTTGTAGATGTCCTTGGGTAGACCTTGAAGTATGATGTTTGAAGCTCTAATGTCAGCATCATATCTTTTCTTCTCCTTCTCATTGAGATCATCATAAGTCCTTGGTCTATTCATACCCAGAGTGACATTTCCATATTTACTAGTTTCAAGTTGATCTCTTGTGCTGCCCATTTGGAAGGGTCCTTCATCAATTGACTGAAGGATGTTAAGAACATTCTATTTACCCAAGCAATACAATCGGATTCTTTGTGCCCAAGAGTCATAATCAGTTCTATCCAACATCGGAGGGCGGGTATCGGACCCAGCAGCTTGAACGTCATCTGAAACAATAGACATGATTTCTAAACATACAGGAATTTACAACTCTTTAATTTAACCGAGAAATGGAATCTTTCACGGGATTTTTCAAAATCAAGAGGAAACTGTAGAACTCAAATCTCAAGTGTCAAATCTCAAGAGACAAATCGCAACTAACAAGTCGCAATGCACAAATCGCAGTACTAGACAAAACGGAGATATACAAACCGCAATGCCTGACAAAAAACAGAGACAAATCTCAGACTATCCAAAACGCAACAATCAAAACGCAAGAACACAAATCGTAACCTGTCAACTCGCTAGATAACAAAACAAAAAGACACAACTCGCAGCACTTGACAAAACGCAGGGATAAATCGCACAACAAGATGACAAATCGCAGGTCACTGTCAAAAGGTACAAGCACTATCGTCCTTTTTGTCCTTTTGCTAACAAATCGCAATCGAATATAATAAAATAATCAAATCGTAGCAAAAGATCACCAAACCGCAACCCAAATCAGTCAAATCGCAACAAGATTATTCCAAACCGCAAGCCAAAATCTAACAAATCTCAAACTGGAACAAGACAAATCGCAGCGAGCAACACACAAACCGCACCTTAGAACAAATGATACGCAGCTCAGAAAGGACAAAACGCAACCAAGAAAAGTAACAAAACCTTGCATTTTCAATCAAAATCTACCACAAGCAAGATAAAACAAGCCTTCCAAACCCAAAACTAAGCTAATATGATAATCCTAAATACAAAAGTACAACCAAATAACAAACTTAACCACTAAACAAGATCAAAATAGTGAAAAAGTCTCTAAATCCATTTGAACCATAAACCAAAAATAACCAATCATAAATCCAAGCGCACACAAAGTAGATGATCAAAACATGGCTCTTGATACCAATTGTAATAAATTGGTTATCATAAACACACGCAAAGTGTGTGTATGGATCGAATGTATAAGAATTCTAAAGAGAGAAAGTGAGAGGATAGGAACTTCTAGTGAGAGAAAGTAAAATCATATATTATGAGGCTCCACCCTCTACCTTGGGAGTTAGAGGGTATTTGTAGTTCTTTACAAATACGCCTCCTACGGTGTAACACCCCGCCTTATCAGCCCACAATATTGTCCACTTTGCCCGCAGGCTCACGGCTTTGTTTTTGTGGCCTCATTTGAGGACTTCCCGGCAGGTCACCCAAGCCAGTACTACTCTCACATGAGCACGCTTAACTGCCAGTTCCTAAAAACTCCACTCGCAGTAGACCACAAAACGCGTTGTGTCATTGTAAGGTGAATGTTATCTTATGAGCCCAGCATCTCTCTAGGCCACAGCCGATGTGGGATTTGCCTAGGGTGTTACATACGGGTTGTGGATCACGTATACAGTAGGTAAAGACCCGTTCGTCCTCCACGGTGTTACTTAACTAACTACTTATAATGACTTAACGACTAAGACTACAAGCTTTCTAATGCTTACAAATACTAGAGGTGACCGAGTCTTTAACTTACGGATTTACTAAATCCTAACATTAAGCACTTTTACTCTGCATACTTACACATAACTATCGTATTCATTAAGTGTGTATACTCGGATAATCACGAGGGCCATCTTAGATGTGTACTTCTTGTAGGAAGTCATACTTCCATTTTTGAACTTAAATGCCAAAGTGCACTAACTGACCACAAAAGTTATCTAAGTTCCATTTCCAGAACATAGGTTCCCTTTATGCACCATTTGAGTATAATCTAACTGTATGACAATTCGGGTCAACTAGATACATGATATACATGTAGTTGGTCACGTTACTCCATATGAGTGCTTAGTTTGTATGTATGACCTCTCGGGTCGACTGAATACATGATATACATGTAGTTGGCCACATTGCTTCATATAAGTACTGAATCTGTATGTATGATCATTCGAGTCATCTAAATACATGATTTACATGTTGTTGTCCACGTTACTCCTTACGAGTACTAAATCTGACTATATGTTCATTCGGGTCATCTAAATACATGATTTACATGTATTTTGCCACGTTACTCCTTACGAGTACTGAATATGACTGTATGACCATTCTGGTCATCATAATACGTAACTACTATAATACGAGCATATAGGTCGATATGACACTGAATGCTTCCTATACTATGACCATACGTGTCGTCATTATCTGATACTAGGATTACTCGGGCTTTATAAGCATATACCACATAACTAAAAATGTGATTAACGTACGACATGCGTAAAAACATAGACATAACTTACGGGAACATAAAAGCCAGTATTCACTGTTAAACTACGTTACTCACCTCGATTAAGCTTGTAATCTATCGCGAGCCTCCGTATACGTCCTCGGCTAACCTTAATAACCTAGAAACACGTAAATAACACAGAGATACTTAGAATAAGACTTAGCTTGCCGTAAACAAGCATTAGAAGTAAACTAGACCATAAGTGGGTGTTTGGTTCCATGTCTTATCTAACACATGAGCATACTTTTCAAAATTTAACACCACAAAATGGTGTTATGGCATCATAACAAGATACCCATCATTTATCTTAACTCTAACACATAAGTAACATGTGTTCTTGGTGATTTAGAAAATCACAATTTTACATAAGTTCATAAAACTCTACAAACCCCACTTATGACATAAAAATACAATTTTTGTAGGATCGAAATATTATTGTGTTATGATGATTCGGGTGGTCTTGGATGATCAAAATACATGTTTGCCATTAGAGAGAGAAAGTAGATGAGAGGGAGTTTCTTGGTAGAGACTTGCTTCACTAAAAATGTAAGGTTAGATTGAAAAGCTCCACCCCTTCCATGGATGGAAGGGGTATTTATAGTTACAGACAATACGACCTCCTATCGGCCTGTGGATCAGGTATACAGTGGGTAAAGACCCGTCCTTCCTCCACGGTGTTACACTACGCTAAACTAAACTAATAACTAACTAATAAACTGATAAATAACGTAACTAACGATATGTCTACGAGCTAACTTATGCTAGATAATATTTGGGGTGACCGATACTTTACTTATGGAATTTCCAATTCCTAACAATCTCCCCCTAAGGGAGGTCACCCCATGTTTTACATTTCGAATCTTAGCATTCTATTTAATCTTCAGTCTTGAGCTCGTAGACTTTAATTCTTCAACATCTGCATCTTTGTGCTTTAGCAGTGATTCTTCAAAGTCCGATTACTTTGTACTTTAAGTGGAGGCCTTTAAACTGATCCACATCTTTGATGATCTTCGAGCTTTCATTGAGATCATCAGCCACAGTAAATCTCTGGATCACCCTTTATAGTGTTGCCATCATGTGAAGTTGTGACTTTCGGACCGACATGCTCACACTTTCTGGATCATGACTTCTTTCCATCAGAGTAGTGGAAGCTTTACTGGTTTATGATATTTGCAGCAGCGTAGCGGGAGCATAGTATAAAAATATCAGAGCCAAGTTATGTAGATATGCACCAGTCATCATTTCTTCAATTAAGTGTGGATACTGTGAGCATGCGGCTTTGGATTAACTTCGCAGTTCTGATCAGCTGAAACCGTCCAAATGTACCTGCAAACAACAGTTAGCAATAAAACACACGAAAGTGTCTTTGATCACTTTCGTTGAATTGAGGTACACGGCCCACGATTCCCCGTTGATCAGTACAAGTACTGCCTGTGATCAGGTAGAATTCCGAGGAATCTCCTTGACAGGGTTTCGCAGCTGCTCTAGCTGTTCTCAAACCGAAACGTCTCAAAGAAGACAACACGGAGTGAGTGAACCAGCGAATTGAGATTCACTGATTGATGAAAAATTTATTTGAAAACAATCGCGTATTGCTTGAAGAAAGAGTTTTGCAATACGACGAAGGTTTTATGAGAAAGTTCAATTTTCAATCAGAATACCTTTTGTATTTAAAAAGAGTACACATTCGATGTGCTAGAGAAAAGAAGAGATTTGCACATCGAACGGTTTTTCCAAAAGTAAAATTTTCAATCAGAGATACTTTTTGTGTTTGAAAATGAATACACATTCGATGTGCTAGAAAAAAGTAGGTTTGCACATCGAACGGTTTTTCCAAAAGTATTCGTCAATTCCAATCCTGGACCAAGGTTGATTCAAGAGTGAATCGCCCCATCGTTTTTGTCCAGTTGTCACAAGCTTGATCTTTAGAAAATATCTCACATGCCACCCACCAAGAGCTTCTTTGATGTTGGCTCTAGAAGGATTTCCATCTTCATCGTGAATATTTTTTACATATCACTCGGATGTTCTGGAAAAACCACAAGGATAATGCGTAGGACTCTCAATATATACTTACTTTCCACAATGTGTGAAACAACAAGTCTTCATTAATTTAGTGTCCTAATGAGATATTGTGGATGATCTCTTGGCTCTAGACTCAATAGTGCACATTTGGTTCCTATGCCGGAGACTAGGGAGAGGGTCTCCTTCTTCAATATCAACGATCTCTAAGAGAAAGTCGATAGATTATGTCGGTTCCCCGTGAGAATGAAACAAGCCCTTTTAAGAGGAACTTGAGTAGCTTGGGAAGTTGTAGTGCAGTGCGTCACTGGGTCCATGACGTCTTGTCTTCAATACCGATGTTACCTTGGTAACCACCAGTAGCATATGAATTAAACCCGGTTTCTGCCCTAAGGTTGAATAAATGGAGGGCTATTTCTTTTCACCCCTTTTCTCATTTAATTTCTTTTTCATTCTTCAACCCCTTCAGTGCTTACCGAGACTTCATAACTAGAACCTTGTTGGGTTTATTCCAGTACTAGCTCTGTCTCAGTCCGCTCTCTTCCCATTTCTCATTTTTCTCCTTTTTTCATCATACCTAAGGACTTCTACACTATCTAGTGGATTGTCCCTGGGTAGATCCCTCCGGTTCTGGCGGATCGTGGGAACTAATACCTAACCTCACCATCCTTATAACTCCATGCATAAAGTAAAATGGTCGGTCTTTTGGTACAGTTCATTCTTCCTTAAAACCAACTGAAAAATCATTTGGAAAAGCAATCAAGGTACTTGTGATACGAGATCAAAGCATTTTGTACCTTAATAGTTTGGATCATTTAGAAAACCTCCCCCTCAACATGTGCATAAGATTTAGAAATTGTTTAGCACAAGGAGGCAAGAGGACTTTGAAATATTTTCTTTGATCATAATTTTCATACGAAAAAGCCATTTGATTTTCATGGTAAAATTCTCCCCCTCAATATGTGCATAAGATAAGTGAAATCATTTTGTCACAAAGCGGAAAGAGTTCTTTTGAAGCACATCCACGATCACAAAATCCATTAAGAAACCCATTTGAAAACTCAATCAAAGTACTTTATGTTAAAACATAAAAGCTTTTGTACCTCGATAGTTTATTTTCTTTTGAAATGCTCCCCCTCAATATGTGCTTCGAGATTCGAAAGCGTTTAGCACATATGAGAGAGCAGCCTGCACAATTGAATCAAATCGATCATCATATATCAGATTTCATAATTAAATCACAAATTCTCCCCCGATCAAAAATATCAAACCATTTGAGATTTTGGATCTCAAGTGATTTAATTAGGTTTAGAAGACATGGGAGAACTTGTGCCTGGTTTAAATTCTCATCTTGTTTTTGGATAAATGCTCCTGCTCAACATGTGCATTGTATATTTGAAATCGTTTGGCACATGGAGGCAGGAGTGCCTTTAAAGGACTAAAACCAATTCCATTTAAACAAATAAGAGATTTAAATCACTATCTCTCCCCCGATCAAAAATTTCAAACCTCTTGAGATTTGTGATCCCAATTGATTTAAATCATTTAGAAAAGTTTGGGGAAAGACGTGGCAAGATTTAATTTTGAAAAATGACAGATAAGGACCATTTTAAGACATTAAAGATTGTTAGTATCAGGTATGAAAGTTTTAAGAGATCTTTAAGTAAAATAAAACAATTTCACAATCAAACAAGAACAGAAAAAATTTCATTTTGCAAGATCTTTGAGTTTTAAAGAGAATCATACCATGACATAACATTAAATCTTTAGATCACCACTTTGTTTTGTACAAACGGACTTGATAGATGAAATATCGTTTGAAAATATTTACTTTGAAATCACTCTCCCCCTCAATCCATGACATTAGTCGTTGATTGAGTGACTTTAGTTTAAAATGAAGTCCGGTTGATTTCCAAAATTTAAGTTCAATTTATTTTGAAAAAAAAACAATATTTTTCCATTTTCAAAAAAGTTTTAAGAAAAATGGTGTCATCCACTACATTCCAGCATAAAGATACGTTAGGTGGTTGAGAAACTTCCGTTGTTGTTGCTGTAGGGTTTGGAAGAAAACCGTCTGCTGATGCAGTGAGACTTCTTACGTTGCATTTTAATGCCAACTGAGGTCAAATCAAGCTCCGTTTCTTCAATCACTTAGAAGAAAACCGTCTGCTGATGTAGTGAGACCTCTTACGTTGCATTTATGCCAACTCACCATTGAAGTCCAATTAAGCTTCCGTTTCTTCGTTTGTTGACCCAAGATATAGTTACCCTTTCCTTTCGGCATCCAATCATCTTCAATTTTGGGATCCGGATTGGGAACATTCTTATAATCCATGATATCTGCATACGTTAGTAAACCCAAACAGATATATGGTGGTCGACATCACCCAAACAGTCATCTACTAATAACAGTCAATCCAACATATCAATCAGTTGGTATAAAGCATGTGAATTATGTGCATATCAACCTCTAATCATCTAATCCTAGCAATCATATCCTAGGCACCTAGTCCTTCAACATAGGTTAACATCATTTTTAATTAAGCATATTAGGATAATTAGAAAAGCCCGATAGATGATATAAATTTGAAAACATTCTCCCCCTCAATCAATGACTCATTTTCTGAAAAGGTTTAAAAGCGCTGAAGTCATTGATTGAGTTTGCAAATTTTTACTAAAACACAGAAACTGATTGATTTACAAGCAACTCAATTTACCACCATTTTGAAAACAACAAATATTTTTCTGAAGAATTTTAGACGGAAAAACATTTGTGTAGGAACAGCAGTCCTTTTGACGACATGCTTTCCTTGTTTTGTTTTAGGATAAGTGAACGAAATATTTGAAAAATTGGTTTAGCGCAGCACTTTCCTTTCTTTAAAAGAGCGGGTTGCTATCTGAAATAATAGCAAGTCATAGTTAAGCACGGGTTACAGTCTGAAATAACTGCAAGCCATATTTTTGAGACATGTATTGGAAAAAGAATATTTACACCTCCTGCTCGAACTTCATCTATGGTCCCGTGCCATTATTGAATGACATTTCTAAGACCGCAGATGTTATCGATACCTGAAGACAAGTCTTTAGAAAACATATTTTTGGTATTTTTGAAATTTTCTGATTTTTATGGATTTTTGAAGGTTTTATATTTTTCTATTTTCTTTTGTTGGTTTTATATTTTTGTATTTGGTTTTTAATAAATATATACAAGGATAGAGAAGATGATATAGTAAAAGAAGATGATGATACGAGTACCGAGATAAGGATATCAAGCAGCACGTCGTAGAAGATAGAATTCGCCATCTCTTAAACTTCCACCACCAAAGCTTCCGAGGCTCCAGAATAGAAAAGAGAACCCGAGCCTTTGAGAAAAAGAGACTTTGGCAGCTTCCCCCCAAACCGAAGATCCATTAGATGAGCAGATTCGAAGCTCTATTTCAAGCTTGCCTTAGCCAGGTGCACGAAGAAGCACACCATTATCATAAATCCCGCTGCTCCATTTAAGAACGATAATCGAGGTTCTCCGTTCGGGGTTATATCATCAATAAAAGAACAGCAACGTTTCATCCCACGCTTAAATAACTCTTCTCAAATTCCTTTTCCACTGAAGTCTGACGCAATCCATTCCAAAAGGTGTCAAGAGAGCAATTCCCCCAAGTAGTTGAATTGATGCAGTCAGTCTCTTTGTATAATGCTCAAGAACTCTCCCGAATACACATCATGAGGGTAATGAAGAACACCTCCCCTATGTTCACATCTTTCGTCCCTGATGAATGTGTATGAAGTTCAAGAATCTGAAGTACACCAATGCCCAAAGAGAGAAAAACCGATAACAATGAAGAAGCAGGCCGAATCACTGATTATCTCTGCGGATGTCAACTCCGGAATAAGTGATTATATCTATGAATCACTGATTAAGCACTCAAGTGAAACAGCTAAGCGCCCCCAATGTACACAATTCTCTCTCCCTTGATGATTGCGATAACATCGAAATCATCACACACTTGTGTACCTCTAATATCTTCAGAAACTTTCTCTAACATCACTTCCCCCACATAGTTGGAATAATAACACTAAACGCCTTGATGAGTAAAACCTTGAGTTTCTCTGCGGTCATGACATACGTCTTCCCGGGATATCTTCAATCACTTAGAAGAATTAAGTTCATCAAGTTTACTCGCGTTTAGGTGCTTGTCTCCTTGAAATCTGTTGAGAAGATCGCTTGAAGTCTTTGTGAGAATCAACATGCTGAATAATGTGAGAAAGTCTAATTGGGGATTAAATCAGACATATCACTCTCCCCCAATTAGTACTCTCCCCTAAACCGAAAATATGTTTGATAAATGCCCAGATTAAGAAGAAGTCTTTAGATCGTTAAATTGAAACTCGTCTTTAGTCTTCTAACATGTAGCAGAAAATGTAGAACAGACTGTAGACTCGACCTTCTTCAAGATTGTCCAGTTGGGGAATAGATAGTTAACATCTTCAACACACCAAAAAGCATCCCAATTAACTTTACATCTTGCAAATCCCCTTAATTAAGATCCCTCCCAATCAAACAAGAACAAAAAGATGTTCATCAAGGAAATCAGCAATCAGCCCGCAACGAACACACGAAATGGTAACACCAAGCAAACAATCACATCAAACAAGAACAGAAGGTTGTTCGGAATCATCATGTTGATGTGTACGTGAAGCATTAACCGGAAGCACTTTGTCGATAATCAACTCAGCCCGTGTGAAGATGTCAACCAACGGCTCTTAGAAGAAAAACTTCATGTGAAGATGACCCGATAAGAAGAAGCTCGGTTCTTACATGAGTTTGGAGCCGTTTGACCATTTATTCTCAGATAACAATCAACCATGCAGTAATTTCACACTTCTTCTCCCCCTCAAGAATTGCATATGGAGTTGCCATTCTTGATTGAATAAGTGAAAATCTTCAACAAATGTAGTCTATTCACACTTCTCCCCCGCAAAATTAGCACATGATGTCGCCATCGTCATTATAGTTGAGCAAGTGGAATAAGAAAACAATCAACAGTAGCCCGGTTCACTTAATGTTTGAAAGCGCATGGAAAAAGCATGAAGCATGTTGATGAGAATGGTCATAAGTGAGAAGATTTCTCTTCTTCAGAAGATAAAGCGCACTGAAGCGTACACTTTTCTTTTCTTTAGGGAACGAGGCTTGAACTGTTGTGTTCAAACGTCATACGAAGATTTCTCTTCTTTGGAAGATAAAGCGCACTAAAACGTACACTTTTCTTTTCTTTAGAGTACGAGGCATGAACTGTTGTGTTCATACGTCATAAGAAGATTTCTCTTCTTCATAAGATAATGCGCACTGAAACGTACACATTTCTTTTATTTAGAGTACGAGGCATGAACTGAAGTGTTCATACGTCATTATGATGAAGTACGAGGCATGAACTGATGTGAACAAACGTCATAAATCTCTCTCTTTTCAATCTCTCTTGGCAAACTTGTAATCAACCCATTATCATTCAGTAGGCTCTTTGTCGTGACAACTGATGGAGAAAACCCTATATGATGAATTTGACCCTGAAGTAAACTAACCCGAACTCGTGACTTAAACTTGCACATATGTAACAAAGAGCGGTGCCGAGAATTCATGCCCATTTGAATCATTAAGTACTCTATACTCTTCAACCAACCAACCATCAAGTAATAGACGTACATCACCTCTTGAAAATCCACAATTGAATGTGACACTGAGCACTCCAACGTAACTCCTTAAAGTGATAGTTATTTTGAGGTGGTAAGAGCCCAATTCCCCCAAGTGGTAAACGAAAAGGTAAAAGACACCCAACAATAACTAGATTTCCAAGTCTTCATTTTAGATAATAAGCTTGAACAAGGATCTCGAAGAAATAATAGTGAATTAACGCCGTTGTCACATCTTCTGATTAAAAGCTCACATCTAGCCTCCTTTGGTGATTTAAGTGAACTATGATAATGGTTTTCATCCCGACCATGGTTAAAAGCACATAACCCCGTAAAACCATGTAATAACCAAACTGCCATGACAAAAATCCAAACACACATCCAATTCATGAAGTACACCCTTTTATCCCTTCTTTGAAGCAGAAACCGTAGCACCAGCATCAGATAAGATCCCGAAATACACTTTCCTTTCTCCAGGATGGTTCCATCATTACGGGATTTTACAATTCCATGGTTTAAACCGAGAAATAGTTTCTTTCGTGGGATTTTACAAAACCAAGAATAAACCATAAGATAGATCCAAAAATGCACTTTACTATTACCAGGATGTTTCCATTGTTACGGGATTTACAAGTCTATGATTTAAACCGAGAAATAATTTCTTTCGCGGGATTTTACAAAATCAAGACCAAACCGTAAACAATGTCAGCTTGAAAGTGTTATGACAAATTTGGTTTCGGTGAATATCTGTTTTAGGAGAACATGCAGCGGTTCTTCAATAATTCATCTTCATCAACAACAATTCTTTACCTATATGTAAACAACTCCACAATCCAGACTAAGTCAAGTAGTATAAGCTCCTTTCCCCTGTAGGTTGACCGTAACACATTAAAGTACACGTTTCTCCCCCATGATGGTTTCGAACTTTCGGAAGCATCATAACGTGTACGACCATTTGCACAAGAAGTTGTCATAGGCAAACATCTTGAAAAGAATAATAACTGACGCTGAAGATTCTTGAAGGATTTTGCTTAGACTGTGAAGTATCATTGACGTTCTGTAGCGAAGAATATTCCATGAGAATTGCAGAAATTGAACCTCCTTTGCTTCACCGGCAAATAGTAATGACCACATATGTGAGAGCATTTCTCTCATTCTACATTTCTGTTCTAAGTCGCTACTCTTTTTCCAGTCACAAGTCGCTATCTTCAAAAACACAACTCGCTACTTGTTAAATAACAAGTCGCTACCCAAAGTGAATTACAAGTCGCTAAGTCATTTTCTGTCACAAGTCGCTAACTTTTTATCTTCGACATAAGTCGCAAAATAGGTTTTGTCAAGTCGCTAATGACCCGAGTTGACTCAAGAGTCAACTCGCTATAAGTAAAAAAATGACAACTCGCTACTTCAGAACTCAAAATACTACTTTTGGTTTTAGTATTTTCAAGAGTCAAGTTGCTACTTCAGTGGTTTTATATTTAACAACTTGCTATTGACTTTTGACTCAAAAGTCAAAAGAAACATAACTCGCTAGCATGAATGATGACCAATATTTTAGAACAGTTTCAAACCCAAAAAAAGTGACTTAAGAAGATATACATTTTTTACCCAGAAAACTGCATATGTAATGCTTTGTTTGCCCAGTTTGACCAAGAAAGAATAACCATTTGACCACAAAGATTTGACAGGATTCATATAAGAAGAAAAACAACAGAAAAGTTCATACTGTTTTAGACCACAAAAATATCACCAGATGACCACAAATATTCTGTTTGGACCAGTTTATTAACCAAGACTTGACATGTATGACCAGGAAATATTGAACCCAAAAGAGATACAAAGAAACATGTAGCACACTGTTTGGATAAAAAAATAATTCCGACCCACACCAAGTACCAAAAAAAGTTTTTAACACGTGAACCAAAAACCCACATAAATCATAAAAAACATAACCATGATATGAAACTACACAAATCAATACAACACAATAACCTTGGCTCTGGTACCATTTGTAGGATCGAAATATTATTGTGTTATGATGATTCGGGTGGTCTTGGATGATCAAAATACATGTTTGCCATTAGAGAGAGAAAGTAGATGAGAGGGAGTTTCTTGGTAGAGACTTGCTTCACTAAAAATGTAAGGTTAGATTGAAAAGTTCCACCCCTTCCATGGATGGAAGGGGTATTTATAGTTACAGACAATACGACCTCCTATCGGCCTGTGGATCAGGTATACAGTGGGTAAAGACCCGTCCTTCCTCCACGGTGTTACACTACGCTAAACTAAACTAATAACTAACTAATAAACTGATAAATAACGTAACTAACGATATGTCTACGAGCTAACTTATGCTAGATAATATTTGGGGTGACCGATACTTTACTTATGGAATTTCCAATTCCTAACAATTTTTAATCATATCCTAATAGTAGGTAATCTTAAAACACGAATTTAGAATTTAGGTATAACTTTTACCTTGAATTAACTTGTAAGAAGGCTAGAATTCAGACCTCCAAGCTTGAACATATCAATATTTTGTCTTAAACTTGATAAAAATCAAGTATGAATCGAAAACCTAATTCATCCTGGTGTTTGTATGTGTGTTCTGAGGTAGGAGGTGGAAAATGAGACAAAATGAGTTTCCTGACTTTGAAGTTATCTCATGTAACAACCCTTACATTTAAGGTCATTTTCAATCTCGTACTTTTACTATTCACTTTAATTTCGCGAAAATTAACCTTTACGGGTAATTAGACAAGTCATCCCGCGTACATCGTTACGCGTACATTTAATGTGACTTCAACCCTAGAATATGTTTAGTATACACATTTTATGCATTTTAACCTATTCTTGTTTTGGCAAGTGAATTTTATACTTGTCGGGTCATTTTTATAGTTTACGTCGGTTTACTAAGAACCGGAGTCACAAAACGCGTCCACGAGCTACGTTTTTAGTCTAAACGTCATTTAAACCTCCCTTTATACTCACATAACATTAAAAACAACAAGTTATTTATTTTTGAAAGTTTATGACATTTCTATAAGTTTCGTATTTTTACGTTTTTCGGCTTTACGTTTTACGCACTTTAAGACTTCGCGTTTTAAAGTTTTATCATCAAACAACTAGTTTATGTATAATATTACACTAAACTAACTGTGGAAAACTAGAAGGGGGGGTTGAATAGTTTTGCCGATTTTAAGTTAATTTCAAAAACTTTAGATTCGATAATATGTGAGATCGTATGGATGTTGAGAAAGTATAGATCTAATGATAAAGCAAGTAAATAAAGTAAAGCAAAGGGATAGAAATGACACAACCGATTTATAGTGGTTCGGCTACAAGGACACCTTCCTTGCCCTACTCCACTCCTCGAGTCACCTACTCGAGAGTTCAAGCACTATGTCAACAAACTCCTTCAACTTGGCGGAGAAGCCTTCACAATGTTGCTTACACCTTTTTCCAGTACAAAGCTAAATACCGAGTCCATAACACGGTGGACCAAACCAATAAGACTATTACACAAGAAATATGTGAAATATCAAATACAAGATCTTCGCTAAAGAAATATTGCGGAGGAACAAATCAATCAAGGACCCCTTGCTTGGATGACTTGTAGAATGCTCGTGATCTCGCCTTAGAGAAGGACCTATATGAGAATCACTAAAGAAAGAAAGAGGGAAGTACTCTCTAGATCAAGTGATCTTTTGTTAGAAGAGAATGAGAGTATATGAGAGAATTAGTAAGAAGAGGGGTGAGTTAGAATGAAGAAATGGCTCTCTATTTATAGGCAATTTCTGCCAATGTTCCCCGGATCCCACGGATCCCTCCCACAAGGGATCCGTCTAGTGTAAACCTAGAGATCCGTGGGACGCTCCTCTTTGCCCATGGGTTTTTTGGTTATGGGTCATGGGTTATGGGTTGGTCCATGGGTATTCATTTTAGATTCAATGTATCTAATGAATACATTATATCTAGTCAAATGGGTATGGGTCAATGGGTTATGGATATGATCCATGGGTTGTGGTTTTTACCCATCCTAATAAACTATTACAACAAATGATTAATTACAACATTTTTGTATTTAAATGGTTATATGAAAATGCTTTACAAAAATAACATGTATCCTTATAATTGTACTTAAGATAACATTATATTTGTTATCAACAAAACACAAAGAGATCGCAAAATATTAATAAACGTTTTTACTGTTTATTTGTATTAACAATCTCCCCCTTTTTGTTGATTACAAAACATAATGTTATGATGAGTAAAACTTAAGAATAGATGTATGTTTTGAAAGCCCCTAAGTTTTACTTCTTCTCCCCCTTTTTGTCGAAACAAAAAGTTAACCTTTCGAAGAAATAAAAATGTGGAAAAATTAGTCTACGTATAGCTTACTCCCCCTTGACGGTAGCTCCCCCTAGTTTGGGGCGTCAAGTGAAGAAAAATAAAAAAAAAATCCTACAAAGAGAAAGGTTAGTAACATGCTTAAGGAATCTTGTGATTGACGAGAATCAAGATTGGGAGCCAAGGTATGTAAACAAGGCCTTGTAATAAAACAACAAAGTGTAGTGGTATTTATGCCACCTACAAGCATGTAAAAATAAGAACAAGACTTGTTCTTAAAAATGACTCAAAAGAAAAAGTACTAAAATTAGAAAATAGTAATAATGATTCCTTCCATGCTTGCATAATGTTATGGATGGAGGTTTGGATGAGTAATGGTATTGATGCGATCAAGGATGAGGTTGAGTATGAATCACATTTCTTCCCTAACTTCTATTGCAATTTCCCTAGTAGACTGGCAATGTTCTCAATGTAGGTGATGTGGGTAATGAGTACGGAAGTCTTCCAGGTTGTTTTGATTTGTGAGTTGCGGAAGTTGTGGTGGAAAAATAGGAAAATACGGATCAAAGTCCGGAATGATTGGAAGTGGTGGTGGAAAAGAACCTAGATGTTCTTGTAGTTTAATGGGAGCTAAGGGTGGTGATGTTTCAAGATCATTGAATATTGTGTTTGGAGAAGTTGGAGGTGTAAAAAAGGCTATTTCTTTTTGTTTTGGTTGTTGAGATCTTGTTGGAGTCATAAGGAGTTCCAAAAGAGTGACTTTAGGTGGTGAGTGATTTGGTGATGAAGTTGGTGTACTCGTTGGTGATGAAGGAGGTGCTATAATGGAAGCATCTTGTGGTGAGTTATTTGATGATGATGAGCCATATGATGATGGTTTTCCTAAGCAACAAGATAGGATGTTAATCCGTGCGGATATCCTAGAGTTTGATTGTGGTATTTTGGAAGGTGGAAGTACAAAGGTTTGGGTTTCATGAAGATGATTGTTTGTACTAGGTGATTCATCTAAGTTGTAAGAGCTTGTGAATGACATGGTGTTGTTTGATTGTGAAGATGAGATGAATATGCAAGCATTTTGGGAGTTCTATATATAGAAAAACAAAGCATTGTAATGAATGCTTGACTCAAAATGTGGATTAAAATCTAATGATTAGATATGAGAACAAAAGCATTAAAGAACATACTCCAAAAAAATAAAACAAATGTTGGATTTTTCATCCAAAGTGAGAAAAGTAGAAGATAAAAACAGCTTCTGTCTCACGGATCCCACGGATCCTTCCCTTGAGGGATCCGTCCAGCATGAAGCCTGGGATCCGTGGGTCTGGTGATCCAGGCAGCACAAAATTTTCCTTTTGGAAACATTTTTGCCTAGTGTGTGCCTATATGCAAACTATTTGGAGTTGCGGTTATCTCGACTCCTAAGAAGAAAAAGAAAAATAAACTAGAAGTGGAAAAGCATATTATGTGAGATAACCCGAAAACACATATTTAGTACTTGAGTATGTAATTTAGTGTTACCAATGCTCCTAATTCATTGTGGCTTAAATGAATGTACCCGAAAACACATATTAGTTATGTGTCCCCTTTAGCATTCAAAAGACATGAGATGCAATGAAAACGGGTTTTTACGTTGTATTAATAATGAAAAAGCAATTTGTCCTAGACGTGAGAAATTGCTTTTGTGAAATTGATACGGGAAGAAGTATTGACGAGTGTCTAAATACTCATCATTTTTGTACCATTTAGAATGCCAAAAATATCTGAAAACACTCAGAAATGCATTAAAATGATAGAAATATCACAAATAAGTGTTTTATGTGTTTTAAATGCAAAAATATCAAAATCTGGTGAAAAACGTATCAAGTTTGCATAATTGGCAGTTTTAGTCCCCCAAGTTTAAAAAGTTGTCAAAAACAGTCCTAGGTAAATCAAAATAAAGAAAAATATCATTTTAAGTCCTTAGGGATTCATAAAGTTGTCAAAACAAGTCCTTGAAATCAAAAATTGTAAAATTACAAATTTAGTCCCTCAAGTTTTGAAAATGACAAATATAGTCCTTGGATTTATTAAAAATAGAAAATAATCAAATATGGTCCTTGTACTATTAAAGATTGGCAGTTTTGGTCCTTTTGTTAACTTTTGGAGAATTGCAGGTTTAGTCCTTAACTTTGGCAGAATTACAACTTTGGTCCTTGATATTAAATAAGCAAAACGGACCCTTTTGTGTATTTAAGAACCCAGCCAACCAAAAAGACCCCTGCCATTTAGCCTTGACCCCCCCCAATTGTGAACCCCCTTCATATTAATATCTGGTCAAATATAGTCAACCCGCCAAAAACCACTAGCACTGTTCATCCCCTTCATCATGTCTGTAAATCCAATACTAGTGGTTTCACCACCACTTGCCCACCTCTCCACCTCACCACTGCCTCTACACCTGTCTACCCACTACCCCTCCACCTCCACAACATCCCAAGTTTCTTTAATTGCCCAAACCTGCTCTTGACTATTTTGGCGCCAAAATCTCCACATGGACGTATATGATTACTTTGATCAATCCAATGGTTGGATTGAGGTGGGAAAGATTCAGAGACAAAGACTGAGTCTCAAAAGATGATTATAAAGGGCAGAAGAAGGAATGTGAAGACTTATCTAGTGTAATTTAATTAAGCTTATGTCGTTTTAATATTTTCAAGCTTTCCTGTGTATGTTTAAACCTTCAAGTTCTTGTTTAAGTGTTTTTAAGTATAAGTGAATCTTTATCAATCATAAATTTCAAGTTTCCTTTTCATTCACAGTTTATGTGAAATCTCAACTTCAAAAGAATCTCAATTTATGCAAATGTTGTTATTTGTTGTTATTAAGGACTGAAATAGATCACATAAGCTCCTAAATAGCTTATTAAAGCTATTAGAAACTTTTAAAAGCAGTTTAGAATTAAAAACAGAAAAATCATAAAAATAATAAAAAAATAGTGAGAAAATAAAAAATCAATGAAGAAGGTACAAGAAGACTGGTGAAGAGCTGATTTTGGATTGCTTATTGGTTTAGTGCTTCTTGGGAAGCTATAGGATCTGTTCTCAGACCTTGGGTATCATTTTTCATTTGGAATCCATTTGTAAGCTCTTTTGATCCAATTTGGCATTCTACTGTTTAAGTGTTTATAAGCTTAAAAACCTGTGTCTTCATGTTCATTAGTGTTAGTTAAATATAATTAAGCAATAAAACCAGTTGATTGTTCTTTTAAATTTATAGTTATCAAAAATCTCATTTTAACAGTCAAAAGATCATAGTTGTTATACCTCAGTTTTATGATGTTAATGATGTTGATTAGTGTTCCTTTAGTCCTAGTAAGTGATTATATTAGGTCTGCAATCAATTACATGGTCCAAATCTGTGTTTTGCCTTGAAAAACATCAAAACAGTCTCAATAAGGACTGTTTGGGGAAGCTTGTTTAACTGAGTTAAAGAGTTTTTGTGTTATTGCTCATTGTTGTGCTGTGTCTCATTGGTCCATAATAACTCAAAGAAAGAAGAAAAAACCAGTGCTTGATCATTAAAAAGTCAAAATACCATTTGATCATATTTGTCTTGTTCACTGTTGGATTTTTAAGTTCTATGATCATGGTTTTGTGTTAATAAGTTGTTATACTTGCTCAATTTAGTCTTAATACACCTTAATACATCAATATCAGTGCTTAGGATCAATTACAATCTCATAAAAGTCAACTTAGTATAGTAAGTAAAAAGTCAAAATTTTCCCTTGGGTCGTTTTTGAATAAAATAGATTATTTTATATAGGATTATATATTAAGTTTCAATATTTGAGTTTCTAGGATATTAAAATAGAGCTGCTTATCTTTAACCTAGTATTTTTTATATTTTCTAAACAGCTTATTTACTAGCTTATTACTTAGCTTATTTAAGACCCCTTGTCAAAAAGAGTGCCCTGTGCACAGTTGTGGTACCCCATTTCACAAGCTCTTAGAGAGCTTATTCATGACCTCTAGCTTATGTGTTTTAGCTTTTTGAGAAGCTCATCTAGCTGACTCAAGGCTCCAAGTTTTATTTTTCCATTTGTAGCTTATTTGATAAGCCTGCAATAGCTTTTTATATTTGTCCATTTCATCTAGTCCACTGAGCATTCAGTGTTTTCCACTTTTTAATAAGCTTCTCAAAATCTCTCCATTGAACAAAACAGTAAGTACTTTAGCTTTTTGAAAAGCCAATAAGCTCAGCTTATTGGATCCACCTTTTGTTTGGACTTCCAATCTATCCTGTGGGCCCCACAAGGCCTGGAAGTTGGCTAGTCGACCTGTTTGCTACTCAGTTTTAGTACAAGTGCTTATTTGAATTTGTAGTGCTTATTTCATAAGCAATTGTGTTTATTCAGTGTTCATTTTAGCTTATAATCATTAGTTTAGCTTATTTCAATTAGCCTTTGCTCATTTTCAGCTTATTAAGCCACTTGGCTAAAATCTTGTGCTTAAATCCATTTTCTAGCCACTGTTAAGATAATAAGCTCAAAACTGAGCTTATTAGTCATTTTCATAAAAAGTTGTAGTTGTAAAAATTGCTTATTTTCTTGTGCTTAATAAGTTGCAAAAAGAAAATCAAAAAAAAAATGTTTTGCAAAAAGGTGGGGAGGCAGGCTCGAACCTGAGACCTCCCACCTTTGAGAGCGTTAGTGTGTACCTGGATACCAGTTGCCCTTGGGTCTTTGACTGGTTATCTCGTGCACAATTTAATATATAACCCCTCTTTGTCCCGTTTAGCTTATTTGGTTAATTTAGCTTATTTCGAGCTTATTTAAACTAGCTTTTGCAACTTTTGTATTTTTCATAAATTTGTATTAGTATAAAGTATTTTATAAAAAAGTTTCAGATTTTTCTCAATAGTTTTAGTATTTTTAAACATTTAATTAGTGAAAAATCGTATTTAATTCATAATAAAAAATATAAAAGTCTAAAAAATATAAATCTTTTTCTAAAATTTTCTTTTGTCATATAGTAAGTAAGAAAATTGTTTTTTCACTTGTAGGTCTTTTATTTCATAAATTTTACGTTTTTGCTTGCGCACTCGCGTAATTTTTATAAATAACTTACGTTTTCATTTTAAGTTACGTTTTTAGGTAATTTAAGTTTACATTTTAGTTAAAATAGTTTATTTAAGTTATTTTGTTTTATAAAATCACAAAAACATCATTGTAAAAATAGTGATAGCGTTTATTTAATATATTTTAGTTTTTAATTTTCTTTAATTTGCATTTAAGCCCCTGTAATTTATAAACTTTTTCTTTAGGTATAATTATTCCTCAAAATCCTTACTGATCACTATCCTTAGTGATTATTCGACATCTGACTGTGTTAAACACCAATTCATCCTCCGTGGGACTTAACGACCCGGGAATTCATTATATTCTCCTGATCTTCATTGCATTAGTGTTTGAACTGTTTTAAGTTTCTTACGGTTAGCCATTCACAAGTGGCTAGCTTGTGTGAGATAACTTGACGGTTTTGCACCAATCAAATTTTGGCGCCGCTGCCGGGGAGGCTGTAAGCGTGTTTTAAGCATTTTCAGACCCGTACTTGCACATATACCACTTTTTGTAAACAGTTTTTTGTAAAGTTAATCATAAATCAAAAAGTTCATTAACACTCTTCCTAAAGTGTTAGCAACACCAAAAATATTTTCATTCTTTGTTTTTATAAAATGTTTTTCAAAAATGCCAAAAATATTCCTCTTTATCCTCTTACCCTTTTTGATTCTTTATCCCTTTACCCTCTATCCATTTGATTCTAACTTCTTCTATTCTCATGGAATCTCTCGACTACGACGAATTCTGGAACGAATTTGAAAAACTTCATACTTTATCACAAAAGTCAAGAATTCGTGTTGTTCGTGATGATCCATTAATTCTGCGAAGGGATATAGAACGAGAAACCGAGGTGACAAAGGACCAGGTACTTCCCTCTGATAGTGGAGGTGCTAAATACGTCCAACCTACGGTTATCCAAAGATCTAACCCCTCAATTGCTCCTAAGCCGTCTAAAATTGATCCTACACTTTCACGATTTACGGTTAAAAGCAAGCATGCAGAATTTAGGCCGGTGCCTAGCAAGAATGACTTGCCTAATCTTCACGTTTCTCAAGAACCAGAACCAGAGATCATAACGGAAGTGGTGAAAATTGCTAGCTCTCAGAGCACACCACTTGTCCCACCTCCGGATTTTTCAAAATGTTCTTCGAGTCTTAATAGTCATTCGGATCACCATGTTGGTTTTGTTGATTATTTGAATGAACCAATTCCTTCTCATAACTCTCAAATGGAATCGTTTATTCCTTGTGTCGGTTGTGGTGAGCCTCTTTTTGGTTCACCATGTCGTTGGTGTACGTGTGTACAGTGTGGTAATGATATTCGGAACGGGAGTTGTTTGTTTTGTGGTTCGAGGAATTCATTTGATTATGATCCTAATCCGAACTCATTTAACGACCCCTCAAACTTTTCCAATTACCCACCATAGCCCGACTTATCTTCATATAATCAACATCACTGCTGTGAATTTTGTGGAGGTCCTCACCAAGGATTTGAGTGTCAATCCGGAAACACGTTTGTCTATGAACAGTTTTTTGGTAACACTCAGGACTTTGGAAATGACCAAATTCCATATTATTCACATGACCAGCCACAACAATCATTTTGTTGTGAGAACTGTGGAGGTCCCCATTTTAGCTCGATTGTCAAACAGGGAATCCATTTCCTTGTAACAATTACGACTATCCATATCACGACCAACCTCCACAGTGCCAAATGACTCAAACTCCTCAGCAAACCCAACAAGACACTTATCTAGAACTTCTGGAGTCAGTGAAAAGAACTGAGGAGTTGAGTAAAACAGCATTTCATAATGTTCCCAGTTTTTCTTGTGTACATTGTGGGGGTCCTCATGATGATTATCAATGTCAACCTTCCGGTTTTGACAAATCTTCACTCCCACAATGTCCCGTCATTAAAAATTCACATGAGAAATCCATGGAAGAATTGTTAGCTGAAGAGCAGGCTGCTAAAATAAATTCCCAAATTGCTTTTGAAAAATCTATTAGGGAATCAATTGCAAAAAAAAAAGCAGCCAGATCTAGCTCTCAATTTCGTTTTATTCCTGATGACAGTGATGATGAGGATGCACTTGGTATCCTACAATTTTATAAAGATTCATTAAGTTCATCAGTTGATATCCCAGCAGTTGAGATTCATTCTCAAACAACTGCTATCACACCCGAAGCTCCCACTCACTCTCTGAACATGGGGGACGAGCATCTTGACACTGTTCCTGAAAAGGAATCTGACGAATTCATAAATTCTAGTGTTGAGGACCTTGTCCCAATCCCGAGAGAGTCACAGGGAATTCTTGATCATGTGTGTGATATCCCTCCTCCTCTTGTCTTCCAAAATGATCATATTGAGATGTTCTCTGATTCTGATGAGGACTATTCTTTATCTTGTGGAGACATAAGTTATATGGGGGAATTACCTTCTGAGCCTGTTAGCTTAGGAGAAGAGAATGATGAAGAAATAATCCAAGACGAAGCTCTTCGTCTTACATTATTGAATGTTAATCTTCTCATTTCTAGAATCGAGGCTTTTAATGAAAATCCTACTTCACATCCTATTCCCTTTGAGGATAGTGAACTTTTGTTCGATGATTCTATTCCGGAATTGCAAACAGTCCATTTTGATCATATGGGAGAGAAGATTAGTGGTATTACTACTTCTCATTCTCATAATTCTATCCCCGATTATGAATCATTCACTTTTGATGAGTTCCCTAGTGAACTCACTCAAATCAATCCCGAATATGAATCATTTGCCTTTGAGGAGTTCTCCTGTGAACTCACTCATATCATATCTCCACCGGAGTATGATAACTTCTACATTGATCTAGACACACCCGGGATATGTCTAGACCAATTGAGCTTAAAAGATGAAATTCATGCTATTATGAATTCTCCTTCGGATGATGATGAGTTAGTCAAGATTTTTATCATGACTTTCTTTCTCTTCTTCACTTATCCCGTGGCTTCTCCTGTTCTTCAATCCTTCAGGAATGAAGACACTATTTTTGATCCCGACATTTTCATTTATCATTTTTGAGCCGGTTCTATCTATATCTTATCGGTGTGGAACTTTCACGTGCTTAAATGTTTATACAAACATTTTAAGTGAAAGTTCGATGGAGATTGTCTCTTCCACTTACTTCCCCATGAACCAATTAATGCGGGGTCGAGTCAAGCTAGTGACTCGGGAATCAAAAACATTAGCAATACCCTAGTGTGGGGGAGATGCCCCGTTGTTGTATATAAGTTTCCAGTTAAAAACCAAAAAAAAAAAAAAAAAAAAAAAAAAATGTGTATATATCAAAAACAAAATAATGGCCGTAGTATTTCCCTTTTATGTTCTATGTTTCGGCATAACCGCCGGTACTTTGAATATTGAGGGCAATATTCATTTCTAAGTGTGGGGGGGATTCTCACGAATTTTATCATGTATTTATACCACCCAATTCCCCCGTTTTTGGCCAAAATTTTTTTTTGGAGTAAGTGTTTTTCACTTACTCAGCAAATGGTAATCAGTCCGCCATGTCTTACACACATAAGGATTGGCTAATCTAGGAGCAAACGGCTCTTGGTAAAGATATCTCAAATCCGTTTATGGCTTGCAATTTGCCCAAAATTGTATGGTGTTCAGCTCACCATATCTTTAATTAGTGAAAAGTTGGCTAGCCCGCAAGATTATGGCTTGTGGTAAAGGCAGTGGAAAAACCATAATTGGTAATTGGCTCACCAAAGATAATATTGATAATTTATCTAAGAGTTGGCTAGTCCAGAAGCAAACGGCTTCTGGTAAAGACAAATCAAATCCGTTGGAAGCTGGTGATTTGCTCAAAATCACTTGGTTATCGGTGTACCAAGGTTCTTACTTGAACTGAAACATTTGGCTACTCCAGAAGTAATTGCTTTTGGTAAAGAGATGAAATCCATTAATTTTTCTCAAAACATTGCTAGGGACTAGCAATATCTTAGTGTGGGGGATTGATGAGTGTCTAAATACTCATCATTTTTGTACCATTTAGAATGCCAAAAACATCTGAAAACACTCAGAAATGCATTAAAATGATAGAAATATCACAAATAAGTGTTTTATGTGTTTTAAATGCAAAAATATCAAAATCTGGTGAAAAACGTATCAAGTTTGCATAATTGGCAGATTTAGTCCCCCAAGTTTAAAAAGTTGTCAAAAACAGTCCCTGGTAAATCAAAATAAAGAAAAATATCATTTTAAGTCCTTAGGGATTTATAAAGTTGTCAAAACAAGTCCTTGAAATCAAAAATTGTAAAATTACAACTTTAGTCCCTCAAGTTTTGAAAATGACAAATATAGTCCTTGGATTTATTAAAAATAGAAAATAATCAAATATGGTCCTTGTACTATTAAAGATTGGCAGTTTTGGTCCTTTTGTTAACTTTTGGAGAATTGCAGGTTTAGTCCTTAACTTTGGCAGAATTACAACTTTGGTCCTTGATATTAAATAAGCCAAACGGACCCTTTTGTGTATTTAAGAACCCAGCCAACCAAAAGACCCACGCCATTTAGCCTTGACCCCCAATTGTGAACCCCTTCATATTAATATCACGGTCAAATATAGTCAACCCGCCAAAAACCACTAGCATTGTTCATCCCCTTCATCATGTCTGTAAATCCAATACCAGTGGTTTCACCACCACTTGCCCACCTCTCCACCTCACCACTGCCTCTACACCTGTCTACCCACTACCCCTCCACCTCCACAACATCCCAAGTTTCTTTAATTGCCCAAACCTGCTCTTGACTATTTTGGCGCCAAAATCTCCACATGGACGTATATGATTACTTTGATCAATCCAATGGTTGGATTGAGGTGGGAAAGATTCAGAGACAAAGACTGAGTCTCAAAAGATGATTATAAAGGGCAGAAGAAGGAATGTGAAGACTTATCTAGTGTAATTTAATTAAGCTTATGTCGTTTTAATATTTTCAAGCTTTCCTGTGTATGTTTAAACCTTCAAGTTCTTGTTTAAGTGTTTTTAAGTATAAGTGAATCTTTATCAATCATAAATTTCAAGTTTCCTTTTCATTCACAGTTTATGTGAAATCTCAACTTCAAAAGAATCTCAATTTATGCAAATGTTGTTATTTGTTGTTATTAAGGACTGAAATAGATCACATAAGCTCCTAAATAGCTTATTAAAGCTATTAGAAACTTTTAAAAGCAGTTTAGAATTAAAAACAGAAAAATCATAAAAATAATAAAAAAATAGTGAGAAAATAAAAAATCAATGAAGAAGGTACAAGAAGACTGGTGAAGAGCTGATTTTGGATTGCTTATTGGTTTAGTGCTTCTTGGGAAGCTATAGGATCTGTTCTCAGACCTTGGGTATCATTTTTCATTTGGAATCCATTTGTAAGCTCTTTTGATCCAATTTGGCATTCTACTGTTTAAGTGTTTATAAGCTTAAAAACCTGTGTCTTCATGTTCATTAGTGTTAGTTAAATATAATTAAGCAATAAAACGGTTGATTGTTCTTTTAAATTTATAGTTATCAAAAATCTCATTTTAACAGTCAAAAGATCATAGTTGTTATACCTCAGTTTTATGATGTTAATGATGTTGATTAGTGTTCCTTTAGTCCTAGTAAGTGATTATATTAGGTATGCAATCAATTACATGGTCCAAATCTGTGTTTTGCCTTGAAAAACATCAAAACAGTCTCAATAAGGACTGTTTGGGGAAGCTTGTTTAACTGAGTTAAAGAGTTTTTGTGTTATTACTCATTGTTGTGCTGTGTCTCATTGGTCCATAATAACTCAAAGAAACAAGAAAAAACCAGTGCTTGATCATTAAAAAGTCAAAATACCATTTGATCATATCTGTCTTGTTCACTGTTGGATTTTTAAGTTCTATGATCATGGTTTTGTGTTAATAAGTTGTTATACTTGCTCAATTTAGTCTTAATACACCTTAATACATCAATATCAGTGCTTAGGATCAATTACAATCTCATAAAAGTCAAAATTTTCCCTTGGGTCGTTTTTGAATAAAATAGATTATTTTATATAGGATTATATATTAAGTTTCAATATTTGAGTTTCTAGGATATTAAAATAGAGCTGCTTATCTTTAACCTAGTATTTTTTATATTTTCTAAACAGCTTATTTACTAGCTTATTACTTAGCTTATTTAAGACCCCTTGTCAAAAAGAGTGCCCTGTGCACAGTTGTGGTACCCCATTTCACAAGCTCTTAGAGAGCTTATTCATGGCCTCTAGCTTATGTGTTTTAGCTTTTTGAGAAGCTCATCTAGCTGACTCAAGGCTCCAAGTTTTATTTTTCCATTTGTAGCTTATTTGATAAGCCTGCAATAGCTTTTTATATTTGTCCATTTCATCTAGTCCACTGAGCATTCAGTGTTTTCCACTTTTTAATAAGCTTCTCAAAAGCTCTCCAGTGAACAAAACAGTAAGTACTTTAGCTTTTTGAAAAGCCAATAAGCTCAGCTTATTGGATTCACCTTTTGTTTGGACTTCCAATCTATCCTGTGGGCCCCACAAGGCCTGGAAGTTGGCTAGTCGGACCATTTGCTACTCAGGTTTTAGTACAAGTGCTTATTTGAATTTGTAGTGCTTATTTCATAAGCAATTGTGTTTATTCAGTGTTCATTTTAGCTTATAATCATTAGTTTAGCTTATTTCAATTAGCCTTTGCTCATTTTCAGCTTATTAAGCCACTTGGCTAAAATCTTGTGCTTAAATCCATTTTCTAGCCACTGTTAAGATAATAAGCTCAAAACTGAGCTTATTAGTCATTTTCATAAAAAGTGGTAGTTGTAAAAATTGCTTATTTTCTTGTGCTTAATAAGTTGCAAAAAGAAAATCAAAAAAAAAAATGTTTTGCAAAAAAAGGTGGGGAGGCAGGCTCGAACCTGAGACCTCCCACCTTTGAGAGCGTTAGTGTGTACCTGGATACCAGTTGCCCTTGGGTCTTTGACTGGTTATCTCGTGCACAATTTAATATATAACCCCTCTTTGTCCCGTTTAGCTTATTTGGTTAATTTAGCTTATTTCGAGCTTATTTAAACTAGCTTTTGCAACTTTTGTATTTTTCATAAATTTGTATTAGTATAAAGTATTTTATAAAAAAGTTTCAGATTTTTCTCAATAGTTTTAGTATTTTTAAACATTTAATTAGTGAAAAATCGTATTTAATTCATAATAAAAAATATAAAAGTCTAAAAAATATAAATCTTTTTTCTAAAATTTTCTTTTGTCATATAGTAAGTAAGAAAATTGTTTTTTCACTTGTAGGTCTTTTATTTCATAAATTTTACGTTTTTGCTTGCGCACTCGCGTAATTTTTATAAATAACGCACGTTTTCATTTTAAGTTACGTTTTTAGGTAATTTAAGTTTACATTTTAGTTAAAATAGTTTATTTAAGTTATTTTGTTTTATAAAATCACAAAAACATCATTGTAAAAATAGTGATAGCGTTTATTTAATATATTTTAGTTTTTAATTTTCTTTAATTTGCATTTAAGCCCCTGTAATTTATAAACTTTTTCTTTAGGTATAATTATTCCTCAAAATCCTTACTGATCACTATCCTTAGTGATTATTCAACATCTGACTGTGTTAAACACCAATTCATCCTCCGTGGGACTTAACGACCCGGGAATTCATTATATTCTCCTGATCTTCATTGCATTAGTGTTTGAACTGTTTTAAGTTTCTTACGGTTAGCCATTCACAAGTGGCTAGCTTGTGTGAGATAACTTGACGGTTTTGCACCAATCAAGTATCATTATAGAAAACATTTTGAAAAGAGATTTCTATGTTGTGAAATACAAATGTTTTATCCTTTTGAAAGGAAGATGTGTATGTGATTATGTGTTTGTAACTTGTACTTATTTTGAGAGAAAATAAGAAAATTTATGTTAGGAATTAGAAATTCCAGGTATTAAAGAGTCGGTCACCTCAAGTATATGTAATCGTTAGAAAGCTCGTAGTCATAGTACTTTTATGTTAAGTAGTATTTAGTTTTGTAACACCGTGGAGGACGGACGGGTCTTTACCCACTGTATGCCTGATCCACAACCCGTTGTGTGGCGTTTTATTGTAAGACTATAAATACTCTATACCTTCCAAGGTAGAGAGTTGGAGCTCATAATAATATTTTCTTTCTCTCACTATAGTTCCCAACTCTCTCTCACTAGAACTCTCTCTCTCTAACATTCTTATACGCCTACTTTGATCATGGTTTAGAGTGTTTGTGAAATCCAATATCCAACAATTGTTATCAAGAGCCATGGTTTGATCATTCATCTTTCATGCTCTTTGTTTTGGTGGATTTCATAAGGTTTTTGGAGTATTAAGGGTTTAGGAGAGTTTGATTCATTTGGACAAATTCTTGTGTTAAAGTTTGAATTTTGCTTGTACTTTTGTGTTTAGGATCATCATATGTGTTTATGTTTTGAATTGGAAGCCTTAAATCATTGTGGTTTGGTTGTTTTGGATTGATAAAGTGGTTATTTTTGAAAAAAGGACTAAGCGAGTTGTGTCTCGGACTTGTGTTTCTTCAAAGCGAGTTGCTTTGTTATTTAAAGCGAGTTGGTACATGCGACTTAGCTGTTTAGCGAGTTGATATTTATGCTACTTGGGTTCTAAGCGAGTTGTTTCTTTAAGCGACTTGAGATCTAAAGCGACTTGCTACTTAGCGAGTTGTAACGTTAGGGAGTTAACTTGCGACTTAGTGTTCAAGCGAGTTGATTGTGTTGCGAGTTGAGACTAAAGCGAGTTGGCTATTTAGCGACTTGATTAATTAAGCGAGTTGAGTGTGTTGCGAGTTGATTGCTTATGCGAGTTGTGTGTTTAGCGACTTGTTCATTTAGACCTTTTTCTTCTTCGTGTTACGTTCTTACGGTTGTTCTTTTGGTTTAGTAAAATCCGTGAAAGAATCAATTTCCCGGTTTAATCAAAGAATTGCAAAATCCCGTAGAGCTTGAAACATGTCTACAAACGTTCTTACTATCATCTCCACTTTGTTGCGAGGATGTTCAAGCAGGTGGTTCAGATACTCGTCCACCCATGCTTGACAGAACAGACTACGATTCTTGGGCTCAACGAATCAGATTGTACTGCCTTGGAAAGGAAAATGGTGTCAACATTCTCAAATCCATTGATGAAGGACCGTATCGAGTTGAGACGACTAGAGATGTACTTGATACTGCTGAAGATGGAACTCTGATTTACGGAATGGACGGACCAAAGATGTATGATGAGCTTGATGATAAGGAGAAAAAGAGATTCGATGCTGATATCGGGGCTTCAAACATTGTTCTTCAAGGTCTTCCTAAAGACATCTACAAGCCGATCAATCACAACACCGAAGCAAAGGCAGTATGGGATAATGTCAAGATGCTTCTCTCAGGTTCCGAATTAACTATGGAAGACAGAGAATCACAACTCTATGACGAATTTGAACACTTCAAGATGAAACCAGATGAGAGTGTCTATGAGTACTATGTGAGATTTCATAAGTTGGTGAATGACATGAGGAACATCGGAATGACAATGCCTAACATTCAGCTGAACTCAAAATTTGTGAACAACATGAATCCCGAATGGCACAAGTTTGTCACCTCAGTGAAGCTCACTAAAGGATTGAAGAATACAAACTATGAGCAACTCTATGCCTTCCTCCTTCAGAATGAGAGACATGCTATGTTTGAAAAATTGGTTCTTAATCAGTTCAAAACCAACCGGGGAGAGACAAGCTCGTCTAATGACTCAACTGCCTTCTACTCAAACATCGGAATCACAACCAAAGCCTCACAAGTCATACCCATGGGAAATGGTAATCACAAACTAATTCCTGATTCCATGTTCAAACAAGATGATCTTGATGCACACGTGGGTAATTTCATTAATCAACTAGCTCTTCGGATTAGTCAAAACATGAATTCTCTCCCACAAACCAATAACAACCTCGATCAAAGATCTAACCCACACAATCAAGCTATCAAGAAAGATGGGAGGATCATGGTGCAACCATTCAGAAAGACAAGATGATCGTGGAAGAGGTGGAGCCGTAGAGGTTATGTTGGTAATCAGAATCGAGGAAGGAATGGTAATCAAGGTCAAGCTAAGCCGATCAAATGTTATAATTGTGGTGGTGAGGGACACATTGCAAGGAACTGCACATCTCCAAAGCGCCCACGAACGTGATTACTTCAGAGATAAGATGTCGCTTGTAAGCTCAGATAATGGTGCCTGCTGGATGAAGAGGAATTGTTGTTTCTAGTCGGGCAATGCCAAGACCTATGATGCGATGTGGATGAGCAAATATTCAGAGATAGGTCACAATCATCCGAATGCCTTTCAAGTCGCTGATTGTGATGCATACGACTCTGATGTGGATGATGGACCTACCGCACACACAATCTTTATGGCTAGCATTTCTCCAATGGTTTCTCCCAAGGTCGCCTCTTCACCACAAGCTGGCCCATCCAAAGACACACTCATCTCGAGGTACTAAAACTATACGATGATGCCGTGATGCAGATGCATGACAAAGTACTATCAATGAAACTTTTGTATCAAATATTGAAAATATGGGTAATATCAATGTTGTCCCATATGATCAATATGTGAAACAAAGTGAAAGTGAAGTTGTGACAAGTGATGCATCTCCTGCAGTCAACAATGACTATATTTTTGATGAATACACCTGCCGCTACCGATGAGTCTGTAATATCTGAATTAAATGCCTATAAAGAACGTGTTGCTATTTATGAACAACGTTCTAAATTTGAGTTGACCACTCGGAGCGGAAATGGATGACCGTGCGCATAATTATTAGAAAAGTAATTTTCGAGAAGAAGTATTAAAACAAGAGTTAAATTCCTTGCAAGAAAAGCTTTCTAAAACCGCTAAGCAAAAACAAGAACTTCAAGAAAATGTGAAAATGCTTAAGCAAGAATTTAATGCAAAGGAATCAAAACTCTTGAAAAATTTTTCTAATCTGAAAACTTTGAAAAACAAACTTGAAAACAAGTTGTACATACAAGGAACACCATTCGTGATCCGCCATGATCACTAAGCATAGGGTCCTAAGCGATAAGCATAGCATTCCCTTGTTAAGGAACCAAATCCAGAGGTCATTAAAAGGCTAGAAATGCTCATAAGGTTCTTTATGATGGCAATGAAATCCTTAAACCTAGACAGAAACCTAGTTGCGTTGAGTGCACCGAGGAAGATAAGAAATCAGATGAAGTCACTAAGGAAAAGATGAACAAGAAATTAGATGATCCTAAATGTAGAGAGAAGAAAATAAAGATCACACCCCATGATTACAAGAAGGAAAACTGGATTTCCATGAACATGTTTAAACCTCAGACATTGTTGACTCCTAACAAGTTTTCTCGAAAATGGATTTAGATAAGCAAAGTGAAAATATTGTTGAAACAAACCTCCTCTTGGAAAATGCCTAGAGCGTCTGTGTATCCTCCTAATACACCAATGCATCTTGTTCCTAGAACAATTGCCACTAAAAGCAAGACCTTAATTAGCCAATATGTTATACTTCAACTATTTGTTGATTTTGAGAAAACTTGCAAGAAAAGGATCACACCCATTGGTATTACTAAGGAGAAAGGGTTTTGAGCAAATGAAAGAATGTTATTTAACCGAGGTCATGCCTTTCTTTAAACTTCTAAAAGATCACTTTGAGAGTCTTAAAAAGAGGATTGAAACTGATATTAAGGGAATGGAAAAGGAATTTGATGCAATGATAGTTGAAGTTAGTGACTATGAGCTAGCACTAAAATATAATGAGATTGAGAGGAAGAACTTGCATACACTAAATGAGAACCTCATTTCAATGTATTACTCAGATGTGTTTTTCATCGCTACAAATTGTTCCATTAATGCTTCCAAATTTCATGAATTATCTGCACCTAAAGTCTCCCATGATCGTGTCATTGAGCTTGAAAAACTAACTCAACTAAACGAGAAAATTGAACCGATGATCACGACAATTTGGTTAAACATTTTTCTAAACTGAAGTTGAGCATTTTAATTTACAACTAAAATATCAACATCTTAAAGAAAATGTCAAAACTTCAAATATCAAGACATCCTCAAATGTTCCAGAGTTTGATGCGCAAATTAACAAACGTGATGAATGATTCAAGCTCGTGCAACACGATCGAAAGTTGAAAGCCCAAATCTCTCAATTAAAGGGTCAAACGAACAATATGACAGGCTCCCAAATGCCTCCTCCTTTAGATTCTCAGCATTCTCAAACTTTTCATCTTCAAAACTTAGTTGATGCCTTACAAAAGGAAAACGAGAGTTTTCTAGAAGAAAATGAAAAAGTTAAACGACATTTTAAAGAGTTATATGATTCAATAAAAGTCACCCGCGACCAAAACAACGAAAAAATAACGTCTTTACAAAAGGAAATTGAGAATCTGAGAAGTTCGGGAAATGGGAAATCGCCACTTGTTTTCAATAAGAATGTTGTCTCAAAGTCACCCTTAGACGCAAACACCTGTGACAGCTTAAATATATTCCTCCTCATCTTAGGAATAATGAACATGCTTTTCATGAATACTGTGCTCACCTTAAGGATAGTCTAGAATGTCTCCGTGAGATTGTCGAAGAGGATTTCATTAACAAACCTCTTGATAGTGAAATTAGGTTTGCTTGCCTCCAGGCCAAACGATCTCAAGAGCAGCTAGAATGTGTAATTGCAACATGTCCCAAATCCTTAACCTTAGGTGCAAAAGGCAAAGCTGTGATGCCTTGTTCTATGCCTAGTTCTAAGCCTTGTTCATTCTAGGCCCAGCTTTTAAGAAAGTATACATCAATGTGTCGCCTAGTAATACATCCTTGTACGCTAGCCCTGAGTGCAAAAGTAGATCAACCAACTAATGTTCCATAATTCCCTCTATTGAGTAATCAATGACATTAAAGCAGCGTGTCAAAGTCTCAAGACAATACAAGGAATGATAGGACCTCGCAAGCTAAAAATGTGCATTGGAAGAAAGTAGAAGACCAACCTAGGAACTTTAAGCTTGAGTTGAATAAAACGAATCGTGTTGATTCGAGTATTAGCCTTAGGCGATCGTAATTAATTCAATTCGATACTATTTGCAAACCTTGTAATGATGTCCGCTTGAATTTCGCTGCTAATCATGAATGTGGTGTGAATGCTTTGTCTAATGTCATCAAATGCCCGCTTAAAATTGTTAATGCTAATAATCGTGCAAATAAGGCAAAAGGCAAAACGAAAGATTGTTAGAACAAGTGGAAACCCACAGAAGAACTTTTATAAAGATAGGTTATTATGGATACCTTTTGGCCATAAGAATAACTGTCTCAAACCGCTAAGATTATGCCCACTAGAAAATGGATGCCTATTGGTAGAACTATTCCCTAAGAAGTGAACATACTTTGAATAGGTCAAATACGCACACCAAAGATTGCATCTATTCCCAATGATTCCATTGCTTCTACTTCCGATATGGATGTTTCTATCGATGTGGGTGTTCCAATTATCGTTACTAACCAAGTGGAACCCATTCTTGCATGGGGATCCCAATTATCCAGCTATCCATTCTTGTTCAGTGTTCAACCGCAGATCGTTCAAATCGCCTGTGGTACCGACTCAGCCGCTCCAAGCATATGACTGAGACCTGGCTCATGAACTTCGTGAGCAAATTCATCGACGCTTAGATTCGTAATGATCATTTCTGCAATTATGGGTTATGGTGATTATGTTGTTGGTGATAGTGTTATCTCTAGAGTATACTATGTGGAAGATCTTGGTCATAATCTTCTCTCGGTGGTCAATTCCCGGACTCGATCTAGAAGTAGCCTTCAGAAAACATACTTGTTTTGTTAGAGAACTTGATGGTAAGGAACTTTAAGAGGAACTCGTGGTTCAAATCTTTACACCATCTCTATAGAAGATATGATGAAGTATTCTCCAATTTGCTTGTCACAAAGGCTTCAAAAACAAAGTCATGGTTATGGCATCGACGCCTCAATCACTTGAACTTCGGCACCATCAATGATCTCTCTGAAAGGACTTAGTTGTAGGTTTACCTCGACTAAAGTATGAAAAGGATCATCTTTGTTCAAAGATGTCAATTGGGAAAAGCAAGAAGTATGCCCATAAACCCAAACCTACTAACTCGCTGTAAGTTCTTCATACAATTCATATGGATTTATGTGGACCAATGAGAGTGCAGAATATCTTTGGGAAGAAATATGTGTTAGTTGTAGTTGATGATTACTCTAGATTCACCTGTGTCAAGTTCTTAAGGACAAAGGATGAAACTCCCGATATCATCATCAAACTCATCAAACACCGGCAGTTCGACTTAACAAAACCTCGAATTATCCTGACGTATTATGGAACCGAGTTTGTTAACAAACAACTTAGTGAATTTTATGAAAGCATTGGAATCAGCCATCAAAGAAGTGTTCCACGATCTCCTCAACAGAACGTAGTTGAAAGGCTTAAATCGAACTCTTGTAGCCGCTAGAACAATGTTGATTTACTCAAAAGTTCCAATGTTTCTCCTGGCCGTATTAGCTATTACCATGATGCTACACAAAATCGCTCTGATTCACACCTGCTCATGGAAAGACACCATATGAACTTGTCCACAACAGAAAACCTAATCTCTCTTTCCTTCGCGTGTTTGGAGCATTGTGTTATCCAACTAATGAGGGTCAAGACTTAGGCAAACTTAGAGCTAAAGGACATGGAGTATTTGTAGGTATGCACCAAACAAAAAGGGATACCGAATCTACAACAAAAGAACCCGAAACATCATGGAAACAATTCACATTATGTTTGATGAGCTGACGGTCAAACGGCTCTGAACAATTCATTCGACCCGCACTTCAAAATCACCCAATTGGTTCATCCCTTGTTCCAAACTCTTCTCAAGAAACTCCATATGTACCTCCATCTCAAGATGATTTAAAGAAATTGTTTGATCCTATGTTTGATGAACTTTATGATCCAAGTACTAATGAAGTGTTGATCCCTACAATGTAGGTCGCCATATTCCGTGAATGAAGTCAATCCCTCAGCCTCAATATCTTTAAGTCAAGAAGCACCACGATCCTTTAGTCTCATCAACAAATCATCATTCTTCAAATGTACATCATGGAACTATTTCTAGCATCAATGATGAAGTTAATCCCTTTGCTCCTCAAGATGCTCATTTGAAAACATATTTGCTCCTCAATCTTCATCAACCATCTTCACAGAGACATCAACTCGCTACCTCAACAACTACCACATGAACACCTCAGAAAATGGACTCACGATCATCCATTAGACAACATCATTGGAAATCCTCTCGTCAAAGATCCACACGAAACAACTTGCAACCGATGCCTTATGGTGCTTCTTCAACTCCGTACTCTCTAAGATCGAACCAAAAGATGTTAAACCGCCATGAATGAAGATATCTGGTTCAATGCTATGCAAGATGAAATTCATGAGTTCGATCGACTAGATTTATGGGAGTTAGTACCGCCAGATTGGCTATGATTATTGCTCTAAAATGGATCTTCAAAGTGAAACTTGATGAGCATGGTGATGTGTTGAAGAACAAGGCTCATTAGTTGCTAAAGGATACCGCCAAGAGGAGGGTATTGACTTTGAAGAATCTTTTGCTCCAGTTGCTCGAATCGAGGCAATCGGAATTTTTCTGGCATGTAAGAAGAACATGGTAGTCTATCGATGGATGTGAAGACGCATTTCGAACGAGACTTAAAGAAGTCGCCTACGCCGCCAACCCGGGATTTGTAAATCAAGAGCATCCTACTACGCTATCGTGAAGGCCCTTTACGGTTTAAAGCAAGCTCCAAGGGCATGGTATGATACATTGTCAAAGTTTCTTCTGTCAACCGGATTTAGCAGGAGCAGCTTGATCCAACATTGTTCACCAGAAGTCAGCAAACATTTAATTCATGTTCAAATTTATGTTGATGATATTATTTTTGCCTCGACTGACCCAATGGAATGTGATCGCTTTTCTAATGAAATGAGTTCAAAATTTCAAATGTCAATGATGGGACAAATGTCATTTTTCTTGGGATTACAAATTTCACAAAGTCCCTGAGGCATTTTCATAAATCAATCTAAATATGCAACTGAGATCTTAAAGAAATTTGGATTTGATTCAAGTGACCCTGTTGACACCCCATGATTGATCGAACCAAACTAGATGAGGACCACTGTGGATCATGATTGACCAAACAAAATATCGTGAGTATGATGGATCCCCGATGTACCTCACGCCTAGTAGACCGCATATCTTGTTCGCTGTTTGCATGTGTGCTAGATACCGTGCTAAGCCTACTAAAAGCACCTTGAAGCGGTTAAACGGGTTCTGGTATCTCCAAGGAACCATCAATATGGGTCTGGTACCCGGGACACCCGGTATGTTACTAATGTTCTGCGATGTCGATATCGCATGGATGTCAAGATACCGCCGGTACATCCGAGGTGCCTCGCTGGGTGATAAGCTTAGTGGTCTTCAAAGAAGCAAATGAGTACTTCTATTTCCTCTACAGAGGTGAATACATAGCCATGTCATCTTGTTGTGCTCAAATCTTATGGATGAGATCTCAATTATCCGACTATGGCTTTGAATTCAACAAAATCCTCTCAGATCAGGATAATAAAAGTGCTATTGCTCTCTCATGCAACAACGTTCAACACTCAAGAGCAAAGCATAATGACATTCGACATCATTTCATCAGGGAACAAGTGGAAAAAGGTGTGGTGGAACTATATTTTGTGAGGTCCGAATATCGCTTAGCGTACATCTTCACCAAAGCTCTTCCAAGAGAACGTTGAGTTTATTCTTCCACGCCTGGCTTGAAAAGTCTTCAACCGTAAACACTCAAACGTCTTCGTGAGAAGACGAGGAGTAAAGGTCTATCTTCATCTATCTCTTGTATATATCTATTCGAAAAAAAAATACAAAATTATAAAACCTTCAAAACCATAAAAATCAAAAAATTAAAAATCTTCAAAAATATTGTCAATTGTCATGCTTTTTCTGGCCACAATATCTACTGTCTTTGTGTCATCATTCAAAGAATGACACGGACTTTAGATGTGTCTAACTTTAAAATAATAAAAAAAATAAAAATAAATTATTATTTTTGAGAGAAAGAGAAACAATGGTTTATTGTCATTTCAGCAAGAACCCGCTTTTCAAAGAAAGAACAGAGCCATGCTTTTTCATGTTTTTTCAAGATTTGAGAATTTGTTTGAACGGTCATCAAAAGCCTTCTTATCAACCAAATTCCATGCTCTGATTCTATAAACATTTATCCGCCGAACTAATCGCTTGAAAATAACTCATCTCTATTTTGATAATCATCCGGACTTATTTGTCAAGATCAATCTCTCAATCAACAACCTATGTCATTGATTGAGGGAGAATGATTTCAATTAAATTAAAAAGTTATTTGGCATTCAATTGTTTTCAAAAGATATTCATGCATGTTTTATCAATGGAGTTTAAAGTCTTAACATCCGATCCATCGCTAAAACGCTTTCATAATCAAGTCACAATTCTCCTTAAAGCTTTCAAAATCAATTTAAATCTATAAGAGATCACAAATCTCAAATGATTTGATAATTGTGATCGGGGAGAATGTGTGATTTAAATTGGATTTAAATTGATAATTGTTAGAATTAGAAATTATAAGTATTAAAGAGTCTCCTTCCCACAAGTATATGTAATCGCGAATGTCAGATGTAGTTTTATTTAGGTTAAGTAGTATTTTGTTAAGTAACACCGCGGAGGACTTGACTGTGTCTTTACCCATCAAATGCCCGATCCACGCTGTATGACATGTAAGACTGATAAATACTCTACCCCAAGGTAGAGAGTTGGAGCTCATAATAATAGTTTTTCTTCAAAATTCCTCAAAACCTCTAACTTTCTCTCTAGAACTCACCATTATAATGTTTCCACTTTGTGTTATGGTTTGATGTGTATGTGAAATCCAATATCCAACAATTTGTATCAAGAGCCATGGTTAGATCATATCTTGCACATCTTTGATTTCAATGGTTTTTAGTGGTTTTGAGTTTGAAAAGTTTAGTGGTTTTTGCATCATTTGGTTGATTTCCTGTGTTAAAGCTTGGATTTTGTTAGTACTTTTATGTTTAGAATCATCACAAGTGTTAAGGTTTTCATTTGGTAGTGTTGAATCATCTTGGTTGTTGTTTTGGATTGAAAAGTGATGTTTATGGTTTTTCTCTAGTATTTAATTTGATAAACGATCTCTTCTTTCAGAAGCTTAATTGGCCTGGCAATTTTCCTTTGTAGCGAAATACGGGGCTGAAAGCTAGCTTAATTTAGACCTAGCTTTATTTACCAAGACAAGTAGGACTCTCCACCACTCTGTAGCTTAATTCTGGTGGTAATGTAATTTGAACCAGAGAGTTTAGCTGATCTTTAGCTTAATTTGAATTTTAGCCACTTGAGTAATGCACTGCCAAAATTTTGCAATACCTGAGGGTTGAAGTAGTTACTACTTAGCAATTTGAATTTGTCTAGAGACTCGACTTTAATGAATTTCAGGTGGAAGCTAATTAGGTGTTAGCGACTTGGTATTATCTTCTAGCCACTTGGTGATTGTTTACGGTTTTCTTGATTTAGAAAATCTCGGAAAGAATCTATTTCCTTTAATCATAGAGTTTATAAAATCCCGTATATCTGGTTACATGTCTACCAACGCTCCTACTATCATCCATCAAGTTGTCGGGATGTTCAAGCAATGATACTCGCCCACCCATGCTTGATAGAATCATTTATCTTGGGCTCAACGAATCGATTGTATCACTGGAAGGAAATGGTGTCAACATTCTCAAATCCATTCATGAAGGACCGATCGAATTGACGACTAGAGATGTACTTGATATCACAAGGAACTGATTTACGGAATGGACAACAAAGATGTATGATGAGCTTGATGATAAGGAGAAATGAGATTCGATGTCGATATCGTGGCTTCTAACATTGTTCTTCAAGGTCTTCCTAAAGACATCTACAAACCGATCAATCACAACACCGGTGGGCAAAGGCAAGATGGGATAATGTCAAGATGCTTTCTCAAAGCCCAAAATTAACTTGAAGATGTAGAGAATCACAACTCTATGACGAATTTGAACACTTCAAGATGAAACCGGATGAGAGTGTCTATGAGTACTATATGAGATTTCATAAGTTGGTGAATGACATGAGGAACATCAGAATGACAATGCCTAACATTCAATGAACTCAAAGTTGTAACAACATGAACTTAATGGCACAAGTTTGTCACTTCTGTGAAGCTCACTAAAGGATTGAAGAATACAAACTATGAGCAACTCTATGCCTTCCTTCAATGAGAGACATGCCATGTTTGAAAAGAGGATTCTTGAACAATTCAAAACAAATCCAGAGAGACAAGTCATCAAATGATTCAACCGCTTTCTACTCAAACATTGGAATCACCACCAAACTCAAGTTATTCCCTAAGAGTGATGGCAATCACAAACTCATTCCCCATCCAAGATTCAAACAAGCCGATGCCGATGCAAATGAGGGACACTTCATTTCAACCTGCCCTCATGGTTAAAACAAACTGACACAATTCACATACCAACCGCCTTCACACCAACAATGAAATCAAACCGCCCACCTCCACAATCATGCTCTACCGAGATGGAAAAGTCATGAAAGTTCAAGAAAGACAAAGATTAACAAGGAAGAGGATGGGTAGAGGTATGTTGGTAATCGAATCGTGAAGGAATGGAATCAAAGGTCAACAAGTCATCAAATGTTATAATTGCGGGTGGTGAGGACATATTGCGGAATCGCACATCTTCAAAGCCCACAGTAATGCCGACACTTTAGATAAGATGCTACTTGTGCAAGCTCGTGATAATGGTGCTACTTCGATGAAGAGGAATTGTTTCTGCCGAGGGAAATGCCAAGACCTATGATGTGATGTGGATGAGCAACGACGTAGAGATAGGTCACAATCATGTAATGCCTTCAAGTCAGCCATTGTGATGCATAATACCTCGATGTGGATGATGGACCTATCGCGACACACATAATTTTATGGCTAGCATTTTCCAATGGTTTCTCCCAAGGTCTCTCTTCTTCAACATAGGTGGCCCATCCAAAGACACACCTTATCTCGAGGTACTAAAACTATATGATGATGCCGATGTGCATAAAGATGCATGACAAAGTACTATCAACCAAACTTTGTATCAAATAGGAAAATAGGTAATATCAATGTTGTTCCATATGATCAATATGTAAAACAAAGTGAAAGTGAAGTTGTACCAAGTATGCATCTCCCGCAATAACAATGACTATATTTTTATGAATACAATCACTGTGCCCCCGATGATTCTTGTAATATCCGAATTAAATGCCTATAAAGTGGTGTTTTATTATGAACAATGCTAAATTTGAGTTGACCACCTGTGAGCGTGAAATGGATGACCGTGCGCATAATTATTAGAAAAAGTAATTTCGAGAAGAAGTATTAAAACAAGAGTTAAATTCCTGCAAGAAAACTTTCTAAAACCGCTAAGCAAAACAAGAACTTCAAGAAAATGTGAAAATGCTTAAGCAAGAATTTAATGCAAAGGAATCAAAACTCTTTAGAGATTTTTCTAATCAAAAACTTTGAAAACAAACTTGAAAACAAGTTGTACATAAGGGAACACCATCAGCATCGCCACATGATCACTAAGCATAGGGTCCTAAGCGATAAGCATAGCATTCCCTTTGTTGAGGAACCAAATCCAGAGGTCATTAAAAAGGCTAGAAATGCTCATGGTGTCTTTTATGATGGCAATGAAATCCTAAAACCTAGATAAACCTAGTTTGCTTGAGTGCAACTGGGAAGATAAGAAATCGATGAAGTCACTAGGAAAAGATGAACAAGAAATTAGATGATCCTAAATGTAAAGAAGAAAAGATCACACCCCATGATTACAAGAAGGAAACCGGATTTCAACATGTTTAAACTCGACATTGTTGACTCTAACAAGTTCGGAAAATGGATTTAGATAAGCTAAAGTCGAAATATTGTTGAAACAAACCTCTTGAAAATGCCTAGAGCGACTGTGTATCCTCCTAATACACCAATGCATCCTGTTCCTAGAACAATTGCCACTAAAAGCAAGACCTTAATTAGCCAATATGTTATACTTCAACTATTTGTTGATTTTGAGAAAACGTACAAGAAAAGGATCACACCATCGGTATTATCAAGAGAAAGAGGTTTTGAGCAAATGAAAGAATGTTATTTAACCGAGGTCATGCCTTTCTTTAAACTTCTAAAAGATCACTTTGAGAGTCTTAAAAGGGATAGAACCGATATTAAGGAATGGAAAAGGAATTTGATGCAATGATAGTTGGTTAGTGACTATGAGAAAGCACTAAAAATATAATGAGATTGAGAGGAAGAACTTGCATACCAATGAGAACCCGATTTCTGAATGTATTACTCAGATGTGTTTTTCATCGCTACAAATTGTTCCATTAATGCTTCCAAATTTCATGAATTATCGCTGTAACTGAAAGTCTCCCATGATCGTGTCATTGAGCTTGAAAAAATAATTCGAACTAAACGAGAAAATTGAACTCGATGATCACGACAATTTGGTTAAACATTTTTCTAAACTAGAAGTTGAGCATTTTAATTTACAACTAAAATATCAACATCTTAAAGAAAATGTCAAAACTTCAAATATCAATACTTCCTCAGATGCTCCAGTTTGATGCGCTTTTCAAATTAACAAACGCGGATGAACAGATTCAAGCTCAAGCAACACGATCGTGAAAGTTGAAAGCCCAAATCTCAATTAAAGGGTCAAACGAACAATATGACAAAGCTCCCAAATGCCTTCCTTCCTTAGATTCTCAATTTCAAACTTTTCATCTTCAAAACTTAGTTGATGCCTTACAAAAGGAAAACAAGAGTTTTCTAGAAGAAAATGAAAAGTTAAACGACATTTTAAAGAGTTATATGATTCAATAAAAGTCACCCCGTGACCAAAACAAACTAAAAATAACGCCTTTACAAAAGGAAATCGAGAATCCGAGAAGTCGTGAAATGGAAACCGCCACTTGTTTTCAATAAGAATGTTGTCTCAAAGTCACCCTTAGACCGCAAATATACTCGTGACAATTAAATATATTCCTCCTCATCTAGAATAATGAACATGCTTTTCATGAATACTGCGGCTCACCTTTAAGGATAGTCTAGAATGTCTCCGTGAGATTGTCGAAGAGGATTTCATTAACAAACCTCTTGATCGTTAAATTAGGTTTGCTTGCTCCGTGCCAAACGACCAAGAGTTGCTAGAATGTGTAATTGCAACATGTCCCAAATCCTTAACCTTAGGTGCAAAAGGCAAAGCCGTGATACCTTGTTCTATGCCTAGTCCAAGCAGAAACCGCTCTATGCCCAGCCTTAAGAAAGGAAACACTAATGTGCCTTCAAGTAGTTCAGATTCCGGATATGTTAGTACTAAGAAAGTGAACGCCTAGCACTCGCAAAAAGCTCAAATCATAGTCTTAAGAAAGTATACACTAATGTTCCTTCTAGTACTTCAGATCCTCACATCAAGTTCGTGAATGCAAAATAGATCAACCAACTAATGTTCCATCTCTACAGAGTAATCGCTGACTTTAAAGCAAGCAGGACAAAGTCTCAAGACAATACAAGGAATGATAGGACCTTGCAAGCTAAGAATGTGCATTGGAAGAGAGTAGAAGACCAATCTAGGAACTTTAAGCTTGAGTTGAATAAAACTAATCGTGTTGATTCTAGTATTAGCCTTTATGCATCGTAATTAATTCAATTCATACTATTTGCAAACCTTGTAATGATGTCCGCTTGAATTGCTAATCATGAATGTGGTGTGTAATGCTTTGTCTAATGCATCAAATGCCCGCTTAAAATTGTTAATGCTAATAATCGCAAATAAGGCAAAAGGCAAAACGAAAGATTGTTGAAAATAGGTGGAAACCCAATGAAGAACTTTTATAAAGATAGGTTATTATTGGATACCTTGGCCATAAGAATAATCATGGTTTCAAACTGCTAAGATTATGCCCACTAGAAAATGGATGCCTACGGTAGAACTATTCCCTTAAGAAGTGAACATACTTTGAATAGGTCAAATACGCATAACAAAGATTGCATCTATTCCCAATGATTCCATTGTTCATCGAGACATGGATATTTCTTCATGGGTGTTCCACCATCGCTACTAACCAAGTGGAACCCATTCTGCATGGGGATCCCAATTATCCAGCTTATCCATTCTTGTTCCATCAATCAGCAGATCATTCAAATCGCTTCAGGTACCCGGACTCAGTCGTTCCAAGCATATGATCGAGACCTACGCGCTCATGAACTTCGTGGAGCAAATTCATCTGACAGCTTAGATTCGTAATGATCATTTCGTGCAATTAAGGGTTATGGTGATTATGTTGTTGGTGATAGTGTTATCTCTAGAGTATACCATGTGGAAGGTCTTGGTCATAACTGCTCGGTTTTGCCACAATTCTCGGATCGATCTAGAAGTAGCCTTCTAAAACATACTTGTTTTGTTAGAGAACTTGATGGTAAGGAACTTTTAAGAGGAACTCGTGGTTCAAATCCTTACACCATCTCTATAGAAGATATGATGAAGTCTTCTCCAATTTGCTTGTTGTCAAAGGCTTCAAAGTCATGGTTATGGCATCGACGCCTCAATCACTTGAACTTCGCACCATCAATGATCTCTCTCTAAAGGACTTAGTTGTGGTGGTTTACCGAATTAAAGTATGAAAAGGATCATCTCTTCACCAAAGATGTCAATTGGGAAAAGCAAGAAGTATGTCCATAAATCCAAACTTACTATCCTCATTACGTGGTTCTTCATACAATTCATGTGGATTTATGACCAATGAGGAGTGCGTAATATCTTTCGAAGAAATATGTGTTAGTTATAGTTGATTATTACTCTAGATTCACCTGGTCAAGTTCTTAAGGACAAAGGATGAAA
>OU343219.1:82327333-82401341 GCA_910596185.1 Chrysanthemum makinoi | reverse complement strand
AACTCATGTAAGCTATCTAATGAAAAGTAAAACATACCTCAATGCTTCTTGGTTTGGCATAATACCAGAAATACTTCATGACCTTTTAAAGTAATCCTTTGTACTTGGTGTAAGTAAGTTGTGATTACTTTTAGATCCTTTCTTGAAGGTTGACTTCAGTATTCTTTGAATAGAAATGAAGGTTTTGGAGAGATCCTAGCATGAATATTTCTTGAAACAGAAAATGTTAGGATGATCTATCAATGTCCAACAAAATGATTTAAAAGAAAACATGACTTGAAAAATCCTTCTTTGTAGTTTTCAAACATACACAGGTCGTATCAAGTTTTTAAAGTACAACATACTTTAAGAAACTTGGTAACGAAGCTCTTATGCCAATTGTGGAAAACTAGAAGGGGGGTTGAATAGTTTTACCAATTTAAAACTTCCTTTTAAATATTTAGATCGACTTATGTCAATCTATTTGGTTGTTTATGTTGGACGTTGATAGATAGATATATAAACGTGTAATGAAAGATAAAAGTAAGAAGCACATCACCACGACTCAAGTATTTATAGTGGTTTACATACAAGGACACCTTCCGTGCCCTACTCCACTCCCGAGTCACCTACTCGAGAGTTCGTAAACACTACACCAATCTCCTTATGGGAGAAGCCTTCAGCGTCGCTTACACCTTTTAGGTACAAAGCTAAATACAAGTTCTTTCACACCAAGGCTGAACCACACCTAACACAACATTGCCTACCCTTTATCGATGCTAGGCTAACCACTGAGTTCTTTCACTCCAAGGAGAACTAATCCTATCACAACATCGCCTACCCTTTATTAGGTACTAGGCTAAGCACCTAGTTCCATTACTATGGAGGAACTACTACTCATCACAACACAACACCTAATCTTAAGGAGATCCACTCCTTATTACAACACCATCAAGGATATCACCATCCTTGGATCTAAACAAATACTATATGTATAATGATGCACCTCATCAATTATACTATTTAGGCATTCTTCCCTAATGAAACTTGATTTGATTCTTAGGCATCCTTCACTCATGCCTATGACACAACGCTTGGCACCTTTCACTAATGCCTTCATCTTGACACCTTTAGCATTCTTCACTAATGCTTTTGACACGGACGTTAAGCATCTTTCACTAATCGTTAGATCTTGATTCTTTCGGCATCCTTCACTAATGCCTTTGACACAATCTCACGGAGGAAGAAAGAACAATCAACAAAGAACCTTAGTTGTCTTGATGATGTGAAACATGGCAACTCATGGACTTGAGCTTGCTTGACTTCAAAGTGGTGATCTCGCCTTTAAGAGGAACCTAGAGAATCACACAAAAACAAAAGACAAACTACATAGAAAGATCACTTAGGATCAGTGGTTAGAGAGGTACTATACTTGGAGAAAGTATATGTGAAGTGGTGAGCAAAAAGGAAGAAATGACTCACTATTTATAGAGGAGAAAGTTCATCACATTAGGATCCGAATCCCTCCCACAAGGGATCCAGCTAGCGTAAAGCTAGGGATCCGTAGGACGCTCCTCTTTGCCCATTGGTATTTTTGGTTATGGGTCATGGGTTATTGGTTGATCCATGGATTACTTTCTAGATACAATGTATCTCTAGAATACAATGAACCTAGTTAAGTGGTTTGGACAAAACCATGGGTTATGGGTCAATACCATTTGTAGTTTTTACCCATTTTAGTATATACTTGTTTTTACCCATTTTAGTATATACTTAGTTAAGTGTATGTTAGCCCAATATGTAAACACTAGTTGTTGTACATATGTATCTCTAAGTCATAAAATCACTTATTCTTGTTTTAGTGTTTTGTGTGAAAACGTAAGTGTGTTAGAAAACTATTGGCTCAAACAGTTTACGTATTTTATTTGTTTCGTTAAAATGATTTTACGTTTGTTATCGACAAAACATTAGAAGATCGTAAAATATAAATAAACGTTTTTGCGGCTTATTTGTATTAACAGAGTTGATTATGTGATGAATAAGATCTTCGGGTTCTATAAGGATTGCTTGAAACTAGGACCAGAATATAGAACTGATTGGGGAGAAGATGACTTCTTAGAACGATGCATAATAGGGCATTACTATAGCATGGAAAACCCCAATAGAGACCATCATGAGGAAGAAGGTGACGATAATGAAGTAACGTAGGGGCACGACCTCGAGTCTAGCTACAAGACTCATAAATAAAGAAAAGCACTTCATGGGAGGCAACCCATGCTTAATTGTTTGCTTGTTTGGTAGTATGCGTTATATATTTTATTGATTGTTTATTCTCATGTTTAAATTTGTAAAAATGCTTTATTTTGTCTTTTACCTCCTCTTAATTACATATAAAGGTATTTTACATAAGGGATAAGTGTAGGGAGGATTACACCGTTTTCAAAGCGTGAACATGAAATTACAATTATTTAAAGATATACATGTGTGTTTGTTAGTCAAATGCTTGTATGAGTCATAATGGATGTTTTGTGAAATTTTTCGGATTCTAAAGATATAAAGTTTCGGAAAATGGCGGACTAGTTTAACATGGAAGGATAACTTTGGCGGTAGTCATAACGGCGTCGGGAGGAGTAAGGACTTACTACTTTTCTAGTTTTGAGCTACTTATAAATTTTTGGAATTTTCAGTCTTAATTTTTCGAGAAAAATCCGTAAACATCACTAAGCATTATATCCTAGTTTGGTAGAGTCATATATATATTGTTACCGCCGATTTTACGCGAAGGTTTCGTTTGTTTTTGTTAGGTCACTAGTTTTACAAACACAAGTTATATAGAAAGGAGATGAGGCGATTGAACAAGATCTAACACACACACAAACAATAATATGACCGGTTATGCGTAGGTATGAGTGAAAGAGAAAAACTTGAACAACCAACCTTCAAATGAAGGTTTACAAGAGGTATTTATAGGAGGAAGCTAGGGCAACACTCCTAGTTCCCTTCCTATCCTTATTGGGCTTGGGTCAAGCTTATGGGCCTTCTACATAAGCTTGACCTTAAACAAACATAAAGGCCATAATAAAGCTACCTATTACATATGAAATATAAATACTTGAAATCCTGTTTAGGAGTGATTCCAACAATCTCCCCCTCAAGTATATATGAATGAAAGCGGTGAAGGCGTTGATGTAATAGTAGCTTGATGGCGTCTTCGACATTCTTCTTTCTTGTGAGAAGAATTGCCTTGATTGAACAATCTCCCGGTGTAGAGATAGTTATCTTTGAGCAGTTATGCTTTGACGTCATCTTTAACTTTGTTCTATGATCATTGTTCTTTGTGGTGAGAGTGATAGTATGTTGTTATGCGCATCGAGTGCGCCTCAGTGCGCTTCGTTGCTCGGTGTCTCCACGTCATTCTTCAACATGCTCACCGCGCTCTTTGGCGTTGGAATTCAATCTTGATGAAGTTCTTTAAGTCTTTAACTTTGTAGATTCTTTGGTTTGACAAAGAATCATTATGTGGTTGTGTTGCTTTTGATATAGAACTTCCATTAGTGATGATGTTGGCGTGAGCATGAGAAGAATCAGAACGATCATCCCGCTCCGGAGCTTCCATAAGAAGAAAACATTTCAAACGGTTAGTAATAAGCGGTTTCGGGCACTTACAAGTTTGAACCGAGAGTGTAACAACGGCATAGTGTGAGGACACAACTCTAATTCTTACAAAGGCGTTTTACGGAGTCCCACAAGTGAGATAACGCGATGTGCGAAGTACATCTGATTCAGATGAGTCGCAGAGGTACACCGAAGCATCACCTCACGACTGTAGACCGTTTGAGACACACTCCGCGTAATCCACGGGGAGTTACGAGTGACTGTGGCGACAAGGCATTTGATGTTGACCACTGGCGGGAGTTTCCATTCAATCACTGAGGATCACAATTGTGAACCTCTCATAAATGTTCTCGACAATTGCTAAGATCGTGAAGGACTCGATATGAACCACCGATGATCTTATTAGTTGATCATCAAGTGATTAAATGTCAAGTGTTCCTAAGAGATCTTTTGATGAATCTCGTGGCTCTAGACTCAATAGTGCGTTTTGGTTTTCTGGAGCGGAGACTAGGGAGAGGGTCTCCTTCTTCAATACCGGCAATCTCTAGGAGAAAGCCGATAGTTTACGTAGGGTTCCCTGTGAGAATGAAACAAGCTTATGTTGAGAGAAACTTGAGTGGATAAGAAGGTTTAGTGCATGCGTCCTTTGGGTCCATGGCGACTTTTAATCTTCAATACGGCGTCACTAAGTGACAACCAAGTAGCATATGAATTGAACCCGATTATGCGCCTAAGTTGAATAATCGGGAGGCCTATTTCTTTTCACCCTTTTCTTTGCATTTCTTTTTAATTCTTCAACTCCTTCTTTCTCCGATTCTCATTTTCTCCTTTTTACAATCATACCTAAGGACTTCTAACACTAACTAATGGTAGTGTCCTTGGGAAGATCCCTCCGGCTCTGGCGGATCATAGGACGGTTATTCCTAACCTTAGTCACCTTATAACTCCATGACTAACCTATGTTAATGAAAAAAAACATGTTTGAACCATTTTGAGAGATGATGTTTTGCATAAATACTCCCCCTCCACATGTGCTTAATAGTTTAATGGTTAAATGCACAGTGAGGAAAGAAGCGCACTTTTGAATTGATCCACTGAAGATAGACAATCCCCCGAGACCACGGTTTACGTTGCATAGTTAAAGAGTTACATTGTCGGCTTTTAGGTGACAACTAGCTCTAATAACTACCTTGAAGGTGTAGACAAACCTTGGAAGGTTGTCAAACCCGTCAGTGTTCATGTCTATCAAAAGTTTCTCGAATGGTACATTCTACTCAGACAAGTCCTTTGCGAGACACGTTTACATCACTAGCGAACTAGCTTGAAATTATTACCCGTCCGGGACAAGTCTTTTCGAGTTACTAACAGTTTAGTACCGTCAATTAGTTGGTTAAGTCACGGGTACACAGATTCATTTGCATTTTGTACAACATATTTCTTATCACACAATTTTCTCCCCTCAAAAATGGCATATTAAAGTGTTATTTTTGAAGTGTTTGAGAATAAATATGACCATTTCGAGTGTTGCGGGAAGAATGACCACTTTGAACAATTTGTGAACAAAGTTTCAAATACTCCCCCTCAACAAGTGATATAAGCGGTTGAGGTTTTGAAAGTCTTAAGGGAAAGTACTTGTTCTTTTGAGCAAAACCTTGAAAAATGAAAGGTTTGATAGGTTTTACTCAAAAGTAAGAAGCTTTCGCTCCTTTTATAAGGATTGTGGCAGGCGTACCACGGGGTCCTTTCTTGACAATTACGGGTTGTACACTGTTATGTGTGCACAAGCCATTGACATATTTAATCATACATCCAAAATTATGAAGGAAACAATTCAAGGGGTACCGGGAAGTGCGGTGATGTTCCCGAGAGTGCGCATAGGAGGCGTTGAAAGCCGGTGATGTTTCTCTGGGTGCGACCACCAACATAGCTCTCAATGCGAGGCTGATCCCTGAACAACCGTTCATCAATCATGGTGATGATCCTTCTCACATCCCTCCTTTCACGAGAATTCCAGTTCTGAGATCCCACTTTGGTATATATCCTTCAACCTCTATGCTAATCCGTCCCTAACCGGCTTCAAAGTATGATCCCGAATTTCGAAGATCACTACACGCCATTAAGCAATTTCTTTGAAGTTCACTGCGGTAAACAACTCCGAAAGGTTTCTTTGATGGCGTATATTGAGGTAGGTGATTGAGATCGGGAAGAGTAAGCATTGGAGGAGTGAGGTTGACAGCGTCGATAAGATTCAACGACCATCCGGATATCTTCAACCGTTCTTTGATCACAATGCGTCTAATGAAGATGAGAAGCTGACTTGATAAATTCACGTTGAACCCGGTCGAGAATTGTCTCATACGACCACGTACCTTGGCAAGGTACATGTCTTGATGTCGTTGAGGGACAAGTTCTCAAAGTCAGCCTCGGAGAATCCATAGTACTGTTCATCTTGTCGTTTGACTATGATATTCTTTAAGAATGAATAGTCCCACTTAGACTTGAGATCAATGTGTTTGATGGCCACGATGTCCTTAGAACTATACTGCGCATGTTGAGACTTACGAACGGCGGCTACGTAGTAGATTCTTGGCGTTCAGGGCCAATGATGAATCCCATACAATGCATCTTGGTCGTATGCTTGCGTTGTCGAGAAAACAAGTGATTTGCACGTTCCTCGATAGCTATGCGGTTTGAGTAAATAGCCGCTGGGAATGGAAGAGTCAATGATGTAGCGTATTTTAGCGAACCATCGCTACCGTGTAAGAGAAAATCCAAGTCTCTGTTAAAGAAGTATCGGAAGGGAATCCGTGGTTCGTCTGTTTGGCCAATGGTCGGTAGGGGTTTGGTCCAATGATTGTAGTATGGAGGGTTGTCCCTTTGTGTGAAGTCAATGTTTGCTTACGGATTGAGCCAATCCATGTTGTTAGACATAGCTCGAGCGATATTCTCAAGATGATATTCGACCTCGGCAGCTTTCGAGCTGTCTTTAAGAAGTTGGAATGCTTCATTCTTGATTCGCTTCAATTCGGATTTCGTCATTTTCTTCACATGGAACTTTTCTTGCAAAAGTTTTGCGTGCTCAATGTAGAACCGTCTACCAATTCTTGACCTTCATCAGGGTAGGGAGTTTGATTGACAAGTGTGGAGAACCATTCAAACTCTTCGGTTTTATCGTCATCTAGCCATGAGACAACTCGAGTGAGTCGTCTTCTTCTTCTTTTGGAAGGCCTTGATGATGATCTGGTTTCGCACTTGTTTGGGTGAGGTGGGTTGTTGTTGGGGCTCAAGGACCTCTTCATCGTCACCACCCGTATACTCAAAGTAATCACCGTTTTATGAGTCGGGGGTGGTAACTTCGGAATCGTCAGAGGTTTATCGATAGAAGACCGAGGTGCTGGAGACTTTTGTTGAGAAGAAGTTCGTGATGGAGGAGGTGGCATAGAGGTAGATTTACGGTATACGGCGTTTAGGTCTGAATTCCTTATCCTTATCCTCGTCATCTCTTGGTCGTTTGGGTTGATCGGCTGACTCCTTGCATGATGATCTGAGTTGAAAATCAAGTAGATTTTTGAAAAATTTAGCTTCATCCAGTAAGCGTTCGAGATCGCTTTGACATTTGTATCACAAGTTGGCGATTAACTTCAGTTGAAGATCGACTTCTTTGGCCATTGTATTTTTAACCAATGCTACGATGTTAGGGGTGAGTTGTGTGGAAAATATTTCTCTAGTCACCGAGGGGCAGTGTCAGAAGAAACTTGTGAGTATGATCTCTTGCTGTCTTTTCAGTTCCTTTTGGACTTTAGGAGCGATATCACGAAGGTACTTGTTAGCGTAACCTTCGATCATTTCGTTCAGTTCCTCTTTACGATGACTCTTCATGAACTTCGGAACAAATTCCCTTTCTTTCTCCATCTTGTCATGCTCGTCATACATATCTTTGTATGTGATCGACAAAGAAATTTAGCTTTTGTGAGCACGTTTTCTTTCTGACTTGTTTGACAGCTTTGTGAATCCGTTTATGAGCTTGAGTAATCCAAGATCGAGGTGGTTTCTTCACAGATTTGGATGATGATTTTGTTGATCTTTTTGATGGTGGTGGTGATGAGTGAGATGAAGAATCGATGAGGAGGGACATGAGGAGATTGGGGTCCTTTGGAGGTGCAGAAGTATCCTCCTTGGAGCAGTTGGGCTATCTGAGAAGAAAGTCATCATAATCTTCTTAGTCATCATGTCCAGTTTTAGCCTTTTCTTCCGTCTGTTCCTTAGCTTCTTCATCGAGTTTTCTCTTTCTCGGTCTTATTCTTTTACGGTTCCTCAATGTTAAAATTAGTAGACTCCTTCACAAGCGTTTGTTGTTGCACAAGAGTGGTGGCACCAGATCCCTTATCGGGTTGATTAACCGCATCGGGACTGGTGAAGAGTGGGCGGCACCACTTGATCCTCGGGGCCACCCATTTGATCTTTTGCAAATTCTTGACTTTTGAATTTGTCTAACTAATTTAAACTTCTTCTGTAGGATTGATCCATTGCTCTTCTTCATCTTGAGCTTTCATCATGAGACTCAAGTCACGAGCAGTCTTTCCTTTTCCATGTTCGGCTATTGGACTTGTAGGTTTAGGTGCTGGAGGAGGGGATCACGGTTCTTGGTCGAAGGTAATCTCTTCATCGCCGGTACCTTGAGCGAGCTTTCGTCCACAAGCTTTCTTTGCGGTTCGGGTTTGGGAATTGGGATGGGAGCGGCTTCCTTAGATGGAACAATCCTCTTTGAAGGAGGGTTCCTCTTGGGGAACTTCCTTTGACTCACGGTACTTGCGTACTTCCCGCACTTCCTCTTTTGGTTCTCCTTATAGGTGTTCTAGAAGATTTTTCGTCGAGATGACCAACTTTGCCTTGTCATTGCTTCGGATACCTTTTATGCGTTTGAGCTTTTCGACATCTTGAGGTTAGAAGGAAATCGGTATTATACGACACCTTGTTTCTTTGTAGACGTTTCCTTGATTCTACCAGATAGAATGGGTTCCGTCAACATGTCGTGATTGTTGGGGTCATTGAGCCTCTTGGGAATGTCGGGATGAAGTCCAAGTGCTCTCTGGATCAACAATTTTGTATATCTGATGTAGGGAATCTTTGAGCCAAGTTTGTTGAGAAATGACATCATGTCATCCCAAATCGAGCCGATAGCGATGTGTTGCTTGTTGACCAATGCCCAGAATATTTGCAGTTCCATGAGCTTAGGGTGCTCATAGCACATCCTGACGAGAAACAGAACTTGGTGATGATCATGTAGAGTGTTCTCGAGGGTTGAGGAATACTCTTAAGCTCCACGTGAGAGTGCTTGGTGATTACTCCTGTAGCCTCGTCATAACCGATATTGATTAAGAATTGGAGAGTGAGCTCTTGGCGGGTGTGGCATATAGTTTGGTTGGATCGACATAGGGAATTAGGAGAACGACCCTTAAGTCTGCGAGGTGTAATGGTGACTTGTTTGTGATTGAGTCACGTCCACGGCAGAGTTTGTCCTTGACCCTTTCCATAGTGTTCGAAGCTGTTGGATGTAGATCTAGAGCAGTTGCGAGTGTGAAAGCATGTTACGATACGGATGAGTCCTCGAGAATGTCAATAGCAATTAAACACGAAGATTTAGAGCAAGTGAGGTTGTCAAAGTCAACACGGAGATTATTCTTTCCTATCTTCATTGGATAGCCATGAGGATAGATATCAGGCAATGGAGAGAACTTGAGTGCATCCATATTCATTTGTTCGACCATGTCGTGATCGAAATAACATTAGCCAAAAGAACCAACATATCGAAAGACATAATGTTAGTCAACGAAGGTCTTATTGTCTAGTTATTGAATGAATAGTGTCAATGATTGTTACGAGTCCTAAGTCACTTGTATATTCAATAGTCCAATGGCGTCGTGAAATGTTTCGTGAGTTAGTTAACTTTAAGTTTTAAAGTTTATTTTATCACTTATTGTTCACAACATATCAAGCGATTTCAGTTTATTAGTGACATTTTAGGATTCGTGATGATATGATTAGTTTATTTACAAGTTTGTACAAGTAACAATTCATCATGAAGGTCAATCCAGGGTTAAGCGTAGTTTTGGCAAAGTTATGCGTGAGCGGGAATGATATATGCTAAATTAAACTTACAGCGTAGAATCTTAACTACGCAGCGTAAGAAATGTTACAGCGTAGGAAAAGGACCTTATGCGTAGAGCTTATGCGTAGGCATATATAACCTTGCGTAAGGCTACTCGTAGAGTTGACCTTATGCGTAGAGTCACTGTTCACGCATATCCTTCACGAGGATCTGCGTAGTCCATTGTAGAACCTTACGCGTAGCTGTTATGCGTAGGATTATTCTTACGCATAACATGACTACGCGTAGGGTGATCCTTATCGTGAAATTAACAAATGACCTTGATTACGATTTTCACGTGTAACAAGCACGAAATAAGTTTATCAAACCATCAAAGTTAACACAAAACATCATTTTATCACAGATTACAACATACTAGCTCATTTTAACACATTGACAGCGTAGAATACATACGCGTAGCCTAAACCCTAAATCTCACGGCGTATGGATTCTAGCCATAGATAATGCACCAAACTTTTACGGTAGCTTAAGAGAGTTGAGGAGTCTTTATACCAGTTATAACACCCAATACATGGTGAATCAAAAATACCCAAACTTATGAACTTTAAACCCTAATTCCAAATTATTGATTATTTAGAGTTTTACGGGTGGTTATAAAGCAAGGAAATCATTAAATCATCACCATAAGACCATAACCCAACAATCTTTTGACCAAAAACACTTCACATTTGAAAATACCCAATTCGACTCATAAACCTAATTTTCAAAATCATCAATTAGTGTTTCGGGTGGATTTTGATGGTAAAATGGTATCATTGATGTATTTTGAACGTTTTGACATAAACCATTAACCACAAACACACACATGTTGATTGTGTGTTCATACGCATAGCGAAGAACACATAATCACTTACAAGCGTTTTAGCCGTAGGATTTGATGAAATTCAAAACCTTATGTTAAAAACATGTTAGATCACAAAAACACTTACAAATGAGATCAAAACCACGGTTTCTTGAGTGAATTCTATCGTAGGATGGTTTTATGTTATGGTAATAAATGAAGTGAAAGTTAGGTGGGGGTGTTATTAAAAAATAACTTTAAGGTTTTGACAGTTTTGGTCCCTCCACCTTTTCCTTTTTTTTCAAACCAAGCCATTTAACTTCCATTTTGGTTACCAAACGAAGATTTTAGGAAAGAAAAGAATGGCGACACTCCCCTCGACTTGAGAAAATAATGAAAGGTTATTAATTTAAGTCAGAAGTGTCTTTGAACGAAAATGTACCACCATTTGTAAAAGAATCAACAGAGATATGATAACATGCAAGTACACAGGATGTTTTGAAGCAGTGTAAGTTTATTTTCTCCCCCTCAACACTTGATCAGAAAAATACTGAATTTTGAAAGATTAAAGTGTTGACGGAAGAAATGTACTTGCAATGTTGAAAGAAAAGTAGATTAGAAGAATATTTTTGTTGTTTTATCAGGTTTTATATTTTTGTATTTTGTTTTTGAAAAAATATTTACAAAAGATATTTTGGTGTTTGTGAGGTTTTAAAGGCATTTTTTTAGGAGATCATCAAATTCCTCTTGAGTCAAACACCTCATACCAATCCGGTGGACCAACTCATTAAACCTAGCGGGAGGCAAGGCTTTGGTGAGAAGATCTGCCAATTGGTATTCTTACCACAAAATATAATTCAACAATACCATGTTCCACGTGATCCTTGATGAAATGATATCGAAGATCGATGTGCTTTGATTTGAGTCTGAATGGCGAGTTGCGCGAGATTGCAATGCACTCCGATTGTCGCAATACATCGGGATTACTGTCAAATCACGTAACCATAGTCTTAGAGTTGTGTTCTCATCCATATGACTTGAGCACAACATGCGGACATGGCTACATATTACTGCTTCGGTTGATGTGGCGATGTACAATCCTGCTTCTTCGATTTCCATGACACCAGTTTATCACTAAGAAATTGTAAAGCTCACGAGAAGTGCTTTTCCGTGAGTCTAAGCATCTGCGTGGTCGACATCACGAAGCGATTAGTTCAAAACCGAGAATCCCGGATACGGATCCCCAAGTTAATGGTTCCCTTTATGTATCGGAGGATTCTTTTAGCCTCGAGAGGTGGGTTTCGATTGGTATGCGACGATAGCGGGAGCATAGATAAGCGGCAAAGACAATATCAGTACGCTAGGCGTTAGATACATGAGAGACATAATAATACTACGGTATTTTGTAGGGTCCACCAATTTCCCATGTAAATCAGCGTCTAACTTCTTGGTATGAGCCATTGGTGTGGCATAGGTGTCCTGAGGTTTTCATTCCAAATTTGTTTAACAATTCAAGGGCATATTGGGTGACTCGAAAATACCACGGGGAGATTGATGAACTTGCAGTCCTAGAAAGAATGTAAGTTCACCCATCATGGACATTTCAAAATTTTTCTTCATTAGTTTTGCAAAGCGATTGAAAACTTTTTATGTGTAGACCCAAAAATGATGTCATCCACGTAAATTTGAACAATTAAGATATGTTCCCGTGATATTGTATAAAAAGAGTTGGGTCAACCGAACCTTTGGTGAAATTATTAGCAATGAGGAAAGATGATAGCTTATCGTACCATGCCCGAGGAGCTTGTTTGAGACCATACGAGCTTTGTTCGGTTGTAGACATGATTCGGAACTTCGGGATCAACGAATCCATCGGTTGGGACATAAACCGTTTCTTTAAGTTGTCCATTGAGAAGCCAGTTTTGACATCCATCGATAGACCGTTATATTCATATGAGCTGCGAATGCTAGAAATATCCGCAGCCTCAAGGCGAGCAGCGGGCAAAAGATTCTTCAAAGTCTAATCCCTCTTCGACGATAACCCTTAGCCACGGGCGTGACTTGTTTCGGATAACGTTCCCGACATCAATTTGTTTTCCAAATCCATTTTAGACCAATGGCGTAGACTCTGTTGGTCTTTCAACAGTTCCCATACTTCAAGACGTTTGAATTGGTTGAGTTCTTCTTGCATGGATTCAATCCGGTTGTCTTTTGTCATTCGTCTTTGATGTTTTAGGTTGAGATTGGCGGGGCGGTGAGTGCATAAATGCAATGTTCACCGTCGAGTGAAGCGTTGTCTCGTAACGGCGGTTGATCGGGTTGCCAATAATATTTTCGAGGATGGTCTTTCGTCCATCTATGTGTGGAGGTTGATGTTGGTATACATTGTCAGGTCGAGGATTCAAATGGTTTGTTGAAGATTCAGCGACATCAGTGCGGCGATCTCATTAGCAAGCGGGTTGAAGCGCATTTGGATCAAAATCTGCGGTGGGGGTACTTCATTGAATATCATCATTTGGTTCATCATTGTTGGAAGCGGTGTGTTCAACTATTGTGTTGGAGTCAACTGGTGTAGGTGCTTCTTCAACAGTAGTTGTTGTAGCGGTGTATCGGTATAGGAATATTATCGGGTTGTGCGGCGGAAGCGGCGGATACACACGGAGCACGTTCATCAATATCGTCACTAAGCAGTAGAGCAAATAACCTTTCCATTTGTTGTGGTAAAATTTGGGGGCTTTGTTCGGTGATGATGGGGTTTGGGGAAGTTTAGCGGTTGTCCGGGTTCTAAGTGTTATACTCGAAGCCATTTCGTAAGTTCATCAAAATGAGCATGAATCGTTTCCATAACCTCCTTTGTTCGGCGATTCGGTCGAAACCTTTAGAATTATCCGCGATTATCAGATAAAGACTCAATGTCTTTTGGCTTTGAGCTTTACAAAGTCATCACGATCATTATTCGGATAGCAAAGAGATCCAAATACATGAAAGTGTTTGAGATTCGGTTTTCTGTTATGGACAAGCTCAAAAGGTGTTTTGTTGTGGCGTTTGTAATCATAGAGCGGTTTTGAGTATAGCATCGCGTGGAGTAATGCGATCTTTGAATTCCTACTTTCTCATAAAATTCACGAAGAGTTTGGTTAACAAATTGATTATAAATACGATACGATTTGTGAACGGTGTTCGTAGCTGAATTTGTATTTTTTGAGAAGGTGATGATCATCAGTGGAGCTTGATCTTTGCTTCGAAGAAAGTAGACCCAAGTCCAGCGTGAATAGTCATCAACAATTACTAAGATGTAGCGTTTGCCATTGATCGTTTGCAGCGCGCGGGGCCACACAAATCCAAGTGAAGAAGATGAAGCACATGCAGAGAGCTGTGTTCCACCTTTGAAGGAAAATGAGCACGAGTGCTTTGCCTTGTTCACAAGCTGAGCAAAGGTGATCTTTAGAATACCGAAATCGTGGGAGTCCTTCAACTAGTTTGTGTCGAGCAAGGTTGGTGATGGTTTGAAAGTTTAGATGTGAGAGACAGCGGTGCCATAGCGAGTTTTGTTGATGTTGCCTTAAAAAGTAAGCAAATGGGAGAAGAAGCAACCATGTCTTGCATAGAGATAGTGTAGAGACTTGAATGCGAGCGGACATAAGGTCATTTTCTTGTAGATCACGAATGAAACAAGTTTTCTCCCTGAAAGCAACCTCCAAATCTCCATCACAAAATTGACCTCACTGAAAGCAGTTGTGACAGAGGCCTTCCACATAATAAACCACGCTAATTTCGATGTTCCCATTGATATAGTCTCAGTAGCCCATGATAGTTGTGAGTGATCATTCGAATCGGCGGTGCCAATGAACTTTGCAATAAAGTTTGATAACAGTTTAAGATTGCTGTCATGTGTCGGGAACATCCGCTATCAACAATCCAGAGAATGATCTGAATCACCTGCATTACACCTGAGGCGACACGGATGGAATAGAAGTAGATGTGGAACCGAAATGTTAGAGGTTCGTAGGATTATAGTAGATATACAAACATCAATAGCTTTAGGTATCCATTTAAATCCTAGTGTGTTATATATCCATTTATGCCATCTATAACTACTATTTGCTTTAGTCTTAGTGAATGCACTAGGTGGTACTACATTCCTAGGAGGACTGGAGCTCTGAGGACGACAATGCTTCTTAGAATCTAAATAAGGTGGTCTACCAAGCACAGACTTAGAAAGATTAGTGGGCCTAGAGGTATTCCGGTTCTTAGGATTCTTTAAGCGAGAGGTGATAGCTTTAGCAACACATTTATCATGACAATCAAAATTCATACTTTTACGACAAATAACACAAGGTGCATCGGCTTAATATCAAAAGTACTTAACGGTTTAGCATTAGTTACATCACTATTTCTATTACATTTGCGGGCCTTATATCTATAGTGGAAGCAACGTGAGTCTTACTCATAGTCCTAGGGTGTTCTTCTACTTTAGCATTCCTGATTGATCTTTTCTTAGGTCGTAACTTCCTATTCTTCGATTGAGTGCTCCTAGGTCGTGAAGTACGGACGTTTGGAAAAGACGCAAACTATTCTGTTTGATAGAAGGAAGCACGTTAGCAACTTGTGATTTGGCGGTAGATTCTAGGTTCATGATTACTAAGTGTTGGGGCTATTCTCTTAATCATTGGTGGCGGAAGTTGTTCATACTTTCCTAACATTTCTCTTAACTTAAAGATAGTGTGAATCGGATCTTGATTTTCGAGCGAACATTTCGACAAAATGCATAACTTCTTTAATGTGTGCAAGATAATGATCAAGTTCATTTGATGCTTCATCACGAGTCTTTTGAGTAAATCAAATATGACACCATATTCCTTTTTAACTTTTACAAGTTCTTGTTCATATTTTGAGATTTGACACTTAAAAGACGTTTTGATCATCCAGTTGCTCAATTTTAGGATCGAGAGAGATTTTGCCGCAAGTTGAGATTTTGTGTTGAAAAGCAAGTTGTTGATCGTGAATATCTTTTTGACACCAATAAGACGGCGTATTGCATTTGAAAGTTCGTGTGACATTCGTTTGTTTTCAACTTTTAAGGACTCGATCTGAAGCACATTATCAGTGTTCTCAACATTTACCACAAAATCAACAGGATATCGTGAGAGATATAATCAAATGCATATGACAAAGAATTCAATAACAGCATTATGAACATCGGCACGGATAACATCTTCCAGAGTCGATCAACATCTTTTCTCAACATTTTCTTTTTCGTTTAGTGTTAGAAATAGATGTTTACATTTCTCGAAAATGACATTCATTAATCAAGTTCCTTATGAAACTCCATTTCCCAAGACAATGCACAACTTTTCAAATTTTTAACATTTGGTAAAGATTTTTAGAAAATGTCTCTTTGTTCTCGCTAGATTGAAAATGTTGAACTTTGATTTTAGAATGATATTCTATCTCATGTTGTAAAGTTTTGAGGTCAACCATGAAAATGTCAAAATATCGAGAATTTTTGCGATTTTCGGGTTTTGAGTTTACTTCACGATGGAAGGTAAGGACCATAAGTTTGTGCATAATCGGTTGGGGATTAACATTAGAAGACCGAGGTGTTTTATGATTACCCTTGGTGTGTTAGAAGAATCCGTTGGTGTGACGAAAGTGACGCTTTTGAATAGTTAAAAGGTTTGTTGTAAACAACTTTTTCTAATTTTGATCGATTCTCGTCTACGCATCTAATTCCTCTTGGCGATGATATTCAACAACACTCATACTGAATTATCAACTTTATATTACACTTTGGAAACTTGAGTTAGGTTTGAATGCTTTGGTTGAAAGCTTAGTTTATGTCAGCAAGATTCGGTCCATATCCATTTGGATTGGGTTTTAAGTAAACTTTTCAATGGTGTGACATTTCGCCATGTTTGTAAACAACAGTTTTAAATCTTTAAGTTTGTTTTGCAAGCCGATGATTTCTTCAAGATGATCATCTATTCGTTTTAGTTGAATGCTTTTGTATCAGAGAACTATTTTGACAAGTTAACAACTTCGGCCTTAGCTTTTGATTTTCAAAGGTGAGATCGTTAATTTGCTTTTTATGTTCATGTTTGGTTGTTCTATTTCGGACAACAAAGCATTCTTGGCGGCTAGATCACATATCGTCTTTCTAAATATTTTAGTTTTGATAAGATTTGGCAAAGGTTGCTTCAAAACCGTTTTCCGCGTTTTCTTGAGTTTTAAAAAAGTTGAGTTGCTTTTGTAAACATTCAAAATCCTTGGTTAACAGTGCATTTTGAAAAAGTTGGCTTCTTAAAGCTTCACACATCTTTGCAAACCAAGTGGGTTCCTTCATAGTGTTCCTTGATGGATGTTGATTGAATTCATTTGTGTAGGGTTGAACTTGAAGACTTGGTGGTGGTTGAACCATTTGAGGTTGTGGGATTGCAGCAAGTTGTGGAGTATGTTGTTGATTAAATTGTTGTTGATAAATTTCTTGTTTTTGATTCCATTGTTGATGTTGTCGAGTTAGTTGTTGTTGACGTTGAGAATAAGTGTAAGGGAAATAGTTAGAGTATGGTGGTTGTGACATGTTGAAAAACTTGTGTAGAAAAAATGGATCTTTGTATTCGAATGAACCTTTGTTGAAGAAGAATCCTTGAAGCGTGAAATCACAATAGCCAAGTAACACTTATCGCATTAAAAACCAAAGTTCGCGTGGCAATTAGAAGTTACGCGTAGGAATTTAGCTTACGGCGTAGTATGGAAAAGACTCTAAAGTTACGGCGTAGACACAAAGATAGTAAAGAAACTTATCGTGAGGATTACCTTATCGTAAGACTTGGCTTAAATTAAGATGAATCTTATCGTGGGATTTCTGGCGTAAGCTTTATGTATCGTAATTTTGGTTTATCCCAAGTGATCTTTTACACTTCACAATGCAAAAAAGATATCCAAAAGTCGGCGTATTTTTAGGAGCTTATCCAGAGCAGAAAACGGAGTAAACCACCAATCGAAGATCAAACCAAGGATAAAGTTAGCGTAAGATTAGGGTTTTTCTTACAGCGTAGACTTACTTCGTAAAAATGATTTCGCCCAAATATGTTTCTAAACCAGTTTTTGTGTGATGAAATAGCTTCAATAACACCAAAAGACACAAAGTGTGACTTGATGATCAAAGCTCTTAAAGCGGTTATCATTAGAAACGATACCCACTTTGAACAAAAACAAGCTTAAAAACTTAAATCCACACGTAAAGTTTGAAACTTTTTGCCAAAACAGTTATTTTAACACCTTAAAACATTGAAAGTACAAGAATCTTGGATTAAAGGTGAAAAATCAAGTTTTTAGCGAGCCAAAGTTTGTGCGTTTGCAGCGTAGAATGAAAACAAGAACTTCAAAAACAAAGTGTTCACACTATTTGGCGATTGATACCATTGATAGGTCACTAGTTTTAAAAACACAAGTAATATAGAAAGAGATAAAGGCGATTGAACAAGAAATCAAACAAACACACCACGATAATATAGAGGCGGTTACGTAGGGTATGTGAAAGAAATAACTTGAACAATCACCCTCAAGTGAGGGTTTTACGTATTTATAGGGAGGGAAGCTAGGGCAACACTCCTATCCCTTCCTTTCTCCTATGACTGGGCCTAAGCTCATGTGCCTTCTACATAAGCTTAAGGCTAATAACAAACATAAAGGCCATAATAAGCTACCTATTGCATATGAGTAACTAACACTTGAATAAGGTTTAGGAGTGATTCCAACAATACTAAAGAGCGGATCATTATTCATGAGTGCAACTGGAATAATATGATAGTCATTATCAACACCTTGAGGAATAACTGTAGATTGGGTTTCTTGAGTATTATGAGTTGTACTTCTAGATGGTACATCTTGATCAATGGAGATTGAATAAGGTGAACTAGTTGAGTCAGCAGGAACCAGGAGCAAGAGCCGAGGAACTGGATGATCAACATACATTTGGAAGTTGGAGTACTCATCAAACATATCTTGAAACAATGAATCCCGCAATAAATCAGGTTATCCTTAGTAAGTGAAAACATTAGGCGTTAGAGAATTAGGTATGACCATATTTTAGCATGCATCAACATGTAGTATATTCACTCTTCTCCCCCTTAAAAGTTGCATCCGAAGTTTCCATTTTTTATTTAAACAAGTGAATAATAAAAATACGATCAATGGTAGCGAATCCTTGATGACTAAATTTAATTTCTTCACTCTTCTCCCCCTCAAAAATTGCAAATGAAGTTTGCCATTTTTGATTGAGCAAAATGAATAAGAATATACACAATGACGTTAGATCACGAGGATTGAATGAGTTATGGGAAAAACATGAAGCTTGTTGATGAAGAATGTCAATGAGAGTGGTCATAAACATGAAGATTTATCTTCTTAGAAGATAAAAGCGCCTTTTCCTTTGAGAGCGAGGGCACGAAGTGTTATCTGCAGAGCCTTGAGAATGTTGAAGAGCGAGGCACTGAACTGAATTGAACAGATGTCATAGCGTTGAATATCAAGGTTGAGCTTGAACGTGAATTATGAGATACCACTCCTTTTGTCATCCATAATTTGATCCATCCTGTGAAGTTAAGGATCGATGTATCTGCAACTGAGTAAGGACTACCTACACTAACATTACAAGCTTGATTGCATATATATTGATTAGTGACATTAGTAACCAAACCCTTTGGGTTTTCAAGGTCAACCTTGATTTTGCCATCGGTAAACAGCTTTCCGGTAGGAGTCCACTTAAGTCCTGCATCCTTAAACATTATACCAGACGGTATCCACTTATGGCAAGTCTTGGTTGTTAATATTCTTTTTGGTGGAATACTTATCGTTATTCTTAGACTCTAAAGATTTAGCAACTGGTATCCATCTAGGCGAATTTTTAGGTTTGTTTTGCATCATAACAGGTTGAACCTTAGCCATATTAGTAGTCTTAGTGGATTGTACCTTAGCATGTGAATTTGGTGTTTCTTTTGGAAAGACTCAGAATTTCTAGTTTTGTTTTCAACATGCATAGCATTCTCCTTCACATAACTACTCTTAGATGAAATCCAATCCCTAGTGTTTTGTAGAGAGTACCTAGGTAATGGTTTACAACTACTAGCAGTGCCTTGAAATCTCGTAGAATTCATCAACCTAGGTTTTGCACCTAAAATTCCGTCTTTTTGAATATGTGCCTTTTTCCTATCTTCTTCTAGATCATATTTCTTGAGCAAGTCATTCATAGCATATGAATTCTTAGGCAAATAAGGTGAAGTATTTGGTTTGACAAAACTTGTTTTGAATCAACTTGGGAGGCAAACCGAGTTTTCAAAGATTTTGGTCTTTTCGGATATAAGCGGTTAATTTGTCTAACAACAGTAGGTCTCTATGGGATGTGGCGAAGCCCCAAGGTTGATGGTTTTGTAAACTTAGTGTTCACACTTTTCCCTCTGATTTTCCTAAGCTCATTCTTTAAGGCAACTATTTGAAACTCTTATCTGAATTTGAGCTTTAGGTTCATCAATTTTGGCTATCAAAGAGTTTATTCGATCAAAGACTTAGTTCTAGCTTCTTTGACGAGTCACTTAGTTCAATGTGATGCTTTCTCAAAATCTCATTTTCTAGTAATTTGGCCACACAAATTGCTAATTCATCATTCTCGTTTAATATCATCAATAGCATTAATATCTGAATTACTTGTAACCAAATTACTTTTCACATGCATATCAGAAATATGTTTCTTCAAATGCAGTTGTTGAATTTTTTATTCCAATTTGGCTTTTAAATCATTAATTTCAAAAAATTCACGAAATTCAGGGAATTCCGGACTTTTGCCAGGTTCACAAATTGAAAACTTTCTTCTTTTCTTTGGATTGCAATTTCAAGTGAAATGCAATGTTTTCAAGTTCTGAAATTTTTTTTGAAAGTTCATCAAAAGTTATCTTATCAACCATATCATTAGTTTTGAAACACTTTATCTCGAGACTCATCTTTGAATTCGAGAACATTTATCAAGAACATGTTACGTGATGTGATCAGTTGCACAAGAGTATTTTCGGATGCATTATTTTGGAAGATTAAGGGACCTCATCACATGAAACTTGTACATTTGTGGGTGCGATATACGCATCCACATCATGTGTAACAAGAGTCATCGAACTACGTTTGTGTCAAGCTTATCGTCTCTGAGCCTCTGTATTGATGTCAACGATCCATCATCCGATGCTTTACTGGTCTCAACACTACAATATCTTGATTGTACCCGACATTCATTCACCTTTAAGTTACGCATCCACTTCTTGTATGACAGGAGTTACTGGCAGATTGGTTACATCATTCTTTGTTGTCTATGATATTGCATTCACAACACGATCTTTCAACTGACATTACCGCTCATCACAACTATCTCTCAATTGCACCCGACACTCATCCACTTTTACATATTTCTGTGTAACTTCCTCAATATACTTCTCCACATTATCTATGAGTTGGATAAATGTCTCTATGAAAATGTTGATAATTCTTTCAGTCATATCATAGTCATAATCTGAAGTGTATTCATATTGTGAATGATTGAAATTGTCTATTGATCACTGAAGTCTTTGCTCTAGAACTAGCTTCTTGAACCTTTTCTCTGTAAAGTTGTTGTTCCAATTGTTCTAAGTTTAATAGTAATGTGCCCGTGAACGTTGATAATTCTTGAGGAAAAGTCACGACAAATGTTCGTCCATTCTCTTAGTTAGAAATACGTGAGGAGTGAATGAAGTTCTTTGATAAGGTTCAATGCAACTTTCCTTTTCCTTTGCAAGAGCATCTGTAACCTTGACGGTGCATTTCTATCTTTTTAGATTCTGAACACGGAGATCTCACATCCTCATTGATTGATTCCATCATCTTTAACCGTTCAGTATAGCTAATATTGTCATGGTTGTCTACATCATCATACAGTTTGAGTACTTCCGAAATCACCGAATCAGGAGTGTAAGACATGATGTTGTTGTGTATACAGGATTTTACAAGTCTGTGATTTAAACCGAGAAATAGAATCTTTCACGGGATTTTACAAAAATCAAGACCAAACCGTAAGAGAGTGAGAAGTAGAATGTAGTAAAGGAACAAGAAGATGATAAGGAAGTGAAGATAAATTGGTGTTATGGTTGAGTTTGTGATATTCTTTAGGGTTTGAAAACAAGGGTTTTGTATATTAGGTTTAGAGACAAATCGCAGGAATTGACAAATCTCAGTCCTTGAAAACGCTGACGACCGACAAGCAAGTCAAGCAAATTACAAACCGCTTAAGTCAAACCGCACCTATTATCAAACCGCTTAAGTCAAACTGCTTAAGTCAAACCGTTTAAGTACAAACCGCTTAAGTACAAACCGCTTAAGTCAAACCTCATCAGTCAAATCTCATCAGTCAAATCTCATCGACCAAATCTCATCAGTCAAATCTCATTAGTCAAATCTCATTAGTCAAATCTCATCAGTCAAATCTCATCAGTCAAATCTCATCAGTCAAACCTCATTAGTCAAATCTCATCAGTCAAACCTCATCAGTCAAACCTCATCAGTCAAACTTCTTCGATCAAACCTCTTCGATCAAACCTCTTCGACCATACCTCTTCTGGAACATTGAATCTGGACAGTTTTTATATCAAACCTCAACCAAGAAACACTCAAACCTCTTCCAAGAAAAAGTCCAAAAACCACACTTTTCCAATCAAAAATACCACAACCAAGATGAATCTAGCCTTCCAAACCAAAAAATAGACTAATTTGATGATCCTAAACACAAAAGTACAAACCTTTAACACATTTAACCATCAATAATTCAAACTTGGTGTATTTTTGTGCAATAATATTTGAAACCAATAAAATACAATAACCAAACTTGATGATCAAACCATGGGTCTCATTACCAATTGTTGTATATTGGTTATTGTAACACACAAACAATCACACAAGTGTGGTTTGAATCAATGGAAGAAACTTAGAGAGAAAGTAGAATGGGATGCTTTCTAGAGAGAGAAAGTGAGAGAAAAAGAAAGAGATGTTAGATTAAGTGAAAGCTCCAACCCTCTACCTTGGGAGGTAGAGGGTATTTATAGTTCTTACATAAAACGCCACCTACGGGCTGTGGATCAGGCATACAGTGGGTAAAGATTCGTTCGTCCTCCACGGTGTTACTCTAACTAACTAACTAACTAATAAATAATGTAATGTCTACGAGCTAACATATGCTAGACTATAATTGGAGTGACCGACTCTTCCATATGGATTTTCCAAATCCTAACAATGGTTATTTGTCGAATAACTGATGTAAAATCTTTAATGTTCACAAAAAACAAACATTAAAAGTACAAACCAAAGTAATGGTTACTTTAGTGTGTAACAATATTATAGGGATATTTAACTTTTAATCACGTACATAATTTATTAACAAAAATGTAAGTAACTTTAAAATCAAAGAGTAACTTTTGGTTTTTAGTTTTTTATATACATATGGTGTGAGAGATAGAGATAGATATAAAGAAAGATAGCGGGAAAGTTGGTTGTTGTTATAAGACCAATTAGTATGTTGTTTGATGTAATATGAGTTAATGTGTTTTTCATTTGCCAGGAAAGTTGTCAATTAATGTTTTAAGGCAAATTGAAATTACTCATATAATATGATGAAGGTGATTCAGAAGCTAACATAGCAGCTTGATTATGACTATTGGCTTCTTCCATTGCGTTGTTAAAGTACTAACTTTAGTTTCATCACCTTTTTTTTTTTTTTTTGTGATGATGAGTTTGTGGCGATGTTGATGACTGCAAACAAGGTTATAAATAGCGTGAGGCATGGCGTGACGGCATGACCAAGCCTCACGCCTTTACGGCTAAAGTGAAGCTTTTGCGTTTATAAGGCGTGAGGCTTGATCATGCCGCCACGCCGCCTTATGCCACATGTTTTTGTAAACTCGATATATATGAATTATGATATGAAATATAAATATTTTCATACTTTGTGCCGCGTGGTGCATGATGTACAATGCAACTTAAACATGTTTTGGATATATATGCAAATATGCAAGTTTTAGTGGGTACATATGCAATTGCCTCTATTTTTTATTATCTTTTTTTAATGTTTTTTATTTGATTTTCATTTTGGCAAGCATTATAACGGATTTAGAGTAATTAAGGGACGGCACGTCATCATGTTCATGTAATCCGATTTTTAATACACACATTAAGAAAATTTAGCGATATCACCACATTAGTTAGTGATAAAATGTTACATAACATGAGGGACTTTATTTTAGAAACCATCAATCCCCTACTTACCAAGGGACACCTATCAACCGTTGGATCAAAAAACATTTTTTAATGATAAAAAACACGGAGGGACTAATCTTGTCAAAACGTGAAACTTCCTCCAACCACATAAACACAACACACGCGTCATTTTCATCGGAAAAAAAACAACACGTCGCTTTCTCTCACTAAAATCTCTCACAAAAAACAAACCATAACAATCAAAATCACCAACAATTAACCGTCAAAATAAAAAAAAAAACACAAAAACGCATCAATCTTCAACTGAAGAAGAAAAAGCACAAAAAAATGGATCAAAACAAACCAACCAACTCGAAAACGAAGGTCGGCTTCAAACTAATTATTTAGATGTTATTTATGTATCTCTACAGATTTTATACTTATTTATGAATGTTATTGCTATTTATGAACATTTTTACGTATTTTTCTTGTATTAATGACATGCAATTGATGATTATGTATTTATTTGAGATTTTCTTTGTCATCTTTACAAAAAGAAGAAGAAATTTATCAGATTTTGCGATATTAGATGTTTTTAGGTGTTTTTAGGTGTCATCTTGAAAAAATTGTGGTAGATGTGGTAGTGATTTGATAGTCATAGTGGTTTAGTTTTGATCTTTTGGTAGCGGTGGTGGTAGTGGTAGTGGTGGTGGTGGTAGTGGTGTTGGTAGTGCTTGATTATAGTGGTAGTGATAGTAGTAGTGGTAGCGAACGTCTATTTGACTTTTAGCGTTCTTTGTGATAATGGATATGTTTTTAGCTTGTTACAAGTATAAATTTGATGTAACTTATGATGCGTTTTTGGTGTGTGAGAATATTTTTATGGTATATCACTAGTGATAAAAACAGATGTAGTGATAATTGATTACTTGTCACACGATTAGAGATAATGTAGCGTGATAACGGATACATTTTAGTGTTTTGTGGTAGAGGTGGTGGTTTAGTTATGACTTTTAAGTAGTTAGTAGTGTTACTAGTAGTGGTAGTGAATGCGATGGTAGTGATGGCGATGAAAGAAGAAGTGACCGGATAACTTGTATATTTAATGGTATATCACCGGTGATAAAAGCAGGATATAGTGATTTTTAATTGTCAATCGGCTTGATTATAGTGGTAGCGATAGTAGTAGTGGTGTGCGACGTCGATTTAACTTTTAGCGTTCTTCGTGATAATGGATATGTTTTTAGCTTGTTACGAGTATAATTTTGATGTGACTTATGATCGTTTTAGTGTGACAGAGAAATATTTTATGGTATATCACTAGTGATAAAAGCAGTATGTAGTGATAATTGATTTTGTCACGATTAGAGATCATGTAGCGCGATAACGATACATTTTAGTGTTTTTTTGTGGTAGAGGTGGTGGTTTAGTTATGACTTTTCGTAGTCGTAGTGTTACTAGTAGTGGTAGTGCTACTGATGGTAGTGATGACGATGAAGAGCAGAGCGGATAACTTGTATATTTAATGGTATATCACCGTGATAAAACAGAGATGTAGTGATTTTTTTTTTAACTTGTATATTTAATTGTATATTTTTGATAGTATAACAACTGTGATGATAAGCCGTTATACGTGAAATAACTATATTTCAAATACATTTTTATTAGAATTTACAGTGTCTTTTTGTTTTATATAACATAAGACATTAAAATTTTGATTTTGAAAAAATGTAGAAGATGATATTTACGAGCATCGGAGACAATACAAGCTTTAAACGGTCGAGTTTTGTTTGCTAAATAAATCTTTAAACATAAAAATTGCGAGACATTCGTTTGTTTCTTAAAAATTTTGTAAATGCAGTTTTGTCGACAAGCAAATTTTTGAGCATATCTCGGAGATTCAAAAGGAAAAAGGTAAATTCTAACATATAAGCATGACTCCTTTAGAAAAATATCAACTATGATAAACCCTGTATGTATGCGGCATACTTGTTTTGACATTTAGCTTCGTGTTATATCACTGTGATACAAATTGATATGACATACTTGGTAGAATGTTATAAAATTGTATGGCCATAAACATTGAGTTTATATTTATCAGCAATAAATATTCATGAAAACTTACTTGGGATTTCTTTTGTGCAGATTTGAATACAAGTCTAAAAGAAATGAAAAGAAAAAAGAAGCAAGAAACAAACTCCAATTCAAAAAAGCACAATATCAAGAAAAAAACAACCACCACCACCACCAGAAACAACACAAACACCAACACCACAAACAACACTACCACAACAAGAAACACAACAGCAAACATCTACACCCTCACCACAGAAAACAACCACAAAATACACAAAGTCATCGATTAAAATACACAAAGACACCCACAAAACAAATAACAACCATTGCACAATCAAGGCTTGTCACACCATTAAATCAAGCATCACCCGAAATGACATCACCAGAAAACACACCAATAACAACTCTAGCAACCATAGAAACCACACCAACACCACCAACACCGAAGCGACACCATCGAACCAACACCACAAACAACAACCAAAACAACACCCGGCGACACCCCAAGCAGTCAAACCCAAAGAAGCAAAACCAAAGATGAAACCCAATCAACCAAAGAAAAGAAAAGAACAAGCAGATTCACCAGTTCTTTGTAACAAGAACAACATCAAAAAACAACAAACCGAAAAACAAAAGCAGCGAAAAAGGAAAGAAAGAGACAAAGGCGAGGAAGAGAAAAGAAAAGAAAAAGAAGGAAGAAACAAAAGAAAAAGGAAGAAGAAAAGAAAAGAAAAAAGGAAGGAAAGGCAACAAATCAAAAAAAATGAAGGAAACGAAGAAGAAGAAGAAAAGAAGAGAGAAACGAAAAAGAAAGAAGAACAAAGGAAGAAGGAAGAAGCAAAAAAGAGAAAGAAAGACAGAAGAAGGCAAGGAAAAATGGAGGTGGAAGATGAGGAAGAAGAAGAAGAATATGTCATTCCATTCAAGTCGTTGAGGGCTAAAACGACTGTCCAACCGTTTTATGATGCAACACATTCGCTGAGCCCAGAAAGAAGGAAAATGGTCATGGCAATGGGATTTGGAACACGATTGATTTCCGTTGCAAAAAATCCTGGAAAGCTGCCTACACTTCATATTGACACATATGGATATGGAAAAGATGCAAATAAACTTGCCAAATGGGGGTGTCATAAAAATCAAACCGAAAACAATTAGGGAAGTTCTAGGGATACCAATGGGACCGAGACCACTTTGCTCAGGACCAAAAAGGGATTGGGATGACGTGTTTATGAAACAGTTTATGGCACAATTCCGGGAAAAAAGGATAACAACAACAACATTATGAAAGGTGATTCAGAGTACTGAAGAAACAGACTTCACCTTCGGATGAATTTCCTAATCTTTGTTTGCAAGCTGTCGGGAACCTGCTATAACATTCGATCTTTGAAGTATCACGTCATCAAATTTCTGATGACACCAGAGGAAATAACGACATTGACGGTGCTCATACATTTGGAACTCTATGAAATTAAGCAAGGAAGGCTGGGATGACTCAACAACGGAAAATTGGTACTATGGACCACATGCAGCATTCGGTAAAGTCAAGGTTATCTTTAAAACAAATATGATGTAGGGTATCACAAGTGATACTTTAAGTTAATGACATATAAAATGTATTCTATCACCAGTGATATTACAAGTTGTTTTTAAAAAAATAGATGCCATGTACAATATCACTTGGGATACTAAAAAAGATTAATCTACCACTTCTTTTAATAAGTAAAAGTTTTAATGAATGTTTTGTTTTCTTGAAAACAGCTTATCTACTTGCATTTCACAAAGTTCGATGAAATGGATGTGCCAAAAATGGCCACCATCGAAATTGGAATACAAAGCTGATTGAGAAAAGGCAAGACATGGAGATGGACAGGGGAGGGTTTGGTCATGTCATGGTAATTGAAGAAGAGGATGAGAGTGAAGAAGGAGATATCAGGAAACAGAAAGAGGTAATACTTATAATTAATATAAAAAATTTGAATATATCACTAGTGATAAAATACTTATAATTGCTTTATTTAATTAAAAACACAACAACACACAATTCCATGGGAATCTTCAAATAGATCAAAATGGTAGAGTGATTGTCAGAAGAAACGGCGAAGAGAGATGGAGGAGATGATGAAGGCGGGGAATCTTGAAGGAGGAGGATATGATGAAACTGATGATGAAAGTGATGATGAAAGTGATGATAGTGGTTCTTTCTTCCTCGATGTAGGATGATGATGATAGCAAAGGAGGAAATGGAGAAGGATGAAACAACGATAAAGAAAAAACCACAAAGAGACTCCTGCGAAACAGATAAACAACAGGTTAGATAATTATAATCTAAAGTATTTATCTGTATACAATATCACAAGTGATAAATTTTTACATAACAAAATGGTAAAAATACAGTTTGAAGAAGAAGCAATTGCAAAAAGAAGCGGTGAGAAAGAAGCGCGAAAAAGAAGCTCGAAAAAAAGCAGTGAGAAAAAAAGAAAGCTGAAAAGAAGAAAGAAAGAAGAGGAAAGGTAATATCACAAGTGATAAACTCTAAAATATAACAAAGTCATGCAATACAACACTTTTTTTAGATTTTATTTATTTATTTATTCTTTAATTTTTTATTAATGCAGGTGCAAAAGAATTGCAGCAAAAGCGACGAAAAGAAGCTGCAGCAAAGAAGCAGCGAAAAAGGCGGCGACAAAAAGAAGCGGTAGAAAAAGTTGCAAACAAAAAGCAAGAATAGAAAAAGAAGCGGTGCAAAAAATTTTAAGATAGAGGTTTGAAAACAAAAAGAAAATCGAGGAGGCTACAAAACAAGCTCAAGAAAGAGGCCGAAAAAAGTTAGTTACGTAAAGAACTTGCCAACAAAGAGCAAAACAAAAGGTTAAAAGACTCTCGGATATACCAATTTAGTGATATTGAATGCAAACATTAAGAATGAATGTGAAATGAATCAACATTATTGTTGTCAAATGTCTTGTTGATGGTTAGATTGTGGATTGTTTATATGACTAAAAATTAAAAAAAAAATAAGCGAAACAAAAAATAATCTCGTTAGACATATAAACTTAAAAAAAATAACTTGCACAACTTTTGCATATCTAAACATTATTAGATGCTTAAAACAGAATTTGAAAAAGACGATCACGACAAAAAACAAGCGTGAGACACAAGAAGAAGAAGAAAGGGCTAAAGTTGCACAATTTCAAAGTCCAGAAATTCAACACAAGGCATTCAGGACTCAGAAAGATGTTGTTGAACAAAGCAACAAAGAAAATGAAAAGAGGGAAGGAAAAAGGATTGCTAAACCATCAGTGTACTTGAAATCACCTTATATGAACAAGAAGGCGACCACGATGGAACCGTTAGAGTCGAAACAATGCTAGCTAATAGCTTATTTTCGATGGAAGGAGATATAATGTAAGATTTCAATTTCCTGTTAGTATTAAGGTTATGTTATTTATCACAAGTGATATGCTATATTTAAGAACCTAAATTTTATCAACTGTGATATTAAAAAATAGAGAAGACGTATTCAATGATGGCAAGGGCACACCAGTACCAAGAATAGTAATGCAATCAATTGCGCCGGGCTTGCTAATAGAAAGTCAGGTGATCGATGCATTCGCTTCGGTATTGAATCATGAAGAGAGAAAGAACAAAGTTGGAAAAATGAAGACAAGATACTACTTCCCAACAGATGCAGTGGTAAGATATAAAAACTTCCAAAAAATGCAATAATATATCCATGCGTTTCAAAATTATATAATATGTATTTTAAATTATCTTGAATCTATTGTTATCATACAGCTGCGGAGATTGAAGAAAGTAAAAATAAAAAGCGATGTGACAATTTTGAAATCTCGATGAAAAACTCATGACTGAGGAAGAAGCAACGGAAATGAAAGATGTGAAACTTTTCTTCTTTCCGATAATTGCTCACGACCATTACTATGTCATAGTTTTCAATCGGAGAAGGAACGCTGTAATACTGGACAACACATTTCAGATCGCCCTACAAGGATAAATACAAACCCAACCGATTTTGTGGTAAGCAATATGAACCGAACTCTGTTTAAAATACTTATATCACTAGAGATAAATTGTAGCAAGTAATATTTTGTTAATTTGCGAGAAAGCAATTCTTGTAAATTACCTGATCAAGGCTTCACACCTAATCCTCAATACAATGTTGAAAGAAGCGGCAACGTGTTAATGAAATGGAGGACAAAGGATAACAAGATTGATTGCGGCTTATACATGATGATGCATATGGAAACATTTGAAGGTGAAGCAGGACCAAGTTGGAAGCCAAACATCGTTGATGAAAGGAATCACAGATATGCTGAACAAATGACAAGAATGAGGATGAGGTATGCAGCTAAGATATTGTTACATGAAGTGAATCAAAAGAGTGAACTGATGTCAGAATATGCAATCAAGTTTCTTTGAAAAACACAACCATGATGAGAAGGAGATTCAAAAGGTGGTTGAAGAAGCTATCAGGAAGAAGATAGCTGAAGAAAACAAGCATTAAATCTATTTAATGCTATTACAAAAGAATTTACATTTCTGTTTTAAGTATTTAGATTTCTAAACAACGTAGATGGATTAAAGTAGGTTTAAGAATCTGATATGCAAAAAACAATAGTAGGGCTGCCGGGCCACGGAATGTGACGGACAATGTCCAAGTTTGGGAAATACCTAAGTAGATGGGTGGATCTATTAGGTACCTGATCACATTCCAGTGCTGGGAGATTGAACTATTTTGTTTTGGATTTTGCATATTTTAGTTGGATTTTAAATTTTGTTTTGCATTTTAGATGCAAGTAGGATTTGCCGGGCCACGAAATGTGACGGACAGTGTCCAAGTTTGGGAAATACCTAAATAGATGGGTGGATCTATTAGGTACCTGAATCACATTCCCTGGGGCCGGATATTGTACTACATTTTGCTCTGAAATTTGCATCTTTTTGTTGGAAATGCAGACGTATGCTTTTAGATGTATTTTACGCTTTGTTCTTGATTTTAGATGGAAGTAAACACTTTTGGGTAATATGAATATAACCTTGCTTATGTTCTTCTGGCGATATGCATATCTATCACTATATATATTTATGCAGTTGGATAATTCATAGAAGATTTCGCTACTCAGTTACCTTTAGTTTAAATAAATTGAATTGGTGAACCAAAGATCAATAAATTTGGGATTATGATGAATTTTTTTTTCAAAGTGTAAATGATTTATTTGCGATACTTTGGTAAATGATAAGATATGCCAAGACACTGTCCTTAACGTGAATATCAAATTAAGAGATTGATTATTTTTGCAATGACATACTCTGTGAAAACATGTTAAAACGGTAAACAAAACTAGCCTACCAACAAAATTTAGATCTTGAGTCACCACAAAACTAGCCTACCAACAAAATTTTCTTTTTCTCTCTTTTTTTTTAATATGTATCACTTGTGATATTAGAACATATCACCGATGATATAAGTAAGATTAATTACTTCCAAAATGTATTTTGAGATGTGAGCTTGTATGTTCTTGCTGTGAAAATTTTCAGTTGACTCGTATAGACAAGCTTTTCAAAAAATGTATTTAATTGTTTACGACAAGTGATATAAATTAAAAAAAGCAAAAAAGTTTACATAAAGTAAAAATATAAGGACTGAAAATGTAAAGTTCAATAAAATAAAACCGGATCGGAAAAACACACACACAAATAAAAAAACACACACCAAGAATCAATCCTTGAAAAATAACGACGAACCGTTGAATCAAATTCAAAAATACATAAACATGAAGGAATCGCAACCTCAACAAGAAAAGGAAAAACAATCTGTTGAAAATATGGATAACGGTACGACACTCATTTCGATATTATTTAAAAATTAATTGAATTTTATTTCTGTTTGCGTATTTTTTATTTGAGTTTTATATGCATATTTTATATATGTTTTGCTTATTTTAAGATGTCTTGAAACAATGATAAATTACAGAATATATTTTAAAAAATGAAATGATTGTTCAAGATATATGTAATATACCAGTTTATTTCGTGATTTAAAAAATATGTTGAAGACAAAATTTTATGCTATTGAATTAGAAGTTACAATAGCGACACCTCATGTCATTGATTGTTAGATGTTTACAGCTGTAGAAACTAAGATAGTTGTAGTTTTGGGATATTTATAAATTGAGGCACATTGTAGTTTGATTGTAGTTTGATTGAAGCTCACTAACTGTTTGGGCTTACAACTTCATTCAAAATGCATCTTGAAAAGAACTTAGTTTATACATTTTGAAGTTGTAACTACTTTGAGTGAACTTGTAAACTAAGGGACATAAATGTGACTGTTTTGGGATCGTTGAAACTTTTTTTGGGCTCATTATAAAACAAGGTGATTTGGTTGTTAACATGTAGAAAAAGAAACGAAAAGGTAATTTGGTTGTTAAAAACGTCTACCCAAATTTGGTTAATTTGTAGATTCAATGACTGAAATAGCCAAACAGTATAATGGATTTGCTATTATACAGAGATGAACGAAACCAAAAAGAAGAAAACAATTAGCAAGTAAGAAAAAACGTTTTAGAGATTTGCATCAAAAATGGAAGAAAAGAAAAGGGTTGGAGGAAAAAGAAGATGATGAAGGAAGAAGCAACAAAAGCGAGCAAGAAAAAGCATCGGAAAAACTACTGAACAGGTATATGAAAAAGTGTTTTGCGATAGTTATGTGAATGCTATATCACAAGTGATAAATGCTAAAATATCACAAGTGATAAATGACAAAAAAATTTATTTTATTATTTTATTTTTACTACAGGATGCAAAAGAAGCTGGAAAAGAAGATTACACAAAAATGAAAGGCGAAAAAGAAAATCCGAAAAAAAGAAAAATCGAAAAAGCTGCTGCAAAAATGATAATAAAAGAATAATCGTGAAAGAGAAAAAGGAAAAAGAAAAATTGGTGAAATGGAAGATGATGTAAACGAAGAGATTGAAAAAGATTCAAAAAGGAAACGAAAGGTGTACACAATAGTCAAGGGAAGGGCATCAGTTAAGCCACTTTTTGAAGCAATGCGTGGGTTAAGTGTAGAAAGAAAGAAGGTTATAACACAAATGGGTTTTGGAGACTTGATAGAATTCCCAATAAATGAAATACCGACAAAGATTGCCTTCTTTGTGGTGAAGCCTCGACACAGAATCAATGAACCTTAGACTTCCAACAGAATTTAAAAATATCTCCAAAACGTGCATGAAGTTCTCATACTACCAAATGGATCAAGGACGCTAGAAAGAGATGAAGGCCAAAGACAATACAACGATAAATTTGTTGAAGAATGGAAAGATCAATTCAAACACGAAAACAGTTTGACAACAAATGCCATATCAAAGGAGATAACAAAACAACAAACACAGATTTCATGTTCAGAATGAACATTTTAATGCTTATTGCAAATACATTGGGAGGATGCGATAAAAGCTCTATTGTCACAAAAACGGTGTTGGAAAACGTGTTTAAAGGAGATAACGTGAAAGATATAGACTGGTGCAGATATATTTTTGATTGTGCAAGCTCAACAAAACATGATTGGTCTGCAAGAAAGAATAATAGGACAAAGGTTGAGTATTACGGCCCAATTACATTCTTGATGGTAAGTAATAAATTTTAAATTATTTTTTCTTCCTAACATAAAATGTTATAAAAATATACATTCATTGAACTGATAAAATTGTTGATGAAACAGCTTGCATATTTACATTACACAAAGTTTGATCAAATGAATGTGCCGAGAATACCGACTCTAAAAAGTTGGAACACAAGTCTGTTGAAAAGTAGGGAGATTCTAGAAATTGATTTCAACAAGTACTTTGGAATGGTGGAAATTATAGGAGACATGAATAAAGGCGAAGAAGATATTCAAAAGCAGGTCAGTATAAAAAAAATTAAGATATTTGTTATGTCCTATCACAAGTGATAAAATAAATTATGCAAGATATCACTTGTGATAATACATTAAAATATTTAAAAAAAAAAACAATAATATCACTGTTGATGATGCATAACTAATATGATCTTAAATTTGAAATTCAATCACAGGATGTGTATCAGATGCTAGAAGATAAGATAGAAAGCATTTTGAGTGAGAAAGAAATGCTAGAAGAAACAATTAAAGAATACATATGTAAATTCAAAGGGGATGAAAGGCTTGGCAATTTAGAGAAGAATAAAAAGATTTTCAGTGAACTAGATGATTGTTTCAAAGGAAAAAGTCCATTCTTATCATCAAGATCTAAATCAACATCAACAGAGTCAAGCTCCATCAAATTTGGCACAAGTGATGATGAAGATGGAAATAATGAAGTACAAAATCCATTTGCCGGACAATATACAGAACACGGAGATGAAAATGACGAATCAATGATAATTGATGATGTTGTCAAAAACGATGAAGACCAAAATGGAGAATCAGTCTATAATGAGAATGAAGTTGCGCAAGGTAGTGGAAACAAAGACACAAGCAATACCAAAAATGATGAAACTGATGAAAACAACAAGAATAGACAAGAAAAGGATGAAGCTGTGGGAAACATCGATGGGAACAGTAACAAAGGGTGAAGAAGAAAAAGGAAGGGGAAAAAGATGAAACAAACAAGGTTACAAGTCAAAAAAGTAATGAAGAAGCTAAAGATCAAAACCTTTTTGATACTGATGATGACATTTTTGGAGATTTACTAAACAAAACTGATGAAGAATTTAGAAATGAATTGAGAGAAATACAAAGGCAACAGGCCAACATGGATGCAAAACGAAATGAAGAAGTGAACAGATATGCAGAAGTGAGAACGTGAGAACCTTAAGAAACAAAAAAGTGTTGAAGAAAAAGAACAAACAGGTCCATCTTCACAGAGCCCTAGTTCGTCTTTATACCGGGTCTCAGCCAAGCTTTGAGCTAGGATTTGATAGCCCAGGAGTACAGTCAAAATCAAGTGATGAAGAAAAACAATATCATTGCCTGAAATCTCCATACATGAACAAGAAGGTCAGCACGACAAAATCTAACGAGGTGGAAAAACTCTTGGCAAGCATCTTCGTATGCAAGGAAACGAAGTGTAAGTTTATATTTAAAATTTCAATATCTAATTTATTATGGTTATCACTTGTGATAACAAAACATATATTAGTTTCTTATATTTATCACTGTGATACAAAAAATATTTACCTATATACACAGTTCCTTATACTTATCACTTGTGATATTGTGAACAGAGAACAAGTTTTCGTAGACGATAAAGGTTTAGGATTAATGAGAATGAATGTTCAATCACTAGCGCCAACCTTGAAAATTGAAATTCTTGTGATAGATACCTTTGCTGATATCCTAAACTACGAGGAATTGTTCTCAGATAGAAAGATCAAACGGCATTACTTTTATACATCAATGATGGTAAGATAAATTTTTATATAAAATGAATGTATTTATGTATTAACTTTTATTTAATAATAATAATAATAATATTTTTTTTATTAATTGTCAATTAGCTACCAGGAGTATTACAAGATAAGCCATAATTGTTCACTGACAAAGTAGATAAACAGTATGATATGTTTGAACACTTGATTGCTATTCAGATGGAAGAAGACACAAGCAGACTCAAATTTGATGATATTAACTTGGTATATTACATTACTTATATAAATTAATCAAGAAACTTAGTATATAATTTTAAATTTAATACTTTTTCATGATAACAGATATTCTTCCCAATAATAGCACATGGACATTACTATCTAATAGTTTTCGAAATCGTTAAAGGAACATCTGTCATAATTGACAACAGCGATTCGGATGCAACATACGAAGAAAAGTACAAAGAAAATTATGAGTTAGTGGTAAGAAAAATTATTTGATTATTTATGTTTTACCAGTATAATATCACAAGGGATACTAGTCTATAATTGACATTTTATATTATAAATTTCAGAGGGCGGTTTTTGTAAGACACTTGTCAACATATGAACATCCAACAGGATATGAAATGATGCATCAAACACAAGAACCAGAAATATTAAAGATGGATTGGCAAACAAAATCAGAAAAGATAGATTGCGGTTTGTACATGATGATACACATGGAACTCTACGAAGGAAAAATTGGATCAAAATGGCAAACAGGCATTCTAAAGGAAACACACAAACAACATCGAATTCAGATAGAAAATATGAGATCAAGATACGTAACAAAGATGTTGCTTCATGAAATGAACGAAAAATGGAAGATGATGTCAGACTATGCATTAAATTTTCTTGCAGAGAACAAGGACGAAAAAGTAAAAAGCTTGTCAAGGAGGCAATAAAGAGAAAGTATGCAGAACTAAACAACAATTAGTAATCCTCTTCATACTTATTAATCCGATGGCGGACTATCGTTTTGTAAAAACAATTATCTTTATCGTTGTCAAAGTTGTAAACAATGATGATTTCTATTCAGTTGAAAGATTTTGGAAAATCAGAATTCAACCTTGCTTTTGTTAACTTTATTAAAGTATCCAAATGTAAGTAAATAACATGCCATAACAATATAATAGAACTAGATTAACAAAAAAACTTATATCAATTATTCAATAAAGTCACAAAAAAGTAAACTCATAAAAAGGTATAAGCATTTCATCAATTTTGTATTCTTTATCACAAGTGATAAAAATGAAAAAATGGAAGAAAAGTAATAACAAATAGAAAATCATCACAAGTGATAAAATTGGATAAGACATAACAGATAGACTGCACCTCAACCTCAACCTCAACCTACATGTCCTCTATTGCTTGGCTGGGCCGATGACTCCACCTCAACACTGTACAAGTACTCCTCAGCAAAGGCTGCCTACTTCAGCATTATTGGTCAAATATTTACCTTTGTGCGGACAAGTAGCCCTTATGTTCCGTCGACCCACAAATACTGCACGACTTCTTTTGCTTCTTGCTTTTATCAAATGCTTTCTCACGTCCACCCTTGATACGCTCCCTCATAAACCCCTTATTGCTCGCTTTCGATGGATTTTTAACATAAATTTTAGTAGGCTTCTTTATACCCATAAACTCTTCAACAATTTCAGAAACATTACGGGAAGGAACAGTTAGCAAATCAGCCTCAACTTCAGTTTTCAACTTCTTCACTTGTCTACAAAAGAAATCAACTTTCCTTTATTGTTACTCATCATATGAACACACGACTCAACTAACCAGTTGCCTCAATTGCAAGCCTCTCTATTTCTTCATTGTTCTGACCATAACGAGCCTTTTGCCTCCTCAAATCAGCAGGAATCAAATCCCTTGACCAACGCCTACGTAAATCTGATCTGGATAGAAACAACCTTGCAATTCTTGAACACACAAAAGATGTGACGACACAAAATACCACATCGAACAAACAACGACAACGACAAAACTGCCGAACCATCTACTTTGTTATACAACACCTTCATCAAAAATATATATATATATAAACTTTTATGAACTTTAATTGAATATATCACAGGTGATACCTCATATAAAACATAAAGAACATAATATCACAGGTGATATTAAAAAGAGTATCACAATATCACAAGTGATACTAAAACAATAACAACTTTTATGAACTTTACATGCATAATATCACCTGTGATACCAGATATAGACTTATAAACAAAGAAAGTAATAGATAATATCACATGTGATACTTAAAAACTTGTAAAACAAAAAGAAATGTACCTTGTACTCTCCAATGTCTTTTTGATACAAATTAAGCTCTTCCTCGGTATTGTCTGAAGTACTTTCATCATCAACCACTCTTGGTACAATCTCAGCATCCGGTTTTTCCTCAGATATAACAGAAATATCGCAACCCACACCACAACTTTTAGACTTGATAGAACATAACCATGAGCCAGCAATTATCTCTTTCTGAACAAGAACAAACGACTACGAGTATAAAACCTTGCTGCATGAATTTCAATTGCTAATGGCGTCAACAAACCAGGAAATGAGTCAATCGACTGATGATCTAATCTTTCTTATGTATCTCTGCTCCATTCTTGGACTCATAACATACCATGAACTTAACAAGAGTAGAAGTAGGAGACGTGAAATGTGAAAAAAACGAGTTCTCACTCTCAGACCTAGATGTGGTCCTCATCAGTCCACATAGAGGAGAATCAACAAAGCGAGGAATCCATGGCCCTGATCCTATACATCTTGTTCAACCACTTATGATTTAAAAGACCAAATTCAACCATCAACTCATTCCATCTCAACTCAAACTCTTGGAGCCAATATACATGTTCCAAAAAATCTTGTGAAATTTATTCTTGAAATCAGTATCATCATAAATTCTCGATACAATCTGAAAACAGTGAAAAAGATAATCATTATAGACAGCAAATGAAAAAAGTATCACAAGTGATACAATCCAAAAAGTGCCACAAGGGATACAACAAGTATCACAAGTGATACAATCCAAAAAGATGCAAATATCACAGGAGATAAAAGATGAAAAATATCACAGAGAGATACCTTAGACGGAAGCTTTTGCATGATATGCCACATACAAAGCCTATGCTTTGAATCAGGAAGAACTTCAGCTATAGCCTTCCGCATTGCACCATCTTGATCAGTAACAATGATATTTGGAGAACGAACAAACGCTTTCTTAAATGCTTGCAGTAACCAAACATAAGATTCAGTAGTTTCATTCTTAAGAAGACCAGAACCAACAGTCACAGATCTCCTATGATTATCTATTGCAGTAAAAGGCACGAAAACCATCCGGTATCTGGAGAAATAAAAAAGTATCTCAGGTGATAATATATACAAAATGTAGAAAAAGCAAATGAAAATATCACAAGAGATACTAAAAAAGGTTCAAAAAACATACTTGTTAGTTTTGTATGTGGCATCAAATGAGACGATATCGCCAAACTCTTTGTAATTCAGTTTAGCAAGCATCACCCAAAAGAGTCCAATACGCTCGGCGTTCTCAACAAGATAATCAAAAGAGAAGTCTGATGTAAATTTCATCCGATCTTCCATACGGTTAATAAGCATTTGTGCATCGCTATCTCCTATGAAACAGTTTATACCACGGACTAGATTGTTAAACTCAGTCTCGTACCATGAACAAGTCTGAGGACCCTTTCAACCGGTATACAAACTGTGAGCTCTAGTCGCCCAATATTATAATTGAAGCTTTAATTATAAACAGTTTAGGTGTATGTTAGCTTCCTCACACTCTTGGACAAATGCTTATACTCAACACGATCTAGCTCATGATTATGTTCCACATCGAACGTAGTAAGCCTATATTTTCTACAACCGGGCACCATATGAAAAGCTGCGTGCTTTGCATCCAGTAATTCTAAAGTTTGAAGTCCTCACTTGTTTGTCACCTTTCTTAGGAGCTAACGTATTCAAAAGAATTTTCTTTGGGCACCCTTCCCTATTGCAAACTAAATACTTCTCTTTTACAAATCCATCCCTTAATCTTTTCTGAGTAGACTTTCTAATACCAAATCCACGCCTCGAAGCATATCTCATGTACATACTAATGCAATCCTCAACAGAATCATAAACACTAAACAAAGCTGGCGCACACTAGCGAGAAACTCTAGGAACCCAAAAAACCGATCCACCAGGAGTATCAATAAAATCATGATGAATAAAAGATGAAGGAGTTTTCAAACCACTAGAAGCTGTAAAGAAGGTGATAAAACACAATAACTTCAAAAATTCTCTTAAAATATCACTGGTGATACTATACATTATTTGAAATATCACTGGTGATACTATAACAGATGATTGTACAAAAAATACTAAACAGAAACAAACAACACATCCAATCAAAAATTAACAGCTTATTTAAAAGCAATATAACATCTACATTAATATACTTAAGCACTATCATAAAAAAAAGCACAAAACCTATAACTCGAGAATTCAGTATAAATTGACAACAAACTATAACTCAATTTCGGTCAATATATGCAACAACTGCAAACACGGCTATTCTTCTTAAACATACAACATCTCCTTAACAAATCACTTCCAAAACACTAGATTTACGACTACTTTGACTACACAGCAAAACGCTTCCAAGACAAAAACACTAACAGTACAACTATCAGCACCAAACACTATCACTCTTCTTCATTCGAATAACTATGCAACAACTGCAGCAATAACAGCCTACTCATAGAAATATCGAACATCGCGATGAAATCAAGTACACTACATTTACGATTATTTTCAGTAAAAAGCTTAAAATTAGAAGCAAATTAATCTAAAACCTTAATTAGAAAACAAAACTATCATCAACTTCAAATATCACTGCTGAAACTACACAAATTAAACTGAACAAAAACAAATCAAACTAACAGCTTATATAAAAGCAAAATCAAACTAACAGCTTCATGAATAAGCAAAACACTAACACCAGATAAATATCACAGGTGATACAAAACAGAGTAAACTAACAGCTGAATAAAAAGCTTAAACACCTTAATTAAACAATTAATTAACAAAACAGACTAAATTAATAAAAGCTTAACATTAAAAAAAAAAAGCTGAATTAAAACGAAAACTCACATGATTGCATCATCAACGTTAGAAGCACAAATTGAACTCGAACATCTAAATCAATTGAATCTTCCCACAGGAACTTCATTAAGATCAACTATCTCCATTCGCAAACATTAAAGAAGATAATTACAAAATTGAAGAAGATAATGAAGAATTGAAGAAAATAATGAAGAATTGAAGAATTACCGGTGGGATAAAGTGCAGGACGTGACGGAGATGACGGTGGTTGTACGGTGATGAAGGTGGAGGATGTGGTGGTTGAACTGGTTGTTATGATTGACGATAAACCGTTTAGAGAGAAAATCCACCAGAGAAAAGGGTGTGAAAAGTGTGTGGGAAACAGAGTGATGAATGAGGGAAAAAAAAAATAAACGGAATAATTTGGGGATAAAAAATAGGTTAAAGGTTTTAATCTTAGATTAATGACAGCCATTAGATCAATCCAAATAGAATGTGGGGATTTGTCCCTTGGTAAGCACCAAAATAAGAGTATGCAAATGAAAATTCCTCTACATAACATAGTATAAAGGGCCGACTTGGATAATTTTGATCAGTTATCCATAATACGAAAGTTGCAAATAAACTCAAATTTATTAAAACTTGCTTTCATATTTTAATAATTATCACATCTCTAGACATTATTCTCGTAAATCTAAATACATATGTGAGCATAAACAAACACTTATGATAATTTGAGGAATCTAAGAGTTGTATATCATTCAAACAAATATGCCTTATATACAAAAAAAATAATAAGAAACAATATCGCAATAACATCTGCTAAACAGAAAACTACTTGTATATTAATAAGGATATCAGACTTTTTTTCTTAAAGAAACGTTCGGGCTTAGTAGGCTTAAGACAAGAATTCTAGGTTTTAAGTTTCCGGATTTTCGGCTTAACCCATGCGGAACCTCGAATCAATCATAAAGTTTAATCAACAATTCCTTTTCTTAAGAAAATAACAATAACCAATTCCGCAGGAGCGAACAATTTTTTTCCTTTGAACGATGATATTTTGAATGACTCATGTCCAATACGCATTTAATTATAGTTCTCACTCACCAACACTTATAAAATAAAGTAATTAAAACTAGACATTGTATTTTTAGTATGTCCATTTCAAGAAGACGCAAGAAACATACACATTGAGTCATGCAGGTTGTTTTGTTGTGCTTGATTTAAAGTCGACTTAAACATGAATGAAGCATAATGTAGTTGTTTTGAACTTTGGATTCCGTAGGATAATGCTCCACGCCCTTTAACAAGACCGGTCATGGGCTCATGGCTTACAAACGGTGTTGGTCATAGACCATACACTATTGGGCTTATGTCCTCTTAACCCAACTCAATATAGGAAGTCTCCGCCCATAAGTAGTTTCTTCATATAACACTTCAGTGATGAATGATAAGAATTTCAAGTTTTAAGCACTAACCGTACCAGTAGTAGTCAATTTTAGAAAACCCGATTTGATTGTTTCTACTTTTGATAGTCAATGTTTTATACTCGTATGTACTATATCAATATTTAGCAAACTTGATGGATTATCGTTTGTCTAACCACTTTAACTCCATTGTTATATTAAGGGGTGCGAGAAAACCTGACGGAAACTAAACTGAAACAGAAAAAGAAAAACCAACCAATATATTTACTGGAACAAAAAACCATGGCCGTCCCGTGAATTTTGGGGGCCTTGTTCCATTATCCCATTATCGCAAAAGAGGCCACTTAAACCCAAAATTTTTAGTTGATAAATAAATTTATTAACATTCTAGATAATGCTATAAAGTATCCATGTATTTTACTTAAGCGATAATAAAGTACTTTCGACCATAGGTATACATTACACTGCATAGGTATTATTGCATAAAGAAAACTACATAACTGCTTGTTTACTAATTGATGTTACGAGCTGAGTTTTATTATAATGACAAAGTCAATTATATAGTATTGTATCAAGTTTCAAATCCATCCAGTGATTCTAATTTATTCAAACATCAAATAGCATAAGCACACAACTCAAACAAGAATTTAAAATTGGCCAATTCTCAATCCCAGCAATTGTAAACTGTAGTTCAAAAGCTAGTAAAATAATAAGGAATTTAAACTAAAGAAAAAGGGACTAATAAAAAATAGAGATATGAACCTGTTTGTGAGAAATTGATAAATCGTATTGTTGATACAAAAGTTGGGCGTTCCTTATTTGGACTCCGGTTCTCGTATTTATTAGATCTTGATGCTTGAGACCTGCGCACTAAGAAACAGAAAACACGTTACGATTATCGTGGATTGTTCCACGATTATCCTCCGGCGTTAGAGAGTAAGTAATCGGTTTTTGGGTTTAGTGAGAGTTAGGTTTTGTGATCGTACCTTTAATGAAGGGCCGAGAGCCCTTTATATACACACAAAATTCTTTGTGGTTTCGTGTTCCCTAACCTTCGGCGTATCCCGCCTAAGTCGGTCAATTGATACATATCTCATAAATAAGAGATATCCGATATCAAGACCATAAATAACTTCGGGTTTGGGCCTTCGTGAGCCCAAACCGTTACCGGGTTAGCCCATTCGTACTGGGCTCGATTGCTAGTAGCGTTCATTGGTGGGTTCATGACCCAATGCGGACTATACGCCATCATGTCCACAGTTAGTATGCGCAGGGTGAAACCCGCGGATGCTAGACTAATAACCGTAGCCAATATATTCTCAAGGCTGACTAGCGGAGAAGCCTAAGGTTTCCGCGCCTAAAAGAATATGCGATGAATCCAGTCAAGTTAGGTCAAATAGATCCCCGTAAAACGTGGAAAAGTGAAGTGGAAAGTGTGCCACGCGTAGCAACTCCCATCCACACGTTTAGAGAAAGGGGATCCAGTGTGAGCATCACATGGATGTGGAACCCTATATAAACTACCGCCTTCACTTTTACTATGTTTATCACAGTAAAAAAGCTTTCTACCATTGTTGAAAAACTCAAAATATCAACCAAGAAACCCTTAAACTTTCAAAGGTAACAGCGCGTATGCATTCGAACCTTATCATGGTTCTGGATTAACCGACTTTTCATCCGATATAACCGAGGATGAACTTGTGAGTTCACCTCGGAGTATTATATCCCGCGCGCTGCATCAGTAGTTACGGGCTGCGCAGGCGTCGTAGCGGATTTCCCGAGGGAAAGTGGGGGTACACACGTTTTTTCGAATTTGCAAATCAACGTGTGCTATCTTTTATTCTTGTGCGACGTTCTAAATTACTATCGCCTACACATATCCCAAATGCACGTATAGGCGCAAGCAAAGATAACAAACTTCAAGGTTAATTGCCGTTTGTTGGCGATTAACCCCACCATCTATCTCTTCCGCGCGTTTTACCACACAACGTGGTCAAACGGGTGGGTTTCTTTGCTAAGCGCCGGAGGGCGGCTGTAGTGTTATACTGAGAATTAGACGCGTTAGGAACCGGAGAGAGAAATTTTTCTGGGTTAATGAAGCGTTGTTCCCCTGGGGCTTCGGCTTCTATACCCAGAGTTCGCTACCGAAGGATGCGCCCCACTCCTGGAACGTACAACGCCGATGATGCGAAAAGCGATAAACGCAATCGTATTCCCATCAATTCCTATCCAGAGGAATTTTTGGTGCACATGGGCATCAGCCGCAACTATTTCGATAGTCTGACGACGGTGCCAACCTTCTAGACGCGAATGACCAGGTGGGTGCTCGTCTTCCTCCTCCTTTGCTTTATTAGTGTGAGCATTTCTATTCGTCTTTGTATTTTATATAACTCATATTGTTGTTTGTTCTTGCTGGGAGAGATGGACTTGTTCAGCGTGTTCATTTGGCCAAACCCGCAGGTCACCGTGGGTGCGCCCTCTGAGAGAAGGAGAAGTCCCCATTTTGGATGCTACCGCGGGGCGCACCATGGAGATGAATCTGGAGGAATCTGGGGGTGGTTCACCCGTTGTGTTGGAGGCGGCCCCTCTCGCAGCGTGCCTAGCCCTAGGGTACACTCCCCTGAAGTGGAGCTTTCACGCACAGACGTAGCGGAGAGCGTAGAGGTCCTCATGGTAGAACTATAGGAGGCAGGCCAAGGAGTAAAGCGCAAGAGAGCGCCTGGTGGTGATGGCGCAGGCTCATCCAGGAGAAAATGTCCCGTCATTCTTGATGTGGAGTCGTCATCAGACGATGTATCGCCCCCCATGCAACTGAGACTGCTCCCCCTAAGTAAGTATTGTCGCCGAAGCACTTATCAAATTCCCTGTTTAAATAATCACTAATTCTCTTCTTTTGTGTGCAGTGTTGAAACCGTTGGGGTTACTGTTGAGCGTTCTGGGGAGACGCCACCCGAGGCTAGTCCCGTTCGCGCTGACTCTTCTGAGCCAAAGAACTAAAGCGTCGAGCCATTGGCAGCTGGGGATGTGCCAATGGATCATCTTGTTGAGGAGCTGGTGTTGGCTGCTGCGCACCAGGCTACATTGGTTGCGCAGTTAAAGTCAACGTATTCTGGGGAAAGTAGCCAGAGCGCGCAGAAGGATAAGGAAATTGCGCTGATGGAGGTGCAGTTGGCCAGTGCTCAGGCTGAAGCAGAGGCGGTGAACTCGTATGCCCAAAAACTTGCTGAAGAAAAGATCCAGTTGCTTACCCAAGTGAGCCAGGAGCGTGCCGCATTAGAGGATTATAAGGCTACGTGCTTCTGGGCTCTTAAGTATTTGGAGAGTGGGAAGAATGAGCACTTCTCTCGGTTGGAGGAGTTTCATACAACTGTGGGACGCTTGCTGGAGAAGCAGGAGATGAAGCTACGCAAGCTCAGCATCGAATATGATGAAGAGCTATATCCTCAGCTGGTTTCCACAATTGCTGTGCGTAGGTGGCTCATCAGCCATGGTTTGCGCCTTGCTGCCCTCAACACTTTGGAGTCTCGAGAGGTAACAGACACCTTCGGGAGTGTTGTTCAGTGCGTGTTGGCGCGCGGCAAGGCGGAGGCCATAGAAGAGCTTCATGAGGGTGGCCTTTTGAAAGTGCCTGCCGCACAGGTGCTCGGGTATAATGAGCATACGTATGATGATCTTGTCGCTGCAATGAAGAAGATGAAGCTGTTGGAGCTTCCTCATATTGCCCAGTTGGAGCGCGACCAGGATTATCCCATCTGTTTGATTATGGAGGGGTTAACCTTGGCCCGCCACCGTACTGATGATGCAGAGGCGCAGCCTGACTATTTTTTGAAGCCTGATGAGTCACAGCTGCAAGTGCCTATCTTTGCTCGCCCACGCGATATTCTGAACCCCTTTTCCCTTGAGAAGGAAATTCCTTTGAAAGAATCCTTAGAAGCCCATGCCATGAGGCTTGCAAAGAAGAAGGGCGTGAAGGGAAAGGCCATTTTGTGTGGTCTTGGCACAACGCATATCCCAAGATCCGACGGGGTACCTGTTAGTGTGGCAACGGTATCGCGCCAGGATTCTGATCTATTGAAGAGACTAAAAGAGGCTGGGGACGCTGAAAACCGTGTTGAGAGCTCACATCTTAGGCGTTGTAATAGTATATAGGCCATAGCTTCTTTGTAAATATCCTTTTGTAAGAACTCGTGGTTCATAATAAAATTTCCATTTTGTTGAAGGTGTATTGATCCATATGTGGTTACGATTATAACGTTTGTACTTAGTTATCTGTCTTTGCATAAAAACGTCCTCGCTGTCTAAGAATCAAACAGTTATATAAGCGCAAATAGTATATGAAGTCCATAATCATGTATGAAAGTCATGATCTAACATACTTGAAACATAATTTATAAGTACTTGTATCATAATCGTGTATGGTGTGATATGCAGCGTATTGTAAATATCATATCAAGGAGTCAAGAGTCCTGATTCCTAGTTTGTTAAACGCGCACAGTATGCATTGTTGCGCATCCATCGTGGAATGCACATTGAACTTATTCCAACGTCTTGAAAATAAGGTGTTTAACAAGGATGCATGATCTGATGTTGATGGGTTTGCAACCCTCTTACTTAACGAGTTATTTAGTAGGTTTACTCATCCTTTTGCCATCGAGGGTTTATTAAGTGCATGCACGCCATGTAGGCAAAAGATAAGATAACAACAATGTTGAGACATATATAATATGTAAATAAAAAATTGAAATGTGTCGCGGAGTTAGCTTGAAACCGCGACGTTTTATTAATACTTGCAAGTTTTTGTAAAAAGAAAAAGACATTTGCCTAAGTAAAAAAGAATGTAAATACACGGATATTTATTGAGCACTTTACTAAAGTGCGGGGGTGTCCGTGCGCTGGGCCGTAGCCGTTCCTAGAGATAACATCGCTTGAGATTGCAAATGTTCCATGTGCGTGGTAGCTCACGACCATCCATGTTACGCAGCTTGTACGCGCCCTTTCCTAATGCTTCAATGACCTCATAAGGTCCTTCCCACTTCGGTCCAAGTTTTCCTGTATCTTCTGCATGGCCCGCATCATTGGCGCGATATACAAAGTCGCCTGGTCTGAATGAGACGCTTCGAACTTTAGCATCGTAGTATCCTTTCATTTTTGACTTAGCTCTCGCCTCACATATAGCTGCACGCTCGCGCCTTTCTTCCAATAGGTCCAAGTCAATACGCCGCTCATCGTCATTGGTTGTAACATTAACTTCGGTAGTGCGAATAGTTGACATCCCAATTTCGGCTGGTATGACGGCTTCTGTCCCATAAACAAGAGAAAAGAGGGTGTCTCATGTGCTAACTTTGATTGTCGTGCGGTGCGCCCACAAAACATGCGATAATTCCTCCACCCACCTCCCTTTGTGTTTGTCTAAGCGTGCTTTAATTCCTTCACCTAGACTACGATTTGCACGCTCTACCAAACCATTGGTTTGTGGGTGTTTAACTGACGCGAAGTGTTGTGCAATATTCAGTTTCTCGCACCATTACTTGAAAGGGTTGTCACATAATTGTTTTCCATTGTCCGAGATGATTTCCCCAGGTAATCCGAAACGGCATACGATATTCTCCCAAACAAATCGTTTTACCTGATTACCTATGATTGTCGCGACCGCCTTTGCCTCAATCCATTTAGTGAAATAGTCTATAGCCACTATAAGGAATTTCAATCCCCCTGCTACAACAGGGAAATGGCCTACAATGTCGATACCCCATTTATAGAATGGCCATGGTGACGTAATAGGTGTTAGTTCCTGTTGTGGTTGGCGTGGGATGGGTCTGTGAACTTGGCAGTCGCCACACTTTTTTATTAAGTCCCGCGCGTCACGGTGCATCGTAGGCCAGTAGTATCCTGACCGTAAAGCGCGTGCTACAACGGACCGTGGTCCTGAGTGCATACTACATGAACCGGCGTGGATCTCTCGGAGTACGTAATCTGCTTGAAGGGGTCCGACACATCGGAGCCATGGTTGTAGAAAGGAGCGCCGATATAATATACCATCCCGAAGTTCAAACCTCTGTGATGTGCGCCGTATTCGTCGGGCGTCCTTCTGATCCTGGGGCAATACGCCCTTGCTTATATACTCGACGATTGGAGTCATCCATGTAGGACCTTGTTCCTCTATCACCGTAGATATCTCCATCTCTGAGATAGACTTGCTCTTCAGAGTTTCCACCAATACTTGTTTTGACAGGTGCGCAAAGCTTGTGGATGCAATCTTGCTCAGTGCATCCGCCTTTCTGTTTTCCCCTCTAGGAACTTGTTTGATGGTAAACCTGTCGAAACCCTGGATTAGTGACTTGGTCTTGTCGAGTATTGAACCAGTTTTTCCTCTTTAGCCACATACTGCCCAACACATGGTTGGCTACTAGCCGGAATCCAGATTTGCTTCTAGGTTGCTTATGATCATTCGAGCTTGCAATGCGTAATCCAACAATCAGGGCTTCATACTCGGCCTCGTTGTTTGTGGCTGTGAATTCAAAACGCAGTGCGTAAGTGAATTCCATTCCTTCTGGACTTGAGAGGATAAGGCCTGCGCCTGACCCGTCCACGCATGAAGATCCGTCCGTGAACAGGATCCATGGTTCTTGTAGTTCCACCTTGCTTTGTGAAGGTGCATCATCAGTGTCCGGTTTTTCGATGATGAAGTCTGCTAGTATCTGCTCCTTAACCGCAGTGCGTGGTCTGTAAGAGATGTTATGCTCACCTAGCAACACGCTCCACTTCTGTAGTCATCCCGATGCGTCGGGTTTGGAGATGATTTGCTTGATAGGTTGGTCTGTGATCACCGCTATTGGGTGCGCCTGTAAGTACCTGCGCAGCCGTTTGGCGGCGAATACTAATGCCAGGACCAACTTCTCCATTGCGCTATAGTTAACCTCCGTTTTCTTGAGTGCTTTGCTTACAAAATATACCGGTGTTTGTACTGAATTCTGTATGTCAGTTCACCCGCTGACTGCTCCATTAGTCGCAGATAGGTACATAATTAATTCTTCTCTTGGGCGGGGCGCGACTAGCGTTGGGAGCGCTGCTAGGTGTGTTTAAGTGTACGAAAGCTTCTTCTGCCTCCGTAGTCCAGCGAAAGTCTCCCTTTTTTGTACACTTCTTGAGCGTTTTGAAGAGAGGGAGTGACTTATCTGCTGATTTGGACAAGAACCTATTCAAACCGGCCAGTTTTCCATTTAGGGACTGGACTTTTTTCAACGTGCGTAGTGAAGGAAGTTGGATGACAGCCTTCGTTTTTTCTGGACACTATTTAATGCCATCGGGCTCTATCAAATATCAGAGGAACATGCCTTCTGTAGCGCCAAAAGTGCATTTATTAGGATTTAGCTTCATGTTGATCTTTTGTAGTGTCTTAAATGTTTCCTCAATGTCGCGCACCAATTCGTCCTCCGTATGGCTTTTTATGACAAGGTCGTCAACATAAACCTCTAGGTTGCGGCCCACCTGTTTTTCAAATGCGTTATCTACCAATCGCTGGTAGGTGGCGCCTGCGTTCTTCAAGCCAAAGGGCATCTTAGTATAACAATAGACGCCTTGGCTTATATGGAAGGCCATTTTTTCCTCATCTTCTTTAGCCTTCTGTATTTGGTGGTATCCTTTGTATGCGTCTAAGAAGCATTTAAGTGGGTATCCGCACAAAGATTCTACCTTCCAGTCTATCTCTGGTAGTGGGTAGCAGTCTTGTGGACATGCTTTGTTGAGATCCGTGAAGTCCACGCACATCCGCCAACTACCATCGCTCTTCTTGACCATCACTGGGTTGGAAAGCCAGTCATGGTAATAGACTTCTCGCATGATACCTGCATCCACAAGTTTGTGTACTTCTTCCAGAATTGCTTGTGCGCGCTCTGGAGCCTGGCCGCGCTTCTTCTGTCGTACTGGGGAGTATCCTTGTCGGATTCTCAACTTGTGTTCTGTAATCGAGCGTGGTACACCGGTCATGTGCTTTGGTTCCCATGCAAAGATATCCAGATTCTTTTGCAAGAGTGCGCACACGGCTGCCCTGCCGTTATCAGACAGCGATCCCCCGATCGATACTTCTTGCTCTGGGTAATCAGGATGAATTGCGACCCTCAGGTTTGATACTTTAGTTGCGCGCTGTTCTGGAATGTGTGCCGTCTCACATGTAATCGTGTTACATTCTCCAGGTGGTACGGTGGTATTGTAGAGAGTAACAATGCCCCCTCCACCGGGAACTTGAGCATCCCATGTGCTGTAGACGGTACTGCGCGTATCGCTGATATCCCTGGCCTTCCAATAATGCCATTGTATGGCGAAGGGGATTTGATCACCATAAAGTTCATCCAGGCTGTCGTGGAGTGTTCCTTATTACCAACATTGACTAGTAGGCGTATTTTCCCCATGGGCCATATCTTTTCTCCTGTAAAACCAGTCAACGACGTCATGGCCGGGCTTAACTGACTTCGTATCTCAGGTCGCAGTCGCTTGAAACAATGTTCATACATTATATCTGCGGATGCTCCTCCATCTACATACATGCGGTGGATATCGTGACCCCCTGCATTAATTTCAATGGTGAGCGGTTCTACCACTGCGTTGTCCGCAGCCAAGGTGGGGAAAGAAATTTCGCTTCCACAGGAAAACTTTTGGCTGATATTCTGTCTAGTCATTCGCTGCCATGATTGTATCATGTAGATGGTATCATCCTTATCTTTGGGTGCTTCTTTCTTGTTCCAAGTCTTTTGCTTGTCTTTCCCCTCCTTGATGTTCTTAACTAAATGGTCCAATCTGCCTTCTTTTACTAGCTTATCAATTAGTTGGCGCAATTGGACACACTCATTGGTGGTGTGGCCCTTCTGTCCATGATAGTCGCAGTATCCGTTCCCCACACGCCGCTCTTCTGGGGTGCGCATTGGTGGGGGTGTCGGAAAGTTCGCGTCTTCCGTCGCGAATATCTCTTTTGAAGTCTTGGTTAGCGGGGTATATTTGTCATTATCTCGTCCGCTCCCCTGGCCGCGGTAGTTCTTGTTGCGGTTGCTACTCTAGTCAATGGATTGTCTCCTAGGCTGTTCTTGTGACCTATAGTTTGAGTAGCCTTTCTTGCTGTCTGTCGCGGCGGCTTCTCCTTGGATAAAGGACCTCGTGCGTTTCATAAGTTCATCAAAGGTTTGGGGGACCTTGTCGTTCAACCTTTTGATGAGTTCTGGGTTATTGATCCCATTCATGAACCCTGAGATCTTTAGTATTTCGGGGCATGCCTTGACATGTATGCACTCATCTTTGTAGCGTTCCACATAAGCGCTTGTAGATTCCCCCTGGCGTTGTTTTACCCTGGCAAGTTCGACAGGGTTTTTGGCGCACTTCTTCCTTTGAGTAAAGTTCAGGCGAAACGCCTTCCGCAATTCTTCAAATCCACTAATTCTCCTGCGTGGGAGCTTACTGAACCAGGTTCACGCATTTCCCACTAATGTGGAATTGAACATGTGGCACCACACTGGTTGTGGCCAATTATCGATGGTAGCAGCTAATTCGAAAAGTTTTAGGTGATCGTCCGGATCGCCTGTTCCATCATAGGTTTTCACATTGGCGGGCATGCGCCTTTTCTTATCTTCTGAAAAATCGCTGATGCGCCGAGTGAACGCATCCACCTTTTGGCGGCGCCAGGGAAGAGACATATCTTCCTCCTCCTGGTCGCGATATCTTCTCCTGGACTTCCAGTGTCCTGTTTCTCTGTCCTCGTTGTCCGAGGAGTCACCAGAGGACGAGCTTCCCCTCTTTCGGCGCTTGCGCCGACTGTCCTCAGAATCCGAGCTTGAAGAGCTTTCACTTGGGGAGTGCCGTTGTCCAAGTCTGTCATGGACCCTGCGGCTACCAAGCCTAGCGTGGACATTGGTACGCCGTCCGTCCTCTTCGTGTTCTTCCAGATACTGCATGTCAGCTGCTTCATCGTTCTCAACTCTCCTCCCGATCCTGGTAAACACTAGGGGTCGGCGGCTATCCTTCCTGCGCCTCTCCCACTGATGACGCGATGGGGATGTCTCATACTCTGGGTCAAAGTTGAGTCGGGTTTGCAGGCTCCGACTCGACCTCTTTTTCGCTTCCTCTTGCATGAGGGCAGCCAAGGTTTTGTAGTTTTGAGACACGAAGTCACTTGGCGCTAATTCAGGCGTGACTCCTTCTAGAGCGAGGGTGTTTGTTTCTACCATTGGACCCCTGTTTCGGTCAGGTGCGTCTGGCGGGTTTGTGAGGCCCGTTTCTGGCACCGATTGGAGGGGAGTGGTAAAAAGGGTGCGCAGTGGATCTTCTGCGCTGATGGTTGTTGTAGTGGCATGGGTTGTCCCCGTGCGTGGTTCCACTGTCGTGAAGACCAGATCTGGGCCTGACTCTTGGTTCTGGTCGCACTGGTGTTCCGAGGCCTGCTAGATGCTGTATCTTCTTTGCGGTTCTTCCCTGTAGGTCACTATGCGATTGCTGGCTTAGGTTTCCGTGCTTTGTCATTCTAGTTCTTAGTGATGGGTCCCACGGATGGCGCCACTTGTTGATACAAAAGGGGCGTTCCTTATTGGACTCGGTTCTAGTATCAATTAGATCCTGATGCTTGAGACCTGCGCACTAAGAGAACAGTAAACAAGTTAGGCTTACGTGGGATTGTTTCCCCAAGATTATCCTTCGGCGTGAGAGTATAAGTAATCGGGTTTAGGGTTTAGTGGAAGTTAGGTTGTGATCGGACCTCTAAATGAGGGCCGAGATGCCCTTTATTAAAAACGAAATCCTTGTGGTTTCATGTTTCACCAACGTCGGGTATCCGCCTAAGGCGGTAATTGATACATATCTCATAAATAAGAGATATCCGATATCAAGACCATAAATAACTTCGGGTTTGGGCCTTCGTGAGCCCAAACCGTTACCGGGTTAGCCCGTTCGTACTGGGCTCGATTGCTAGTAGCGTTCATTGGTCGGGTTCATGACCCGAATGCGGACTATAAGTCATCACGTATGAATGTGTAACACTTTAGACGAATTTTGGTGACTTAAATTATGTGTTTCCCTTTTTTAAATATACACTTTGCTACCGCCAAACAAAAGAAAAAGCCTACCGGACTAAGATAGCAATTAGGCCTTCTTACACTATACATGTGTGGGATAATTATGGGGCCCGGTTGGATTTTGGGCCCTGTGCAGTTGGTCACTTTGCACAGGCCCAAATCCGGCCATGCTAAAAACTAACAGTTTGATTTTTAATATCTCAAAAACCAAAAGTTACGATTTAGCCTTGTTTTTTTTTGATGAATCGAATCGTGAAAACTGAACAGATTTTATTATGTTGCAATATATATTTGACATTTTTTTTTGAACGGAGAGTTAGTAATTAGTGATCCGAGCCCACAGTGACATCCGATTGGGCAGTATGCAAACCTCGAACATTTCTCCTTAGGGGATAAACCCCACTCATGCTTCTATTTATTTCGGGCCTCTGAAGGTCCATGGTAAGACTCGAACCTGAGACCTCTCCAAGAAACCTCCCCAAAGTTATCTTTGGTGGCCAACTGAGCTAGCCCAGTTGGTTATATTTGATATAATAATATAAAGAGTAAATTGCAAAAATCGTCCCTAAACTATGGCCAAATGCCGTTTAGTCCAAAACTTTGGAAAGTGCAATATGTCCCGGGGAAAACTTTGGGGCAGAATGTCCATGGCCTAGATCAAATGACTAAAATACTTCTATCTTTATTACTTTTCGTGTCTTGACAAATGGTCCTGTGTTTCGCAAAGATTTGACAAATTGTCTTTGTTTTTTTTTTTTTTTTTTCTTTAATTAAACTATTAGTTAGATTAATTTTTTACGTTTTGTCAGATTTTTACGTTTGCGTCGATTTTTACGTTTTATCTGATTTTTTACAATTTTCGTACGTTTTTAAGTTTTCGTCAGTTTTTACGTTTCGTCCGTTTTAACGTTTCGTCGCTTATATTTTTTACGTTTTCGTACGATTTTTACGTTTTCGTAGAGTTTCCGTTTTAGTCAGATTTTTTACGTTTTCGTCCGTTTTTTTTTTCGTTTTCGTCCGATTTTTACGTTTTGGCTATTTTTTATGGTTTCGTCAGTGTTTTTACGGTTTGTCGTTTTTTTTTTTTACGTTTTGTCGTTTCTTTTACGTTTTTGTCTTTTTTTACGGTTTCGTCCGTTTTTTACGTTTAGTCTGATTTTTACGTTTTAGTCCGTTTTGTTTACGTTTTGTCTCATTTTTTTTTACGTTTTAGTCGGTTTTTACGTTTTTAGTCCATTTTTTCTACGGTTTCGTCGATTTTTTTTAAGTTTTGTTCTTTTTTACGTTTTCGTCGTTTGTTACGTTTTTGTCGTTTTCATCCGTTTTTTACGTTTTCGTCCGATTTTTACGTTTAGTCGATTTTTACGTTTCGCATGATTTTTTACGTTTCGTCCATTTTTTTACGTTTTCGTCTGATTTTTTACGTTTTCGTCCGTTTTTTTACGTTTTCGTCAGATTTTTTACGTTTTCGTCCGTTTTTTTACGTTTTCGTCCGATTTGTACGTTTTGTTCTTTTTTACGTTTCGATCCGTTTGTGTACGTTTGTCGTTTTCATTCGTTTTTTACGTTTTCGTCCGATTTTTTACGTTTCGTCGATTTTTTAAGTTTTGTCGATTTTTACGCTTTTTCGTCCGATTTTTTACGTTTCCGTCTGGTTTTTTACGTTTTCGTCGTTTTTACGTTTTCGTTAGATTATTTACGTTTTCGGACGAAAACGTAAAAAATCGGACGAAAACCTAAAACATCTGACGAAACGTAGTAAAAATCTGACGAAAACGTAAAAATCGGACGAAAACGTCGACGAAACGTAAAAATCTGACGAAAACGTAAAAAACGGCGAAAACGTAAAAAACGGACGAAAACTAAAAATCGGATGAAAACTTAAAAATCGGGAAAACGTAAAAAAACGGACGGAAAACGTAAAAAATCGGCGAAAACTTAAAAACTCGGCCACTTGATGAAACACGACAAAAACGTAAACAAAAAGGACGAAAACGTAAAACATCGACGAAAAGGTTAAAAACAGACGAAAACGTTAAAAAAGAAAAACGTAAAAAAAAGAGACAACACGTAAAAAGAACAGAGAAGAAAACGTAAAAAAAACGGAACGAAACGTAAAAAAAGAGAAAAACTAAACAATCGGACGGAAAACGTAAAAAAACGTACGAAAAACTAAAAAAATCTGACGAAAACGTAAAAAAATCTGACGAAAACGTAAAAATCTGATGAAAAACGTAAAAAATCGGAGAAAAACGTAAAAATTCGGACGAAAAACGTAGAAAAAAACGGACGAAAAACGTAAAAAATCTGACGCAACCGTAAAAACGAGAAAACGTAAAAAATCTGACGAACGTAAAATACACGGGACGAAAACATAAAAAGCGGACGAAAAGAAAACGACGAAAACGTAAAAATTCGGACGAAAACGTAAAAAAAAAGACGGAAAACGTAAAAAATCACAACCGAAAACGTAAAAAACTGACGAAACGTAAAAAAAAAAAAAATATACTAATATTAATTGTTAATTAAAATAAAAAAATATGACTAAATTTGCAAAATCTTGCGAAACAAGGGACTATTTGCAAAGAAACGGAAAAGTAATAAAGAGATAAGGGTATTTTAGTCATTTGATCTAGGCCAGGGACGATTTCTGCCCCAAAGTTTCCCCACAGGGACGATATTTGCACTTTCCAAAGTTTTGGGACGAAACGTGCAATTTGGCCATAGTTTAGGGACGATTTTTGCAATTTACTCTAATATAAATAAATAACTAAATATACTCTGAAAACTAACTATAGGCTTCGGGGAAGGCTTATAATATTTTGGTATTGATTGATTCATCGCATTAAATCAACTTTTTAAAGTTATAAAAAAATACATATTTAAAAGGGATAATTTCATTTTTACCTTAACTTAAATATCAAAATTTCATATTTACTAAAAACACAAGTTTTTATTGTATAAGTACAATTCTTTTAAAGTATATGTTGAAAAAATATGAAATTATGATATTTAAATAGAATTACCTTTCTAAAAAAGAGGTTAAAAGTGGATTTATTATCTAATATGAAAAATAAGTGGCTAAAATTGATCTTTTGATAAATGTTTGGTGACTTACAAAATATCAATCAATCTGTATATATAGAATCCTTTTTGTTTTAATCAATTTAAAGAAAAAACATATCAAAATTAGAAAACAGAAATGATGATTGTGGCCACAGAAAACTAAGAAATATCAAAAGTGTAAAAAAGACAACACAGATTTCTTATCCTCACATCTGCCTTTGCCATTGGCTTTTAAATTTCCTCCATCCAATTTACAAAATATCCATTCAATTCACAATCACATTTCTAGCTTCACTCATACTATATCTTCTATTTTCCTTAGCTCACTTCATTCTTCATTTTATTCACCATGGCTTCCTCTGTTAGTGCTGTTGTCTCCCTTTCATCTTCAAACACCACTGCTATTTCTACTAGATCATCCTTCATTTCTCAAGATAGAGTCTCTTTTGCAAAGGTATATTTCTTTTTCATGATGTGGGTTGTGCTTATTTATGTTGATTGAGATGGAGTTTAGTACAAATGCTTATGATCATGTTATATATAAAAATCCTGTTAGCATACCTTATAAATTGTTGCATGTTTATTGGTCTACGTTGATGATTCACCTTACTAGTAGATCTTAGTTACAGATTTTTCTTGGTCTAATCAATTCATTATTTTGATCAAACATGATAAATATGCATGTAACTACACTTTAGTTTAGCATGGTAGGAAATATTTTAATCCAAACTCTAAGGCCCTGTTTGGTACGCAGCTTTTTGGGAGCTGTAAGCTTTTTGTTACAAAAATAATCTCTTTCAAAATAAGTAGCTCCGTTTGGATATATCAACTTCAAACTTTTATTTTAAACAAGTAGCTCCAAAACGAAAAGCTGATTCATGAAGCTTTTTAAATATCTCGAAGCTGTGAAAACATAAAATAACTGTTAACAGCTTATAATTTCATTTAACAGATAATTTACCAAACACTTTTATTGAAAAAAAAGATACAGCTTTTAGCTCATGTTAACAGCTTTGCAGCTTACAGCATACAGCTTAGAGCTAATTTTGCCAAACATACCCATGTTAAAAAGTGGGGTGAATAAGTAATTGTAGCTCAAATCATATAGGGATAACATTCGTTAATCCATATATATAACTTTAATCAACACTCATATGAAAAATGTTGATTAGAAGATGACAACAACCAAATGACTTGCAACATATATGGCTTGGAGGCATTTAGGGCATTTTAGCATAAACATTTGCCAAAGAAAAAATAAAAATAAAGTTTTTTTAACTAATGTGAGCAAAACAGAACTAGACTAAGGCAATATTTATAACTCAGATTCAAATTATTCGTGGTAACAGATATAAATGTGTTAGATCAATTGTAATTAGAACATAAACTGGCGCAACTAGTTATCCGATCCAAATTATTCGTGGTAACACATATAAATGTTTCAGATGAAGCTGCGTCGTTTATTTTTGTGAATTTATAGTCCAAATTAACATGTCTATCTTTGTATGCAAAGTTGCCGTTATTTTAGGTGTGGATTCTTTTCTGAAGTATGTTTGTTTGTCATTTTTGATGTTTAGGGGCCTTCTTACAAAAATGTGTCAAGTGGTAAATTGTTATCTATTAGAGCCCAAGTCGCAACAGACACTGACACACCTCCTGCTAAAGTAGAGAAAATTTCAAAGAAACAAGAGGAAGGTGTAGTTGTAAATAAATACAGGCCAAAGGAGCCATATATTGGTCGATGCCTTCTCAACACCAAGATCACCGGTGATGATGCACCTGGTGAAACCTGGCACATGGTCTTCAGCACCGAGGGTATGTTGCCAGTCTTATACTTAAGTCAAGTAATTTATTTGGGTTTAACTGCTATTTTCTGATTATGAGGGTGCCATGTTAGATCATAGATAAAGTGATAACATGAATATGGTTTTTGAAATGAAGTAATATCATGCTTATAAAGGGATTCAGAAAGTATTTTCCCCTTGAAAGCAAAAGTCAAAATGAATCTTCACTTGGCAGAAGTAAAATATGATATGCGTTTTAATCTGATAACAATTAATTTTGTATCATCACTTTTTTTTTAGTAAAAAAGATTCTGTCGTAGAAAAAATTATTCTGACTTTATGCAAGATGTTTTGGTATATTTTTGCAAGATAACCTAAGTCAAGATTGATTTATTGTTCTGGTTAAATAGGTGAGGTCCCATACAAGGAGGGGCAATCCATTGGTGTCATTCCAGATGGAATTGATCCCAAGAACGGAAAGCCACACAAATTGAGATTGTATTCCATTGCTAGTAGTGCACTTGGTGATTTTGGAGACTCTAAAACTGTAAGCATTTCTACTTGATTATAGTTATTTGTAGTGTGCAAAAGGTAAAATACAAGAAGTGTTAGCATTTTTATAGATCCATGACATTTTTGCTTGAAAAACCTGATCTGACAGTATCTGAGTTTCTGAACTTCATGTTTTCTTCAGGTCTCTTTATGTGTGAAAAGACTTGTCTACACTAATGACCAAGGCGTAGAAGTTAAAGGAGTTTGCTCTAACTTCTTGTGTAAGTATTAAAAACTTTAGTATTTCTTACTTAATATTCATCTTATTTGGCTTTTGTGGCATAAATCTTTATATCTCCAACACAGGTGTTTCATAAATTTTTTGTATGCAACTCAGGTGACCTAAAGCCTGGTGCTGACGTGCAAATCACTGGTCCAGTAGGAAAAGAGATGCTTATGCCAAAGGACCCCAATGCAACTGTTATTATGGTAATTTCTGCCCCAAGACTTTTATACTCTCATTATTCCATGAATGTTGGAACACATGACTAACCAACTATCTAAAATACATTCACCAAGGGGGTAACTGCATATAAGAGATGTTGCAATTTTCATGGCTTGTGAATTGTCATTTTAAAAATTGGCTTCGTTGCTAATGAACTTATTTGACTGCAGCTTGCAACAGGAACTGGAATTGCTCCTTTCCGCTCATTTATGTGGAAAATGTTCTTTGAGAAGCACGAAGACTATCAGGTAGCCTTGACTTTTAGAAATCTTGTTGACTATAATTGATTTGTGAATATGTCCTCAACTTAATTTCCCGTATTGCAGTTCAATGGTTTGGCATGGCTCTTTTTGGGAGTTCCCACAAGTAGTTCCTTGTTATATAAAGAGGTCAGATAAACTTATCATCATTCATATTTTAAGATTGAAAAGTTTTAACAAGTGACCCTAAATTAAGTTGGTTTTGTGAAATCTTCAGGAATTCGAGAAAATGAAGGAGATAAAACCTGATAACCTACGAGTTGACTTTGCTGTGAGCAGAGAGCAAACTAACGAGAAGGGTGAAAAGATGTACATTCAAACTAGAATGGCACAATACGACAGAGAGCTATGGGAATTACTAAAGAAGGACAACACCTTTGTGTACATGTGTGGGCTTAAGGGTATGGAGAAGGGTATTGATGACATTATGGTTTCATTGGCTGCCGAAGATGGTAAGAAAAACGCTTATAATTTGAGTTCATAATTTCTGTTTAGGAGACGTAGATATGATCTTTTACTTTCTTTTCTTTTTTTCTGCAAAGGAGGGGTTACATGGATACCCTCAGTTACTCTTTTTTCTTGTGTCTTGATATACAACTTGACCTTGTGTTTTTGATAGGCATTGATTGGGTAACATACAAGAAGCAGTTGAAGAAAGAAGGACAATGGAATGTGGAAGTCTACTAAGTGGCTTTGTTTCTTCTTTGTACAAATGCAAGCCCTCTCTTTGTAGATAGGTAACCTTCTATTTTTTGTAATCTTCATATTTGACCTTTTTTTGTTCTTATTACAAACCAAGTCTATTATTATTATTATTATTATTAGTATTATGGGGTTTCCCCAAATTTTAGTTTCTATTTTTGAGGGCATGGATTATCAAAGTATACTACAATTATGGTAATAAGATTCTCTTTGAATTGTGTTGTTTTCTTGCTTGGCATGGTTATGGTGTAGTTTTTAAAACTTTTTATACATATTCTATAAAGATATAAATATATGACAACATCTTCCTTCTCTAGCTCCGGATGAATGTTTCGACTGCCCATTCAAAAGATATGGGACGTGTAACGACACTAAGTGAAAGAGCTTCACCAAGAAAATGAATGTTATAATGGTAACATGTTGTTCTTCATTACAAATTATAGGCTATGTTGTACTTGTCTTTGATTTTTATGGACCCGAGATCACTATGTTATGTTATATTGACGACGCGGTCACTGAGCAGAGCTATATACGGGTAGGGCTTATATGTGACATGTTATGCCATTAGTAACGATTATCTCTTAAATTTGTCAGAATTACGTCTTGAAACAGTGTGAAACCATGATATCATGTGATGGATGTCTTCATTCTAAACGAGTAAATATTGTGGCTCATGAACATAATCTTTTAACCAAAAAAGCGATAGTTCTTTTCTTACTAATTGTTCAACTTGAAAACTATAAGAAACCATAACTAATAATCCGAGTTTCTTATATTAACACCCACTACCAGTCCCTAATTCTGCATCATCGTTTTATAGCTAATAAATCACAGTTCTGAACCATATAAAACTTAAAGAGTGTGGCTTGGGAATATGCAAATTAACATATTGTTATAGATAAAAATTGGGTTAGCTTAGCTTAGAAGAAGATACTTTTGAATTTTCATAACATGACAATCATAAATCGCCAACATCTTTTTGGCACCAGACGTCGGACAAGAGCAAGTATGTTATAGTCGAGGAAGATATCAGACACAACACCCGGTGCTACCCTTACTTCCTCATCAATCGCTTAAAAGCTCATCCTTTTAACTTAGATTCTCCACATTTTTTGTTATGTTGATCTTTCCGATAGCAACCCATAATATAGTTCACCCCCTTATGACGAATACATCGATCCTTGTGAGTCCATGGAGACCACAATTCCCACAAGTTAACTTTGCGGTGCAGCTTCAAATAGAGTGACATGAACGACAACACTAGTATCAAGCGCTCGTGCCAAACCTACGCATCATACTCTATTCATACTTCATTTCGCGCTAGTAAGTCTAACTTCAAATGACTTGTTTTCATTCTTATGCCATTAGCGATCTCTACTGCTTGTATGAACCTTGAGAGCTACAAATACTACAAACCATTTTGGATTCCAATAGAGACCGGATAGAGAATGATTGATCTTCCTTTCCTTGACGGATACTCGATGTTCAACCAGGCATCATAACGGTGAAAATTCTTTTCATACACCAGAAATAATGTGGTATGTCGTGTCAAGCTTAGAAAATGAAGAAAAATAGATTCGTATGATATCAAAACACTTTTTATTACTTCAGAAACAAGATTACAATAACCAGAGATCTATTCTCAAATAGTATCAACAAACAACTTAATATTTGATCTCAATCAAATATCACAATATCAGACGAATCAGTAACAAGTGTTTTGATCAAGAGAATCAAAAACACAATTAGGGTTTTTCACAAGAGAGTATTTAGAGAGACGATTTATTGAGAGAGAAAGTGTAAATCAGATATATGAGAAAGACTTTTGTCTTTCTCATTATATAGCCATATAAGTTTAGCTTCAGTCCTTCATCTTTTAACAACTTGCTAGAACATGTCCAAAGTTATCCATAGCCTTTAACATATTTATGCTCCAAGTCCCTCAAGATATAAAAGCTTCAATATTCATCTCCTAAACTTCTCATCAGCATACTAACTAAAACACAATAATCTGCAACACAATAAGCATTATCAGATTACTTATTAAGCACAAGATTATAAATCTCAACACCCCCCCCCCCCCCCCCCCCTCCCTTAATCTGATAACTGATATATATCAAACATGCTAAGATTTTTGACCAAAAAATTATGTTGTAATGTATCCAACCCTTTTGTAAAGATATCTGCAATTTGATTTGCAGAATCTACTTTAACAGTTTTAACAACACCATTTAAAATTTTCTCTCTAACAAAATGCAAATCAATCTCAAGATGTTTAGTCCTTTCATGGAAAACTGGGTTGGCTGCTATTTTAATAGCAGATTTGGTATCACAGTGAAGAGGAACAGGTAAAAGACCAGAAATATTAAGATCTTTTAAAATTTTTATAATCCAAATTACTTCACTGGTTACTGAAGCAAGAGCTCTATACTCTGCTTCAGTAGAACTTTTTGAGAGAGTAGGTTGCTTTTTACTTTTCCAAGATACTAAAGACCCATTCAAAAATACACAATAGCCAGTAACAGACCTCCTAGTCACAATACATTTAGCCCAATCAGCATCAGAATAGGCAAGAAGAGACATACCAGAATTCTTAGTAATGTGAATACCCATACCTGGAGCTCCTTTAAGATACTTAAGTATCTTTAAAGCTATTCTGAGATGAGACTTAAGTGGAGAATGCATGAACTGACTCAAACAATGAACAACATAAGAAATATCAGGTCTAGTATTAGTCAAGTAAATAAGCTTACCCATAAGCTTCTGATAATCAGTAATATTATCAAGTAAAGGATCAATATCAGTAGCTTCATTAGAAATAACAAGCTTAGAGTAAAGGAGTTTTAGAAGGTTTACAACCAAGCATACCATACTCACTTAGCAAATCTACAGTACTTTCTTTGGTTTAAACAAATTCCTTTATCAGTTTCAGCAACTTCAATACCAAGAAAATATTGCAACTTTCCTTGATCTTTAATCATGAACTTAGTTTTAAGAAAGATATTGAAATTGTTGATTTCATCAATATTATTTTCAGTAACAATAATATCATCAACATAAACAAGTAATGCAATAAACACATCATCTTTAGACTTTGTATATAAAGAATAATCACTTTTACTTTGAGTAAAGCCATTTTCAACAAGAGCAGATGTAAGTTTAGCATTCCATTGTCTAGGAGCTTGATTTAGACCATACAAAGATTTTTTAAATCTGCATACTCTATTATCACCTTCAGGGAAGAACCCTTCTAGTAATTTCATGTAAACAGTCTCATCAAGATCACCATAAAGAAAGGCATTGTTAACATCAAGTTGAAAAATAGGCCAATTATTTTGAACTGCAACATTAAGCAAGCATATAACAGTGACCATTTTAACAACAGGAGAGAAGGTTTCCTCATAATCTACTCATTCTTTTTGATTATACCCTTTAGCAAGAACTCTAGCTTTATATCTATCTATTTCTCCATCAGACTTATACTTTATTTTAAACACCCGTATTACTAGCTATTTTCTACCGGAGAATTGATTTAAAGTATCATTTTATATAAACTTCCTATAGCTTTTCTACCAGGAGGTAAAACAGTGATTTCAAAAGTATCATTTCTATATAAAGCCTCAATTTCATTATTCATAGCATCAGTCCAATAGATAGATTTAGCAGCTTCAAAATAATTTTTTGGCTCATGACTTTTGTTCAACTAAACTGTAAAGCAATAGTTTCTAGAGTTCAGTTTAGAATAATTCACAAACTTTTCAATACCATACTTAACTTTAGATTCAACAACAAAATCATTATAATTTCTAGGAAAAACAGAAGGTCTAGAAGACCTTCTCAAAGGTACATCTTCCTAAACTGGAGAACTTGAATCATGATTCAAATTACCCTCAGAATTTATATTTTTTTCAAGTGTAGTTACCAACTCATCCTCATCAGCAAAGACATTGCTGTCACTGTTATGATCAATGACATGGTCTTTACCAGATGGAGGAGAGTAGCTACCTTCACTTGGTGACTCAATGTCACTATTCATATTAGGGTCTACTCTCTTTTCATCATTGGGTAGTTCAGGGGTTTCAACATCAAAAAAATTTAACTGATTTAAGTCTTGAAAAACATTTTCAGTAGTGTTATTGTTCTTATCAGCAGTAGATTCCTTAAAAGGAAAGATGGACTCAAAAAATTTAACATCTCTAGAAAAGATGAATTGATGCTTATCAAGACTATATAACCTATATCCCTTTTTAGAATTAGAATACCCTATCATAACACATTTCTCAGATCTGCTACTCAATTTATCATGATTATTAACAATAGTAGCAAAACATAAACAACCAAACATTCTTATATCACAAAGAGTAGGTTTCTTACTATATATCATCTCAAAAGGAGATTTCCCATTAAGCACAGAAGAAGGCAATCTGTTAATAAGAAAGGTAGCAGTAAGAACACATTCAGTCCAAAACTTAAGAGGAGTTCCCCCTGAAACAGAAGGGATCTAGCTACATTCAACAGATGCCTATGTTTCCTTTCAGCAATACCATTTTGCTGTGGAGTGTATGCACAAGAGGTCTGATCGGTAATACCTTTTTCCTCACATAACTTTGAAAAAAAATGATTAACAAATTCAGTACCATTATCACTTTTGAAATTCTTAATTTTTTTTATCAAACTGGGTTGCAATCATATTGTAAAAGACAGTGATATAGTGAGCAGTTTCATCCTTAGTTTTAAGTAAATATACCCAAACAGCCCTAGTGTAATCATCCACAATAGTCAAAAAATATTTGTAACCTTCTTTACTAGCAACCTTATAAGGTCCCCAAAGATCTAAATGAACAAGTTCACCTAAAGCAGTTGAAGTATGATCACTTAAAGGAAAAGGATCTCTAGTTTGCTTAGCCCTTTGACAAGTTTTACAAATCAAGTTTTGATCTTTTGAATTAAACTTCAATTCAGGTTTTAAAACATTTAGAACATGGTCTGCAGGGTGACCAAGCCTGCAGTGCCAGTCATAGTGTGAAAGAGAACTTTGAACAAAAGAGTTATGACTTTTAAAAGAAATACCTCCAGAATTGAAATAATATAACCACCAGACTGATTACCAGTCCCCAGAACTTTTTCCCGATTCAAATCCTGATTCAAGAAATAGCATTTATTCTCATCAAAGGCAACCACAATTTTATTATCTTTTGCCAGCTTATGAACAAAAATTAAAGTGACATAATATTCTGGAATAACCAAAACATCATATAATATTAAAGAAGCTGTTAACTTTAGATTTCCAATTTTAGTAATAAAAGCTTGTGTCCCATTAGGATGTCCAACCTTTATATTAAGATGAGAAATATCAAAAACATTTATTAGTTCCTTGTCACAATGTGTCATATGCTGATTAGCACCAGAATCCACAATTTTCTATCAGAAGTAAGTTTAGATTTCAAATTACTATTTGTAGAGAAAAACTTTTGAAAATTCTTATTAAAAACCCTGCTATTATTAAAATAAGTACCTACCATATTGGCCTGCACATTATTTCCTTTGATTGTATTGTCTTTGATGAGACAAATGAGAGTAGTAAGTTGTTCATCTATAAAACCAAAAGATGAACTAGACCCCACAGAGTTATTGTTAGAAAACCTTTTTGTAGTATTCTGAGGTCTATTATTGTTATCCTTTTTTCCAAAATTTGGAGGATACCCAATCAATTTAAAACATCTTTCCTGAGTATGGCCATTAAAACCACAATGATCACAAACAAGAGTAGAACCAGTATTCCTTCTATTATCAGAAACTCTATTAAAATTAGCAGATGGATTATTAGATTGAGCATTCTGATTAATAGGTCTAGTAGATTGACTGGTTTGATTATTAACTTGATTCACAACTCTAGTAGTAAAAGAAGAATTATGATTTCTAATAGTACTTTCAGACACAACATTTCTATGACTCTCTTCACTACTGATAATAGCATAAGCGCCTTTATCATCAGGCAAAGGATCTATAGAAAGGATATTACTCCTTATTTGCATATAACTATCATCCAGACCCATTAAAATTTGCATTAGTTTCATAAGTTGATTATGCTTTTTAAAATCATCAGCAGCATGACAAGTACATCTAGGTAACTGAACCATAGCATCAAATTGTTTCCACAAAGTACTCAATTTGTTAAAATATTCAGAGATAGTAGTACCATTCTGAGTTAATGAGTTTATTTTATGATGCAAATTAAAGGTAACAGAACCATCAACCCTGTCAAAAGTATCTTTTAACTCATTCCATACATCAAAAGCACTTTTAGAAAAGATTTGACCAAGAAACAACTCTTCAGAGATGGAATTTAGAATCCATCCCAAAACAATATCATTAACCCTGTCCCATTGTTTACCCAAAACTTCATCAGTATTAGACCTTCTACATGTTCCATCAATAAAACCAGTTTTATTTTTGCCCTATAATGCTAAAAGCATAGCACAGGACCAAACATTATAATTTTCAGTTCCTTTGAGTTTTATTGAGACAACAGTTAAAGAAGCAGAATCATTTGGGTGTAAATGTAAAGGATGACTCAAATCCAATTTACTTATTAAAGTGACAGGGTTCTCAGGTTCAAATTCCTCATTAGTATAACCATGAATAGAATTATGAACAAACATGATTCCAAGAAATAAAAAAACAAGCACACAGATAAGAAGAGAAAGTAGTTCCCAGGCTTTCCTTGCCACTAAAGTGGTAGGTCAAGGGCGCACACAAGCAGACAACAAATTAAAGAATCAATAAAATATAAAAGAATAACTAACTAAACCAACAACCAATCACAACTTCCAATAATCCCAAAACCTATCCTCCGGCAATCTAAACAGAAAAATAAGAACATAAATTAAAAGAAGAATGAGAGAGGTGTTATAGAGCACGCAAATATCAATCAGCAGCGGAATAACAGACCTACTATACCCTAGATTCACTTAGTCTAGGGATATAGCAGATATACAGCAAGAACCCAGAACCAACATCTAAGAACCAACAAACCCTAATTTTCAGAATTAGGGTAAATCACCAAAACCACTTCCAATCTTAACCAAATCACCAGATCTATCGATTAACCAATCTTAATCGATCACAGAAGCCTTTAATCACAAAAGCCCCAAATTCTACCAAACCATAATTTTTAAAAAATAATTTTTAGAGCAACCTGGCTCTGATACCATGAAGAAAAATAGATTCGTATGATATCAAAACACTTTTTATTACTTTAGAAACAAGATTACAATAACCAGAGATCTATTCTCAAATAGTATCAACAAACAACTTAATATTTGATCTCAATCAAATATCACAATATCAGAACAATCAGTAACAAGTGCTTTGATCAAGAGAATCAAGAACACATTTAGGGTTTCACAAGAGATTATTTAGAGAGACGATTTATTGAGAGAGAAAGTGTAAATCAGATATATGAGAAAGACTTTTGTCTTTCTCATTATATAGCCATATAAGTTTAGCTTCAGTCCTTCATCTTTTAACAACTTGCTAGAACATGTCCAAAGTTATCCATAGCCTTTAACATATTTATGCTCCAAGTCCCTCAAGATATAAAAGCTTCAATATTCATCTCCTAAACTTCTCATCAGCATAATAAATAATCTGCAACACAATAAGCATTATCAGATTACTTATTAAGCACAAGATTATAAATCTCAACAGAAAACCTCCTTCAAATCCTGTCCATGTGACCTCGGAGACAAAACTTCTTCCCGTCGTCATTACCAATTTTATTTAATTGACACTATTACCTCGACAGTATCTCTAATCTTCCTTGCTTATCTCACCAATCTTATCCATAAGTACATATTCGTTTGTTTTGATCAATTCCTAAACTAAGCCAAATCATCGAATACGTTAAATTCCTCTTTCTGGACGACTTGATATGTAGCCTAATCTCGTGAGAGTTCTAATTTGATGAGTTGCGAGATTAAGCTAAAATCAAGTTGTTACCTAGTTTAAGGGTTTCGATGATTTTGCTCGAAGACAGAAAAGCTCATTTCATCAAATTTCACCAATCGAAAGTTACCTTTGACTGCTTTTCTCACTTCACCCAGAAATACGAATTTGGATTAGGTTGTCATAGGTTACAACAAGTGGCGAAACTATGTGTAGAGTATGGGGGGCGTTGCCCCCCACAAATTTCTTGCGGACACACGCAATATGTAGGAAAATATTTTAAATTGTTAGAAATAATGCCCAGTGCCCCCAGCTAAATAGTCTGAGTGCCCTCCATACTCTTTGAGATTACCAAAAATCTAAGTGCTTTAAAATGTTAAAACTCTTTTATAGAGTTTTTGTTCGCCGGAATAATGGAGAAGAAGGTCCTGTAATTGAAAACTGGGAAAGTGGTACTTGGGTGAGTGGGGTTGGTTGGTGATAAGTGGTAAATTAATTAATTAATTATTTATATAGTACTTGAATGTGTTGTGAGGTACTTGGATGTTTATATATTTACCTATTTTTTTAACGATATATATTTACCTATTCAGTTCAAGAAAATATATGCCTCTATCAATGCAATAAACAATCCAACTTTATATTTAAGATAAATAAGCTAAAATTACAAAAAGACAAAAGTTTTTAATTATTATGTAACTATTTTACTATATTAATAAACCCTTTTATCTTTCTTTTAAGAGTTAAACTTAATAGAGTACTTTTGTTTCTTTTAATCATGGAAGTAAAGCAACTTTGTTACGTTTAATCACATATACACACCCGACCCGACCCGGCTTGTTTCAAGCTCTATCGATGCTATAAACAATCCAACTTTTTGTTTAAGATAAATAAGCTAAAATTACAAAAAGACAAAAGTTTTTAATTATTATGTAACTATTTTTACTTAATTAATAAACCCTTTTATCTTTCTTTTAAGAGTTAAACTTAATAGAGTACTTTTGTTTCTTTTAATCATGGAAGTAAAGTAACTTTGTTACATTTAATCACACATTCACACCCGACCCGACCCGGCTTGTTTCAAGTTATATAAAAAAAAAATTGTTCGATAGCCCCCTTGATCATATTTTCTGGGTCCGCCACTGGTTACAACTTTCAGTAGTACTTACCCTTGCCACATAAGTCGCGACCACAACTTTTGAGCCTTAATTCGAAGTCTAGTTCTTTCGTCATGACCCTGACCTTCGTTAGGTTCTACGAACATGGGCTAGTCTATTTCAGTAAGAGCAGATAGAATTATTGTTTCTAACATAGTTGACTAGGTCGTTTACGAAAGACTAGTAGTTCCATTAATAAATTTTTCGTCTGGATTTATAAACACTGTCTGAAATTTAGTGGTTAAAGTGTGAGGATCAGTAAGTTAAGCCTAGCTGGTGATCAACTAGTTATAACCCCTTAGCGTGTCAGCTTGATGATTTATTTCATGTTGTGGAAGAGCCAATCGAAACCATCGTTAGGGAAGTTCGACAACTTAGATGAGACATGATTATAATTATAAGTTTTTCAGAACTTAAACCATGGATATGAGTTACTTGGGAATGAAATGACCAAGAGAGACTTAAGTAGCCACACCTATTTGGTAGTAGTACTAGCTGAATTTTGATGGCAAAATTCTTTTAACGGGGGTAGACTATAGAAACCGGCATTTTAGGGCTATACTTGTTTATAAAAACTCGAAACTATTGGTGACAAACGGAATTTTTTTCAAACTTATTTTACTAATAAATTATATTTATTATTACCTATTCTATGTTTTCGAGCTTTTTGGAACTTATCTAATGTTAAAATGAGAGGTTATCTCGTGAAACGTGAAAAGAGACACACAACGCGTATCGGCACAACCGTAACCTAATGAACGTTTTAATATGGTTTCTGTAACATTTATGAGACACTAGTCGTGTAAATAATTGTTTTTCGTGGAAAAACTATTTTAAACGCAATGGCGTAAATTTTGTGTCCGAAATCATTCATTATCGAGCCCGAACCTAATATTTGCAAAAGATTAAGAAAATTTCACAAATGGTCCCTTGGCAGAAACTTTCACTGCACCCCCTTCTACTTTGGATAATTACAAAATCAATCCTTGTGTCTCATTTAAATAGAAAATTATGAGTAGGGTTAGGGTTTTAATTATCCTCCATCCTCCTCCATCACACTTCTAGCCGCCCGGCGCCAACCACCCTTCGCCACCAGTGGCGGAGCCAGGAAACCGAATCAAAGGGGGCAATGAGTGATGAAAATAATTCGATAACGGGATTTTTTTTTTTTTGATAAAATTTAAAACAGGCCGGGTCAGTTACTATCTTACATATATACTTGTAGATTTTATAAAAGTAACCACATCTTTATAATTCACTTACATATACATATAGACTATAGTATGTATGTTTTTGTAACATAATTATTTGACTAAGAAATGCTAACTTGAAAACTGAAACTTAGTTTTGAACTAAAAGAAATAGCATTGTTAATTTTAAAAAAAAAAATAGTAAATAAAGCTTTTATAGTAATATTATGATATCAGAGTACACTACTATTACAAAAGTGCAAAAAAAGATTCCATATTGAATAATTTAATTATATTTTAGTGTACCCACTAAAGAAAGTACATATTGAATAGACATTTAATTATATATTAATGTTCGATCTCGTCTACTGTTGGATAAATAGAAGATTCCAAGCTCTTGTCTTATTCAAAGCATGACCCTTAGACATTTGCGCTAAACAAAACTATTAAACTAGCACCAAAAGTTTTTAAACAATAGTTTTTTGTTTGACAATTTTTGCTAAAATGCTAAACTACACTAGATTCCGAATAGTTTGAGGGGCGGACTGCAAATAGTAAATAAATTTTCTAGTAAGTGGAAGTGGTCCTTTTACCTTTGGTTTTCTTCTTCACAGTCCCTTTCCCAATTTTCAACCGTGCTTTCAATAACTCTACTAAGTACTAACTGTCGATGATCGGAAAAAAATGCCTTTGAAGATTGAATTGATGATTTTTTTCTTTTTGAAGAGGGCACTCTACTCTCTATGTTGAGGGCACTACCAATTTTTGCATCTAATTTAACCAATTTCCTACTGACTTAGTTGTTCTCGTGGAGCTTTATTGCGGGCCTTTCCCCCACCACCAACAAGGTGGCTCCGCCCCTGTTTGCCACATATTCCAGCCATCACCACCGTGTCACGCCACCACCACCAACGTTTGAAGGCAAGAAGGGATCGTGTATTTGTTTTGGGTTTAGAGTGACGTGGGTCACATTAGGTTAGATCGTGATTGTTTCGTAGTTCATGTATTCATCATCTCCTCCTCATCTTTCTTTCATTATTTATTTCTAGTGGTATGCTGACACAAACTAATTCATTTTCTTTCTTTTTATTTTTATATCCGATTATAAATTAAATTGGTATAGTTTTCGTCGGTTAAAAACTTGAAATTTAAAAACATTTTAAGACCAGAGTCGTGTGGTGATAATCATTAAAAGGGTGTTTGTGATTTATATTGCGTCGGGTCAAACACGTTTGGGTTATGGGTCAAACCCGTTTGGTTTTGAGGTTGCTTATTTTCTATTTGGATTCGCTTATCTACCTACATGTGACTTATTTCGTTGGTGTTTGATTAGGAGATTATGGGTTCATTTGAGTTTATTTGTTTTCGGTTATGTTAGATTTGTTATGGGGTTATTTGTTTTAGCTTTTTCTGATAAAGTTGTAGCTTATTTGAGTTGGTTCATTTTATGTCGCAAAAGAAAAAAAAAAGATCCAAGACGTGGTTAATTTTAGTGTAATAATTGCTTGTATAATGTTGGATAATAAAACTGATTAGGGTGAGTAGTTGTTTACATTCTGATTAATTTTTACAAATTTAGTGGTGTTTGCATTGTTGCGTGTTTGGTCCGACAAAAGAACCACAAAGGTGGTGTTGCTTGTTCGGCTGGAATTACGAGTCACCAAGTGTTGCTCGTTTGTGTGATTGTTTTGATTGTCTCGATTAAACGATAAAACAAGAAGGTGTTCGAATGACTAAGGGTCAGATTGTGTAAGATATTAACTTTTCACATACACATCATAACATTAACACAAGGTAGCATATAGATGGAATTCTAGAGAGAGAAAGTTAGAGGTTTAGGGAACTTAGTGAGAGAAAGTGAAAGATATTATTATGAGCTCCAAATCTCTACCTTGGAAGGTAGAGAGTATTTATAGTCTTACATAAAACGCCACACATCGGGCTGTGGATCAGGCATACAGTGGGTAAAGACCCGTCCGTCCTCCACGGTGTTACTTAACTAAATTCTACTTAACTTAATATTACTATGATTACGAGCTTTCTAACGATTACATATACTTGAGGTGACCGACTCTTTAATACTGGGAATTTCTAATTCCTAACAATCTCCCCCTAAGGGAGGTCACCTCAAACATATACTAAAATGACATTGAATACAATCAGATATTACATTAACATTTGATCTTGCATTCTTGATGTAGTACTTTGCTCTGGAGCTCGTAGTCATTGATTCCACTCATTGCATGTTTGGTTAATCCAAGTGGAGGTTTTTTACTGATCCACGTGATAATAATGTTGAGCCAGCTTTTGAGATCATCAGCAAGTAGAAAATCTCTGATACATCCATTGTGGTGTTGGTATTATGTGATGTTGTGACATTAGGACCGACATGCTCACATTCTGGATCATGATATATTCTCATCAGAGTAGCGGAAGCATTTGTTGATTCATGATATTGGCAGCAGCGTAGTAGAAGCATGGAGTAAAAAATATCAGAGTCATTGATGCACTAATCATGATTTCTTTTGAGATGAATGTGTTAGGTGTGAGCATGAAGGCTATGGATTGACCGCTTCATTCTGATCAGCTGCAAACGTCGGGTTGTACCTGCATAAGACAGTTAGCAATAAAGCGAACGAAAGTGTCTTTGATCACTTTCGATGAATTGAGGTACACGGCCCACGGTTCCGTTGATCAGTACAAGTACTGCCTGTGATCGTATAATTCGAAGAATTTCTTGACAGGGTTTGCGAGCTGCTCTAGTGTTCTCAAACAGGAACGCCTCAAAGAAGACAACACGGAGTGAGTGAACCAGCGAATTTACGTCCACTGATTGATGAAAAGAGATTTGAAAAACAATCGTGTATTGCTCAATAGAATTGTTTTTGCAATATAACGAAGGTTTTAATGAAAATCAATTATCAATCATAAAAACACCTTTTGATTTGAAAAATTAGTACACGGTCGACGTGCTTAATGAAAAGTTTTAAAGCACAAAGACCGGTTTTTCAAAGGTATTCGTCAATCCATAACCTGAACCAGGATTGATTCAAAAGAATGAATCGCCCCATTGTTTCTGTTCAGTTGTCACATGGTTGATCTGTATAATAGATCTCACATGCCACCTACCAGGAGCTTGTTAGATGTTGGCTCCAGAAGGCTTCCATCTTCATTGTGAATATGTTTGCATATCACTCAGATGTTCTGGCAATACCACAAGGAAATGCGTAGGACTCAAGATATAATCTCTCTTTCCACATTGTGTGAAACAGAGAGTCTTCATTGAAAGTGTCCTAATGAGATTTATTGATGATCTCGTGGCTCTAGACTCAATTTGTGCATATTTGGATCCGGTGCCGGAGACTAGGGAGAGGGTCTCCTTCTTCAATATCAACAATCTCTAAGAAAGAGTCGATAGATAATGTCGGTTTCCCGTGAGAATGAAACAAGTCCTTTTAAGAGGAACTTGAGTGGTTTGGGAAGTTGAAGTGCATGTGCGTCATGGGTCCATGCGTCTTGTCTTCAATACCGATGTTACCATCAGTAGCATATGAATTGAACCCGCTTGACCTAAGGTTGATTAGTTGGAGGGCTATTTGTTTTCACCCTTTTCTCATTCAATTCTTTTTAATTCTTCAACCCTTCAGTGCTTACCGAGACTTCATAGCTAGAACCTTGTTGGGTTTATTCCAGTACTAGCTCAGTCTTAGTCCGCACTCTTCCCATATTTCATTTTTCTCCTTTTATCATCATACCTAAGGACTTCTACACTAACTAGTGGATTGTCCCTGGTTAGATCCCTCCGGTTCTGGCGGATCATGGGAACCAATACCTAACCTTAACATCCTTATATCATCGTACATAAAGTAAAGTTGGTCGGTCTATTTGGTATTGTTCATCTGCCATTGGGACCAATTGAAAACCATTTGAAAATCAATCCAGATACTTGTGATATATTATCAAAAATTTTGTACCTGAT
>OU343219.1:82297121-82327233 GCA_910596185.1 Chrysanthemum makinoi | reverse complement strand
TAAATCTTCGTCGTACCAAAATCGATCACGTACACATTTTAGTTAGGTTTGATTATTCGCAAGTTAAGTTTTAAATTTCGTTAAATGATATAAATGTATTTTACGTATTTTATAAATTTCGATTCCAAGGGTATTTTAGTCTTTAATCAGGTTTTAGATTTTCCAGGTTTTACATGATAAAATGTGATCTTTTATGACTCAAAGTATAGGCTTCTATCCAATATGTGCTAAACTTTTTTAAAAAATTGATGCACATATTAAGGGGGAGCATTACAAAATCTAATAAAATATCAAGGTACTAAGGCATCAATGTTTTATTATAAGTACCTTGATTGATTTTAAATGGTTTTCCTATGGCAATTGTGATCGTGAAAAATGCTTCAAAGCACTCCTTCCTCCATTTGTTAAATTATCTCAAAAATGCATGATGCACATGTTGAGGGGGAGCATTTATAAAAACTCAAACAAGCATTTCTTCCTCCATGTGTAAAATGATTTCAAAAGCCTACGCACATGTTGAGGGGGAGCATTTATGAAAGATCAAAACTATTGAGGTACAAAATACTTTGATTTCATATCACAAGTACCTTGATTGATTTTCTAAATGATTTTCATTTGGGTTCAAGACGGAAAGAACTGTACCACAAAGACCGACCATTTTACTTTATGTATTGGAGTTATAAGGATGGTAAGGTTAGGTATTAGTTCCCATGATCCCTTCAGAGCTGGAGGGATCTAGCCAGGGACAAACTACTAGTTAGTGTAGAATTCCTTATGTATATTGAAAAAAAGAAGAAAAGTGAGAATAAGGGAAGAGTACCGACTGAGATAGAGCTAGGACTGGAACAAACCCAACAAGGTTCTAGTGATGAAGTCTCGGTAAGCACTGAAGGGGTTGAAGAATGAAAAAGAAATGAAAAGTGAAAGGGTGAAAAGAAATAGCCCTCTAATAATTCAACCTTAGGGCAGAAACCGGGTTCAATACATATGCTACTGGTGGTTACTAAGGTAACGCCGGTGTTGAAGACAAGACGTCATAGACCCAGTGACGTATTGCACTAAACTTCCCAAGCTACTCAAGTTCTCTTAAAAGGACTTGTTTCATTCTCACGAGGAACCTACATTAATAATCGACTTTCTCTTAGAGATTGTTGATATTGAAGAAGGAGACCTTCTCCCTAGTCTCCGCTTAGGAAACCATAGAGCCAAGAGAACATCCATAAATCTCATTAGGACATACAATTTATGAAGACTTGTTGTTTCACACAATATGGAAAGTAAGAATATATATTGAGAGTCCTACGCATTATCCTTGTGGTATTTGCCAGAACATCCGAGTGATACTTAAAGTATTCACGATGAAGATGGAAATCCTTCTAGAGCCAACATCATACAAGCTCTTGGTGGGTGACATGTGAGATCCTTCATGGATCAAACTTGTGACAACTGGATAGAAATGATGAGGCGATTCAATCTTGAATCAACCTTGGTCCAGGTTATGAATTGATGGATACTTTTGGAAAAACCTTTTGATGTGCACATAAAGTTTTTCTAGCACATCGACTGTGCACTAATGTTTACAAACAAAAGTACTTTTGAGTAAATCTTGATTTAATTCATAAAATCTTCATCGTATTGCAAAAACTCTTTATTACTCAGCAATACGCGATTGTTTATCAAATCAATTTCTCATTAATCAGTGAATATAAATTCGTTGGTTCACTCACTTTGTGTTGTCTACTTTGAGATGCTCCTGTTTGAGAACGGCTAGTACAGGTGCGAAACCCTGTCAAGGAGATTCTTTGGAATTCTACATGTTCACTGTGGAAGAAGGACGGGTCTTTACCCACTGTATGCATGATCCATAGCTCGAAGGAGGGTGTAGGAAAGTTGTATAAATAGCCCTCTCCCCACAACGGAGAAGGTTGGATGTTCAAAGTAATCTAAGCTTGCAATGTTTGTTTCTCTCTCTAAACATCCTATTCGCTCTCTTTCTCTCTCTAGAAACTCACGTCCCAAAGCACTAATCATTTGCGGTGTTATGATATCATTAATCTTACAAGCCTTTTGAATGCTCTCAAAATGTTCTTTGACTAGTTCAAAGAATGGAATAACCTCCGTTAGATAACACCGTTTGGTTTCTCAACCCCCCTTTCCCCTTCAGTAATAACTGATGGTGTAATTCTCTTCTTACATGTTTTATCGAAATCAACAAATAGTTGATAAATTACATAAATGCTAATTAACGTTTTACATTCGGTAGGAAGATTTTTGGGAACTAAATGCATGGGTGTATTAGGTGGGTACACCGTTTCAACTGGTAATCTCATTAGGGGAGGATCTTTTATTACAAGTTCTTTGGCCTTTTTCTTTTCCATGTCTAACTTCCAAAATACTTGTTCAGGGGTCAAATGAGTTTGAGGTTTGAAATTAGCTAAGAGATTATCCTTAGAATAATTGGGAGGTTTGTGATTGACCCGGTTTTTCACACTTACAAGGTCATTCATTTTCTTAGCCATATTATCTCTAGATAATTCTTCTAACTCTTTATCCTCTTATGATAATGGGGCACTAGTAAGGATATTATTTGGTTTAGTTATTTCACTTCCATCATATAAAGCAAGTTAGGCCACTTTAGCTTTCCTAAGGTAAACTAGATTTGGGTCACCTATGGATTTCTCACTATGTTCATCATACAATTTCTTATGATTTAACATCATGTGAGCAGTTTGTATGGAGTGGTCTTGTGCGTACAACTTGTTTTCAAGTTTATTGTTTAACGTTTTAAGTTTGGAAAAATCATTCAAGAGTTTTGTTTCCTTTTCTTTGAAATTTTGTTTAAGCATTGTTACATTTTCTTATATTTCTTGTTTTTTCTTAACCGTTTGATTAAGTTTCACTTGTAAAGAATGTAACTTCCTTTTCAATGTTTCTTCCCTTAAATTACGATCTGAAATCAGTGTACGCATTTGACTATCCATTTTATGTTCATGTTCAGTTAGTTCAAATTTCGCACGTTGTTCATATATGGCCACTTGTTCCTTATATATATATTAAGTGTAGTGGTCAATGAGTCATCAGGGATGAATGCAGTATACTCATGCAACATGTAATCATCATTTAGAACAGAAGATGCACTACTAGGTACAACCTGACCTTCAGTGGGACATGATGAGTTATCACTAAATACTACCTTGGGTCCTGGCTCCTTTACATACTTGTGCAGATACTCCTTCACACCAGTCATGCTCCTTGAACATCCACTATCTAGATGCCAAATAGGCTCCCTGGCGTGTCTCTACACAAATAGTAAACTGAATTAGTTTCTCTTGCTAACCCACTTACTAGTGGGCTTGGGTCTGATGGTCTGCTTAAACTTAGCAATGGATTCATGGTCAGTGGTTGAGTGAAGTGTGCTACCACAGGTTTTGCATTTGCTTACTGAGGAAGACTCAGTGATGCGGGGTTGTTTTGAACTTCTCCTTGCTTGTATGACCCTATCATGCTGAGATGTCTCATGAGCTGGATTTCCACATATTTCACAGCAAGAGTTCATGAGACAGTCATCAGGATGATGATCATTAAAGCCACAGTGTGGGCAAGGAGTAAAAGGTTTTGCTTTAGGCCTTTGAGCCTGCTTAGAAGATGAAGCATACTGATGACCAAGGTTGGTATGACTTGCTTCACTGAATAATCTTACATACTGTAAGTAATCAGAAGTTCTGTGATCTTCCTTTTTGCAGATCATGCAAAACAGGATTTCCGTAGCAATTATCAGTGGTATGGCTTGTATAATGGCACAGATCACACTTCTGTTTGGGCTTGGAGTTGCCTTTAGACTTGGAGGAACTTGAGATTGACTTTGGTTCACTGACTTTTAAACCAGAAACCTTCTCAGTTGAGTTCATCTTTTCACTCAACTTCCTCACAAGTTCAGTCAACTGCTTGATTTGGTCTTCTTCAGTAGGAACTGAAGATGTAGAAGTCTCAGTGGGGACTGAATCTTCTTGGGTTGGTTTTGCTGGTCTTTTCAAAATTGTTCTACCAAGACCTGACCTTTCTTTTGGAGAGTAAGGGTTAAATTGCAAAGGAGTAAGCTCAGAGCTAGGTGCAGCACCCTGAAGAGATTTCAGAGGTGGAAGCGGTGCTTGAGATTCAGCTTCAGACTCAGTGATGTGTTCAGTACTACTGGGTACATCAAGGAGTCCAAGCATGCTCTTGAGTGCCTGACTTTCAGGCTCAAGTATCCTTCCAGAATCGAAGTTTGGAAGCTTACTCTCAGGGTTTAACCTTTCAACCCAATCACTGGATTTTGACAAAAGCTCCTTTTTGAGAGCATACCAGCAGACACAAAAGGTTTGATACTTTGATCTTCACTGAGAGTATCAGTGAGTTGTTCCTCACCTAGTATTCTCTTTTTGCTACTAGGGGCTTCAACATTATCAAAGAGTCTAGGGTTCTTAGCAGTCCAGATTTCAATGATTTGTTGTTCCTTTTTAAGTTCTTCCTGAAGAGCTTGATTACATTTTACTAACTCAGTGTTTTGAATTTTTAGTGTAACAGCATCAAGTTTGGCTTGTTTTAAAGTAAGCAATTCATCCCTACACTTATTTAATTCAAAAATTAACATGTTATACTTCGAAAACAGATTTAATCATTGCTCTTCTACGAACTTAAGGTCAACATTAATATAATTCATGAAAGATTTCCTATCTGAATCATCATCCACATAAAGTAAAATGTTTACCTTCTTCATTGTGATGTTAACCCATTCACCATTCCTAGCATGATTCTTTCCAACAGCAAGCTTGTCCTCTTCTGAGAGAGCCATCAGTGCACTGACTTGCACCATTTCATCGTCTCAGGAGACTGACTCTTCATCCCAGTCAAAGACTTCAGCTACTAAGCCCTTGTTTTTACCCTGCACAGATTAAACATTTTGTGTTGTTTCTGAGGGAGTGGCCTCAAGAATTGCTAGTTTAGCCTTGGCTTTGCTATACTTAGCTTCAAAATCAACAACTTTGTTTTGATCAGATTTGTTTTGAAAATTTTGATGAGACTGATAGACTTTTGGTTGAAATTTGCTAAAACCTAAGGACTGGTTAGACCCTGAGGGTTTGTAAGAGGGTTCAGAAATAGTTTTTGAAAAACAGTCTTTAGCAAAATGACCCTTTTTGTGACACTTAAAACACTCAGTGTCCTCATTAGCTTTAGCATTAGAAAAACTTTTGTTTCTTCTAATAAAACTTTTGGAGTTAGCAAGGAGTTCTCTTTCCTGAAACTCAATGTTCAAGTCATTCAGGTACTCCTCGCTTGTTCTCTCATCACCCTCATCATCTGAATTTTCCTGAAAATCCTGAACCGCACTGTTTGTATAAAAGGCAGTAGAAATTGGTGTTGAAGTGGTTGCCAGGGACTTTTTGACTTCCTGATACTTTTTCAAGTCAGGGGATCGTCTATTAATGAGGTTATCATCATAGACAAACTTCCCGTAGATTTCAGGAAGTTCAAGATTCTGAATATGATTTGCATTTCTAAGTCCCTGAGAAAAATTCAACCACTTCTCAAGGAGACTGTTAACAAAACCAACATTGATTTCATGTTTGGAAAACTTGGCACCATCATTTGACAATTTATTTAACAAAATTTTGTAATGGGTGTAAGTTTAAGAGAGGGTTTCTGAGTCTTTAGCCCTGAAGGTATTGTACTCAAGTTTCAGGTCCATAATCCTGTTTTCTTTGGTATCTGAGGGACCTTCATAGCTTTGGACCAGGTCATTCCAGGTTTGTTTGGTTGTACTACAACTTATAACAGACTCCATTACATCATCACGAAGATAAGATATGATGATGCTTTTGAGCCTCTGGTCCTGGTTGACCACCCTCCTCTCATCCTGAGTCCACTGAGCTTCATGTTTAAGTAAACCTTCAACAGTCTTTGGGACAAATGGACCTTCATTAATACACTTAATGTAGTAAGGTTTCATTCCAGTCAAGTAGCAAAACATTCGCTTCTTCCACTTGTTAAATTTGCCAACTTCTAGTCGAGGGGCAACAGCAGCATAGGCTCCACCCTTTTTGTCGAAAAGTTGGGGTACATCACTTTCATCCATGTTAGGATCCTGATTTTAAAAACTTTTTTGAGAGGCTTAAAAAAAAGGTTTTATAATCAGCCTGCTCTGATACCACTTGTTGTTCCCGTTTCACAAATAGCTTAGAATAGTAAATACTACTAATTGTGAATCATGACTGAAGTAAAGCACATTAAGATAAGTTTTAACAAGATAAAAACACAAAGGATTTTTCCAACGTTTATATTCTTTATTAAATAGAATCAAAAAGAATACGTTACCCAACTACTTGCGGAACAGTACTTGGGATTGAAAAGACTAGTTTGGTGTAACTCCTCACGAAGCTTAGGTTAAGTCTAAGCACAACTATTCAGGTACCACTAAGCTATCTCAGAGATATAGTCCTATTTGGAGGAGTGAAAGATGTTTGTGTGTGTTTTTCACAATTAATGCACAAGCTTAAATCTTTTACTCCTACCTTATGGCTATTTATACAAGTATGTTTTTGACTCTGTCCTAGAGGACAAACTGACAAGTTTACAGAAGACAAAATACTGATGTATTTTGTCTCTGTTTACATAGGCTATTTTGAGTAAGATACAAGGGTGTTTTTTTCTTGTCAGTGATGACACGGATCCTGGTTGTTAGCGATTCAGGGAAAGTTTGACTTTGGTTGATAAGGACTTCGTCTTATCTGTTCAAACTTTTCCCGCCTTGTCCCGCTCATTCTCCAGTCTTCTTAGCCTTCAGTCTTAATCTTTAGTCTTGTCTTCAGTGTGATAGTTGGTGAGGAGTTTTGGGATTCAGTGAGTTATTGTCATCACCCCCTGAATCCACCATCTTCTTCTTGACTCAGTCTTCACTTCTTGAGTTCCGCCTCAGTGAGTGGAGAGACTTTACTTCTTCGTCTCGTATTGAGTATCCTGAAGATAGCTCACTGAGTGGCTATGCGCTCAGTGACTTGTTAGTGTTTAAGGGTTATAAACACTTAGGATATTTTCTATTCAAATCATAGAATTAAGGGGTTTGGATATTCACTGAACCCAACACTTTAACACCTTGAACCTCAAACCGCAGCTCAGAATACTTCAAATCGCAGCCAAGAAATGTCAAATCGCAATCAAGAACGCTCAAATCGCAATGAAGAACAAAACTTTAAAGCCTTCGAATACACTTCAAACTTCCACTAAATTGATGAAATAAGGTCACAAGCACCAATCTAAGTTACTACAATAACCCTAAACACGAAAGCACAAACATATAACAAATATAACCATAAATCAAGCTCGAACTAGGGTGTTATCTACTAAAACCATTCGAACCTTAAGAAACCACAAAAACCAAGCTACAAATCCGAGCACCCACAATCTAAATGATCAAACCATGGCTCTTGATACTAATTGTAGGGTACTAACTAACATAAATCGTATGGGTCTTGTGGATTTGGTCGTGAGGTGTAGAGAGAGAGAAAGAGAGAAATGGGAGATATTTCTAGTGAAAGAAATAGATGTGCATTAGCTTAATGAAAACCTCCAACCCTCTCCCTTGGTGGGAAGAGGGTATCTATAGTCTTACAGTAAACGCCCCTTACGGGCTATAGAACGGGCTGACAGTGGGTAAAACCCGACCCGACTCCATGGTGATACTTTAACTAAACGTTTACTAATAAGACTACAACCTAACTGATGCTAGATGATACTCGGGGTGACCGAGTCTTAATATGGATTTTTGTAATCCTAACAATAGCAGTCCAAACTCAGTTGTTTTAATCATCACTTACATACATAAACTTACACACACACACACACACACACTCTCTCTCTCTCTCTCTCTCTCTCTCTCTCTCTCTCTCTCTCTCTCGCGTTAATACTCATCATCTAACTCATTTATATTTGTTTTAGTGAACTTCTAAAGTAGCAAGAAGATCACATCAATAAAGACTTACTAGCTTTAAAAAAGTTAAAGCAAGTCTCTGCATATACAGTGTGTATTGTAAATTATTCATACATCATTGATTGTACCAAACTATCATAATCCTTTGTAGTAATCGGTTAGTATTTTAGTCCTCAAAATACGTAGTGTGACGGGAGTGGTTGTACCCTTGTAAAGAACTCTACATCTAGCTTTGTGTCGGAATTATTGTGTAAGCAACGTGTAAGGTTTTCTCCGCCGGTCAAAGGAGCTTGTTGACTAGTGAAGGATACTCTCGAGTTGGATACTCGGGGAGTGGAGTAGGGCAAGGAAAAAGAGTTCTTGTAGACCGAACCACTATAAATCCTCGTGTTGTGGTTTGATCGTTTCTATCCTTCTTGCATTTTACTTACTATTACAATTTGTTAGCACACTTCACATAAAAGTTAACAAAGAAAAAAAAATTAAAAAACGGTAAAATTATTCTACCGTATTAATAATATGATTTTTTATGTTATTATCTTATAATAATATTAAAATGGATTTATATATTCTTTAAAACAAAACTAATCTAACAAAAATTAAACCCAAAGCTCCGTGTATGTACAGTGATCAAAAACTAGTTTTAAATTAACAAGTTATTTTATTAAGCTTTTTAATTACCCATATTTATATAATTACGTTTTCTATCTACTATTAAATTAAAATATTCTATTATTACTCTATATAAATATACTTTCTAATAATATTATTAATTTTAAATATTTTGTTACTACTATTAATTACTATATATTTTGATTATTGTCCTTTTGAATTACACGAGTGTGGAAACCCGCGCGATGCAGCGGAATTGGCTTAAAAGGACTTACTTTGCAGCGACACTTAAACCTTAGGGACTATTTTTGCCAAGTTGTGAAACTTTGCATTTAATGTTTGGACTTACTTTGCAACGACGATTAAACCTCAAGGACTGTTTTTGCCGAGTTGTGAAACTTTGCGTTTAATGTTTGGACTTACTTTGCAGCGCCACTTGAACCTCAGGGACTGTTTTTGCCAAGTTGGGAAAGTTTGCAATTAATGCAAGGTTTTTGGGTACAAAATTGTACGCCTTTTAGTATTATATACAATTACGTCTCCGTTGCGGTTTTTCAAATTACAATACTGTAAAACTACAATTCATTCACATTTAAATTCATTAAATTACAATTTATTTGATAAACTAGAATTTTTTCAAAAATATTATGTGAACCAAACGCTATGTAAGTAATTGATCATGTTTAGTTTTTAAGAATTATTAGAAAATATGTAAATTGAGAGTAAGTTTATAATTTTAAATTTAAGGCCAGGTACTCTTTTTTAAGAATTCAACTCAAGTGAAATTATATTAGCTTGTTAGGATTAGAATATATGGTTAATGACACGAAAAGACATTATATTTATTATTTTTGTTATTGTACGTAGCGATTTTTTTTTCAATGTTGACACTAAATTTTTGAATTCATGCTATTATGTAAATTTTCTGACTATTTTGTCATATAAAATGATCATTTTACCTTTCAAAATTTGAAAAAAGTAAAGGTAAATTGTTCACAAAATAAATAGAACGAATCAAAAAGTTTATGTCAAAATTAAAAAAAAATTTGCTACACATAATGACAAAAATGACAAATATAATATATTTTCGTGCCATTAACCCTAAAATATAATATCATTAACCCTGAAATGAAGCCCTATGTATTCTTATTAAAATGAATAAAAAAGTAACTATTCACTTAAACACTAAAAAAAAAAGGGAGACATTATGGTGTTTAAAAAAAAAGGTTGATTGTATATAGCAAGCTATCTTCCAAAAAAATACATAAAAACTCTTTTTTTTAAAATATTACTGTATAACTTAACACAACGTATCAAACGTCAAAAAAAAACTTTTTTTCGTGCAACGTATCCCACATTTAAAAAAAAATAAAAAGGGATTCACCGCGTTCCTCTTTAATTTACCTCTTAAAATATACCTAGTATTTTCAGTTTTATATATATAATTTTTTGTATAAAAATTAACTTAATTGAACCTTGATCACCACGTTATTACTATAATCTTGAAAGATTTTTATAAAAAAAGGCTAGGCAAAATCTTCTCTTGGTTGAAGAATAAAAAGAAAGAAAAAGGGAAGGTAAATAAAATCCATAAATAAATAAAAAAGGACTCGACTCATCGTATCGTATCATCTCATCCATCACAAGAAGAGAAGCCGCCTATATATTTAGGGTTTCTCATTCTCCTCTATATTTATACCCAAACACACAAACCCTAAAAAATCAATCAAATCAACAATGGCAGCAAATTCATCATCACCACCCGCAACAGGTGTTGTGATTAGTTTCTATCAAAAAGGTTTCGGTTTCATTAAACCAGATTCCCCAGTTGGTGACGATGAAGATCTCTTTGTTCATTACTCTGAGATCCAATCTGAAGGCTATCGCATCCTTCGAGAAGGTCAAAAAGTTAAGTTCTTTGTTAGTGTTAAGGATGATAGGAAGCAGGCTGTTAATGTTACTGCTTTAGATGGCTCTAACATTGAACGCCCCCGTCGTGACACTGCTCGTGACGGTGTTCGGAGATCTGGGTTTAGAGGGGATAGTAATGGTGTTGGGTTTAGGAGTGTTAATGCGGTTGAGTGTTATAACTGTGGGGGTGTTGGCCATATTGCTAGGGATTGTAGTAGTAATGTGGTGGTCAGGTCTGGTGGTAATGGTGGTTGTTATACTTGTGGTGGGTTGGGTCATATTGCTAGGGACTGTACACGTGGCACTGGTGCTCGTGCTGGTGGTGGTGCTTCTGGTGGTTGTTTTAACTGTGGGAAAGTGGGGCATATGGCCAGGGACTGTACTAGTGTTAGTGTTGATGGTGGGAGGGGTTCTCGTGGTGGTAATGGTGGTGCGTGCTTTACTTGTGGTGAGATGGGTCATATGGCCAAGGATTGTTCTAGTGATGGTGGGCGTCGTGGGAATGGCGGTGGATTTGGTGGTGGTGGTTGTTACAGCTGTGGTGAGATGGGGCACTTGGCTAGGGATTGCACCGGTGGGAATCGTGGCGGAAGTGGTGGTCGTGGGAACTCAAGGTCTGACCGCATTGGTGGGTACAAGTCTGGTGGAGCTGGTAATGATTGTTACAACTGTGGTGAGCCAGGCCACTTTGTGCGTGACTGTCCGTCGACTTCGTGAGAAAGAAACTAACAGAAAGTGTGTCCTCGGAGCGAGAATGGTGGTTATGATTTAATGGGTACATTTTGGTTGATTAGTTTTTTTAGTTTTTTAATTTTTGTTAATTGGGAATATACATTGGAAGTAAGATTCTAGTGGTGGTGTGTTGGTTGCTTTGTGTTGGTATGAATATATTTAGGGGCTGGTTATTAGTCTCAGTTTTGTTCATTGAGTATTGAGGATTATCGGATATTTTTATCATATTTTGCGCAAGTTCTATGCTACTCTTATGTTTGTGTTATGTTAGTGGTTGATTTTCTACTTTATGCTCGTGATGGTTGCGTATTTGTTTATATTTAGTTACTTGTTTATTGTTATGTGATTGCATAGATGTGTGCAGGGTAAGATGATTGTTCATTAAACTGAACCCAGCATCTGCATGGTCGAGTTCTGCTGGTTGTTTGTGGTAACATGAGTTATGTTATGTTACTATGGTATGGTTAATTGTTACTTCATGCTTTCTCTGTTGGTACAAAGTTTCTTATTGAAAGTTTCGTGCTTGCATCTCTAAATTCAGCATACAACTATTTTTATTTATACTTTATACACAAGCTTCTTAAAGCGTGAAAAAAAGCCAGACTCTTTATCCAAATCTTGGACTTGTGCAAGACTTGTTAATTGAACATCCATAAAGCTGTTTAATTTTCAGTCAAATTGTGTTTACAGGCTTTCACTTTGCTCTGATCACAGTAAAGCAGCTAATAGTTTTAACCATAATGTTTGCAAATCATAACATGGATATAGCTGTTCTGTTTGGGCTTTGTGCTAGCATTGAGTTTCACATGGGTTAGAGGTTAAAAGTAGGATTTTGCTCTCTTCTGCTGGTTTGTGGTCTGTTAATGATTTTCGTATGATTTAGAGTTAACTTGATCGGTCTTTACCTGTACCAGTCTATAGTGATTTTTGGCCTGCGGTTTTGTTTACTTGGGTTGCAAGTGAAAAGACTTGGCTCTTGATGCTGGCTATACTAATTGATTCCTGTGCTCTGATTGTTCCACCGGTTTTTGTGCTAATATTGGGATATGAAAGTTCTTACACTTTGCAGTATAGGCTATGTAAGTTAAGTGGATATGCTAGTTTCTGTATTTGTATGCATGATGGGATTGGAACTTCATTGATCTGTTTGACTGACTTACAGTTTTTTTAGTTGATGAAGTACTTGGCTTGCCTGATTTTTGTTCTGTGCTATGTACTTATTGCTAGAAGGTTTGACATTTGAAAGTTTATCTGCCTTAGAGAACGTTTACTCTAGATTACACTGATGGTTTTGATGTGTTGGCTGGCTGCTAGAGTATGAATATATTTTTGTATGCGCTATCATTTGTCTATAACCTTTGACAAGTTGCTTTCCTAGCTCGGGACCTCCATTTATATGCCAGACTCACTATGACTCTCTATGGCACAATCTTGCCGGCTATTTCTTTTTAACTTAGGATCAGTCATGTGGGCTGTTGATTACACATGTAGGTTGTTGAGGGGCCTGGGCAAGCTTTTATAGACTTATCTCAAACAATGTGAGGATTCTTACAGCATCTAGGTTCCTGTGACACAACCATCTAGTGCATTTTTTAAGCATAAGCAAGTAAGATGGCATTGGCATAGGATGACTGCCTGAATGCTTTCGGTAACTGTCCTTTTGAGATAAGTAGATCTTAATAATGATATATTTTCCACAAAGCTTGATTGTTTTTGCATCTACAAAATTTTCTCTCTCACAGATAGTGCTTTGTATATTTTCACTTGTCAACCAGTATTCCCTCCAATCTCACTTGCACACATGGGGAGATCACATGATCTCTTTCTTTGTTTCTTCGTAGATATACACACCCAGAGACCCAAAAAGTTGATTGGAACACTGTCGGCTTGGTTTCGTATTTTTGAAAGACTGGTTTAGCTTGAGTTGGTAGTGTGAAAGCCAAAAAGTAAGACCCAAACTGGACTAAAATCATTATGACTGATATTCTTCATCACTGCTGGCAAAAAAATTGAATATACGGGTCACATGATTAAAAGAGAATGCCTCTGAGACTCAATAAAGCATAAACATTTTGTTTCCAGGATCTCTCTATGCTCTTGGGTGGTAGTTTGGTTTATTTTTTCTTTTGTTGATTCAGTTTTGACCAGTGTTTTGATGATTAGTGTTTAGTGCAACATACAAAACTCATCCAAGCGTAAGGAGAGCCTGCAAAGTTATGGACAAACCAAATAAAAATCCAAACCAGAACACCAAGCGGCGGTTAACACCCCCACCCAACGAGTACCTATCTACCAAAATACATTACCAACCCCCTCCTTCATATGTGTCTGAAAGATTTTATCATAGAATAAATATGATATACTGTCTTTTTGAACGCAAAAGAAAATAATACTGTAAAAAAAACTACCATATCTCCATTATTACTTGTCCTATTTACCTCTTAAGAAAAGTAACCATCAGGCTACACTCGTAATACTGTTTTAATAACGGATTTATTAGTATTTATTATCTTTTTACCCGTTCTCTGCACACGCAATACACAGTTTTTCTCTTCAAATTAGCACAACACCACACCTAATGTGGATATGTTAAAGAGTGTATGAACGTAATAAGCATAAGACGGATAATGACAAGATCTTTTGCGAGCCTTTTTCGCTCTTCCTCAACCACAAATGCTAATATTCTACGAAAATTCATCTTTAAAGAGTCTTTCTTAATCACGACTAAACGACAAATATACTATAAAGCTACAAAAAAAAGTTGGTTAATGCATAAAGCTTAGCTTAATCTCCTTGTTCATTCGATAATCGAGAGGAATTTAAAAGTTGGAGTCCACCAAACATTTAAGAAACATTCTTTGTAAAAGTTGGTTGAGAATGAAGACGCGTAGCCTTTTTATCCAAGAATCGTGGGTTCTTTATCTTAATCAGGGCCAAAATTTCATTGTGTATATAAAAAACGAAATTTCAGTGTGATAACAAAATGTAAAAGTACAATGCCTATTCGCTTAGTTCTAAAACTTAGTTAGATATTTCAAAATGCTTAAACACCTTTCTAAAAATAGATGATTATTCAAATATTGTGATTGTTAAAACTGGGCCAATATAATTCTTAAAGAAAAGCACTATTGCATCTAAGAGTTTAATTTTTAAAACCTGCAAGTTTAAGATATAAAATGTTTGCAACCTAACTTGTGCTAAGCTTTTAAAGAGTAACAAAAAAGCTCTAAAAACTTTCACAACGACCTAATATTATGTTTAAATTGATGGCTAATAGGTTACAAGTCGTGATCATGGTTATCCACAAGAACACATGATAACGGATTAATTATAATTTGGCAGTTTCATTGGCCCAAAAGGGTTACACCTAATCACTTACAAATTTAGTTTCCTATCTTTGCATGTGTTCTGTTTTCTTTTCTTTTTGAGGCGAAAGACAGGTTCTAGTGTTATGGCCAATACTTTTTTGTTCCCAAAATAATAGAAAGGAGAAGAAATATGTCTGAATTGAACATGCAATTTCCTAATTTTGGGTCCTTCACTTTTATATTTGTGTGGCTATAGCTTCCTGCCAGCAAAATTTGTCACATATCCGTTTTACTTATGATAAATGGTCATTCTGTTCAGAACTTAGGCTTGTAGAATTCTTCCTTTTCTGGTATTGCTTTAGTTTGTAAACGAAAACTGGTCTAAATGGAGATGTATTCTACCCATTACACATCTTGACATCTACTAAGCTATAGCTTAAACATTGAACATTTTCATGGTAATCATAATAAAAGCTGGCGTAGAAGAATAGCCGAAAAGGCCATTGTGAAAGTTGATCTTGAGTTTAAGTTTTAATGCTTTAACAGACACAAGGCTTCACACTGTTACACCTTCTGAGTAAATAAACTGCCCATTTACCTTGAAGAAACATTTGAACCTCAATAAACAAATTAATCGTTTGACAATCATGTTTCTATTGTAGTATAGTATAACTTAAGCTCCAAGAATTCAAGCACATATACATATTACTTTGATTTTAACACATCTATACAGCTGTTAATTATTATTAACAATTAGAAAAGATTCCTAGTACATATCAATTCTTTCCATTACTTATTTTTTAATTAGATACATCAAATCAAATCACAGCAATAGTTAAATATCATTATCATTCCCTTTTCTGAAAAAGAAAAGGTGTTGGGCATATATTTTCCTTTCATTTACAAACTAAAGTCGGCAGGTGACTGGTGGCATACAATATATGTCTATAAATAGCAATGTTCTCAATTCATTTACACTTCCCCTCCAACCTTCTTCCTACCAATAGCTACAAAATTTTATTCATATGGGTCACTCCAGTTTGGTTCATAAACTCATTATGTTCTTCATTCTTAAAGGTATATTGTTCTTGCAGGTTCAAATTCAATATTTACTATAAGGGTTAATTACACATAATTGTAACATCTAACAGTTGGTTATGTACTTATGGTCATTTTGTCTTTTTTCTTCTAATTATTATGTCATGATACTTATTAACATCTTTTTGTTCTTAAAGTTTCTTCTTGTATGTCTTGCAGGAGTTTCAGGGGCAACTTTTACATTTGTAAACAAGTGTAGCTACACTGTTTGGCCCGGTATTCTCGGCCAACCTGTTCTTGACACAACTGGATTCGAGCTTATAACTGGTAACTCACGTTCCTTACAAGCTCCATCCGGATGGTCAGGCCGGTTCTGGGGTAGAACCGGGTGCAACTTCAATGGGTCCGGCCCTACATCCTGCGCAACAGCAGATTGTGGGACCGGACAAATAGAATGCAATGGTGCTGGAGCCACCCCTCCAGCAACCCTTGCAGAATTCACCCTTGGGTCATCTACAACGACCCAAGACTTCTACGATGTTAGCTTAGTCGACGGGTACAATATACAAATGATCGTGGAATTAAATGGCGGGTCAGGTGATTGTGCTACCACCGGGTGTGTTGATGACTTGAACCAACGGTGTCCAACCGAGCTCAAGGTGGCTGGCGGCGCTGGTTGTAGAAGCGCATGTGAGGCATTCGGGACAGCTGAGTATTGTTGTAAAGGGGAGTTTAGTTCTCCACAATCGTGTCAGCCTACTGCGTACTCACAGGTGTTTAAGGCCGCGTGTCCGAGGTCATATAGCTACGCGTATGATGATGCTACTAGTACTTTCACGTGTACTGGTGCTGATTATGTCATCACTTTTTGTCCCTCACTTCCTAGGTAACTTTTAACTGTAAACTGTAAAGTCAGATACTGTCATAAAATTCAAGTATTTTATACAGTAAATATTTTAATTTGTACACTAATTATATATTGATGATGTCTTTATTATGTCTAACACTTACAAACAAGCATAAACATGTGTTTATAACATACAATATAAATAGAAGCAAATTGTATGTTATTGAAAACTAATTAAAGTTGTATCGATTATTACAGTGGAACCAGAAAGGGTTTGAAGAAACCTATGAACACGAGCAGTTCAAGTCCGTTGGAGGGGTTGTTCTCGAATAGTTCATTGTACGCTGATCTTGCTACGAGCGATGCAACTACCATTAACCAACATCGTCTAAGAGTTGCAATAATTACATTCGTTATTTCTCTTATGTGTGTTACATTTTAGTTTAATTTGGTTTGATGCATGTTTTTTAAGGGTTGATCAATGTAGTCAGTACACAAATAGAATTATACAAATTAAATGTAAATAGACGAGTGTTGAATTATTAGTGGTGACCTGACCTATGTAAAGTTCAAAAGTTAATATTCATTTTGATATTTCATTTTGTGCTATTTGTTGCTCTAGTTATATATATTTTTTTATATTACAAAAACCTAAAGTTCTAACACTGAACCTCTACGTTACTATTAACATAAATAAACCAAATAAACAAAGCATTTGATAAACCCGACCAGGATGTACGTATAAAGCCAAACAAACGATATGATGAACTCTGAAATTTTCTTAGCTTGAAATCGAATATAATATATATTGCGAGTAAACCACATATAGTTTATATCAACTCTTAGATTTGAGTTTCTGTATAATTTAATTGTGCCTTAATTAATTAAACAGCATGAGCTACCATCTTCAGTCCTAGATTACAATGATCACCGATAGAGCAAATGAAGTTGTTGTTACCACTAACAAGCGTAATTTGGTCGTTTCCACTTGTGAACACCTTTGCATCTTTTGGTATAACGCTGCAACTATCAAGCCCTGCCTGGTTCACTACTGCCACAGTGTGTACTCCTTGTGGGTACTTGAACACTAATCATATGGTAAAATGATAATAAATCAACTAGTTATATTATGAAACCAGAACCATTGTCTTACAACTTGTTATATATATTACACATACTATTCCAATGAGTTTTGAGTACACTTTTAACGACAGAATGGCAGTGGCACATGCATTTTAGTTTTGTCATAATATAAAATCGACAAAAATTAATTAAATATGTAAAGTGGTGATAATAGGCAATACCGAGAACATCGCCAGCATTGAAACTCTTGCCACTAGGCCAGCCTTGGACGCCAAACGTCCAGCCTTTTGCATCGCCGACGATATAAGTTTTTGCATGAGCTACCTCGCTTTGCAACGCCAGAACGACTAGGCAGAATACCCCGGCTGCCAACAGTGCATTGCCTCTTCCCATAGCCATGATACGATACGCTCAGTCAAGGAAGTGATGAATGGTTTGGTGAATTTTTATGAGTTGGTATGTTTAATTTGTTTGTGGAAATACAACCTATTTATAGCAAAAATAGTTACATTGTAATCATTTTGGTATATTACGATATTATTGTGAGTTAAGAATTTTCTCTTGTTATAATTATGAGATATTTTTGTATTAATGCCTTTTTTTCTTTTTTTTTCTTTTTTTTTAAATTTTTAATAATTATGAGATATTTCATAAATATTTGGATTTACATAGAGGTGAAAGGCAACGGGCAACAAGGTATGCCGCTAGCCCTTTTTGAATAGCAAAACCAATTCTTTTGAAAACTGCATATGTGGATTTAGATGTTAACATTACTATACATAACTCGTTAGACTCTATTCAGAGACTCCACCACCTCAGATGCAAGAAAACTAAAAGTATCAAACGTGAATGTTGATTTTTAATGCACATTTTCTCGTGTTTTACCATTTTGTACGAGACAGCTTTCAAAGCAGTTTGTCTTATTGTAAAATCCTGGCTACTCAAACCAAAAAAATGCACGCTTGAATATTACTCGTAAAATTAATGATCGGAGATGCTGCATGTTGATTTTTTTTCAATTCAAACCAAAATTACTAAGGAAATCAAAGCAATATATCTAATTATTTAATAAAGCATAAGACACTTTTAAACATTAAATTTTATAAAATTCACTATTAAAAATATTATTGATAAATGTACAACTAATTAAAACATAATTGGTCATTTAATGCATTAAAATTAAGTAATACAACTAATAAAGCAAAATGTACAAATAAATTAAAAACAATTTTAAAACATTAAATATCTATAAAACGTTAAATCAAACACATACATAATACTCTTATTAAACACCATTACTTAAAAGTACAATGATATATTCACACTGTACAACCAATTAAAAACATATCTATCAAATTAAATAAAACCAATTAAAACTACGCTCTTATTAAAAAGTACAATAATATTTTCACAATATACAATTTAAACAAACTATAATATAATCCAAAGTAAAACTAATTAAACACACTAATTAATGTTATTTTTAAAACACTCTTAAAATGAAAAGTACATGTTATTATACATTTTGTACAAGCTAATAAAACACACAAAACTTCATACAAGCTAACAAGTTGATGGTATATATAGTTTTGAAAACCGAATCGGACGGACGGGTTCAACCGGGAATCGGAGTCGCCACCAGTTCGGCTAACCAATAAAAGCCATCTGAAAACGAACCGGAAAGGACTCGTTGGAACTGATACAAACGCCTCATTAAAGTCTATTTCTCCTATTAATCGTCACAGGGTATCCGTACTACATCGTACAAATACTCTGCTAGTAGTTGATAAATAAAGGAATAGGCTATGTTATATTTGTGATTTGTGAACGTTAGGAGAATGGTAAGTATAGATCTTTTAGTGAATGCAATTAAAAAAAAAAAAAAAAAAAACATTAACGAAAATATAAGGATTCCTTTTCTGTAGTTAAAATTTTCAAGAATGAGGTACTCATTACAAATATCAAGAGGTTTGGTTTTGGCTGTGCATAATTTATCTATCACGACTTAATCTTTACTGAAATATTATTTTATTTTTTTCACCTATACAATCAATCTATATTTTTTTTTATCAACAACTCAACCCAACAAATGCATACAACCAATCTATTCTTTTATAAAATAATAAATATTAAAAGAAAATAAAACAAATAACTCTTCACTAGCAGCCATGTTGCAGATTGGAGGTTGACAATTTAGGTTGCAATGCGACCTTGATTGTAAGAGAATTTGAGAATTTTGATTAAAATATTATCTTTTATATAATAAAAGAATTATATCATTTCGGAGTGATTTTGTCAATTCATTCTTATTGAAAAAACAATTGAGCCAATAGGAGAGCTCGATTTCGCCACATAAGCAAAATCGTGTGATGTGATTGGTTAATAAAAGTCAAAATTAAATTGATTTTGTTCAAACTTTAATAAATTCCTTTGGTAAATTTGGTTGATAAAAAAAAACACATAAAAATATAGGTGTCAAATTTGTGGAAGCAAAAACTTGAAAAAAAAATGAGGTGATTAATAAAACTTTAGTGGTTGAATTTTTAAAAATTATATAGAGTTTAGTGTAATATTATAAGCCTCAATGTTTTTTAATAACTTTGGATTATAAACAAATACCCCCTTATGCTTTATACCATTTATACTTTATATCTTAAAAAAATACAATGTATATGTTGTTTTAAAATAACATATAAATTTGCATAAGATTATAAGTATCAATTTTTTAACTATATACGCTCAATAAGTACTCATTTATTTCATTTTTAAAAGTTTAACCTATGTGGACACAAGTTTATATTTTAAATACGGCTAAATTACTGAAAATGGGAATATAATTATTAAATTGTAAGCACGGGTTACTTTAATATAAAAATAAATATACGCGATTGTACTTATAAGTTATAACAATGATTCATGTAATTCTTATTTATTTATATAAGAATATATAGAAAAATATTTTTAAAAAACTTTAAGAAGTATACTTTAACTTTATCAACGCTCATTATGTGCTATTAAACTTGCATCATGTGTACAATATAATATCAGTAGTGATATTTAAATAACAACATTAACATCTTTGACAGTTAAATAAAATTAAATCTTGAGTTACTTAACATAAATTTTTACAAATATTTTATCAAATTCTAATGGATATTAATGCATAATGAAATACTTGTGCATAAGTATTAGTTGTACTTATATCACAATTTTCATGAACAAATTCTTATATGTGTATATATACTTAACTAAAATGTTAAAATAAATTTGATTTATGTGTAAACTCCGTGCGTGCACTAAACTTATAACTATATAATTGTATGCAATTACCTTTAAAGACACAATATTCAGTATTAATACATAATTATTTTTTTTGTTAAAACCCCGTGCGTGCACTGGTATTATAACTAGTTATTTATGTATGATATATCCAACTAGTTGTGTTGTCAACCTATTGATAAACATAGTCTAAACACGGTCCAAGTGAACCAAGGTCTATTTTGCGAGATTAGATTGATACACGTTGTTTCCAACTAAGTAAAATTGAATTTTTATTGTGAAACACGTAAACACCATACACAAAGTTAATAGTACATACATGATCTCTATAACGTACTCTTTGAATTTTGATAGACGTTCTAAAGATATATAATGTGGCAAGTTTTAAATTGCAACGAAGATGTTATTTTTAAAGTTTTAAAAAGCTAAGGAACATTGTTATTCTTGGAAAGGGTAAAGCTAGAAATTGATAAGGTTGACTTCTTTTAATCTTGACTAGAAAAGAGTTCAAGATTATTAAAAATTAAAAAAGTTTAATTATCTATAAATTCATTTAACTTGTTACTTTTTCTTATTGTATGTAGTTTTTTTTTCCCCTTCTCTTATTATATATGTCAAAACTTTTAAATTTTGATCTTTGTGCGTATTATGTTCATGTAAAATAACCATTTTACTTTTATATTTATAACCAATTTATTGACATCGAATGATAAAATCATCATTTTACACATAAATAGTGTCAAGATCGCGAGTTTACACGTAAGATCGTACGATCTTACGTGCCCACCACCAAAAATCGCGGTAGGATCGTGGTAGGATCGCATCTCGAGGTAGGATCGTAAGTAAGATCGCAGGATCGCACGTAGGATCGTAAGATCGACACGCCGATCCGAGTTCACTTTTTTTTATAATCTTTAAGTCCATCTCACTTGCTTAGGCAAAAAAAATACATGTGTTTTACTAATGTCTAATAAGTAAACCATTATTGTCTCATTTTCTAAATAGATTATAGTTTATACATAGTTTTTTACTTTTCTAAATAGATTATAGTCTAAAAGTGTTCAATAGTTTAATTTATTTACTTCAGTGTGATTAAACTAATCAAATGGTATGTTTTGAAATTCCACTTATGAAACGTTTGTTTTCTTGAAATCATGTAGATGGCTAGATGTTTTGGAGAAATTTAGGACTTATGTTATGTAATATTATTTCCACTAAAGCGTTAATGTAACGATGGAAACTTTACTTTTTTGTGTTTTACTATTACTTTAGTGTTTGAAATTTGAACTTTGTCATTTTCAAGAGGATATTATATAAATTTACCTTTGATGTTAAGTATAAATGTAAAACAGCCATTGACTTGGATATCATTTGTTTACAAAATATGACTAATTGGTAGGATCAGAGGATCACGATCCGATCCTACGATCTCGATCTTGCAAAGACAAAAACGATCATGCGCGGGATCGCGATCTTGACAGCCTTGATTTTACATGAGAAAAATACACACAAATGTCGATATTCAATTTTTTATTATATATTAAAAAAAATGACAAGTTAGATGAATTTCCAAGTAATTATCCCAAATAAAAATGTGATAGTTACGTTACGTTAGTGAATATCAAGTAGTTCAAACAAAAGATTTGTGTATCTCATTATATCAACTGTCACGGAAAATGAAATAGGTTTGTTTTAATTTTGTAGTAGCCATAAAACTTAGGTGTCATTTCTATAATTTAAAAAATAAAAATAAAAATAAAAAAATATCTCATTAACATAATTTCATTAGCCTTTAACCAAAACTAAAGAGTTTGTGTATCTCATTAAAATGATTGTTACAGAAAATGAAAAAGGTTTTGATTAATTTTTGTAGTAATTAGAAAAGTTAAGTGTTATCTTTTAATCGGAAAGAAGTTCGCATCAAGATTAAAAGTGTATAGGTGCCTTTTTCTAAAGTCATGTTAAATGAGTTAATCTCATTATAATATATAGATATGGTTATGTAGCTTTTTTAACTTACTGTACCATGTTTGATAAAATAACCATAAACAGTTATTTTCTTCAAAGAAACCAGAACAGAGTTGATCTACTATTGGTCAAACATCTAATGTTCTCACAAAAGGTTTCAGCCAGAAAAACCTTAGCTAGTTAAGTCGCGTACATCTAAGTCAGAATAAAACTCGCCCTCAACGAGGAAAAAACTTCATCCATTTATTGTTAGTTCTTGTCAAAGACATTAAAGCGATTTTTCATTTTCTTTTGGCTTACTTGAAACAGATGAAAACGTTTACTTAATGTGATATACTTGCACTTGGCTTAAGTCCAATTCAACATTGCAATTGTTAAGTACATTTGTTATGCTTACTTTGCACATGATTTTATATCTGTTTTATCATTTTCTTTTTCTATAGTTTTAAGAAAAGTATTCATTTCCCCCCTCTTATTGCATAAAACAATGTCGAATTAGAAAGATCAAAAAAAAAAAAAAAGGATTCTTCGTTCCATGAAGTCCTTTTTGACTTTACGCTTTTATGGCTCTTTTCAAGGTCTAAACACTATAAAAACCAAAAGAATGCATTTATATTTAGGAAGTTGACAGCCATGATATATCAAGATCAAGAATGTGTAATGTGCAAGATAGTAGATTCCAAAATAACCAAATAAATTGATTTAACATTTTCTTTCACCAAAATATATATGGCATTGAGTAATGACTAATGCATAAACTACTTGTACAATTATATTGTACATTTTCTCTCTCTAATTTGGTCATTTGCAACCCCCTTGTTGAAAGAACTACGAATGAGCTTTATATGAGTATGATATCAAAGGATCCCTTTGCCATCGTTTACGTGGCTCAGCACAAGTTGAAGGTGTCAAGCATGAAGCATTTACGAATATATCATTGGGTCGATTTCTGTTATGTTTTATCATAAATGAATTGGAAAAAGTAAAACTAAAAAGAATGGTTAAAAAAGAAAGATGGGTTAAATGAATGGGTCAAAAGTTACCTGTTATCGAAATTTAATAGAAATTTAACTCTTATATACAAATCCGTTATAGAAATTAAACACATTAACTGGTTATAAGAAGTTTTTGATCATATCTAGGCATCTAGCACATCAAGAAAAAAGGACAACCAAATCCGATTGACTGAACCAAAGAAATTACTTATTTTGACTAGAACCTGGGTGTGTTTATGCAGTCAAATTTCAGTTAGGCTAAAATGTAGTTTATTAACTTATACTTGGTCGAACTTGTAGTAGTCTGGACTTTTAATGATGCACGATGGTACCCTAAATCGGATAAGTTAAATTTCTACTATCCTATAATAGCTTAATAGTTGCTTGTTAGAAATATAACGAATGTTATCCTCAAATTTTAAATATTCATAGATAACTACCAAAGACGGGTAAAAACGAGCCGAGTCAAACCCAAGCTTGCCAAGATCAATCTCGAGCCCGAATCACTAACGATCATAAGTTCCGTTCTCATGCTTGTTTCGAACCTTATACTTTTCAGTCGAGTTCGGCTCAAAACGAGCCAAGCTTTTAAAAGCTCGAAATGATCCAAGCTTGGTCCTAAGGTCAAGCAATCCTTATAGTAAAGGCTCATTTTCTCTCACATAAAGTCAATGCCTTTTTCTATATCCACCTAACTCTTTTTCTCAAAGGCTTTAAGGTTATCCCTTTCAAAGTAGGATAGAGGACCAAATTCGCTTACTTTTCAAGGCATCCTATATGTAATTTCATCGCTCTCTTTCGAAAATCTAACCGTTCCTTCAAGTTTGTTATAGCTTAGCTTAGACTTTTCAACAAACGGCTTTCCTAACACGACATGGGACAAGCTATAATCGATGACACATACTACATCTTCTAGGATCACAAAATATGCTAAGTAGGTAAAATTCCCAACAAAGATGTGTACATCCTTGACCCTTCCAACAAAATTGCAAATCCCACCGGGATACTTAGGGTCTCTCCTAGTTTTAAGCCGTGTGTTCATTATGTTGTTGTAAGAAACTGAGGACATCATGTTGATTGGAGAATCTACATCTATGTAAGCATGCTTGACATATCTATATCCAATCATACATAGGATCTTAATGTTCCAAGGACTACCTCTCCTAACTTTAGGATTGATTCTAACAAAGGGTGGCCGAGGGTTGTCAATTATGTAATTGTGGTATGCGATTTCTTCCTTAGTGGGATAAAGATTAAAATATGCATAAGTTTCCTCATCCTCACTCTCTTCTATTATTTCAGTGACCTCAATGTCACATTATCCTAATTCATCATCCGAATCATCACTGACAATTGAATCGATACCCGATGCGCTAGTCGCCTTCTCAAGTAACCTATGTATTTTTAAGCTCATCGATTTCACTAGAGATTTGGTTGCGAAGTAGGTTAAAAGAATTTTGGTCAAGCGGTTGGCTCGGATCGGGTGGGAAAAACTTGGCAAGGAAACGGGTAGTGAGATCATCCCAACTTGACATAGATCCCGCGGGAAGACGCCAAAGCCAATTACTAGCTTGGTCTCGTAATTGAAAGAGACGCAATTGCGTAGTCTCCCGAGTGGTAGCATCAAGGTTAATTGAATCAACGATTTTTAGGAAGTCCTTGAGATGCTGATTAGGATCTTCGGAACCAAGTCCATAGAATGCACATCTGTTTTGCACCAACCAGATGGTGTCGGATCTCAGGGCTGTAGTTTGAGCTAAACGGGGAAGCTCAATGGTGTTCCTATAGCCTTGATGGCTCAGTATAGAGTATTCACCAAGAGTACGGCCTATTGGCAGGTCTTGTGGTGGTGGATTTGGTGGTGGTAGTGGATGTTGTGGTGGATCGTTGTTGATGGGTGGATTATCACCTTCCATAATGAAAAGTGACAATATTACGAACAAAATCACGAAGAAGGGGGATAGACTAAAAGAAAACTAATAAAACATAAAAAAGCTCACTTGATAGGAATCAAGAGAGTGAACCTAATCGAGATAGAAACCTAACTAGCTATTTTATTCCCCGGCAGCGGTGCCAAAAACTTGATGCATGGTTCGGTCGAAAGACTTCTTTTTCCTCAAGCAAGCTTTACAACCCACTAGGCAGTGCACCTAATCATTGCAGTGTAGTATGGGCAAACCCAGGGGGTGATCGTTCTCTAGGGGAATAGAGATGCTAGTAGAGATGTATGACGAAAAGGTGAGGCGAGGAAGATTCTTTTTAGCATTTTTATATTTTTTTATGAAAGCAAGTAAAATTTTGGGGTTTGAAGAGTGAGGGTTTGGTAATTGGTATGTGCTAAAACACATACCATTTCTTTACCAAATCATGCCCAAAATAACCATAAAAGATCCGTTTATGCCTAATATTTGTTGGTTTCTTGAGTTTATGCATGTGCAGGTAAGGATATGACAAAACACACAAAGAAAGACAAATCAGACTAAAACCGAGCACGAGAAGGAAAAGAGTGCAAAAGCTAAGCCGGGAAATCAGAAGTGAAGTGATTATGAAGATTTTGATACTAGAAGGATGATTTTTGAAAGATTGGATCAATTTTGAAGAAATGGCAGAATCAGTCCTTCAAATTTCAGAATTTGTCAGATTTCACCCTTGGAGTTTAAAGATTGGCAAGATTAGTCCCCCATATTTCCCACATTGTTAGAATTAACCCTTGTGCTTAATTTCCCATAAACCCCTTTCATTTTCCCAAAATTACACAATTTACCCTTTCATTTATAACCCTTACCCATTTTAAAACTCCTTTAAAATGAAAACTAAAAAGGTCAAAGTGCTTTTAAACCCTTTCATATACCAATTGACCAGTCACACCTTTAGCCTTTGAACCTTTCCCTTACCTTTTGGACCCTTGTCAAACCAAAAGAACCCTTTCTTTATTACTTGGTCAAACAAAAAGTCAAACGGTAATATTTTACTCCTAAAATAAAAACCCGCGTAAAGTTTTTCCCCAAATCCTTTTACCCAGTAAATCGATAAACCCTAATTTGCCCTTCTCCCCAATAGATCAAATTAACACAATTAGAGGACAAAATTGTACTTTTCTGACAATGACTGACACATGGGAATGGCAAGATGGCAACTCGGTGCCTTGCTGCACTCCTATTGGTGGATGAGACGCGGAGAAATTGATCTAATGGATGTGATGGATTGGATGATGTGGGGAATTGATCTAAAGGTGGAAACAAGCTCAAAAGAAACACACCTTGCATTTCTGAATCCTTCCAAGGCTACAAGCTCTCCTATATAAACCCCCAGAAATCACAATTGTATCCATCTTATTTTCAGTAGCTTGTTTTAGTTTTTAAATGTTTTTAGTAGTTTAATTTTAATCTCAGTATTGTATTCCATTTATTGTATTCAGATTTCAAGTTTTAATAAAATTCTCTTTTAAGCTCAAATTCCTTTGTTACTGTAGCCACCCGTAAAATTTCACTATCATTAACTTTCACATCAATAAACTAGATTGTTTATCAAAATTTACTTGATCTAAATTGAGCATTTTAGCATGTACATTTCATTTTCTTGCATAAAATTTATGCCTGTCCGAGTAGTCTCATTTAATCATGCCCGATATTTACTAATAGCTAAATCAGTCTCACAAGAAATTTTCTTGTCTTACGAGTCCGCACGCGTACCAGTATAATAAAAGAAAACATGAAAAATAAAAACGAATTAATAAAATCGGAAATTACATCATCGTATCAGTTTATTTAAAACGTGTCCAGAAATGTAAGTATTATATTTTTCCCATTAGGAATTATACTTTTACGGATTAAACAGCGGGATCCAAAATACATTGGGTACCAAATCAATACACTAAATAATAAATAACTTTACAAAAATACTAACAAATTAAAATAAACCTACCCTTATCCCTATCAAAACCCACGCCCCACTTCTACTCCCCTCTTCCCAAATCGCTCTCCTCTCTCTCTCTATCTTCTCTGTACAAGCTCCCCACCTCCTCCAAAAAGGGTAAACCTCCCAAACAACCTTCCCACCTCAAAGGTCAACCCTAACCAATACTTGATCCCACTCTTGGCTTTTTCCATGGAAGAAAATCGACAAAGGCTCAAGGTCCCCATTTGTCTTTCTTGTCTCTATGGGTCACGGCTTGAAGACAACACCAAGGAGGGACACGTGAAGACCTGCGCATCATAGAGATGTTACTCAAAAGAAGCTCTTTCTCATCTCCTAGACCAAAAAGTAGTGTCATACGCTACTCAAACTTCTCCTTTATAATGTCCTCGAATGACCAAGGGTTTTCACACAAGTCTACTCACTCTCACCAACAAAAAGGGTTTGAATTGAAGAAGGAATATTTGGTTGCTTGATTCAGTATAGAGTGGAAGTCGTGAATCCTCAAGTCTATCTCGACGACATCATAAGGTTTCATGACTTCCTTTTCTTAGTTTTATTTTGATTCTTGTTGTATTATTAATTTCGGTTTAAACTTGTTATTGAGTCAAAAGTGGTGAAACCCTAGTCGATTCATAATTATTTTAGTGGATTAATTCTTTTTTTTTTGTTAACCGATTTATACGCAAGTTGGAAATCACTTTTCTGCTACTATTAATCAACTACTCATGTGGTAAATTGTTAGATACGATTGGCTTATGTGATGGAAGAAGTATTTAGGATTGAATTTGCTTATTGTGTTTTCTTTTTCTTTCTCGCCTTGTCGAAACACTTTATCAAAAATGGAAGATATAAAGAAGGCAAAAATTTTACTAATAACCTAAATTAGTTAAGAAGCATGTGTCGATACTTTGTTCTAATAATAATTAGTTTGGATGATTTAGTTTTGTCCGAATAATTATTGGGAGGAATGGTTTAGTTTGGGAAAAATTAAGACTTGGGTGGTATAGCTTTTCTTTTGAAACCCATTTGGCTTATTGGCTTTAAGAAGTGTTTGGTATTGACGTGGCTTATTTCGACACTAGCAGTAGTGTTCCTTTTAAACCTTAGGTTGAGTAAAAATGTTAAATCTACGATTGATGTTGGGTTAGCTTTATTTTTACCCATGTTCGAAACCCAGAAATTTTGGTTGTAGCGTCTTTGGCTTTCCGTAAGGTTTTCACCAAATGTAAGACTCAAGTAGTAAATGGGTAACCAACTTTGATGTGTGCGTGCTTGGCTCATCGTGAGTTTTTCTTTGTCGCGGCAACCCCATCTAGGGGTCTCGAGTTGAGCCTCAGATAACCTCCGGCCAAACTCACTCCTCACTACCTTGGTAATAAGCACAAGACATTTTAAAACTTTTCTTCCCTCTGGTATACTCGACCAACACAACAAATCTTTTAGAAATCTTGAACCTGGAAATGGGCTTACAAAGGAGTTGGGCCAAGGTTGTGTCAAGCCAAGTAAAAGGGGAGGTGTGGCGTTAGTTTGCTGCTACCCAAACAAGTGTGTAAAAACTTTCTCTTTTGAAATATAAAACTTGCAAAGGAGAGTCAAACAAGAAATTCATAATACTAAGTATAACCAAATCGTCATCCTAATCGTGTCACGATTACTTGTCTTCTTCACGCCTCGTTCGCGACTCACTCGTTTACTTAGTCCCGACTCATTTACTCTCGTTTTATTTTAAGACACAACCCCTTTCTCTAAGCATATATTATAGTAACCACAACTAAACCTTTTCAAAATCCTTAAACCTATAAGTCACGTAACAACTAATAAGGAAATAAAAATTGCGACGTACCTTAAGATTATCAAACATATTTTATAAACGCACTCTACAAATGGATAATAACATGTAATCAACTTTTAATCTTGAATGATCGGTAAATACTTCGTACCGAACTAGATTTATTTTAACACATCCGTAATTTTCTATAAATTAGATACCGTAGTCAGCACATAAAATTTAGACAAATATGCAAGTCATACCTAATTTTCTAAAAAGACCACCATAATTTATAAATAAAAATTATTTTAACTTTTATAATAAAACTATTACTTTTCTTATAGACATATATGTTTTAAGCGACGTCTCTACAATTTAAATGCGTCTATTATTTAATTTTGATATATTCCATACATCGTCTTTCGGTTGCGACGAACCAAAGACTCATTCGTTTTAATGCTTTTATTTTTGTACATGTATACCTAAGCACTTCCATGAGCCAAAGCTAGCCAATACTTACCAAACTAATTTAAACTTGAATACCACCACGCAAGTAACGATAATATAAAACTTAAACTTCTTAACCATTATCGAGTCGAATATAAAAATAGAAACTAAAGTATGGTTATATTAACTATAGGTCGCGTGACGGTACTTCGTGCATCTGCTACTTGACTTTTACACTACTCT
>OU343219.1:82147091-82297021 GCA_910596185.1 Chrysanthemum makinoi | reverse complement strand
AAGCGGTTATTCGCTTTTTTGTATATATATTTTTTCAAAACCCAAAAATTAAAACCAAAACATTCTTCCTAGAATGTTTACAAAACCATAAAAATTAGAAAAAAAAACCAACAAAAGAAATCAAACGCCAATTGTTACGCCGCTCACCTAAGAGTACAACCTATACACCGGTTTAGGAAGTTTGACATTAAATTGCGCATCGAAAAGATCCACTCTTTCTTCCGCCTCACAAGGCCTACTTTTGAGAGCCAATGAGCAATCAAGGTTGACGCGACGGTTACCAAAAAGATTGTTTTTCAAAAGTTTTCTTAAATATAAAAACTAAAAAGATTTTCCTTTTTCGTGATTTATTTTTCCTTTTACTTTTTGATTTTGATTTTAGTGCATGCGCGACTCGTCTCTCAATCACGACGTAATCGCAATCGTAGAATAGACGCACCCAAGTTACGCACTATCATTGAACAACCCGTCATGGCGATACTCGAACAATGTCCGAAGTTACTTCAAGCTCCGTAGACCGGCTAGGTGATGCTATCGTTCTTCCACCAATTGATACTGAAAATTTCGAACTCAAAACTAATCTAATTCAGTTGGTTTCATCAAAACCTTTTGTGGTTTGGATAGAGAGGAGCCCCACGCACACCTCCGTTGGTTTAATCAAGTAGCTTCTACGATAAACTTTCGGGGCGTATCTCTTGAGTCAATTAAGTTGAGATTGTTTCATTTTCCCTTCGAGGGGCAGCCCTGACTTGGCTCTCAAAAGAACCCTCACTCATTACAAGATGGGAACATCTTTCTAAGAAGTTTGTGAACCAATTCTTTCCTCCCGTAAAAATAACAATGTTACGAAATCAAATCATAAATTTTCAACAAAAATTTGATGAAAGTTTTGGAGAAGCATGGGATAGATTTAAAGAACTTTTGCGAAAATGCCCAAATCACGGTTTTATCGATCTTCATCAAATTGATACGTTCTATAATGCTCTAACTCCGACCGACCAAGACTCGCTAATGCCGCCCCAGTAAGTAAAACATCTTGAAATGTATGCCCCATATTAGAACCATTATCGAAAACAAGTAAAAAGATTTTTCGTCTAGAAACAAACCGGTTGTTTCTAAGATCGCTACCAAAGACAACTATGTTCAGAGGAGTGAGTTGAGTGGGCTGACTGAGCTTACTCATGCTATTAATTCTATGATGAGAGAGTTTAAGAATCAGGAATCTAAGCCAGTCAAAGCAGTTACCGAAACATGTGTTATTTGTGGTGGTGCCCATCCGTATTACAATTGTCAAGCCACGAATGGTGATATCCGTGTAGGACCTTGTTTTTACATCAACCTTACGCGTATACCAACCTTCACACAAGATGAACACACGAACCAAACACAAACTATAAGCGTAAAGATGAAGAAGAAAGATTAAGAGAAATATGGTGACTTGATGTTGATATTATGCGTATATGCGTAGAGATAAATAAGAAAGGAAAACTTGTATTGCTTAAAGAAAACACACACACACACACACACTCAAGCACACACCTCAAATGACACATTTGAGGTGTATTTATACTACAAGTACATATGCCCTAATGGGCTTTGGGATGGGCTTGGATTGGACTTGGATTGGATGACAACTTATACAAGTCTAGCTTAACATAGCATTTAGCCATTTAGCTTAGCCCAATCCACGAGCCGCTACTATTCTATCACGATATCTAACACACGTTACAAAGTTCCTAAACTTGAATGTCCATCACTTCTAATAAAAATTTTACGGCTAACAATCTCCCCCTAAGGGGTGGTCATTCAAAAGATGCTCCACTTGAATAGGTCTTTACTTTCCTTGAGCTTGAACTTTGTGTGTAGATATAGAATAGTCTTGATTTTCTTTCCTTCATGCTTTGTGATCAGATAATGTGGTATTCTGCTGTTGTCAACTTTTTTGGTTAGGTGTCTCCACGTCTTTCTCCACCATGCCCACACTTCTATTTGTCTTTTGGTTACCAATGATGTAGTTCTCGAGTCTTTAAACTTTGTAGATTCTTTGACATTGACGAAGAATCATTTTTAACTTTTTGTTGCCTTTGATTTTGATGAGAACTTTCATGTGTTGTTGGTATGAGCATGTGGAGAATCTGCACGATCTCTTCCTCCCGCGAGCATCCATAAGAAGAAAACATAAAACATGGGTTAGAAATAATCCAGCCCTTACAAGTTTGAATTTCGAGTGTGTTAACAGCATAGTGTGAAAACACGTCTCTAGTTCTCACAAAGGCCGCTCGAACCTGAGTCCCACAAGTGAGATAACGCGATGTACCGAAGTACACCTACAGTTCAGTTGAGTCACGAGGTACACAAGCATCACCCCACGCATCAGAGACCGTTTGAGACACACTAAGCGTAATCCATAAAGAATTACCGGTGACCACATCGTGGCCGCTTGATGTTGACCTGGCAGAGATTCCATTCAATCATTGAAGATCACAGATGTGAAACTTCTCATAAATGTTCTGGCAGATTGCTAAGATCTGCGTAGGACTCTAGAATATATCACTTGGGTCCTTATTGATGAACAACAAGCGATGTCATGTCAAGTGTTCCTATGAGATCTTTTGATGAATCTCGTGGCTCTAGACTCAACAGTGCATTTTGGTTTTCCTGAGCGGAGACTAGGGAGAGGGTCTCCTTCTTCAATACCAACTATCTCTAAGAGAAAGTCGATAGATTATGTAGGGTTCCCAGTGAGAATGAAACAAATCCCTTTTGAGAGGAATTGAGTGGCTAGAAGGTTTCCATGACGTCTTTGTCTTCAATACCAGTGTCATCTAGTGACAACCAGTATCAGATGAATTGAACCCTCTAAGGTTGATTATGGAGGGCTATTTCTTTTCACCCTTTCTTTTACTTTTCTTTTTAATTCTTCAACCCCTTCTTTCTCCTTTCTCACATTACTCCTTTTTTCAATCATTCCTAAGGACTTCTAATACTAACTATTTGTGATGTCCTTGGGTAGATCCCTCCGGCTCTGGCAGATCATAGGACGGATTTACCTATCCTTAGTCACCTTATAACTCCATGACTGTCCCATGTTGCCATAAAACCATTTTTCTTGAAAATCTATCAAAGTGTTTATGATTGAAAACATGTTTGGAACACTCTGAGAGTTTTATATTTTCGGAAACACTCCCCCTTCACATGTGCTTATAAATTTTGACAGAAATCTGCACATAGAGGGTAGAGTTCGCACTTTTTGAATTGATCGGCTCATGATAGACAATTCCCCACGAGACACTGTTACGTTGCATAGTTAAAGAGTTCCATTGTCAGTTTTTAGGTGACAACTAGCTCTTAATAACCAACTTGAAGTTGTAAACACTCCTTGAAAAGAAGGTTAGACCCATGTAAGTTCATGTCTATCACAAGTTTCTCGAAATGGTACATTACTGACTTTGATTCCTCGTCAATTCAATGGTTTCAACTGATTCGAGCTCTTTTGAGATTCAAACAACGATCATTAAACATTTTGATCACATTTTAATAACATCTTCTCCCCCTCAAAAATAGCATATACGTGATATTTTTTATATCAACAGATTAAACAACATTTTAGAATCTTTTGGGGAGACAAACGGATTTTATTTAAGCATGAATTTGTAACATGTTGGTTTTATACTCCCCCTTTAATAAAGCATAATCAATTAAATGGTTTTAGAGGGAGTTATCTTGAGCACAAAATCTTTTGAAAGATTTTGAAAAATCTTTTTGAACAATCTTGAAAGAGGTGCTCAAGATGATGATGATTTCTCACCAGTTTTAAATGTAGTGCATCAAGCCGCATAACTTGATTTTTCTTTAAAACACGAGTTTTGATTGAAATAATCAAAAGTCATCATTTTGGTGCAGGGTTTCGCATGAAGTATACGAAAGCCATTTTTTGAAGAAATTTTGAGAAACGACATGTTTTAGAAAACATATAAAGAACTCTCACTCAAGAATCTGTACATGTATGTATCATTGTTGAATGACATTTCTAGAAACGTACAGAATATCGATTATATGAGAGACATGTCGTGAGAAGAATATTTTTGGATTTTTGATTTTATATTGTTTTTGTATTTTTGAAAGATTTTATATTTTTATATTTTGCTTTTGTTGGTTTTTCAAATTTTGTATTTTGTTTTTCAAAAAAATATTTACAAATAAGTTTTTTGGAAAATCATTTTCAAGAAGATTCGAAGACGTTCTAACTCCTCGGGGTTAGGCTTCGATTCCAATTCGTCGAACTAAATCTCAAACCTTTCTTTGGAAGGGCTTTAGTAAAATAGATCGGCGAAGTTGGTAATCGTCTTCCCGAAGAATAATTCAACAGCACTTCTTTCTACGTCGCGTTCTTTAGATGAAGTGATAGCTGACTCGATATGCTTAGTCTTTGAGTGATGAACAGATTGCATGATATGGCTATGGCACTTTTCGAGTCACAATACATAGGTATTATATCGAAAGTAAAGCCATAATCTGTGAGTTATGTTCTCATCCATAGAACTTGAGCACAACACGCAGATAGAGACACATACTCAGCTTCAGCGGTTGAAAGTGCAATGCAATCTTGTTTCTTTGAAGACCAGCTTACTAACTTTTCACCCAAAATTGTGCTCCTCCTGATGTACTTTTTGCTGTAACTTGGTCACCTGCGTGGTCCGTGATCAAAAAGGCAATTAGATCAAATTCGGATTCCTTCGGATACCAAAGTACCATGTGAATGGATGTCTTCAGTACCGAAGATCCTTTAACCTCTTTGAGGTGCCGGTAGGCTTTGCCAAACCATGCTAATAAGCAAACAGAAAATGAATATCGGTCGACTAGCAGGAGGTACATGAGAGAACCAATCATGCTCGATATTTCTTCGATCGATAGGTTTCTCAAACAAATCGGCTCCAAATTTTGGTGAAGTTACCATTGGTGTTCCGACCGAATCACAATTATCCATACCATGATTTTTCAAAATCTCAGTTGTATATTTAGCTTGATTAATAAAAATTCCACGTGGGGATTGATGAACGCGGTCTTAATGTCCATCTGATAAACCGTGATGTTTTTGTGAGCGGCTTAGGCTAAGAATATCCGACGCTTTCAAGTCTAGCTACCTACGCCAATGACTCCTCTTCAAAGTCTATCCCTTCTTCCTGTCTGTATCCTTTGGCCACGAGACGAGCTTTGCTACGAATTACAGTCATTTCTTCATCCCTTTTGTTCTTCCATAACCATTTAAGATCAATGACGCGAATGTCAATTGGTCTTGGAACCAAATCCCAAGAGTCATGTAGACGGTATTGGAGAAGTTCCTCCTGCATCGCTTCTATCCAAGCGTTTTCAGCCATTGCCTCCCGAATGTTCTTTGGTTCTTTAGTGCTAATTGAGCAAAGGTAAATGCACAAGTCGCAGTCTGTGGCAAGTTGGCGTCTCGTCTGAATTGGCCTTGACGGTTCACCAATAACTTGTTCAATCGGATGATCTTTTGTCCACTTCGTAATAGAATGATACCGTAGATTACAAGTGCGAGTTAGATGGTTCTCGTAAGCTTGAAGATGATTCAGCTGATTCTGTAGCAAACGGGTTTTCAAATAAGTCTTCATCTAACGTTGCATCATTCTGGTTTTGTGAAGGTTCTTCTTGAAATGATATGTTTTGGTTTTGCTCATCAACTGCTGGTATAATTGTTTCTAGAATTGGAGTTGCTGGAGTTGATGTAGATGATGTTGATGGAGTTGGTGCATTTGTTTCGACCGTTGTAGATGCATCTTCTGTTGGTGGTGGTGGTGGATGATTTTGAGCGGGTGCAGCGGAATGATGGTTTGATGCATATGTCGAGGTTCCACCATAGTATTCATCGAACATTAACTCGAAGAAATTCTCCCATTCTTTTTCATGAGGTTTGTCAGCAAAAGTTGATGGAGCTCTTTATTGTACGAGTCCTGAGTGATGTGTCCGAAGTCTCATGAGTTTGGTGCGGGTTCTAATCTGTTTTGATTAGAAGCCATTGGATTGCTTCTAGAGCTAGTCTCTCGGCCATTTGTGAAAGTTCATCAAAATTCACATTCATCGTCTCCATGATCTTCCTAGTTCTTCTGTTATACACCCTGAATGCCCTCGAAGTTTTCTCGAGTATCCAATGAAGATTCCAATATCACCTTTAGCTTTCAGTTTTCCTAGATCTTCTCTCTCGTTCGTTGGATAGCACAAAGCGTCAAACACGTGAAGGTAAAAGATATCAGGTTTTCTGTTGTTCACTAGCTCATATGGGGTTTTATTGAATCTTGGATGGATTAGGGATCGATTCTGAGTGAAACAAGTAGTGGCAACAAAGATCACCCATAGAAATAACGGTGCACTAGAATAGATTAGCATTGTGCAGCAAGCTTCCACAAGAGTACGATTTCTTCTTTCAACTACCCCATTCTGCTGTGGAGTTCTAACAACTGATGTTTGATGTGTGATTCCAACATCTTCAAAATAAGCTCTTAACTCCTGATTAGTAAATTCTGTGCCGTTGTCTGTTCTTACAACCTTTATAGGAGCTTGAAAAAGTACTTGAATTCGCTTCAGAAAGGTGATGATGATGCCTGGTTCTTCGTCTTTTGATCTCAAAAACCTAACCCATGTATATCTTGAATAATCATCGACGATAACAAGAATATACTTTTTCCCATTAATGCTTTCAACTCTCATTGGGCCACATAAGTCCATGTGCAACATATGCAACCTTGCTTCCGAACTAGGTACGGGTTTGGGTTTATATGATGCTCTTTTGCTTTTTCCTTGTTCGCATGATGGACATAAGTGATCCTTGGTGTATTTGAACTTTGGAAGTCCGTTGACGATGTTGTCTTTGGCCAGTTTGTTGATGGTGTCGAAATTGAGATGGGATAATCGTCTGTGCCACAACCAGGACTTTGTTCCAGATGCTCATGTCATAAGACATATTGGTGATGAAGAGGCCATTTGGTTTATGTCGATAGCATACAAGTTTGTATCACGATTCCCACTTAAGAGATCGCCATCCAAGTTTCTAACGAAGCAAGCATTTTTCCTAAAAGCAACCTCTAAATCCGCATCACGAACCGCCTCGACCTGAAAACAAATTGTGTCCCAACCCTTCGACATAGTAAACCCGAGTGATCAAATAATTTCCAAAGGTAGATCTCCATAACCCATGATAGCTGCTACATGATCATTTCGAAAACGAACGGTTCCATGAATTTCCAAACGAAATTGATCGCAGCCTTCGATTCCCGGTCATGTGCTTGGAGCAACCCGAGTCGACGATCCAAAGACATATTTCGATAACCCGCCAATAAATGAAGAAGAAGATTTTGGAAACCGTTTTGATTTTGGTTCCTTTGGGTTAGAGGTAAAATCCTGATCACACTCAAAGAAGTTTTCTACTGGGTATTTTGGTTGGTCACTCATTGTACCATTCTGGAGTGTGAAAATTCTACCCGTGGGTTTCCAAATGTCATCCCTAAAGTAAACACTATGCTTTTTATCAGTAGTGTAAAGCCTAAGTCTTGCAACTAGTCTTCCTATTCGTTTAGCATAAGTTCTTTTAGGAACGTTCTTCTGAACAGGCTTAACAATCTCATTCTTAGAAACACAATCATCATGAACATTAGGTAAAGATTTCTTGCAAGTTAAACAAACAGATTCAATAGATTCATTAAACTTAGCAGAGTTCATAGGTTCATTACATTCAGATGAAATGTCTTTCTTATTACAAAGCGGGAAATTCCTAGGGTGTTCTTCTACTTTCTTCTCTTTGTTCAAGCTACTACTCATAGAGGCATGCGACACTCTATTGTTCCTTGTATTTCTCTTAGGCTTTAGTCTGCTACTCCTAGAGGTGCTTCCTAGTCCTTTAGAAGGTAAGGCACACTCATTAGGATTCACATTTTTATCTAGAGAAGTGGTTTCAGCTTTCCTAGTCTCTTTAGAGTGCTTTTCTAAACTTATGTCGTTTGTTCCATATGTTTTAGATGTGGAGGCAGACACATTAGTGGTACTCATCTTAAAAAGGCCAGGTGCTAAAACTTTTGGTTTCTCCATAACCGCTTTTCAACTTTTTTCTTTTGCTTAGGCAAGTGCGTGGAGTGACTGGTTTTGATAAATCATTTTTCTCATTGACTTTTGGAGGAGGCATAGAAATGTACATATTTTGGTTTGAAAACCGGTTTGGAAACATTTGCTTTCTCCTCAGTCAATGGTTTTGTAATCTCAAGATCCACCGCCTCTTTTGACATTCCACTGAGCCCTCAAAAGATCATTTTTCGCTTTCATGTCAGTAGGCATGCTCATACGCATTTGTCATACTTGCATTCCTCGCTTTTTCATCAAGTTGTTTAAAATATGATACATTTTCTTTTCAAGTTTTTCAAGAGCTTTTTCATATTTTGAAACAATTTCGGAGGTCTCGGATCGAGTCTTTCATGATCTTCAACAGAAGTAATATGTTTGTAAAATAATGGACATAATATCAGAGTCAACATCTTCAAGAGAGAATCATTTAAATTTTCCAAAACTTTGATGTGTTCAACACTTTCATTAGCTTGCTTTACCAAGGATTTATGGTCCTTGACAAAGTCAACTGTTTCTTTCAAAAATGCTTGTTCAAAATGAATTACCCTTAAATTGATGTTATTCACTGAGGGCAATTTGAGTTTCAAAAACTTTTATTTTCATCATCAAAACTACAAAACCGGATTGTTAGTTGTAATATTGGTTTTAGATTTGACAGTCTCTTGAAGTCTCCCATTCTAGTTTTAACATCTTCTAAAATGCTTCTGGCATCACTTGTGTTAAAAGGATTGTTTGAAGACATTTGTTCAATGTTTGAAAATGATTTTGAGACAACTATCGGAGTTGAAACTGGTTTTGAAACTGGTTTTGGAACAGGTGTTGACTTTTTGTTTGAAACATTGGGTGTGATGGAAAACTTTGACTGTTCTTTTTGTGAAACAAAAGTAATTCCATTAATTTTGTTCCATTTGTTATAGTCGATTGGTTTTATTTATGGATTCTTTTGTTTCATTTTTTATCTACTCTCGTCAGATAGTTCTAATGTTTCAAGAGAATCACGAACAATTATGGGTTTATGCAGATCTTTTCCATTGTTCAAAACATTCTGTTCTTTCGAGCTTTAAGGAAACAAGGAGGTGTGTTACCAAGAGCCATTTTTTGTGTTGTATGAAAAAAATATTAATTCGTTTGATTAATTAGCATATTGGTTGATTTGGCTGAATGACCCGTTGTAACAAGCAAATTTTCCAATTTTTTGATTTTCTCATTTTTATCAAGAATTTCATCAAGAAGAGAATCTTCACGTTTGAAAAATCGAATCAACGCTTTCTCTTTTTCAAGATCAGAAAACATTGCTTTTTGTTTAGAAAGTTGGTCATTTAGATCAGAAATTTCCTTGTTTAAAGATTTTATTTTCAAGTTCAAATTCACATCAAGCGTGTTATACTTGATTTGCAATTTATTTTCTCTTAAAACGGAATCTTGATAACCAATTTCTAATTCTGATTCTTTGTTTATATGAAATTCAAAAGCTTTTGCATTCTCCTTGTACCTCCGAAGCTCAGCGGTCAATTTCTCATTCGCGGCCTTAACATCGCTATTGACCTTTTTAACTTTCTCATCTTCAATGCCACAGTTATTGATTAATGTTTCAAATAAGGCACGTGTTTCCTCATCGCCTCAAGATTTTGTGCCACCACGCCTCCACTAGGATCCACATCCGAGTTTCAGAGTTAGTATTGCTACTACCGGATTGTCCGTATGTATCATAGGTAGGTGCTGGCTGCACAGAATGCTATTCGGCATGAGTAAACACATCAAATATGACATTTTTATAGCATGGATCAATGATTGGTACCTCGATACCGATTGGCGCCATAAACGGAGGTGCGCCGAGTCAGTGTCGCACTTAGTCTCCTCAAGATTTGCCATGAAGATGCAGTTTGCATTGATGTCCTCTCGGTCTTCCAAATCATCCATAATAGCTATAAAGTCATGTTCCTCAGCACTCAACTGAAGTCCTCGCTTGTTCCTTTGTACCAACATGATAGTTTTCTGAAGATACGCAATATCCTTGTTTTTCGGCTTAGTAGGACAATTCCTTGCCATGTGACCCATCCTTTGACATTGTAACACGTAACTCGATTCGATTCACATTTCCATAATCCCAACGACCGAGCCGCAACATTCATTCTCGATTACCCATCGCTCTATTCCCAACATTCTCGTCCCATCTGATTTCCAACATTCTCGACCCAACCGATACCCCGATACGGAACCGCCTGATACCCATGTGAAATCCAAAGTAGCATATCCTCGCTGATTCCCAATAACTCCAACCATTTGTCCTTGATGACCCATATTCAAACCCGGTTGTGCAATTTGCCTGTTGCGAGTGTTTGATGAAATCCTTTGGTTGTTGTTAGTTGGTGTGGAATAACGACCTCTGAATGCTTTAGTCAAAAAAGAAAATGCAGTTGACGAAGCTTGTTCTTGTTCAGTTTCAAGATCAGTGATTCCTTGTTCCTGGTATTGTGGATACTGTTGTTGTTGTTGTTGTTCTTGTGGATAGAATTGTTGTTGAGGGATAATGACTTGTGGTTGTGGAATGTATTGCTGTAAGTTGTTGTTAGTGGAAGATGATGAAGCTTGTTGTTGTGAGTTCACTGGAGTTGGAGTCTTTGCAATTAGTGCCAAGGGATCATGATTCTTTGCCAATCTTTCTTTCCTAACTTCATTGACTTCAGCTTGGTTTTGTTTCAGAAAATCGTTGAGTTGATCAAAGTTCACCTGATGTAAGTCTTTTGTTTGGTTGACAATAGTGACATATCGTCCCCATTCTTCTGGAAGATTGTTGAGAAATTTGATGTTACTCACGATAGTTCTAGGTGCCAACTTGTTTCTGATAAGCTCATTCATCAAAGTGCAAAACCTTCCATAGTAGGATTCAATGGATTCTCTTGGAGTAGATGTAAACTTCTCCCAAGCAGTTAGCAACTTGTTCTCCGTTTCTTGTTGACCAATTTCTGTTCCATAACAAAGCCGTCTAACACGTTCCCACATTTCAGTAGCAGCTTCACAAGCTGTCCACAGCAAAGATGTCTCTTGGTAAACCCAGTTGGACAATGTGTATTGCCATGTCATCTGCTTCAACCTGTTTGTTATCCTCTTCAGTGTATTCTGATTCATTTTGAACACGAAAAGATGGTGGGACGGGAGGTGTTGCATCAGGATTTCCAGCGTCTTGGACTTGTCGAGGCTTGAAGGGTCCATTCGTAATGGATTGAATCATGAGTTTTCCATTAGGTTTGGTCTTGATGTAGCGAAGCATACGACTTGTCCATTGAAGATATCCACCTTTTTCCAACATAGGAGGACGGTTTTTGGCACCGGCGGCATGAATGTCTTGTTGAGTTGCCATTGATGAAGGTATGTTATGATAAAGTTGATGTAGGATCGATTCAACGATAAAGGAGTTGTGTTTGATGAAGATTAAGCTCGGTTGTTGTAGTGAAAATTTGGTCTAAAAACTTAAAAACCTCAATAACTTCTTTTCGGAGCGTTTTTAGGACTAGAATGTTGACCCTTAGTTCATTCGGCGTGTCATTCTCCTCGTTCTCACGGTCGTTTTGATGGGTAGAATGCTGAAAACGGAGTTACGGTTCAAAAGTTATGGCCGTTTGAAGTTTTGCTTAAGATTTTACTCGTAAACTTGTTCTTAGGCATAGGATTGAGTGCTTATGCGTAGACTGCTTATGCGTAGACCTCCTTAGGCGTAAGATGATGCTTATGCGTAGACCCAGACTTACGCGTAAACTTAAGGTTAAACGTAAGCTTATGCGTAAACGTTATACTTAGAAGTATAGTACCTTACGCGTAAGATGTAACTTAGGCGTAGAGTTCTAACTCGTAAGCTTTCTGCTTAGGCGTAAGATTAGGTTTAAAACCAAAATCCTTCACACTCGTCCAAGCGTGAAAGATATCCACAAGTCGAAGTGTTTTTCAAGCTTATCCAAGCAAGGAAAACACTGAGTAACCGTTGTTGCACGAAGATTCGTCACCAAAAGCTTAAGCGTAAAAATTCAAATCTTACGCGTAGAAACTAGGGTTTTGACTTTTTCTTACGCGTAAAAAGAGGGTTTTGACCAAAAGTTGCTTACGCGTAAAAAATGCCCAGTTTTGCAAAAACGCAATTTTTCACCCAAAAACTCGTTTCCAAATGATTTCTTTTGCACAAACTTCTTCCAAAACACTTAATGATCAATAAAGTCTACAACTTTAACCTTAACAACACGTAAAAATCAAAACTTTAAGCCAAAAGCCCACGTTTTATAGGAAAAAACGCAACTTTCTTGTAAAGTTTCAACAAAAAAACGTTACACAACACTCCTAAACCATTGTTAGGCGATTGATACCAATTGTAGGACCTTAAATATATCAACCTCATCACTTTATACCAAATCTTAGCACACACGAGTATACCACGAAACAAACACAAAGCTTTATGCGTAAATATGAAGAAGAAAGATTAAGAGAAAGATGGTGACTTGATGTTGATATTATGCGTATATGTGTAGAGAGAAATAAGAAAGGAAAACTTGTATTGCTTAAAGAAAACACACACACACACTCAAGCACACACCTCAAATGACACATTTGAGGTGTATTTATACTACAAGTACATATGCCCTAATGGGCTTTAGGATGGGCTTGGATTGGACTTGGATTGGATGACAACTTATACAAGGCTAGCTTAACATAGCATTTAGCCATTTAGCTTAGCCCAATCCACGAGCCCGTTGACTATTCTATCACGATATCTAACACACGTTACAAAGTTCCTAAACTTGAATGTCCATCACTTTTAATAAAAATGTTACGGCTAACAATCCGAAATGCTTCTGTAGCCTCTGCTAATCCGATTCAACATCAGAACCAAGGATACTGTGCCAACCAAATGGGACCACCCGGTTTTGCACCCGTTCCTCAACAAAACCAAAACCGTTATCAAAATCAATCTTACAATCAAAACCGAGGAGCTAATCTCAATCATGGTAATCAAAACTACCAAGCTCCTCCACCTCAAGTTTATCAACAACCTCCTCAACAATCTTATCAACCACCTCTTCAATTTGCTCTGAATCACGAGTTTGTAACTTACATGAAGAACTCAGATAACACCATTAAAAGTTTGCAAACTCAAATCACCAACATGAGGACTGAATTCAAGAGGGAAATGGAAACTAACAATTATAAGCAAACAAATGATTTGAGAAACACGATAGCTAGTTTGCTTCAAGCTAATCAAGCTTCTACCTCTTCTTCTTAACCCTCGGGTTTCGGTACTCTTCCGAGTAACACGATTCCCAACTCGAGAGGTGACATGAAATCGATCACCACCCGAAGTGGTGTAGCTTATGATGGACCCACGGTTCCTACCACTACTTCTTCTTCTCCTTCTCGTGTGGTAGACCGTGAGACCGGGGTGACAAAGGACCCGGTGCTTCCTACTAATAAGGGAAGTACTGTGAATGTCCAACCCACGGTTGTCCCGACTTTTGAGCCCGAAGATGCTCCCGTTAGTGTAAAGAAATCTAACCCGAAACCGTCTATTCCATATCCGTCACGTCTAAAAGATCAAACTCTTCGTGAAAAGTCTAAACATCAAATGGAAACGTTCTTCCAAATTTTCAAAGACTTGAATGTGGAGATCAGTTTTGTGGATGCCCTTCTCTTGATACCCAAACTTGCTTCTACGATTAAGGGTTTTCTAACAAACAAGGAAAAACTTTATGAGCTTGCTACGACGTATTTGAATGAGAATTGTTCGGCGGTTATCCTCAAGAAACTTCCCCGGAAAGTTAGGTGACCCCGGCAAGTTTCTCATTCCGTGCGATTTTCAAGGAATTATTCAGTGCTCCGCCTTGGCCGATCTTGGCGCGAGTATCAATTTGATGCCAAAATCGATCTACGAAAAGCTTTCATTGCCCAAACTAACCCCGACGTGTATGACCCTCGAGCTAGCCGACCATACTACTACAAAACCAATCGGTATAGCCGAGGATGTTTTTGTTAAAGTGGGGAAGTTCGATTTCCCCGCTGATTTTGTTGTAGTCGATTTCGATGCCGATCCTCAAGTACCCCTCATTCTCGGAAGATGTTTCTTGAGGACGGGCCATGCGTTGATTGATGTGTGTGAATGAGAGATCACTTTAAGAGTGGGTAAAGAAGCCGTCACATTCAATGTTAACCATACTTCTAAATCTCTAACCAACCAATAAGATGTGGCCAAAATTAGTGACACTGAGGTGACAAAGGACCCGGTAATTCCTACTAATAATGGAAATACCAAAAACGTCCAACCTCCGATTTTCCAAAAAGTTGGGCCTAAACCATCAAGAATTGATCCGAGTCTTTCACGATTTACGGTTAAGAGTTTGTCGACAATACGTGCTGAGCAAAAGAAGAAACTAGAAAAGGAGACTACAACGGTAGTGGTGGAAAATGCTAGCTCTCAGAGCACACCACTTGTCCCACTCCCACCTCCGCTCTCTGTTTATCGTATTGATCTTGTTCCTAAGAACGTCGAGCTTTCTTTGAGTGGCAATCCCACTCCTTCTTCTGAAATTATGGAACTTTCTTCTAAACAAATCATTTCTGATTCTTCCTTTTCCCTCACTACGTTTGAGGGGAGTGATTCCATCATGGAAGAGATTAAAAAGCGATTCAGTTTCACCGAAAATTGATAATGCCGATATTGACATCGAGGGAGATATTCGTTTAATTGAAGAAATGCTTAAAATGGACTCTTCACTCCCTCCGGAAGAAAAAGAAAGTAAAGTTACTAAAGAAGTCGAGCCGTCTACTAATCCTCCGGAGCCCGAGCTCAAGGATTCTTCTATCGATTTACTTCTCGAGGAGTTCGTCGATGAACTCGCTCGCATTGATCCCCTTCCACCAGGAAGTGAGGACGACGTCTTTGATTTTTGAGCCGATTTATGAGAAATCTAATATTTGTTGAATCAAGATCCGTCAATTTATTTCGAGGAGTTCGCCGATGAATTCGCTTCCACAGACTCGATTCCTTCAGAGAATGATCTTTTGGAAGAACCAGAATACGATGATCCATTTTATCCGAAGAAAGAAAAGAAAGTGAAAGTTTCTATTGATGAGCTTATTGATCCAGAGGTCCTGCAATATTTTTTATCCGAGAGTTTTCCCGTAGATGATACTTTGATTTCATTCCTCTCTGAGGACAAGATTTTTAACCCTGGGATACTCATCATAGAGGAATTTCATATCACCAAAGTTATCCAGAAAAAGGATCATATCTTGGATGCCTTCATTGTTGAACCTTCAAGAAGCATTTCTATGTACCATGGACTCTCTTCTTCTATGGAGTCGTTTCACTTGGATCCATCATCCCGTCGTCCGCCCGCAAAACCACCGGATGATGGATCGTTCTTTCATGATATAACCATTGAGAGTTTGGGGGGTGTTATTTTTTACCTTTATGTGCTTGAGCCCGACATTTTCTTCCCCACCCAACTCTCCCAGTCTCATTCTTTCGAGAATGAGGATACCGTTTTTGACCCTGGTATCTCTATCATTTTATTCCCCAAGGACAAATGAATTCGGGGACGAGTCAGGCTAGCGACTCGGTAATAAATAACAGTAGCGCTTCGTGGGAGGCACCCCATGCTTATATCTATCTTCTTTCTATTTTCTAATAAGTGACATAAAGGGGTTAGCCTCTTCGATTCTCGTGTTTGGTTGTTTGTGATATTTTTGTCCAGGATTTCATCGATATGAAGACTCTCGTGCTCGAAGTTTGTCTTTTCTCCACTCGAGTTTCATGATCGATGCTGATGGAAATCCGATATCCTAATCTTATCGACTAACGTTTATCTTTAAGCATACTTAATAAACGGCTTTTAGATTTTCGTTGATACCCTTGCCTTTAAACATTGAGGACAATGTTTCGTTTTAGTCTGGGGTGGGTAATCTTCGATTTGATTTGACCGCACTTGCTTGTTTTTTGTCGTGTACTCTCGCAACCCCGTTTTTCTTTAGAAAATGAAAAATTGTGCAAAAATGAGAAAATTTAAAAAATTTTGTAAGCTTTTTCTAGTTTTATGATTGAAAAGTCTTTGCGAGTTTCTTAGAAGTTACTTTAAATATGCGTTTTCTTGAAAAAGTCTTTGCTAATTGCTTAGAAAAGAGGCTATAAAATGCGATTCTAGCTCACAAGGCCAAGAATTTGCAAGCTTCCCTAAGTGATTTTAAATATACGAAGCTTTGAAAAGATTTGCTAGTTTCTAATAAGTGACTTTAAAAATGCGAGACTTGAGATTATTTGACGAAGTATTTGCAAAGTTAATATATGTTTTGACACCTTGTTGACTTTCCGCTGGTGAGAGTAGGAATAGAATTCTGACTTGACCGGCCGTGTTGAGCCCTAGCTTGTTCCCTTAACCATAGATAATTTAATTATCGGCTAAGCATCCGCGGATCTCATTATTTGAGATTTTAAATTTGCGAAGATCGAGGAATGATAGAGTTACTTATGAGTTTAGATGCTAAGCGTGGAGTAGTTGGTTCTCTTTAGAGCCCATCGAAGGTACTCGTGGCTTTTTGTTCCCACAAAATTGTCTCACCCCATATCTGTGAATAAATAATTAAAGATGTTAAGTTTTTGGCGATAGTTAGTTCTTTATCTTCTTTAGAGAATCCTTATTTATGAGAGTTGGGTACACATCAAGGTACTGTCAGTGTTGCGGTGTAATAGACAACTGATTCTTGACAGTTTGCTGCTATTGTTTCTATTGTTATAAAAGCCGTGGGATTCGGAGTTTGGCAAAAATTAACATGAAATAAAGCCCAAATGTATTAAAGTGAAAATCCAAAGCTATAAAAGTTTTCTATGTCCGACGGTACCCCCGTTGTCATGGACTTCAAAAAGGTGGAGAAAAATTCCAAAGTCATAATAAGACTTCTGATAAAACGGTAATCCCGTTGAATTAGTGGTTGAAAAGACCGAGAGCCTAAATTGCAAAAATGCAAATGTGTTGAAATAGTGTTAAGCCAAACTTTGAATCTGGGAGATATCTAAATAAAAGCTTCTGTCTCTGGACTCGTAGATGAGTTGTTTCGGTCGTAATAAAAAGGATATCTCCCTAAATCATGTTATTTAGGACCTTGATGTGGACCTCATTCTTGTATGCAATGGTTTTCGAGGGAAGATGGAAAACTAATTAGCGTCTTAGCTTCATATGTTTATCGGAATAAAACCTATCGAAACGAGAAATCGTGAAGAAATTCATTTCTCACCAAAAATAAAATAAATAGAGGAAAATAGGAAAATAGGAGCAAAAGGTAATTAAACAAGTAACTTCCATGGGTAGTGTTAGCATCTAAAGTCATATTTAACAATGATTTTGATTTTACGCTTAGTTTGGGGACTTGTGAAAAATCAGGGACGATGTATTCTATCCGTATGGTCACTCCTCGCTGAGTTTTGTTTCCTACTCCTTGATCCTAAAATGTCGTTTGAAAAATGTTGGAGTTATTGATCGACATGAAAGTTCAACAAACCGTCACTTTCTATGAATAAGTGCTTAAGCGTAATATCTATATGTGAAGTAAAGGTAAACGGGGCATTTTTAGAATTAAGGGTTTCTTAATCTCTTTTGAGGAATCTTTGCTACTTTTCATAGGTTTAGTAGAAAGAGATTGAAATCCTTAGTTTTAGAAGCGTGAGTTAATTGCATTGCGTGAGGACACGACAATTGTCTAGTCTGGGGTATTTTGGTGTGTGCTAAAACACATACCATTTCTTTACCAAATCAGGCCCAAAATAACCAGAAAAGAGCCGTTTATGCCTAATATTTGTTGGTTTCTTGAGTTTATGCATGTGCAAGTACGAATATGACAAAACACACAAAGAAAGACAAATCAGACGAAAACCTAGCACGAGAAGGAAAAGAGTGCAAAAGCTAAGCCGGGAAATCAGAAGTGAAGTGATTATGAAGATTTTGATACTAGAAGGATGATTTTTGAAAGATTGGATCAATTTTGAAGAAATGGCAGAATCAGTCCTTCAAGTTTCAGAATTTGTCAGATTTTACCCTTGGAGTTTAAAGATTGGCAAGATTAGTCCCCCATCTTTCCCACATTGTCAGAATTAACCCTTGTGCTTAATTTCCCATAAACCCCTTTCATTTTCCCAAAATTACACAATTTACCCTTTCATTTATAACCCTTTACCCATTTTAAACCTTTAAATGAAACTAAAAGGTCAAAATGCTTTTAAACCCTTTCATATACCAATTGACCAGTCACACCTTTAGCCTTTGAACCTTTCCTTACCTTTGGAACCTTGTCAAACCAAAAGAACCCTTTCTTTGTTACTTGGTTAAACAAAAAGTCAAACGGTAATATTTTACTCCTAAAATAAAAACCCGCGTAAAGTTTTTCCCCAAATCCTTTTACCCAGAAATCGTATAAACCCTAATTTGCCCTTCTCCCCAATAGATCAAATTAACACAATTAGAGGACAAAATTGTACTTTTCTGACAATGACTGACACATGGGAATGGCAAGATGGCAATCCGTGTGCCTTGCTGCACTCCTATTGGTGGATGAGACGCGGAGAAATTGATCTAATGGATGTGATGGATTGGATGATGTGGGGAATTGATCTAAAGGTGGAAAAGAGCTCAAAAGAAACACACCTTGCATTTCTGGATCCTTCCAAGGCTACAAGCTCTCCTATATAAACCCCTAAAAATCACAATTGTATCCATCTTATTTTCAGTAGCTTGTTTTAGTTTTTAAATGTTTTTAGTAGTTTAATTTTAAATTCAGTATTGTATTCCATTTATTGTATTCAGATTTCAAGTTTTAATAAAATTCTCTTTTAAGCACAAATTCCTTTGTTACTCTTTACTGTTTTTTAAATGCTTGTTAGAATCATTGAAAGTTAATTTAGCTTATTTCAAGTTCAATTCAGCTTGTTTACATCATTAATCAAAAATTACAAAAAAATAAGAAAAATAGTGAAAGAATTAAAAAAATACTCAAATTAGATTTAAAAAGCTTCACAAAGCTTAAGCTACTGTTTATACAAGTCCATTTAAGCTTTTTATAGCTTTTTGTGGTCTTAGTACTGTTGCAAATTCAGAATTCACTCAATTCATACAATCAGTCAATAAAAGTCAAATGTGGAAGAATGGAGCAGGATATGGGTTAATTACTGTTTTGGATCAGAAGTTGTAGTGAGTTAGTTTGATTTAGGGGTGGTAATAAGCATTGGATAGGGGTGATTTGTTCTCAGTTGCAAGCCATAGTGGCTGGACCACTTGTAAGTCTCATATAAAGCTCATATTCAGTTAGTAGTATAGATTTAATTGATATTGCTTAAATTGATTTTACATTAGTGTAGTTATACTTAAATTAGTTGTTAGTTAATATGTTTTATTGTCTATAGTTAATCTGATAATAGTACTGTTTCATCTGTCATATTCTGCACATATAGCATAGTGTTTAATTGATAGTCATTGCTGGTGTTATTACATAATTTAGGTGTTATTTCATCATTAAAATCTGTTCTAGTAGAAATCATGGTTTAGTTTTGGATTTTGAGTAGTAAAATTGCATTTCAAGTTCTATAAGGGGTGTTTGGATTAGGTTGTCATTCTGAGTTAGAGGATTATTCAGTTCTTAAGCTGAGTTGTTATAGGTTCATTTAAGTTAGTAATAGTCAATTAGTTCATAAATTTGCATCTGTGATCACTGAAAGTCAAAATCAAACATAAGCTGCTTTAAATCTCATATCAGTTAGGTGAAGAAGCGACATAGCTAGGATTTAGGTGTAAGGTTCATTAGTGTAGCTTAATATAGTTCAATTATAGCTTAAAACATAAAAAATAACCTATTTTGTTTGATCAAAGCTCAGAAAAGTCAAATAGCCAATTCTGCCAACAAGTCAAAACAGATTTTCATTCTCAAACTGCTTTCACTTCTAGATTTTTAATTCTTTCATTACTGAGTATAATTTGTTGAAACTTTGGATTTTACAACTCTTGTTGGTGGTTCATATAAAGGTATTTTTAGATTAATTTTGTGAATTTTTTAAAGTGGTCAAATCAGTGCTTAATTTTGGTCAATATTGCTTTGTTCACACACTCAGAGTTAACTGAGTGTGTCACAGGCTTTTCCAGAGCTTGTGGAAAGTTCATTATAGATTCTCTAGGGTCCAAATTTGGTTTACAAGTTCCTTGCCAGGTGTTTTTGAGGTTGTGTTATCTGGATTTCAGTTTCTGGCTTATCTTGCAGCTTATTTTTATGCTGCAAGCTAGTGGGTTAAGGCTGTTTGAATAGGAATTAGATTGAACTCAATTGCCTTTAGCTTGTGATTAAGTGGTAAAATTTAGTTGCATTAGGTTGATAAATGTTAGTTTTAGCTTAGTACTGCTTCTTGTAGTTTCTGGTTTCATTATTTAGCTTATAGCTTATTTTAGCATAGCTTATTCAAGTCTGTTTGTACCTAATTAGATTATTCTGCATTCACAGCTAGCTTTTGATAATTTTCATTGCATCTTAGTTACATTTAGGACTTTTCTGGAAATTTTCATAATTTTCTGTAGCTTCTAGCTATTTTTCTGCATTTAAATCAGTCTCTAAGTACTTTTTAATAGCCTTCAATAAAAATAAATCATAAAAATATGACAAAAATATAATTTCAATTTTCTCAGCTTAAGAAAAATCAAAAAGACATAAAAAATATTTTTCCTCATTTTTCCTAGTTCAAATAGCATTTTCTAGCAATTTAATTAGTTTAAAATAATTTTAAATTCATAGAAATTAGATAAAAAGTCATAAAAATACAAATTCATTTTTGAAAATTATTTTTAGTTAGTTAAGATTTTTGAAAAATAGTTTTGTAATTTTCTCATAAGTTTTCAGAATTTTCAGTATCTTAGATCTATTTTAAAAGTTGAAAATTAGTTTTTAATTAAAATAAAATCAAGAAAAGTCATAAAAATTAGTTTTAAATCTTAAATAACTTTTGAATTGCATTTTTAGTTGTAGAATAATTTCAGATCACTTTTAGGGGTTAATTTAGAATAATTTGCATTTAATTCACGTTTTATATAATTAGTAATTTGCGTTTTAGTTTTAACTTTGCATTATTAATTGTAATTCCTTGTTTGCATGATAGATTTAGTGCCTTTAATTGCTTCCCTTTATTATTCCTTGCCCCGTAGTGTAGAATCTCCCAAAATTCCCTATTGCACATTCAAATCCCGAATAACGCGACGTGAGTTGAAAATTCCATTCATCTCTCGCTTGGAACGATCCCGGTGCTCAAATCTAATACATTTGAGTTACCCAAATACTACAAAACTTCTCTATAATTAGTTTTCCTGACAAATCAGTAATTCAAACCAATTAAACTACTTAACGATTTAAATTAAAAACTAATTAAACTAATTAAAAGTAAAAAGCTATGGATCGTATGAATGTGTTTCTTATGATAATTAAAAACGTGTTCACTTGGATTTTCTTACTCCATAGTTATCTTTTATTGGTCGGTTGAATTGTCACATCCTTATTCTAATTGATGCGTTGTATTCCGTGTTAGTCATAGGGTGGTGCCTAATTTCCCAATTCTATGAATCGTAACTCTCCTCTAGAACATCCGGGATCGCCAAGTACCCAAATATCTCCCACGAATATCCTATTATCCTTAAGCTACAACTCACGCAATAAACATAACGATGGCCTAAAGTGCACTCTAAGGCTTTTTGCTATTTAGGACGTTCAAACTCGCAACAATTAAAGAAAAAGCCAGTTTTCCTTATTCTAGCGTCTACTAATTAGAACAAGAAACAGCCTAACAATAATCAATAACTAGGTTTCATTGGATCTAAGCAAACACTAATTAATTTAGTTATGTATGATAGATAAGAAAGAACATAAACAAACAATCAAACATAGATGAAACATGGTGATAGATTGGATAAACAAACTTATCTTTAAGTGTAAAAGAAGGTTTGGAACCCTAAAATACTGTCCAAGTCGGACCTCAAACGAACTAGGGTTTGCTTTCCAAAATAATGCGCACAAAATACAGAAAATTCGAAGTCTATATATAGATTTTACACTCGCGACGGCGTCGCCTTTTGATGGTGACGCCGTCTGATCACCGTCATTAGGGTTTCGTCTTGACCAAGTCATCATTGGGACGACGTGAGGAAGAAAGTAGTGACGCCGTATGGGTTGCTTATGGACGTCGTCTGGGGATAATCTTGGTCGTCTGGTGTAAAAAGAAAGAGTGACGGCCTTCTGAAATAAGGCGTGACGCCGTCACTTGTTAAGACCAAAATATGTTCTGAGCCGTCGCTTGAGAGTTTTTTAAAATACCATGTGAGCGACGGCATCGCCCTTTGAGTTGGGACGCCGTCAGGCTTCTGAATTAGCCTTGTTTTCTTGACTTTGTCGTTTTCTTCATTTTTTTGCTCCTTTTGTCTAAAAATGCTTCATTCGAGCAATTTGATTCCAAAAGACCTAAAATATAAAAAGGAACGACTTTAAGCAGTAACGGATATAATATGTAATGATTTAGGGCTTAAATGACCCCCTAAAAACGTATGTTTTTAATCATTATCAAAAACCAAGATCAAATCGTGTATTATTTTGTTAGTGCCTATCATAAAAACGAACTGATCTCGATCCTAATGTAATTAACAAACCAATATCAACTGGCATGTTTCTGCACTTATTTTATAGTTATACTATGAATATTTTAATTTTGAGGATAAGATTTATTAAATTCCTAACGGGATTAACTATTAAGTGGGTTTAGGATAAAAGAAATTTCACTTAGCCAAGTTCAGGGTACCATCCTACATCTTTAAAAGTTCAGGGTATTAAAAGTTTCACTTAGCCAAGTTCAGAGTACTAAACTATATTTTGGCCGTTATGTTACTGTTGAGTTTGATTACCCTATGGTTACCCCATCACAACGATCATCATCTTTGCTTTAGGACTAAAGGTAGTATGATATGAATAGCCTGGTGACTCTGGGTCAACTTCATGCCATCAACAGTCCTGAAACCAAAACATCATTGTTACTTGAAAGAAAATAAAGTTGAAAATGATCGTAAAAGGGTATGTTCAAAGCGTGTTTTCACTAAAAATTGAGCAATAATGCTAAATATCTATCAGGTTACATACATATCAATAATGGAAAAGAAATGGTATGAATGTTACTTTCTCCTCAAGATAAAAAGCCATGCACAACCATTTTCCACGGTTGTGAATGATTCCTAAAGCCCAACACATCTTGACCATCAAACGTAATCGTTGCAAGCAACCTGATAGATATTTAGCATTATGCACAAAACTGATCTATAGCTATTTAGTATTTATATTCATGGTTGTTGCTACACTTGTTATTATGTACGAGTAACGTATGAATACAGGTTTGGTTTATCAATATAGCAGTAACAGAGTCATCCTTGCGTATGCAAACTTGTAAACACGTTTATAGTCTAAATAATCCTGCCTCGGTACTGAAGTACAGAGGTGCAATTTCAACTGACTCGCCTATAAACGGTTCTCAGGTTATATTTTATCCTTAATGGTTCAAACATGTAAATTCTAAAAATTTGGTTAAAAACTGAGCGTGAACTGAAGCCTATCTTTTGCTCATCCCTAGTTCCAAGTTCCAAGTTCCAGAGTATTGGGAAAAGTAAATTTTGCGTAAAACCACATTTCATAACTCTGCGTAAGAAAGCAAACAGACTGAATTAACGCTAGCTTACTTGATTAGAGATTTGTACCTCACATTAAAGTAAGGGAAAATGAAAAAAATAACTAATTTTACAAACATATTTCACCAAATATCCAATTTTTATCCAAAAAACCAAACTACCCATGAAACTAGCAAGGGCATCCAACATTTTGCGGATTTTTAAAAAAATCACAAGTTTTTTCCGTAATAAATCACAAGTTTTTTCCGTAATCTTGAAAAACTTTTTAAAAAATCCCAAGATCTTGCTAATTAGTAAAAAAAAATCACAAGACCTTGCTAGTTTTTTTTTTTTTTTTAAATCGTAAGGCTGACCTTGCTAGTTTTCAACCTTGCAATTTTTTTTTAAAAAAAAACAAACAAACAAGACCTTGCTAGTTTCATGAGTATTTCTGGCTTTATAGATAAAAATCGAGTATTTGGCGAAATATGTTTGTAAACCATTATTTTTGTCATTTTCCAGTAATGGCATTTTCTGTACGCATATTCATTTTTTATATATAATCCTAATAAATACTGTATTTAAAAGTGGTTTGAAATTTGAAGATAAGGCATCTACTTGAGTTGAGCGTACCAAAAGCAATGTTTTAAAACCCGGGTTGACCCGGCCGGTTCAACCGGTTGAACCGGGAACCGGCTCGGAGACCGGGCCGGATAGGACCGGGTTTTTGTATGGTTGAGAACCGGATTGAACCACCGGTTTTTCGTTGACCCGGTTTGATAAACCCGGCCGGGTCATGATTTTTTTCATTTTTTTTTTTTTTTTTAAATTAACAAAATGATTTTTTTTCCCATTAACTTTTTTAAGTTTAATTGAAAAGTTAAAATGATGGTAACTAATGTTTGTTAAAATTTTGTAAAATAGTAAATTATAGTTATATATTATCTTATAATCTGTTACGAAATAATGATAACCGACAAGAAGTATAAGCTAGAACAATTGAGAGATTGTGGAATGCATTTTCATTGAGTGATTAGAAACTACAATGTGGACCTCTATTTATAGGGTTCCAACAATCAAAGTATTTAATACAACCATTATTGAGGGAATACAAAAGGTAATAGGTTATGAAGGTTAAGGTATATGGATAGCCACACATAAATATTCATAATACTCCCTCTTGGCTATCCATCATTATTTGTCATACGATTAGATCTGCTGCCTCGTTAAAAACCTTGCTAGGAAAACCCGGTGGGAAAAAACCGTAGCTAAGGGAAAAAGAGTGCAGCCCGTATGTTCTCCCTCTGATGATTAGATCACTGAAGTTCATTGAGTCTTCGCATTCCAATGCCGTGAACCAACTTCTTAAATGTTGCAGTGGGAAGTGCCTTGGTAAACAAGTCTGCTAAGTTCTCGCTTGAACGAACCTTTTGAACAATAATATCGCCGCTCTTTTGTAATTCATGAGTGAAAAAGAACTTCGGTAGAATATGCTTGGTTCTGTCACCTTTGATGTATCCGTCCTTAAGTTGAGCAATACATGCTGCATTATCTTCATACACGATTGTTGGAGCTCCTTGGCCTGGAGAGATACCACATGATTTACGAATATGTTGTACCACACTTCTTAACCATACACATTCCCGACTCGCTTCATGGATGGCCAAGATCTCTGAATGATTCTGTGGAAACGTAGAGGGGGGGGGGTGAATACGTTACCGTTTAAAAACTTTAGATCTTTAGTATCAAATCGCTTACGAAGCTTGTTATAATATGAAAGTACCAATTATTGTTTGTGACTAATATAAAGTATGGTAAACCAAGTTGTCACACAATCATGAACATCAAACCACATCACAAACAATAGTATAGTGCAAGTATATAAGTTAATTCATTGAGGATGTGTTGAGTGAGGTATGAAAGATATGCATTAACAACTATCCTAGAAACAAAATTTGGTAATCTAGATTGCGAGATTTAGTAAAATTAAACAACTTACCTGTAGAATCCTCGGCACCAATTTTTCGACAGCGGAACCCTTAATTTGGTGCCGCCTGTCCGCCTGTACAGGAACGGCGGTACCAAAATGCATAACAGACGGTACCAAATTTTTGGTGCCGTCTAATCCGTGGACACCAGAAAACTTCACAGACCCATTTTTTGGTGTCGGGGAGTTTTCCAAAACCTGAATTTTTGCTTAAAACATGTGACATTAATCATTTCTAGTTAGGAAAAGTCAATAACACATATACAAACATAGTGGAGCATAGACTTTGACCAAGGGCTAACGATTTTCACATATAAGTGAAAATGGGTAAAATTTGATAACACCCGTGTGTTATCCCCTGCATGAACCAGTTAGCATACATCAATGTTTTAAGTTAGTTTATCATCCTACGAAGTGAAAACATATAAATTACATCATACAACATTGTTTTGTCCTTGTACCAAACACTCTCTTAAAACCTTCATTTTTCAAAGTACTTGACTAATTTACTTAGTACTTATTGCTAAGTGAGTTATGACATTTCATAAGTTATGCGAGATGTTAGTATAACCTATGCAAATGAAGTGATCTAATTCTACCAGCGATGGTAAAACAATTTTCCAACTTAGTGCACAAAATCTATCAAATAACCTATTGTGCATAAACAAGAAATCGTCAAACAAACGAATAAATAACATGGCAAGATTGACACTTATATTATGCAAACAAACAAGTGTAAACAACAATTTGAAAAGTAAGCAAGCAACATATATGCAAACAACATAAACAAGTGGTCATTTAGCATAGCATAACAAGAAAGACACTTTTCGTCATTTTGCGTTTAAATATGACGATGTATACCAAGCTTGATTAGTTTCCTTTAAACATATTACCAAATTATTTAGTTTCAAAGAAAGTTGTATCAAAGTTCTAAGAATACCAACTTAAATTGCTTGTATCAAAAATTTGAGTTTTTATGTTAAAGCGAAACTCAATATTTTAGACATATTGTAGTATTTGGTATATTTCACTTATTTAAAATTAGACTCAGGCTATGAGAGTATTTTTAAATGAAAGTAGACTCAATTCCCTTTAAAATGATAGGTGGCTCGACTCGTACGGACTTACGGTTAATTAGTTATGATTTTTTGAAGTTGCCCAAAAAACCGCATACTGTACACACGGATTCCACGGAACCAAATAAAGGGATCCGCCCTTTATAAGATTTGGTGCCGTGGTCCTCTGAGACAGATTCACCAAAACTAGTATTTGACATAGAGAAAACATGTGTGACTTACTAGATTTCATAGTAAACATATAATACACATATTTAACAACATATCTACTTGTGTAACTTATCTTAAACATTTACGGAGGTGATTTTTCAACAAAATTTATAGTTATCCCAAACACTCCTTTAAAATCATATTTCTTCGTAAATTTTCTATAAGCACACAATACAATACTTACTAGTTCTTTCAACAAACTTTTTATTTTATTTTTCAAGAAAACCTTCAAGCTTGTATACAAAGTTACATTTAAAAACAAAATTTCTAAGTATAACAAGCAAAACATTTTTCATATTATTTTTCGCTTCAATGGTAATTTGATACATGGATCGTACTCTATTTTAAAACCATTTGTTTTGAAAATAAGAGCTACATGGCTCTGATACCAATTGTGGAAACGTAGAGGGGTGAATACGTTACCGTTTAAAAACTTTAGATCTTTAGTATCAAATCGCTTACGAAGCTTGTTATAATATGAAAGTACCAATTATTGTTTGTGACTAATATAAAGTATGGTAAACCAAGTTGTCACACAATCATGAACATCAAACCACATCACAAACAATAGTATAGTGCAAGTATAAAAGTAAAGAGATAAAGAAAGGAAAGTGCAAACCGAACACGAGGATTTATAGTGGTTCGGTCACGGATCTCCTTTCCGCCCTACTCCACTCCTCGAGTAACCAACTCGAGAGTTACTTCACTAAATCAACAAGCTCCCTTCTCAGGGGAGAAAACCTTACAATCGTCGCTTACACTTTTTCCGGTACAAAGCTAAATACCGGGTTCTAGTTCGAGGTAGAACCAACCTAACGTCGCCTATACAATATTTCCGACACTAAGCTAGATGTCGAGTTCTTTTACAAGGGTACAACCACTCCCAATATGTTTTATGGCCCAACATAATAAACCTTGTGTTTTATGGCACAAACACATAAACCATCTAATCTAGTTTGGTGAAAGTGTTGTTATGATGCAATGATGTTTACACTAATGATCCATGACACAAATGTCTAATGGATATGAATAACTACTTCTAAATGAACTTCCATTGATAGGAAGCCTTCATGATGAAGATCACAAGTTCCCTAAACTTCTTGTGATAGATCTTCAACTTGTGGTAAGTGGGGATGGCTAAATCTCCAAACTTTCCTTGGTTGATCAAAGAGTATGCTTACAACAAAGATGAATGTTAGAAGCATTATGATCATGATCATTAGGGTGTTTAATGTATGTTATTACATTGTTAATGATTGATCTAAATGTATGCAAGAAGGTGGAGAAGATGTGATTTGAAGTGGTGAAGAAATGGGAAAACAATGGGCTTCTATTTATAGCCAAAAGTGGACAAGAGCGTCCACGGACCAAGGAGCCCTTTAAAGGGTTCCGTCCTTTATGCAATTTGGTGCCGTGGGTGCCTGACATAAAATCTAAAAATCTTTCTTCAAATCTTTCCAAGATATTACCAAATCTTACTAAGATCACATTTGATATATTGTGTGTCAATCTAACCAAAATATTCAAGTGATCTTCCAAGGATTTCAAAGATGATGCATGACATGATGTAACATGTATTTCCATTTTAGATTAAAAAGTTTATCAAGGTAAACTTGTAAAATGTATTATGTAACTAGTTAATAAAATGTCTAGTTACCTTTGTAAAGAGTGCTTGTCAAAATAAAATATATTTTGTCAAGTGTAAGTAAACTTTAGTATTTGTATGAAATACTTGTGAATGCAAAATGTAAAATGAGGTTCGAAATAGAATGGTTAACCTATTAAAATACTTAGTGACTCTAAACGTATTTTAAACATTCTAAATGATTTGTTAATGGGTTTGATCATAATGCCACATAACAAACATGTACGAACCTGTGTTGTAACATACGAGGACTTGAGACATCGAGAGGTGTTGAATGTATGTTGAGACAAAGTGTGATTACAAGTAACTTGTACATTTTACGTTATGTATTACAAGTTACATGTTTGTCATCAATCAAAATAAACGAGACTGTATAGATTAAATATCGTAATATTTGCACTAACAGATTCGATGAAGTGGCACTCATTGTTTGCTTCACGGAACGCCATGAAATGGCCGTACTGGAACTTGTGAAAACATATCCAGTTTGGGACCGACCGGTATGGGGATCAGACATATATCCTGCATCTGCAAAACCAACTAGATCTCTTTCGGATGAATTAGTGTAATATAAACCCATATCTTTTGTACCTTGAAGATAGCGAAATATTTGTTTCACCCCATTCCAATGTCTCCTTGTTGGACACGAGCTATATCTTGCCAATAAGTTTAGTGAAAATGATATATCGGGTCGTGTATGACTCGCAAGAAATAACAATGCCCCAATGGCACTTAAATATGGTACTTCGGGACCAAGAATTTCCTCATCGTCATCTGGAGGTCGAAAAGGGTCCTTTTCTACATCTAAGGTCCTTACAACCATTGGGGTGCTCAATGGATGGGATTTTTCCATATAAAATCTTTTTAGCAACTTCTCCGTGTATGCCTTTTGGTGGACAAGGATTCCATTCTTTAGATGTTCAATTTGTAATCCAAGACAAAACTTTGTTTTTCCCAGATCTTTCATCTCAAATTCTTTCTTGAGATATTCAACTGCCTTTGGTAGCTCACCTGGAGTTCCAATGATATTTAGATCATCAACATACACAGCAATTATGACATATTCAGATCCAGACCTTTTTATAAAAATGCATGGGCAAATAGAATCATTTCTATATACTTCCTTTAATAGATATTCACTAAGGCGATTGTACCACATTCGCCCAGACTGCTTCAACCCATACAAAGATTTATTCAGTTTGATTGCATATTGTTCTCGAGAACTTGCTTTACATGATTCAGGCAGCTTAAACCCATCTGGAAGCTTCATGAAGATTTCTGTATCAAGTGAGCCGTATAAATAGGCTGTCACAACATCCATTAGACGCAGATCGAGTCCTTCTTGTATTACCAGACTAATTAGATACCGAAAAGTAGTTGCATCCACCACTGGAGAATATGTCTCCTCATAATCTATACCTGGTCTTTGTGAATATCCTTGTGCTACCAAGCGTGCTTTGTAACGAGTAATTTCGTTTTTTTCATTTCGTTTTCGCACAAAGACCCATTTATACCCAACAGGTTTTACACTTCAGGTGTACGGACTATCTGTCCGAAAACTTCTCGTTTTTCAAGAGATTTTAATTCTGCCTCAATTGCGTCTTTCCATTTTGGCCAATCACTTCTATTTTTGCATTCCAGAACTGACTTTGGTTCTTGATCCTCATCATTTTCCATAACTTCTAGCGCTACATTATATGCAAAAGCATCATCGACGTCGATTTCATTTCGGTTCCAAATCTTTCTAGACATGATATAATTTATTGAGATCTCTTCATTTTCGGGTACCCGAGGTTCATCTTGAACCGTCATGTCTAATGTCCTTATAGAGGACCCATCTGGTGTTTCTTTAACCTCGACTTGACCATCTTGATCATAGGCTCCCTTTTTCTTTCGAGGATTTTTATCTTTGGAACCGACTGGTCTACCACGCTTTAGGCGTGCCTTAGACTCATTAGCAATTTCTGAATGTTCTTTAGGAACATCAATTTTGACAGGAGCATTAACAGCTGGTATATGTGACTTGGTTACTCTTTTAAGGTCAGTAAATGCGTCTGGTAATTGATTTGCTAACCCTTGTAAATGAATTATCTTTTGAACTTCTTGTTCACATTCTTTTGTTCGAGGATCAAGATGAGATAATGATAATTCTTTCCAACTTATATCACTTCCCAGCTGTTTCTTTTCTCCCCCTAATGTTGGGAATACTGACTCATCAAAATGACAATCAACAAATCGAGCCGTAAACAAATCCCCCGTTGATGGCTCTAAATATCTAATTATAGATGGTGAATCATACCCAACATATATTCCCATTCTCCTTTGAGGTCCCATTTTTGTGCGTTGTGGTGGAGCAATTGGGACATATACTGCACAACCGAAAATTCTTAGATGGGAAATATTTGGTTCCTGACCAAAAACAAACTGTAATGGGGAGTAAGTATGGTGACTCGTTGGCCTGATACGAATTAGTGTTGCCGCATGTAAAATAGCGTGGCCCCAAGCAGAAACTGGTAATTTCGCTTTCATAATCATAGGCCTTGCAATCATCTGAATCCGCTTGATAAAGGACTCAGCAAGCCCATTTTGTGTATGAACGTGAGCTACTGAATTTTCTACACTTATCCCAATAGACATACAATAGTCATTAAATGTTTGGGATGTAAACTCACCAGCATTGTCCAAACGTATTGTCTTTATAGGATAATCTGGAAAATGTGCTCTCAGTCTTATTAATTGAGCAAGTAATCTCGCAAAAGCCATATTGCGACTTGACAATAAGCACACATGTGACCATCGAGTTGATGCATCGATTAAAACCATAAAGTATCTAAATGGTCCACAAGGTGGATGTATGGGCCCACATATATCCCCTTGGATTCTTTCCAGAAAATTAAGGGATTCATTCCCTATTTTAGCTGGTGATGGGCGCGTGATCAATTTACCTTTTGAGCAAGCAACACATGTAATATCTTTCGTTTCTAGAACCTTATGGTCCTTTAATGGGTGTCCTTTTGAATTTTCTATTATTTTTCGCATCATTAATGATCCGGGATGGCCTAGCCGGTCATGCCAAACGATAAATTTCTCTCGGTCAATCAGTTTTTTATTTATGACCGCATTTGTTTCAACAATATTAATCTTAGTGTAATACAACCCGGATGAAAATGTGGGTAATTTTTCTAAAACTTTCTTTTTACCCAAAATCATATTTGTAATATGAAGGTACTCATCATTTCCTTCATTTGTAGTCTCAATATGATATCCATTTTGACGAATATCTTTAAAACTTAATAAATTCCTTTGAGACATGGGGGAAAATAGTGCATTGTCAATTTTAAACATTGTACCTTCGGGTAATAATATATGTGCTTTTCCATAACCTTTTATTAGTTTTGCACTACCCGAGATAGTACTAACATTTGATTCTTGTAGGTTCAAGTGTGAGAAATATTTCTCCTTTTTAAGTATTGTGTGTGTGGTTGCACTATCCACTAGACATATGTCTTCATCGTCAATAATAAGTTGTGCCACACGATCCATATTCTTCAAAATAAAACACATAGTATAAGTAAATTATTTAATTGAATAATTAAAAGGAAATAACATGTTTTATTAAGCCAAGTGATTAGATAAAGTACGTCTCATAGAACAACATAGGAAACTTGAAAGAAAATAAACGAAACAAAAACAAGATCAACATCAATGTGAAGACGTTTTATTCTTGGCCTTATTGACACTCTTATTATTGGATTTATGGATCACTCGTTTGTGAGGAAATCACTCACATCCAAATGAGTGTTATCATTTTGATCTTCTGGAACACCAAGGTTGCCAATACCGAGGTTATCGATATCAAGGCTATCAAATTTTCCTTCATCATATGCAAAGTTAACTTCGACCCCTTTTCCTTTGTTCTTTTGGGATCGTTGGTAGAGTTCCACCAAATGTTTGGGTGTGCGACATGCACGGGCCCAATTATTAGCACCACCACATCGATAACATGCACTTTCTATGACACCTTTTGATTTTTCACCTCCATCATTTTTGATAATTTTTCCTTTCTCTTGCCACTTTTTGTGACCACTTGTATTTCCAGACTGAAAACCATGATAATTACCTCGACCAAAACCGCGCCCTTGGCCGCGGCCACGACCACGGCCACGTCCATGGCCACGTCCTCGTCCACGGTCAGATCCACGACCGCGACCTCTATATACCATATTTGCTTCCAAAACTGGAGCGGATCCAGTTGGACGTGACTCATGGTTTTTCATCAATAATTCATTGTTTTGTTCCGCGACAAGTAGACACGAGATCAAATCACAATACTTTTTAAAACCTCTTTCGCGGTACTGTTGTTGCAATAGTAAATTAGAGGCATGAAATGTAGAGAATGTTTTTTCAAGCATTTCTTCATCAGTGATTTTTTCTTCACATAAAGTTAATTGGGAGGTAATTTTAAACATAGCAGAATTATATTCACTCACTGTTTTAAAATCCTGGAACCTTAAATGAACCCAGTCATAGTGGGCTCTCGGTAAAATCACTGTTTTCTGATGTTCATATCTGTCCTTCAAATGATTCCAAAGGACATGTGGGTCCTTAACAGTAAGATATTCATATTTTAAATTCTCATGGAGGTGATGGCGTAAGAATATCATTGCCTTAGCCTTTTGTTCAACAGTTGTTTCCTTTCCCGCTTTGATTGTATCACCAAGACCCTTAGCCGAAAGGTGTATCTCGGCATCTAGAACCCAAGACAAATAGTTTTGTCCAGTTATGTCCAAAGCAAAAAAATCAAGTTTCGCAAGATTCGACATGACTAGCTATATTATCAAATATATGAAAGTTAACATTCACTCATTTCAAAATAAATAGTCGGTAAGCATCATACAATACGGAAAGGCATCATATCATACTTGAATCCATGGCATAGTAAGTACATCAGAAACTTAAGACATGCAATATATACGAATTGTTATAAAAAAAATATAGATGCAAAAACACTAAATAAGCAATAAAAAAAATGACACAACACATTACATTAGAACTAATTATTATACAGTTAACATGCATTACACATATAAAATTACATATTGATTCGACAAGTATAGCATTATAAAAATACACAGTTAATACATCCCTTTATGTTCATGTTACACTAATGTAAAAGCAACACATAGATGCATAAAGCAATTACAAAATTAAACATACTATATTACAAACATTTGTCATATATACGATAGAAGTTAATAAGAAAGATTGTAAAAGGTAACATCTACGTCATCGCAATGTCAAACAGTTTAGACATGTATGCGCACAATATCAGTAGAAAGACTAATATATTTACCAAATATAAGTGAATATAATGACAAGACATATAGAAATGTCTAAATATCAGAGTTAACATAGATCAATATACACATTAAATCAAAACATATAACACAGAGAGTTTATTGAACGATTTGTAGATCACATAAAAAAAATAACTCATTTTTATATATGCAACCAAAATTGACAAACAGTTAATATCAAAAAAAAATTTTATACCCATAAATTGAGATCATACATAAGTATAACTCTACGTAAAATGGTTAACAAAATTTCATTATTTATATGTATCATGGCATTCTTTTTCTATAAACTTGTTTTGCAATCACGTGCAAATAACCAATTAACTAGTAAGTACCAATCAACTGTTTCAATTTATATTATTAAAGTTTCTAAACAGTGAGCAACGCAACATGTAGAACCACACGTATGATGCATACCGTATAAAATGGGTATCAAGACTTACCGGTCAAAAACAAGGATTACGCTTTGAGACTCTCGTGCTGATAACGTGTTACGAAATAATGATAACCGACAAGAAGTATAAGCTAGAACAATTGAGAGATTGTGGAATGCATTTTCATTGAGTGATTAGAAACTACAATGTGGACCTCTATTTATAGGGTTCCAACAATCAAAGTATTTAATACAACCATTATTGAGGGAATACAAAAGGTCATAGGTTATGAAGGTTAAGGTATATGGATAGCCACACATAAATATTCATAATATAATCATCAATTAATATAGTTTTTCTATAAACCATTTTATAATTTAGAATCACCTTGAAAATTTTGGCTATATTTTTATAGATGTAGACTTAAAAAACAAAATTTTTTGGTATAGTTTCAATCTTCTTCATGGGTTTAATCGAATGTATGAATAAAAACGGATACATTATTAGATTATGCAATACTACTTATTAAATATAAGAAAAAGTATATATATATATAGAACCGGTTCGACCCGGCGGTTCAACCGGTTGAACCGGTGACCCGGTGAACCGACGACTTAACCGGGTCGATAAAAAAACCGGTTTTTAAAACATTGAGCAAAAGTTCTTGGGCATTGCGGCTATGTTGAGATATAAAGAATGCAACTATGCCTTCATGAGTCTTTTCCAATTGACTAACTATAAACATGAAGGGTGCAACGCACGTAAATTTTAACTATTGAAAGTTGATTACACTGTCGCTAAATAAAGGCAAACATAAAAGTCTCAAAGTGTTAACTGACCAATAAATAGTAGAGTAGCCCTGATGGCGATTACAAACGTGTGTGTCATTGATCTCATCTACAATGAGTTTCAAACCACTCTCTTTTAACTGCACTATCAGTTCATCCAATCGGAGACCTGATCTGCATTCTCTTTAACAACGTCTTGATGGTATCGATTAAAAAATGTCCTGCAAAATGACAAAGAGAGTTAATATTATTTAAGGAAAAAGAAAAGGGTATTAGAGAAAAAGTTGCAAAAAGCATGTTGATGACCATTTGAATGTGAACAACGTCTTTTCTAACAATTGGGACGAGTCTTGTAGCACAAGATTGTTTAGATGACGAACGCTGTTGATATCTAGACATCTCCAGCTCATCAAAGTTTGAACATATCATAAACTTTACTTTACTAAATTACCTCGTCAAGTCAATGATAAGAACAATCAAAGGAATCCATCACATCCACTATCAATGCGATAAAACTAATTGGTATTCACACATAGAAATCGTTCACCACTTTGGAGTAAAACATAAAGTTACTTCAGTACTTTGTGACCTTATCTCTTATAAAGTTTTGGAAAATAATTCATAGAAATGTCACTGTATCAAATGGAATTACAATAGAACTGTTCTAGACTAGGTCTGAAATTCTTAATCAATAGTCAACCCACAATAAAGTTTTTTTCTTTTTTCTTTTTTTTTTTTGCACTTCAGTGTGTGCATGTGCATGTAACTGGTTCAAGAATACTTTTTTAGATCCTCAATTCAATTGATGCTCATCATATTTTTAGCTTCAGATTCGCCATTGATGAATTGGAAACACAATATACTCTTTGAGTATGTTACTGATAAAAAGATGTGGGCATAACAGAGTATTTTTTCCGCTAAAAATCCATATTCACAGTGATTGATAAACATAATGTAGATATAGACATAACTTACACATGAATCACAGTTCAATTTCATTTCCGAGTAATGGAATATTCAATTCAAGATTAAGAAACAATACACATACAATTATACATCTATGAACCTGCAAGAGTACTCTTGCGTATCAAATATTCAGGCACCCCTCAGCCACAACACCTGCAGCAGTAGGACAAATAGGCAAGAGCAAACTAAGCTAACTCCATCCATCCATATCCAAACTAACATACAACACCCCATAAACGCCAACCCTGCATCCAACGCGCCGACAGCACATAATTATGATGCCTCCAAAACCGGTGTTCTGATGAGGGAAGTGGCAGGGGGGCATATTTGATTGTTGCACCTAACAAAACCGGTGTTCTGATGAGGGTAATCCAGTCTTGGTTCGGGAAAGCCTTGTGTAAGAGCCAAACAAGATTAGAAGCCAATGCACCTGCTAAAAAGAATCACTTAACGGAATTGCAGTGCCCCCGATCACCAAAGATGCTGCGGCCGACTAGACCCCATATGACTGAGGCATCCTAAAAGACATGGTCACCCAGGCAGGTCCACAGGCTGCCCGGGGGAATTAAGGCTCCGACATATGTTTGGGGCTGTGTCTATCAACCACCACACAATTCCTAAGTGCGCCAGTGCTGTTATATCAATGTACCAAAAATGTATAATTTGGTTGTGTCAGGCCGGTCTTGGAAATGCTGACTTAAGTTTAACGGTGAGCGTTAAGAAACTAACCTGAGCCATGAACATAGATCTTGGCGGGATCTTCATGTAGTGTCCGGGTTTAAAGTCTTGCAAGAAGACGATACCTTGTTTCACAGTAATGTATCCGTAAACCTTAAAATACATGTCGGCCACCGGGTATCCTGGATACAAGTATCGTATGATGTATTTAGTGATCACATTAAAGCCTGGTGTCTGTTATATGAATAACAAAGTACCCAAGTTAGAGCATCTCCAATGCCAAATCACTTCCTATTATATAAATATACATAAACACACATCACACTCACGAAAATACATACATAACACACCATCACTTGTTTCTTCATCGACTGACCGGTAGTATCACCATTTGCCATTCAAACAAGTCTCACACGTGAGGGGTACCTCTCATAATGCTAGTTGCAAGTGCGAATGTACCAAATTTTTCACGCATACGTTAAAATGCTTTGATAAAACCAAATGAGCAGTAGTACGGTACACACCTTTTTCTCTTTTTTTAGAAAGGCAAAGGCTACTCAAACAAACCTCACAAGTCACAACCCAAAGACAAAATGAAGTGCTGAATTACAAGAATTAAACTAGTAGTATAATTTAGTTCATAATATAAAATCATCAACATAAAACTTTCTTTTAAGTTTCTTTATAATTATGAATGTAATGTACAAACATCATAATTTAATGGAATAATTAACTTATTCAAGGTTAAAATAATAATAAAAAATGTTTTAGAGATTAAAACTTTGACCTGCTAAGAAAATATTCATTTTGACTGGATGTTCATTTTGCACAAACTGCAAAAATAACACAATGATCTGAATATATAATTCTCATTTACTCCTTTACTTTCCCCTTGCACCAAGAATTTCGGCAAAAATCATGCAAGAAACACAACTCCTCAACAGCCGGAATGTCACCAATCTTCTTCAACGCCTAGTTACTTGGTTTCTTATCAACACTGATTGCTATAACTGCTTCTTTTCTTGGGGCAGTCCTACTAACATTCATAAAACTCACATTCGCCCAATATACTTTCAACATTCCCAATGATTCCAAGCTGATCAAGTGCCTAAAAAGAATAATATTTCCTTCCAAACTCACATCAACCACAAGCACCTACTTTCGTCTAATTTGAGATCCCGCCTCTCACCCTTTCCCTCAGCTTAATCTCTCCAGACTCGGAAATTGCACTAGCGAAACGTGACTCAACATTAGCAATTTTGACTTGAATAATTTTGGGAGGTTTCTCAGGTGACCTGTCTAAAATGACCCGTCCCTCACTGACCCGGATACTTCTTTGTTTGGCAGTAATATCTGCACTTACTAAGTTCACGAATACACTGGAGATAGCCTCGATGAGACCTTTGGTGACCACAGCACCACGTAAGTCGAGTGTCAAGATCATCAGGTGCTCTGGCTGTAGCGTAAGTCAACCCAAGTGAATCCACCAATTTGACCCGTTACCCAGACAGCCCAAACTACCAATACTGCCACCCCTTATATGAATAGTTCGTGATGAACCAGAAACACACGAGTACCTGTGCTACAATGCCAACATCTGATGCTCTGACCAATGCATCTTCGTCTATCAGTCAGCCACAAGCAACATAATCTACTCTTTGAGTACTATATTATTACTGAAAAATTTGGGCATGATAGAGCACATATTGTACAAAAATCCATTCACAATGATTGATATACCATGTGGATATAGACATAAAATACACATATCTCAGTTCAATTTCGTTTCCGAGTAACAGAATATGCAGTTCAAGAATGAGAACCAACAAAAATACAATTACAAATCTATACACCTTCAACAACAATCTTACATATCAAATAATTGGGCACCCCTCAGCCACTACACCTGCAGCAGTAGGACAAGAAGCCAATGAACAACCGTCGGGGTTACTTCCCCACCAATCTAAGCTAACTCCCTCCATATCCAAACTAACATACAACAACACCCCCATAAACGCCAACCCTGCATCTAACGCACCTGACAACACATAATTATGACGGCCCCACCAATTATGATGGTACCTATACGCCACAAAACCCGACAAAAACCCAATGATGATCCAACTGTTATAGTTTACAGAAGTGGCCGGTGGCATATTTATTGTTGCACCTAACAAAACTGGTGTTGTGACAAGTGTAATCCAATTTTGGCTCGGGAAAGCCTTGTGTAAGATCCAAACCAGAATAGGAGCCAACGCACCCGCTAAAAAGAACCAGTTTATCGAGTTGTAGTACCCCAGATCACCAAAGATACGTCTGGGGCCGATCAGACCCCATATAACTGAGGCATCATAAAAGACATGGTCACCCGGGCAGGTCCACGGGCTGCCTGGCGGAAGCAAGGCCCTTTCACATATGTTTGGAACTGTGTCCATCAACCACCATGCAGTTCCTAAGTGCACCAGTGCTGATATCAGGGTACCACATACCTGATCACAAAATTATAAAAAAATAAAAAATAAAATAAAAAATAAAAAAATAAAAATAAAAAAAATAAAAAGCTACTTAGTTTTCTACAAAAATGTATAATTTAATTTTGTCAGGTTAAGGAGCTGTTGACTTGAGTTGACTGGCGACTGTAAAGAAACTAACCTGAGCCATGAACATCGACCTTGGTGGGATCTTCATGTAGTGTCCGAGTTTGAAGTCTTGTAAGAAGACAATAGCTTGTTTCACACTAATGTATCCGTAAACCTTAAAACACATGTTGGCAACGGGGTATCCGGGGTACAAGTATCCTATGATGTATTCAGTGATCACATTCAGTCCAGGCGTCTGTTTCATGAATAACAAAAGCATAAACGTCATTAATTTACTATAATGCAAAATGGAAGGATACCGAGGTATATACTACACTCTAGAACAGGGTTGAATAAACCTGGGCATGAAATCTATTTTAGCACACAGCTGAACATACCTTATGTATAAAATCTATTCTAGTACAAAGATCGATATACTTGGGTACCATATCTATACTCAGGAGTAGTAAGAAACAAAGATGCCAATATTAGAGGTCAAAACTCATAAATCTAGTCAAGTACAGAACTAAAGACATCTAGGTACAAAATCAGTTCTAGTACAAAGACAAAGACTCACTTATTGAGCTCAAAACATTAGTTTACTACTCTAGTACAGAATCAAAGATACCTGGTTTGTTGTGGCTGTTATGACACCAATAGGAAGTGTGAAAAAGAATGCGAGACCACATGCCAACAAGAACGCCCACCATGGTAACTGAAGTTGACTTTTAAAGTATTCAATTACAAACAATGTTGCCACAATGTTTGTCAAGAGAATGCAAGTGAACCACCACTGTGGCACTTGGTCGTATCGTCTCATAAGCTTACTATGCACATCCATTTTCTTTTCGTGAAACGCCGACTTGCTTAGATCCCACATTTCCCTAAAACAACGTAGAAACTTAACATAAAAATTTGTGCACATTAAAACAAGATCCAAAAGGGAGGAAAAATGATTTAAACCTTCCATGAAAGACGAATACATGAACGACAGTAGCAGTAAGACACGCGAAACTAACTGCATAATTCATGGCAAAGAAGATACTGAGGTAAATTTGACCTTCTTTCTCATAAGCATCCGAGTCAAAGTGAAAATTCGAGTCAACAATAGCTGAGGTATTATACGATTCCCCTGTGGCAGTAAAAAGATCATCCGAAAATATTGGGAACTTTTTTGCTTCATAAACATTAAACCAATAAGCCAGAGGCGTTATCACATAAGTAACTAAACCATAGCCAACAGCAATATTAGCAGTAGCAAACCAAGGACTAGCCAATGGACTACCAAGATACGATGATATACTAGACCAATCAAACCCAATCGCCCCTACACCAAGACCATGAAGCCCTGACCCAATCTGCTGAGCCAATACAGAATGTGGATAAATCCAACATATCCACGACAACGAAGTAAGCATAGGGAAAAGATAGCCTGGAAGAACATAGTAAGCAAAACTACATATAAAAGCAATGAGAAAAAACTCATTTCGCGTTAACCCCCCTTTAGGCCTCGGTTCTTTTTCGTGCAAGGCCCTACAGATAAACAACAACTATGATTAATGACAAAGAATCAGGGGGTCTTTTTCTGCTTATCTAAGATAAATAAAAGGAGCTACTTAAAGACTAAATTCATTTTCCAAGTGTACCTAAAGAGCGAAACTTGGACAAGATTCTGCGGCCACCACATCGCAGCAGGCTCAACCAAATACCTTCTAAATATCCCCGCCCACCCAAACCCCAACACTTGCGTTGTCACAACAACAACCAACGCCACCCAAAAAGTCAACGTCTTCCCATAAAAAATCTTAACAGCACTCACAATATGAATAGCATAGGGATTCCCAGCCCCCGAATTGGCAAAGATAGTAATCAAAACATGCTCCTTAACATTAAACGGACCCGGGTTCAACGTAAACTGGCACCATTTACCCGGGAAAAAAACCCTGTCAGTAATCATTGCAGCCATGAGATGACCAAGTGGGACAACTGCAATCTGAGCAGATATCGAAGTTATCGAAAGTGGCTCACGCCTGTACCAGAAGAACTGGTTTAAGAAAGACAGCATGATGCATGCTAGTGCTCCTAATGTCCATGTTCTAAATGTGAAAACTGGTAAAATTGGGTTGTCTGTTGTTGGGACAGTTAGTGCCACTTGTTCTATGGGAGAGTTTTCGTCTATTTCGGTTTCGGTTTCTTGCGCGTAGGATGTTGATCCTGTGGTGTTTTGAACTGCACATTTTAGTACTACATGTTAATAATGTGAAAAAGAAATGATATATATTAAGTTTTGGTTAAGTGTTGCTTACGTAGTGGAGATGTGATTTCATTATGATCGTCTTCATGTTTCATGTCTGTACAGTATCTGAATCCTGAATCTTTGGGGATCTTTTAGTGTAAAAAGTGTTGGATGAGTTTAAGTGGTTATCATCTGATGATGAAGTCATGGCGGCTGAGTGGAGAACCACTATTGGTTTGTGATTTTTTAATGTTTAGGATGGAATAACGACATAAGGATTTGTACAAGGTAAATGTTCCGGACCGGATACATTATTGGAATAGTTTTTATTTTTTGCAAGATTCGAATTGTATGATCGGATCATGATCTTATTATCTTTATTTTTTTAATAGTTTTTGTTATATTATTTAAATTTATAAATTATTATATATCATGAACATAAAATTATATGAATGTTTCATTAAAATGTTGTCTTAAATTACAAATATGAAATGTTTAAGAAAATTAATACGTCGTTTATAAAATTCTATAAAACATAACACATAACTTGTGTAGGTTTTTAATTTGCGGTTTGAGAAAAGTAATATCAGATCGGATTAGATCTTAAGATCTTGTGGTTAAGATCGAGATTTTATAAGATCTTAAGCGTGTTAAAATCCTACGTAAGGTCTAAATCGTTTTAGCTTTATAGTATCGTAAAATCATAAAAATCAGGATCGGAATCTTAACAACTATGAAATTTAGCATTGATCAAAACAAGTTTGTGTATAGTATTATAACAAAATAAATAAAGATAATCACTAAACAAGACTTATATATAACATATTTTATGAAACCAGACCAAAATTTAAAGGTTTACAAGAACACACCTCGACGCACCTTAACTTCCATGCGTGTCACGCGCCTATAAGCATACCAATGACGTTTTGACACCTGCCCCTAATGTATTTAAAGAATAAAAAATAAAACACTTGGCGCACCCTTGACGTTTGTGTCCCACGCGCGTCGTTTATTTCAAAACGCACCATTGTTGTTCATCTCCATGTCTTCATGATATAATGGTAATGATGGTGTGTCATGGTGCAAGATCAAGAGCTTGAGGTTTAATGGTAAAACATAAATGGAGAGTGTTAAAGACAAGGTCTCATGATAAAAGTGGAAGTGAATAGTGTTTAAGAGTATTGAAGATATAATATGATAGCAGTGTATTATAAAGTGGAAATATGTGATTGTAAGTTGTATAAAAAAAGACAAAAGTACATGTTGGTCCTTAAAATTGCAAAAAATCATTGTCGAAGCCCGAAAGATGAGAAAATCGTCGTCGTGAGTCAAAACCTTAGGTTTTTTAGACCAATTGCGTCCCTTGACCCGTAATGCTCAGGTTAATGTATTATTGGTGAGGGAAAAATCATCTTTCACTGTAATGTCCTATTTCAAGCCGTTGTACAGTTTTCCAGTTCCCTATATTACTTTGTACCACAATTGTATCGTCACTTATCATCCCTAAACTTTTCCCCAAAACCTTTCTTCTACAAATCATTAAACCTTTTAACATGGTACACTGCTGGTGTGGTAAGCAAGCTATAATTCGCACTTCGTGGACCTCGGCTAACCCAGGGCGTCGATTATTTGGTTGTCCTGATGAAGTAAGTGCGTTTTAAGATTTATTTTATTACTTTGTTTTCGAAAGTAGAAAATTACATTGTAACAATGATGGTTGTTTAATGGCTAGCTATATTCATGATTATGGGTCTTCTTGTCGGTGGATAGGATTGTATGATCCAGCCTCGTTCAAGAATGATCATACCAGGCCTTTTGAGGGGGAGAAATGAGCTTGATGCAAGATTAGAAGCTGCTCAAGGTGATGTGTGGAAGTCGAAGATTTACATGGTGCTCAGTTGGATATTGTTCTTGATTGTTTATGCATTTGGTTAACTTTTTAGCTTTAATGTATGATGGCCGTATTTTGTGTTATGTGGAAATGTAATTACGTTAGGCCATCATGATAGTGTAACAACCTTGACCAAAATATTATTTAGTATGTTGTAACTTTAGAATCTCTTGAATGGAATGTTTCATGTTTCCCCATTTTGAAAATGGCAGTAACTTTATGATGTGGGCCCAAGTGTTGATGATCAGGCCTTGATGTTTCTGCAGGCCCAAGATCGTGTGACAAAAGGGGCCTCACTAAAATGGGCATAACTTGGGCTACGGGGCTCCGTTTTAGGCGAATGACCAGTCAAATCGAAGCTTGGAACGAGGAGCACGTGGTGGGAAACTGACTTTGTCGGTTTCCAGAACTTTCGAGCCCCGAAACACTCTATTTTATGAGTTATTTGCATTTTAGTGTTTTTTCGGGTTTTTTTTGGACTTTGTTTATGTAATAACTTTCAGCCCGTTTGTCTTCTAGGGTCCGTTTCTGTTTTGTAGTCCTATTTAAGACTTCCTTTGTAATGTGGAATAATCAGTTTTATGAAATACCAAAAGTCTATTTTTGGCAGCTTTTGCTAAGAATTCCCTATAATCGGCATTCGTGTGAATCAACGATTGTTGGTAGGATCGTTCCTGGTATTCGTGTGAATCAACAGGTCCGGTTTGTGTTATCTCGTTATTTAGTCTACATCACTTTATCTCCTAGATGGTTATGAATTTTGTTCTTTTGTTGAGTTTACCTTATGTTTATGCAGGTGGTTATGAATTTGGTTAGATTTGACTTTTAATTGTCAAGAAGTATTGACTTTGGTTAGTTTTGGCTTTATCACCTTATGTTTATGCAGATAGTTATCAATTTGGTTAGGTTTGACTTTTAATTGTCAACATTCTTATGAAGTATCGACTTTAGTTAGTTTTGGCTTTATGCACATGCTTACTAAAGAAGACACAACTTCTTCTACATCACCTCAGACTTTGCTATAAGAGATAGTCCACACAAGATGCAAATTATGCACACACGAAGCTTGGTCAATCTATGAAAATACACAAACATAAATGGTTCCATAGATAATCCAAATGAATATAATTTCAAATGCATAAAATTTCATACTTTTCTAAGCATGATAATTAGAGTTAGACACACACATATGTTTTTAGAGTACATAACTTATCCATGGCAAACATACTAGGTGAAACATTGTCTAGTTCATTAACATAACAGAATTGACCTATGGTGAGGTCATCATTCTTTCCAGTGCAACCTGCTGCCTAGTCATTCTTCGTGCAGTAGGCTGGGATAAAACATAAACTGCTTGCACGCCACTTGAATGGACCTGAGATTGAGATTGTGATTGATCATGTTGTTGGGATTGAGACTGGGATTGATGATGTATGCTGGGATCATCAGTAGCTTGAACTTAACTTTTAGATTGAACACCTAGACCTTCACCTTATTTCTTTGCTGCAACATCTTTGTTAATACAAATAAACCGTAAAAACGTTTATTAATATTTAGCGATCTGTTTGTGTTTTGTTAATAACAAATATAATGTTATCATAAGTAAAATTATAAGGATACATGTTATTTTTGTAAAGCATCTACATATATAGTCATTTAATATAAATTGTTGTAATAATTCATTTATTGTAATAGTTTATTAGGATGGGTAAAAACCACAACCCATGACCCATACCCATGGAGCATATCCATAACCCATGGAGTTAACCCATAATCCATTGACTAGATGCATTGCATCTTTTAGATACAATGTATCTACTTAGATACCCATGGTCCAAAGTCTAGGACCCATGACCCATAACCCATAACCCATAACCCATGGGCAAACAGGAGCGTCTCACGGATCCCTCTGATTACACTAGACGGATCCCTCAGGCAAGGGATCCGTGGGATCCGTGCAATAGTAGCAAGAAATTGCTTATAAATAGAGAGCCATTTCTTCATTGTAACTCACCCCTCTTCTTACAAACTCTCTCATATATTCTTACATTCTTCTAACCTAAGATTCCTTGATCTAGATAGTAGTTCTTCTTTCTTTTGTTGTGATTCTCATATAGGTCCTTCTCTAAGGCGAGATCACGAGCATTCTACAAGTCATCCAAGCAAGGGGTCCTTGATTGATTTGTTTCTCTACAAGATTTCTGTAGCGAAGATCTTGTATCTCATATTTCACATATTTGTTGTGTTATAGTAGTGTTGGTTTGGTCCTCCGTGCTAAGGACTCGGTATTTAGATTTGTACGGGAAAAAGTGTAAGCAACGTTGTGAAGGCTTCTCCGGCAAGTTGAAGGAGTTTGTTGACATAGTGCTTGAACTCTCGAGTAGGTGACTCGGGGAGTGGAGTAGGGCAAGGAAGGTGTCCTTGTAGCCGAACCACTATAAATCGGTTGTGTCATTTCTATCCTTTACGTTACTTGTTTTCTTTACTTGCATTACTTATAAATCTATACTTTCTCTCTATCCACATGATTTCACATTACATTGAATCTAAAGTTTTTGAAACTAACTTAAAATATGCAAAACTATTCAACCCCCCCCCCCCTTCTAGTTTTCCACGATTGGTATCAAGAGCTAAGTTTACAAAAGTTTTAAAGTAAATAGTATTTTAAAAACTTTTCGATCACTATGGGTTCTGAAAATTATAAAGAAGGACAATTTATGCAACGACCTCCACTACTTGAAACTAATGGTTTTATTTATTGGAAAAATAGATTCGAAACATATGTGAAGTCAAAAGATATTGATCTTTGGTACATCATTGTTGAAGGCGATTTTGAAGCCACTACAAAAGATGAAACCGGAAATTTAGTAAACACACCTCATGATCAACTCACCGATGATCATAAGAAAAAGTTTTCCAAAAATAGTGAAGCTAAAATGGTTTTATATAATGCTTTACCCAAAAAGGAATTCGAAAGAATTTTCATGCTTAAAACCTCTAAAAAAATTTGGAATTCTTTAGTTGTAACTCATAAAGAAAATCAACAAGTTAAAAACAATAAAATAGATTTGTTTGTTCAACAATATGAACAATTTTCAATATCGGATGAGGATACTACAAATCATTCTTTTGCTAACTTTAATACTATAATTACATCATTACAAGAATTTGATGAGTCTTTCTTTAGTCGTAATCATGTTAGGAGATATCTAAGGGCACTTCCATCCAAATGGAGATCTAAAGTGACGACAATCGAAGAATCAAAAGACTTGTCAATCCTCACCCTCGATGAACTCATAGGCAATCTAAAGGTCTATGAGCTTGTCCTCGCTAAAGATTCCGAAGCCTCAAAAGAGAAGAATGAGAAGCACAAATCTCTTGCCTTAAAAGCTAAGAAGGTTTCAAGTGATGAATAAAACTTTTCTTCGGATAGTGATGACGAAGAGTATGCCATGGCGGTAAGAGATTTCAAGAAGTTCTTTAGAAGAAAGGGAAGATATGTCAAGCAACCATATGACGACAAGAAGGGGTTTCAGAAAGGTAAAGATGACAAGAAAGCAAGGGATAAACGCGCTGGGACCCTAATCACTTTATTAGTGAGTGTCCCAACCGTGACGAACAAAAAGCGTTCGTGAGTGGTTCGTGGGGAATGAGTGAGGAGGAGGACGAAAATATTTGTCTCATGGAAAATGACTCAAACGAGGTATGTCACGAATATTATAGTAGCTCATCATTAGATGATGATTCATTGCATCGTGAATATGATAAACTTTGCAAAATTAGTTTAAAAGTAATTAACAAAAACAAGATTTTGAAAAACCAAAATGAACGTTTAGAAAAGGAAGTCTTTAAGTTAAAAGCTAAATTAAAACGTTTAGAAAAGGGGAAGATAGCAAGTGGGGAATGTGAGCTTTGCGTTCAACTTCAAACACTAGTTGATAATCTGGATTCCAAGATTGCTAGAATGAATACTAATACTCTTGATATGATATTAGATAGTGTTAAAACAGGAAACAACCAAAAAGGTTTAGGTTTTCAGCAACTTGATGCGTCAACTAGTGAAAATAAAGAAACACAATTCGTCAAAGCAATAGAAAAACAAGTCACTGTAGTCACGGATCCCACAGATCCCACAAAAAAGGAACCGGCTAGTGTAAAACCAGGGATCCGTGGGTCTGCTGAAGCAAACAGTAATAATAATGTAGCCTCCTCATCTAGAATCGATTTTGTTATTGTTAATAAGAAGAAACCAACCCATGTTACTATTAGACAACCACCTCCAAGACAAAATCAAAGTTTTATAAGAAACAAAGGTCCATCATTTTCAAAACCAAACACATTTATAATGAGACCTAATAATGTTTATCCGAGAAGTAACCATCAAATGGGATGGAATCCTAATATTCAAAACGGTTTTTCATTTCAAAACTTTGCACCATGGAATGCATACTCACCTTTTCCATATATGTCTAACATGAATGAAATGTATAACACTAATGGACCCATGAAAAAATGGGGACCAAACTTTTGAGTTAATTGTTTTCTTAGGTGTGCTTAAAGGTCGACCTAGATCCGGATGAATGTATCAAGGATAGCGGGTGCACGAGGCACATGACCGGTAATAAAGATTTATTCTCCACATATGAATCTTTCAATGGAGGAAATGTGGTATTTGGAAATAGCAAAAGCAAAATCATCGATAAATGTACGATTTCTAATAAATCTCTAACCATTAACGATGTATGTCACGTAAAAAACCTAAACTTTAACCTCTTAAGTATAGGACAAATATGTGATAAAAAGTGTAACGTACTTTTTAATGAAAACGGTAGTAAGTTATTGAAAAACGGTATCACTATAGGAAGAGGAATTAGGAAACATGGAGTCTATGTCATTAAAATCGGTAATGAACCTAAAGACAAACTTTATCTTACCTCTATGGATGATACTTCGACTTTATGGCATTGAAGATTGGGTCATGCCAATATGCGACTTCTTCAATCGCTATCATCCAAAGATCTAGTAAGAGATCTACCAAAATTAAAATATGAACATCACTTTTGTGATGTTTGTAACGTAGGAAAACAAGTCCATGCTAGTCACAAAGCTAAAAATATGGTCTCTACAACTAAGTGTCTAGAATTACTTCATATGGATTTATTTGGTCCATCCGCTATCCAAAGTTATGGAGGCAACTACTACACTTTGGTTATAGTGGATGATTACTCTAGGTACACATGGACTAAATTTTTAAAGAATAAAACTGAAACGTTCGATTACTTTGAAATATTAAGTAAGAAAATCCAAAGACAATTAGGAAGTCCTATAATGTCTATTAGAACGGATCATGGTAGGGAATTCGATAATGAAATGCAATTTCGAGCCTTTTGTGACGGTAATGGTATTACTCACAACTTCTCGGCTCCTCGCACTCCACAATCGAATGGGGTAGTTGAAAGGAAGAATAGAACCCTACAAGAAATGAGTCGCACCATGTTAAATGAGCAATCTATACCTCAAAAGTTTTGGTGCAATGCCGTTGATACATCAACGTACATACTTAACCGAGTCTTAATTAGACCATTTTTAGGTAAAACTCCATACGAGTTAATTCGAGGCAAAAAGCCTACGTTAGAACATTTAAGAGTCTTTGGTAGCAAATGTTTTCTACTTAACACTAAAGATTACCTTACTAAATTTGATCCTAAATCAACCGAAGGTATCTTTTTATGTTACTCTCCTAATAGCAAAGCTTATATCATATTAAATAAAGAAACAATGAAGGTTGAAGAGTCATTAAACGTAAAATTTAATGAGAGTCCACCCAAACCTACCCTACCTCTTGTCGATGACGAGATAGTCGAAAGTGAAGCCATAGAAATAAAGAAAAATACAAACAAAGAAGATGAACCATTAAACAATGAAATCATCAATATTAAAGAGTCTAAAGATCATCCCGTAGATAAGGTAATAGGAAAGCTAAATGAAAGAACCTTAAGGTCTCAAGTCCAAAACCAAAGTAGTTTATTTTGTTTTGTCTCAACCATTGAACCTAAGAATACACAAGAAGCCATAAAAGATGAAAGTTGGGTAATGGCTATGCAAGAAGAGTTAAATCAATTTGTTTCTAACGATGTTTGGACACTTGTCCCTCCACCTAGTAATCAAACCATAATAGGAACCAAATGGGTCTATAAAAACAAGTTAGATGCAAACGGTGTAGTGTCTAGAAACAAAGCTAGACTCGTTGCCCAAGGGTATAATCAACAAGAAGGAATAGACTTTGATGAGACCTATGCCCCCGTGGCTAGATTAGAGTCTATAAGAATACTTCTTGCTTATGCTTGTGCTAATGATCTTAAGTTTTTTCAAATGGATGTTAAAAGTGATTTTCTAAATGGTTTTATTAATGAAGAAGTTTATGTAGCTCAGCCTCTGGGCTTTATCGATTTTGAAAAACCTAAACATGTGTATAAATTAAAGAAAGCTCTTTACAGTCTTAAACAAGCCCCAAAAGCTTGGTATGATAGTGTGACAACTGGCAATTTAGGAAGTCTATTTTAGGTAACCGCATTACGTTAAATTAAACTGAGATTCGCCTTTAACACTATTTTATAAACCGTGACTTGATTTTATATCGTCGATTGGTTTTTACTGTTGATTTCATTATTAAATGAGTTATCGTATGCGTTTTAACTCTATTTGGTAGGCACTATTCGATTCGGCACTAGAAAAGCCTAAAACAAGAGTTATTGTAACTTTTAGACCGTAACTCTAAAATTGACAAATAAATAGTCAAAACTCGTGGAAAAACGTAAGTAATGATGTTGGAAAGTTAAATAAATGTCATGGGACACTCGAGGGACGATATGTGAGCTCGGGAATGGGTAAACGAGATAGATACGAAAAGTTTCAACCCGAACCCTCCCTTTTTGTGTGTAGCCGGCGCCCCCCTCCTCCCCATTTAATTATTTTGAGGTCCTTATGTCCAAGTATAAAAAGGCCTCACCACCCCTCATTTCACCCATTTGTTTCTCTCTCTAAAACACACACACTACACCTTTTCTCTCTCTACCTTTCTCTCACTAGAAACCCTAATAACAACCACCACCGCCGGCCACTATTCCAGCCACCACGGCTTGCCAGCGGCGCGTCACCCTACACCACCACCACCATATTAAAGCTCTCTTTCTCCTCTTTCCAACCATATATCATACACTCAATTTGGACTTCATTAACACCTCCAAATTCAAGAATTAAGATTCGTACTTTTAGGGTTTTCTAAATATTTTAAAGGGCTTTTGCAATTGGTGATTAGAGAAGGTAAATAGAACATGTTTTGAGGTTGTTTGAATGATAAAAACCCACGAATTGAAAATTAGGGTTTCGACCTAATTTTTATATTTGGGGCTTTTGGGTGGAACTTGAAATTAAAGCTAATTAGTGATGAAATAAACAAGTAATTAGTGTTTGGTACATGTGTGGTGCATTAATTTGATGGGTTTTGCATTTTAGGGTTTAGTTGCATGTTCTTGGTTGATGATAGTTGATGGGTTTTATGTTTAGATAGTGTTTGAAGCTTGAATGATTGGATTTGAGTGTTGTAGATTGGATTTGGTGATGTTTGGTTGTGGCATATGGGGCGTACGCACCAAGAAGCCCACGATGGGGTCTTGGTTGGTGTCGTACGTGGCCTATGTTGGTCATGGGTTCGAGTCGGATTGATTTGGTAGCTTATTGATTGGTTTAGTTGAGGTTTGGATGAGACGCGTGGAGCCGAAAAGCTTTAGAAGCTTGTTTGGTTCACGTGGTCTTGACCGCGACCGTGTCATGACCATTAGGGTCATAACATTGGTTTCGAGTATAATTGGTTGATTGATTGGTTGGCGAGATTGTTTTGAGTTAGTTTGGGATTGAATTGCGACGTTATGACTTTTAATTATGGACTTGATATATATATATATTGTGACTTTGAGCTACGTTGGCGTCACATTGACTTTTTAGTCAATAGTTGACTCCGACAAAGCCGTAACATGGACTTTAGTGTAATTTGGACAATTGATTGATTAAAAGCCGAGAAGTTATGACTCGTGCTTGTGGACTCGAAACGAATAACGTTATGAGATTTATAATGGGATTTGACGAAATATATATTATATATGAAAATGATAATAAGACTATGAAATGTAAATAATAATGGGCTTTTGTACCAAAAATATCAATAACAAGATTTATCTTGTTATTTACTAGTTTTAAATGGAAACTAACGACTAAATTGGAAAGGTTTTGTAATAAATAAAGAATTAACGTTTCGAGTACACGTTTATCAATAAATGTCAATTGTGGACATTTAATGTTGGATAAGTAATTATTTATTTGCGTAATGTGTGCATGGGTTACGGATAACCTAACGTTAATATTGTTGTTCCACGTAGGTAGCGGACTTATTAGGTTGACGAATCTAATAAGAGCCCGCTAGATACGTTGGGTAACCTTATTAATGGGTGAATTATCCTTATGACTCTTTAAGGATACGATTGATTTATGGGATAATAAGCGACACGAGTAAATAAATGAGTTTATCGAGTTGACGAATTCGATAATGTCTACTATTTATTCCGAAACTTATTGAACTATGGAGCTTATCGTTCAGAGGTCTCATTGTGTCGCATTGAGTTATATATTGGTTGTTTGAGAGCATTCATGGCATCATATTGAGTCGATACACCCACACATGAGGATACCAAACACTAGGATTAATGGTGAAACGAGACATTTTTGGAAATAAAGAAATGGAATATATTGGGATAGATAACGTTGATTTTGAGGAATATGTATATTAAGTTGGTCTACATTAATAGGTTGTGCCGAGTCGATAGTTGCTGTGCTGTGATTTCTGTTATCTTCTGCTAGTGATATTTGTGCGTTGATTGTGCATTGATTGCTTGAGGTGAGTTTCATAGCCCCATTTTTATATACGTTTTAACTACGTTTTGAACTATTTTGGGGTGAGAATCATGCTACTGTTTTTGGACTGTTAAAACTATTTGGATTTTCTTATATGCTGACTGAGTAGATAGATGTGCGATAGTTGTTGCCTTAGTCTAGGTTCTACCGTGCCTAACTAAGAATAGACTTCTATCACGACCTAGCCCGGGGTTTGCAACTGTTATAGAGGTTGCCACGACAGTGCTGGACTAGAGTCGCAGGGGCCCGAGTGAATGATTATGTGATTGGAGATCCGGGTAGGATCAGTGTGTGAAACGGTATTTGCCTATCTAGGTCATGCATAGCAAATCAACTCTTACAGGTCCACTATGATTTTGTTGAACTTAAACCTATGAACTCACCAGCGTAAGCTGACCTTTTAGCATGATTTCTCAGGTATTTGAGAGATATTTGGATTACTTGACGTCTGGAAGCTTGGCATGGAGGCGTGGTTCAAGGATCATTTTATGACTCTAATAAATAATGGGGACCTATTTTGTTAAACTATGTTTTGGGCCTAAATTTATATCTTCGGATTAAATGTTTGAATATTTGATTTGGGATTGGTTTTAAATGGTTAAATGGTTATCTTTTATTTTACTTGTGTGCGATACCAATCCAAAAAGTAACGCCCCGAAAGCTTGATTAAGTCTTCCGCTGTACCGATATTTGGGGGTGTTACAGATAGACTCAAGTCATTTTTAATAAAAAACAACTACACCATGGGGTTAGTTGATAATACACTTTTCACTAAGAAAAAGGAATCACATATAATTATTGTTCAAATATACGTGGATGATATTATATTCAGATCTACTTGTCAAGACATGTGTGATCATTTCTCTAAAATCATGCATGACGAGTTTGAGATGAGTATGATGAGAGAACTAAGTTTCTTTCTTGGTCTACAAATCAAACAAGTAGAAGATGGTATCTTCTTTAATCAATCTAAATACATAAAAGAGATGTTAAATAAATTTGGCTTAGAAGACTCAAAACCCATAAGAACACCAATGTCATCCGACACTAAACTTACAAAAGATGAAGACGGTGAATCCGTTGATAACACAAAATACCGTGGCATGATTGGTAGTCTTCTCTACCTTACGGCTAGTCGGCCGGATATCATGTTTAGTGTTTGTCTATGTGCTAGGTTTCAAGAAGATCCTAAAACATCACATCTAGAAGCGGTCAAAAGAATATTTAGATACATTAAGGGTACGACTCAACTAGGATTATGGTATCCTAAGGGTACGGGGGTAGAAACTATTGTATATAAAGATTCTAACCATGCAGGTGATTATGTTGACCGAAAGAGTACAAGTGGTGTATGTACCTTTATGGGATGTTGTTTAACATCTTGGTTCTCGAAGAAGCAAACGGCATTAGCCATATCAACAACCGAAGCCGAATATGTCTCCGCCGGCAAAGCATGCCAACAAGCACTATGGATGAAACAAGCGTTAGTTGACTACGACATTCATCTAAGTGACATAGCCATTCTATGTGACAACAAAGGTGCCATCGACTTAAGCAAGAATCCGGTGTTGCACTCTTGCACCAAGCATATAGAGATCCGTCATCACTTCTTAAGAGACAATGTTCAAATTGACAAGGTAGCATCCGAAGACAACATAGCCGACGTCCTCACCAAACCGTTGTAGCGGGAACAATTCAACTTGCTTCGCCTTGGTCTTGGTCTCATGGAACAATCTTCGTAATAGTTTTTAAACTCTACAAGGTATGTAAACACTAGCCTTCTTCTTTTCTGAGTCTAGGATCTCTATTTCACACACAACTCACAAACAATACGGGAATTTTCAAAACCCAAGGTAAGTTTTATTTACAACACGTAATTTCATACTTATTTTTTTAAAAGGATAAACGTTTTCTTCAAACAAGAAACTTTTTCTAAATGTTTTCTAGAAGATACTTCTTCCCGTATCATTTTTTATAAAAGCTATTTCTCACGTCTAGGACAAACCTCTTTTTCATTATTAATACAAAGTAAAAACCCATTTTCATTGCATCTCATGTCTTTTGAATGCTAAAGGAAACACATAACTAATATGTGTTTTCGGGTACATTCATTTAAGCTACAATGAATTAGGAGCACTCGGGTTATCTCACATAATAGTATGCTTTTTCACTTCTAGTCTATTTTCCCTTTCTTTTTAGGAGTCGAGATAACCCAACTTCAAATGGTTTGCATATAGGCACACCACAAATGTTTCCAAAAGGAAAATTTAAAGCTGCCTGAGTCACCAGTACCACGGATCCCAGCAATAACACTGGATTGTTCCCTCAAGGGAAGGATCTGTGGGATTCGTGAGACAGAAGCTGAAATTCTCTTCTATTTTTCTCACTTTGGCTAAAAACCTCTATATTTTCATCATTTTATCCTTTTTACTAATGACTATGTTACTAAATGCTTGTGTTCTCATGATCACATGCTTTAAATTCATATCTAATCATTAGATTTTAGTCTACATTTTGGGTCAAGCATTCATTACAATGCATTATTTTCTCTATAAATAAAGTTCCCAAAATGCTTGCATCTTCATCACTCTCAGCCTCACAAACAACCATCATCATGTCATCCAAAAGATCTTCCAACATAGATGAATCACCTAGTGCAAACAATCCTATTCAAGAAATCCAAAATTTTATCCTACCACCTTCTGTAGTACCACCACCCAAATCTAGAAAAACCGCACGGATTAGCATCCGGCCTTGTTGTTTAGCCAAAACATTGTCAAATAGTTCTTCACCAACTACCCGTTCACCACCAAATGGTTCCATAGTAGTACCTCCCTCATCTCTAACAAGCATACCACCATCATCACCTATCAAGTCTCCACCTAAATCCACTCTATTGGAACTCCTTAAGACTCCAACAAGATCCCAACAAATCAACCCAAAAGAAATAGTCTTTTTAACCCACATTACCCACATCATTTACATTGTGAACATTGCCAATCCACTAGGGAACTCACAATAGAAATTAGAGAAGAGATGCGATTCATACTTAACCACATCCTTGATCGCATCAACATCATCACTCACCAAAACCTCCATCAATAACCTTATGCAAGCATGGAAGGAATAATATTACTATTTTCTCTAGTTTTTCTTTTGAGTCATTGTTAAGAACAAACCTTGTTCTTAGTTTTACATGTTTGTATGTGGCATATATACCACTACACTTTGTTATTTTATTACAAGGCTTTGTTTACATACCTTGGATCTCAATCTTGTTTCTCGTCAATCACAAGATTATTTATGCATGTTACTACTAACCTTTTCTTTGTAGGTTTTTATATTTTCTCACTTGACGCCCTATTCTAGGGGGAGCTACCGTCAAGGGGGAGTTAGAGATACGTGGACTATTTTTTTTCCACAATTTATTTCTTCATTATGGTCACTTTTTGTTTTGACAAAAAGGGGGAGAATAAGTAAAACTTATGCTTTCAAAACATACATCTAATCTTAAGTTTTACTCATCATAACATTATGTTTTGTCATCAACAAAAAGCAGGAGATTGTTAATACAAATAAACCGTAAAAACGTTTATTAATATTTAGCGATCTCTTTGTGTTTTGTTGATAACAAATATAATGTTATCATAAATAAAATTATAAGGATACATGTTATTTTTGTAAAGCATCTACATATATAGTCATTTAATATAAATTGTTGTAATAATTCAGTTATTGTAATAGTTTATTAGGATGGGTAAAAACCACAACCCATGACCCATACCCATGGAGCATATCCATAACCCATGGAGTTAACCCATAATCCATTGACTAGATGCATTGCATCTTTTAGATACATTGTATCTACTTAGATACCCATGGTCCAAAGTCTAGGACCCATGACCCATAACCCATAACCCATGGGCAAACAGGAGCGTCTCACGGATCCCTCTGATTACACTAGACGGATCCCTCCGGCAAGGGATCCGTGGGATCCGTGCAACAGTAGCAAGAAATTTCCTATAAATAGAGAGCCATTTCTTCATTGTAACTCACCCCTCTTTATTGATTTGTTTCTCCACAAGATTTCTGTAGCGAAGATCTTGTATTTCATATTTCACATATTTGTTGTGTTATAGTAGTGTTGGTTTGGTCCTCCATGTTAAGGAATCGGTATTTAGCTTTGTACTGGAAAAAGTGTAAGCGATGTTGTGAAGGCTTCTCCGCCGAGTTGAAGGAGTTTGTTGACATAGTGCTTGAAATCTCGAGTAGGTGACTCGGGGAGTGGAGAAGGGCAAGGAAGGTGTCCTTGTAGCCGAACCACTATAAATCGATTGTGTCATTTCTATCCTTTAATTTACTTGTTTTCTTTACTTGCATTACTTATAGATATATACTTTCTCTCTATCCAGACGATTTCACATTACGTCGAATCTAAAGTTTTTGAAACTAACTTAAAATCGGCAAAACTATTCAATCCCCCTTCTAGTTTTCCACAATCTTGACTACCACATTGAACGCCTGTACCTTCAACTTGTTTATCTGCTGCAACTTTGTTACCTTTAGGATGTGTCTTCTTTGTTGCAACCTTTTGAGGCACTTGTTTACCTTTTCCCTTAGCACTTAAACATTTTGTTTAGGGCCAGTTTGACTACTTTGAATTCCACCATACCCAAGGCATGTTTTTCGGTTGTGTCCAGCAATGCCACAAACACTACACTTTACACTCTTCCAAGCATTAGACAACTTACCATTCTTCACAATCTCTTCAGTTTCAGGAGCTATCCTTACTCTTTTTTACTTGTTGAGCTAGCCGCAGTTGTCTGAGGTTTTGGTGGAACAATTGTTGTAGGCACAAATGATTTTTCCCAATGCTCATTGCTAGTTATGGGCTGGACAAGGTGTTTATAGGTTGCTTCTCAAGTGTTAAGATAGTAACAAGGATGAGCCCATGTTTTCACAGCTCCTACTTGTTGTCTATTTAAAGTCGTATTCTGATTGGTAGAAAGAACATTTTCTTGCACCCCTTACCCGTTGTGACTAAACATTTAAAATTTTACATGGAAACAACATGACCCAAAATTGACCCATAACACCTTATAACATAAAGTCAACACTTTAAGCCTATATTTAGACACATGTAATCCACATTTAACTAAAATATACCATATACATTGTTTACCAAAATTCTTGACCCGTTTAACCCAAAGTGGGTGGAAATGGACCTTGTCCCAAACACCTCTTTTTCTGCATAACCCTTTTTTGTGCACTTTTGATACATTTTCTGGAAAATGACTTCCATAACATGAAATAACAACAAAACTTCCAGAAATCATTAGGACATTAAAAACATCAAATATACGCATAAACTTGTGTACAAATAAGCCGTAAAAACGTTTATTTATATTTTACGATCTTCTAATGTTTTGTCGATAACAAACGTAAAATCATTTTAACGAAACAAATAAAATACGTAAATGGTTTGAGCCAATAGTTTACTAACACACTTACGTTTTCACATAAAACACTAAACAAGTAAAAGTGGTTTTATGATTTAGTAATACATATGTACAACAACTAGTGTTTACATATTGGGCAAATATATACACAACTAGTATGTATCATAATGGCTAATACAAAGGGTAGAAGTTTAAGTATTTGACCTATTGACTAAATACATTGAATGTGGTTGGGTAAAACCCAAAGTCCATGACCCATGCCCATGGAGCATAACCCATAACCCATTGCATGACATCATGCATAAGTCATATATGGATATTATCCATGACCCATGGTTTAACCCATGACCCATGGACTAGATGCATTGCATCTTGTAGATACATTGTATCTACTTGTTTACCCATGGTCCAAAGTCTAGGACCCATGACCCATAACCCATAACCCATGACCCATGACCCAAAACCCATGGGCAAAGAGGAGCGTCCCACGGATCCCCAGGTTTACACTGGACGGATCCCTAAAGTGAGGGATCCGTGAGATCCGTGGAACAGTAGCCAAAATTCCTCTATAAATAGTGAGCCATTTCTTCATTTTGGGTTGCCACTCCCACACATACTTTCTCCAAGTATTGTAACCTTCTAACCTCATATCCTAAGGATCTCTCTATGTATTTTGTATTTTGTTTTTGTGTGATTCTCTAGGTTCCTCTTAAAGGCGAGATCACCACCTCTTGAAGTCGAGCAAGCTCAAGTCCATGAGTTGCCATGCTTCGTCATCATCAAGACTACTGAGGTTCTCTTGTTGATAGTTCTTTCTTCCTCCATAGAAGTGTTGTGTCAAAGTCATTAGTGAAAGATGCCTAAAGAGTCAAGACGAAAGCATTAGTGAAAGGTTCTTAATGTCCGGGTCAAAGGCATTAGTGAAGAATGCCAAAGGAGTTAAGACGAAAGCATTAGTGAAAGGTACTTAACGTCCGTGTCAAAGGCATTAGTGAATAATGCCAAAGGATTCAAGACAAAGGCATTAGTGAAAGGTGCCAAACGTCCGTATCAAGGGCATTAGTGAAGAGTGCCTAGAAGTCAAGTCAAGTGGCATTAGTGAAAGATGTATAATCGATGTACAAATAAGAGATAGGTTGTATCCAAGGATATTTATATCCTTGATGATGTTGTAATAAGGAGTGGGTCTCCTTTAGGATAGGTGTTGTGTAGTGTTGGGTAGTAGTTCCTCCATTGTAATGGAACTCGGTATCTAGCCTAGTACCGGATAAAGGGTAGGCGACGTTGTGATAGGTGTGGTTCTACCTTGTGGAAGAACCCGGTGTCTAGCCTAGTACCGGAAAAAGAGTAGGCGACGTTGTGAAGGCTTCTTCGCCATAAGGATTTGGTGTCGTGTAGTGTTTACGAACTCTCGAGTAGGTGACTTGGGGAGTGGAGTCGGGCAAGGAAGGTGTCCTTGTAGCCGAACCACTATAAACACTTGTGTCGTGGTTTTGTGTCTTACTCTTCTCTTTACATTACACATTTTCATATCTATCTATCAACATCCAACATACACATCCAAATAGATTGACATAAGTCGATCTAAATATTTTAAAACAAAGTTTTTAATTGGTAAAACTATTCAACCCCCTTCTAGTTTTCCACAATTGGCATCAGAGCTTCGTTACCAAGTTTCTTAGAGTATGTTGTACTTTAAAAACTTGATACGATCCGTGTATGTTTGAAAACTACAAAGTAGGAAACCTTTTAAAACAAATTGTTTCTTTCATGTTGGATATTGATAGGTTACTCTAACATTTTCTCTTCAAGAAATCTTCATACTAGGATCTCTCCAAAGTCCTCATGAAGTCAACCTTCAAGGAAGAATCTAAAAGTAATCGCAACCTACTTATTCTAAGTATAACCGATTACTTTTAAAGCTCATGAAGTATTTTCGGCTTTATGGTCTCCATAAACCATATCAAGAGCGTTGAGGTATGTTTACTTATCATTAGCTAGTCTACATATACATGAATATGTTGAAATCAATTTTGTTTTTACATTAATAATTGCTAGTCTCTAAAAAGTCTCTTTTCCCACTTTCCCGACTTACTCATCATCGGGAATAGTATTCCTTCTTGATCTCGTCAAACTAACGCCGTCGTCACAAATAGATCCTTGATAATTAACTTATCAAATCCCGTTGACTAAACATCTTTTCAATTAGAAACCTCAAAACTATCTTTGTTCCATAAGCTAGTTCATAACTTATTACAAAAATAACGCCAAACACCCTTTTTCTGTCCACAGTAGCCGGATCCCTCTAGTTGTACTAGCCGGATCCCTATTGCAAGGGATATGGGGGAACCGTGTGACAGAAACCAGCTATACGCCTTTCAAAATCAATTCTACTCTTTGTCCCTCTTCTCACAAAACACAAAAAACGACCCAAGTGTTGTTTTTATCTCCATAGGACTCCATATCCTCAAGCATCCTTCTCTAGAACATCATTGTAAGTAATTACACTAATATGTTCTAATCTTCATCATCTTCATCCTAGGGTTTATGGTTTTTCAATTTTTCTTAATCAATTGATTAAATTAGGTTTTGCAAAATTGATCACTAGAAAAGGTTTTCACATAACTAAGATTACATTGTGCTTACAACATTGTTAATACAAATCAAAACCATAAACCCATCTAAACAATTTTACCTAATTGGAATATTTGTTTTTCTAGGACCAACCATGCCTAAAGCCACCCAACAAGACCACCATGATACCGTCTACTACCTCACCAAATACTATCGAAAAGAGGGGTTGTCAAAAACCGATCGCAAAGTCTTCAAAAGACTTGAAAGACGACTTATCCACGAAGGTCGTGTGGTCAAGGAGTGTTTCCTTGAAAATACCGACATTCGTCAAGTCTTCTCGGCAATCAACTTTGATTGTCTTCTTGATATTGATGAACAAATTTGTTCGGTTTTCATCTTTGAATTCTACAAAAGCGTTAGGATCATTCGAAGTAGTGATGATAGCATTTCAATCGGTTTTATCATCAATAAACAAAACTTCACTCTACCCCTCAACACATTTGCTCAAATCCTTCGCATTACTTGTGAAGGAATTTGTATGTACTCCCAAGATTGGGCAATATGCACTCAATCCTTTGCACTTGATTCCAAACCAATATATCGTACTCCTCTTGATGATCCCGCAATTGTTCGAGACACCATTTTCCAAATTAAAGCCGACCAATCTTGCTTCAACCGCAACAAAGAGCTCATTCACCGTGATCCCTTTCAAATGAAACTTTTCGAAATGCATTCCATCTATAGAAAATGGGAAGAAATTCTTAGGGAAAATGTCATTAGTTTGGTTGGAAACAAAGATCATCCAAATGCATGTCTTGTCCAAATGATTTATTGCCTCGTTCACCAAAGGCCATTTAATCTCGCCTATTACATGGTGAAGAGAATGGCAGAGGTATTCAAAGTTGCCAACATGGTACTTCCCTATGGTATGCTCCTAACACGACTCCGTAAGTATGTTAGTGCGATGCAACCATCTCGAATCAATGATGATCATTTCCTTTCCGATCACGTCATGGTACCACTTACCAAACAACCCTCTAAATGGTTCATGGTCAATGGAAGAAAACCTAAGGCTCTCCCGGACTCCTCGGACGAAGAAGAAGTAAACGTCAACCCCGAAGCCAACGTCGATTTGGACCCCATTACCTACTTTCAATAACTTCCAACTCTTCCAAACGAGACCGCGGAATTAAAACAATTGAAGGGTATGATCCAATGCCTAACTAACTACGTCGTGAAGTCGGGAAAGAGGAAGAGAAAGGATTGACAAAAGAGACATTAGGATTATGTTTGATTTTAGACAGTTTGTTTATCTATGAATGCTTATGTTTGTGAAGTACTTTAGTTTGGTTGTTTGGATATTCTCATCACTATTCTTATTTATGATATGGTTTATGAGTTATTTTGCTTGTTTTGCTGTTCTTTAGAGTAGAGATCAATAAGAATTAGCATACATAGTATTGTGCAAAATTTGCATCCCTTTCTGTGATGCTTCTGATCTGCAGTTTCCGGATCCCTAAGAATGTACTAGACGGATCCCTCCTTTGAGGGACCTGTGGGATCCTTGATGACAGATGAGTAATGCAGAATCCCACACATCAAAACTGCTCACTAGATCACTTCACACTAGCTAAACATAAGACCTTAGGACCACTTAAGTCTTCTTCAAACTTAGAAAGCTTCACACTCACCCATAGTTCATTTAGGATCACACTCAAAGTGCCTTTTAATTTTTCATATCACCAAAACTCATCATCCTTCCACTCTTACACTCACACATCATCTATCACATGTCAAAAAAGCTAGTTTTATAAATTTCTCAATTTTAACAAATTGATTTTAGTCATCTCTACCTTAAAATGGGTCAAAAACTAGTTTTTTCAATTCTTATAATTGTTAAGGATTTTTCAAATTTTATCCCAAGTTTACATCTGATCTCTAGGATCATTTAACACGACTTGACACCTTTTAAATTCCTAGTGTCATCCTTGATTATCCATTGGTGATCATAAAGTCCCATTTTCCTTCCATAAAAGGCAATCATTGGCTACCACCACTCATTATCCTTGATCATTTAAGGCACACATCATTTAAAACACTTAAAAAGACTAAGACACTCAAGATGTATAGGTATTAGATTGTACCAACATCATTTTCTTCTTTTCTTAACTGCTGATAGCCAGATCCCTAGGATTAGCCTAGACGGATCCCTCATAGGAGGGAACCGTGGGAACTTGCTGGCAGATTCAGTAAATCCTGCCGAAAACAATCATTTCAAGCCCCTTTGGCTAACTTGAAGACTCCATCCTACCTTAAATAAACTCATAGATCAGTGCACATCTGTGGTTGACCCTTGTGAATGCAAATCATCACATTTCTAAGGATTCTAGTGGCTTAAGTCTTTAATGCACTTCCCAAATCCTTCCCTTTATAAATCATCTTGTTAGAATCTCTTAGTCATCAACCACAACATAATTCTCAGCATTTAGAAATCTTCTCATTAGTCATTTTATCATGAGGAAAGCTCCTAGTGCTAACTCATCCACCAAAGAACCACCCAAGAAACTCGCTCATGTTGTACACGAAGTTTCCTCAACCGAATCATCTCCCGTTAAATCCACAAATGCTAGGATTTCTCCTCCTCGAACTCAACCAATCAAACCAATCCCCAAAAGGATTGTTCCCACAAAAATATCATCACCAAACTCCACAATTCCTACTAAACCAAACACACCCTTTTCCACCTAACCATCATCTTTGGTTCCTAGAGCCATATCATTTACAACCTCATAACCATCTCCACCTCTCTACAATTTAGAGAACTTGCCTCCTAGGCCATCTAATCCTCCACCATTGTCGACACTCTCTTCAATAGAGAAGAACGTGCAACAAACCCAAGGTGTTGAATCAACACTTGCACCGGTATCCTTTTCTCCATTTCCCTCAAATGGTCCATTTTGGATTATGAGGAATCATCAAAGTCAACCACCCGACCACATGGAAGTTGACACTTCTCTACCTCCACCATCATCCTTTGTTGAGCCACCATTGAATGTGCCTCCACCAATCCCTCCCTCTTTTGAGGATCCTCAACCCTCTTCACTTGATCCTCCACATCAAGCCGCTCCATGTTTACCACCACCTTTTCAAAGCCATGACAAGGATTGCTATCATTGTCAACACGTTGAAGGCTTGATACATGAACTACGTGAAGAGCAACGTTTCATGTTTTATCACCCCCTAGAACGTTTCGATGAGGTCAACAAACCTAAAAAACCGTGAGCTTAAGGATTCAAGTGGTGTTCTAGTCTTAAGCTTAACTTAGATCGTTTAGGAATCACATTTCATGTTTAATCATTCTCTTAGTTTTAGAGATTTGTAGATCATTTCTCGTAGTTTTATTGAATGAAGTTATATGTTATATGCCATGTTGTTTTAAGTATATGATTGGTGATTTAATTACATATCTCATTATGATAGTAACATCATTTGTTCACATCGCCATTGCTATCTTAAGCTTTCAGACAGACGGATCCCTCCATTTTGCCTAGATGGATCCCTCCAAGGAGGGAACCGTGGGATCTGTGCAACCGAAGATCTGTTTTCTACTAACTTGAGTCTTATTTGCAGGAAATTATGCATTATATACTTTGTTTCATTTTGCATTTCAGATTTTGTTTAGCTTTCGATTTGTTATATCTGTTCACTGGGCTTTTTAAGCACAGCCGCATTTCTTTTCCTGCGGCAGGTTTTAGGTTGGAAGATGGGCTTTGATGGGTTGAGAGTTGGATTGTCTGAGTGGACCAACCCTAGTCACCTTATTATTTTGGACTTATTTTGATGGGCTATTATTTGAGATTTCATTTTATTTTAGACATATTGGATTTTGTATTTTCTTTGTAAGTCATCCGTTTATATGACTTGGTAATTTATTTTTATAAGGCTTCCGCTTGTAAAATTTTATTTGTATGTTTTGATATGAAACAAATGTGGCACTTCTACCCTTGCCGGGTTGGGGTGTTACAGGGAGATTGTTAATACAAATAAGACGTAAAAACGTTTATTTATAGTTTATGATCTTCTAATGTTTTGTCGATAACAAAAGTAAAATCATTTTAACGAAACAAATAAAATACGTAAATGGGTTGAGCCAATAGTTTACCAACACACTTACGTTTTCACATAAAACACTGAACAAGTAAAAGTGATTTTATGATTTAGTAATACATATGTACAACAACTAGTATTTACATATTGGGCAAATATATACATAACTAGTATGTATCATAATGGCTAATACAAAGGGTAGAAGTTTAAGTATTTGACCCATTGACTAAATACATTGAATGTGGTTGGGTAAAACCCAAAGTCCATGACCCATGCCCATGGAGCATAACCCATAACCCATTGCATGACATCATGCATAAGTCATATATGGATATTATCCATGACCCATGGACTAGATGCATTGCGTCTTGTAGAGACATTGTATCTACTTGGATACCCATAGTCCAAAGTCTAGGACCCATGACTCATAACCCATGACCCATGACCCAAAACCCATGGGCAAAGAGGCGCGTCCAACGGATCCCCGAGGGATCCGTGGAACAGTAGCCAAAATTCCTCTATAAATAGTGAGCCATTTCTTCATTTTGGGTTGCCACTCCCACACATACTTTCTCCAAGTATTGTAACCTTCTAACCTCAGATCCTAAGGATCTTTCTATGTAGTTTGTATTTTGTTTTTGTGTGATTCTCTAGGTTCCTCTTAAAGGCGAGATCACCACCTCTTGAAGTCGAGCAAGCTCAAGTCCATGAGTTGCCATGCTTCGTCATCATCAAGACTACTGAGGTTCTCTTGTTGATAGTTCTTTCTTCCTACATAGAAGTGTTGTGTCAAAGGCATTAGTGAAAGATTCCGAAAGATTCAAGACAAAATCATTAGTTAAAGGTGCTTAACGTCCGTGTCAAAGGCATTAGTGAAGAATGCCAAAGGAGTTAAGACGAAAGCATTAGTGAAAGGTACTTAACGTCCGTGTCAAAGGCATTAGTGAAGAATGCCAAAGGAGTCAAGACTAAGGCATTAGTGAAAGGTGCCAAACGTTCGTATCAAGGGCATTAGTGAAGAGTGCCTAGAAGTCAAGTCAAGTGGCATTAGTGAAAGATGCCAAGGGCGTATAATCGATGAGGTGCATCGATGTACAAATAAAAGATAGGTTGTATCCAAGGATATTGATATCCTTGATGATGTTGTAATAAGGAGTGGGTCTCATTTGGGATAGGTGTTGTGTAGTGTTGGGTAGTAGTTCCTCCATTGTAATGGAACTCGGTATCTAGCCTAGTACAGGATAAAGGGTAGGCGACGTTGTGATAGGTGTGGTTCTACCTTGTGGAAGAACCCGGTGTCTAGCCTAGTACCGGAAAAAGAGTAGGCGATGTTGTGAAGGCTTCTCTGCCATAAGGAGTTGGTGTCGTGTAGTGTTTACGAACTCTCGAGTAGATGACTCGGGGAGTGGAGTAGGGCAAGGAAGGTGTCCTTGTAGCCGAATGACTATAAACACTTGTGTCGTGGTTTTGTGTTTCTTACTCTTCTCTTTACATTATACATTTTCATATCTATCTATCAACGTCCAACATACACATCCAAATAGATTGACATAAGTCGATCTAAATATTTTAAAACGAAGTTTTAATTGGTAAAACTATTTACCCCCCTTCTAGTTTTCCACAAATTTGTCATCATGACCCGCAGAAACGTGCTTTACAAAGTGACGGGTATTATGCCAAAATACCCGTTTTGACCTATTTACACTACAAACCACTTTTATCACTTCATTTATACACCACAATTAACCAAAAACATTAAGATAACATAATTAACTAATTCTATAAACGAGTGACCCGTTTACAGCCCAAAATAGCTATAATCATATTTAATCCAAACGCCCCTTTAACTTGACCATAAACACTTTAAACATGCTTGACATACTTTTTGACCACCAATTCATCATGACAAACTTAACATATGTTTTGACACTCGACTACACTTTACAAACCATTGTAGGACCAAACGGGGTACAACATTGATCGAGCTCGGTATTCTATCTAGCTCCTACATTCTTACCAAGCCTTCTAATCTTTCACATATCAAAACCTTTAACCTTAGTCCAAGCCATAACATCACACATGAACCTATAAAACGTTAGACACTTAAACCTTAAGCATAAAGCTTAGTAAATAAAGCGGATATAACTTAACATCATAATTCATTCACACATTACACATTATAACAACCATTAATCCAATACAACATTAACCATAAACACATACATTAACTACTTAAAGCCCTAACCTTCCTTTTTTTCTTAACCCACTCTTAACTAACACATAAACTAGCCTTATACTTACTTCACATAAACACAATTATCCAAGCTATTCATTAACCTTAACATAACAAGTCACATAACACATAATGCATAGAAATCATTATAACCGGTTTACTTACATTAGCTTCAAGCTAAGATATCACTCACAAAATCACCATTATCATCATCATCATCATCATCCTTCACATAATTAAAAATCAAGGCCTATAACACATTTAAGAAACACCATGAATAAGGGTTTACATAACCTATTTAAACTTACCTAACTTCCATTCTAGATCATCATATGATCATTCCTTGATCATATGATGAATCCCCACTTTACTTATAAACCTTAACCTCATTTGAATCAAGATACAAAGTTACTTACTTGAGTAGAAGTGGTTGCTTATGGATTAACCCTTGCATAGACCTTAATCATTTTCATTCCTAGATCATCAAGCTTCATCTCCTTTCCCTCCTTTTTTCTCTAAAACCGACACCCATAAACACACAAATATAAAACACTTATCCAAATGAAGCTTATAGAAGTCTATGAAATTCTTCAGACATTTATTAGGTGTTAGTTTGCCTTGTTGGCAACTTTAGTCCCTTTGGTCTTATAACCATTCATCCTTAGTACTAAAACAAGGTGGTTCTATTTCTAATTTTAGGTTTTGGCAAGAATAGTCCCTTTAGTACTATAACAATTCTATCTTGGTACTAAAATAAGGTGGTTCTAGTACTAGTTTGGGATTATGTCAGGATTGGTACCTATAGACTAGAGGTGGTTCTAGTACTAAAACAAGGTTGTTCTAGTAATAGTTTGGTTATTTGGCAACTTAGGTCCCTCAAGTCCCTTTTCTTTCTGCTTTGGCCACATTAACTTTCCATAACCATATAATACATTCATTGACTATCAGGTTTGACTAGTCAATCACGTTAAGTCCTTAGTCCATTTTCATCTAAGGTGGGGCCTATATGTACCCAAGAAACAGGTGTAACAATATCATCCCACTTATTTAGATTTCGTCCTCGAAATCTATCGTCTATTCTAACCAAAACTTAGTCTCGTAACACTCTTGGTTCTTAATACTTCCCGTTCCTCGTCCATTAGTTGCAACGATCTAAGTTATCTTGCCATTTTAGTCACACAATGACACACTTTACACCCTTGACCCATTCTACTTCTAACTTAACTTCTATAACCATTCACTTCTTCTCAATCATTATGTCATCCGAGACTTAATTCTTGCCACTAGTGCAAACCTTTTAACCATTTTAATTACTATTACACGACTTACAAGCTCGTTCCATTCTAACTTTTCCATCAAGGACCATTTGTCACTTGAACAACTACCATCTTAACTTTACATAAGTCAATCACATTACTAATACTTCCCTATTATACCATAGTCCTTTCATTATTTCGTCAAATTTTTTTTACTATAATGTTTCGTTATCTCTACTTCTTTTTTAATAATTTCCATTCACATTATGACCACCACGGTCATTTATCATATTACAACAAGCCACAAAGCTATTTATAACATTGATTACATTTCCTTAATCATTCAACTCACACCTTAGACACCTAAATCATAGGCTTCACATGACGTCTCCCACCTAAGGTCGATATCCAACTCTTTCTCTATCCACCTATCTTAGCTCTTATGACTTCTAGCTATTTCTAGACTCCCGTTTCTACCCCCTTCACCCTACTCATGACATGTTTGGAACGCATAAGCCTACTTATTTACACTTCTTCATTTACATGCAGAGGCGTCCCAAATGATGTAAATCAAGTAACATAAATTCATGGTTCGGCGAACTTCTCTATTTAAATGAAAAGGTGTCCCAATCCATTTGAATAAAGAAATTATAAACCATCCTACTTACACACTTCTAACATAACACTCGTACCTAACCGTTACACACTTAGCTTTTAAATCTTCTCATTCCTTTTATTCTTTACATTACCGCTTAACCTTTTAGACTTGGATCCATACCATTACCACATTCACTTTATGGATATTTTTATATGCCAAGGATGTAAGCAACCCCTTGCCGATGAAGGCAATACTTTTTATCCCGAAGGATCTTTAACACATCCCGAATGATTCTTTGACATTCATTAGCTCAGTCATCCCGAAGGATATCATCATTCATCATCATTAGCTCGGCCATCCCAAAGAATGCTATCTTTAACCTTTCACATTTCAATCACGGATCCAAGTCACTTAAATTTTAACTCACACATTATCTCATTCATTTATTTAGTTTAAACAAGCGTCATAGGATATACAAAACCCGCTTATCATATTTAAACATTTTGTATGTGTTTACACTTTTCATTACAACTTACATTCTTAACTCGTATTAATTATTTCCACATTTTTACATCACCCTTTAGCCTACCCGACTCTTTCCACATTTAAACCTTACATAGGTTAATTCAATAACACGTTCTTAGCATCATTCATTCTTCTTACACATTCTTATCATGTTTTAGTTTTCGCTACACATCATTATGTTCTTACTTACACACTTAACTTACCATATTCTCATTCTCATCCCTTAACTCATATCTTTAATTATCTATGCATTTAAGCGATATCGTTCTATCTCGTCTTTTACGTAGCATTATACTTTAATCCCATTCTTATAAATTTTATATTATTGGACACTTAGCATTAAATGTGTCACTACAATTTTACTTTCATCACCACATACCATAACATCGTTTATCATTATTACACATTCATGTACATAATTTAACCTCATATACCTTAGCTTACCATTTACCCGTTTCTATACCACATTAACGCCAATCGTTAGGCAATATATATAGTGAGACCATATGTTGGTCATTAATACCTTATGGACCATACATCATTTCATATTATCATTCCTTATTATCATTCTATAACCTTCATGTCAATAAACACTTAGCAATAGTGTGTCAATCCCATCTTATCTTCACACGTTATACTTTAGCACACTTATTATCACTATGTTTCACACTTTAAGCGTCAACACTTTACTTATTAGCCCATCTCTAATACCACTTACCATTCCTACTCACATTTCATTACCGCTACTCTAACACACGTTCATATAATCATAATACAATCACGGGTACTAACCGAAGCGCACATCTAACCAATTATTTAAACACTTCAAGTCCTCCATGGACTCATATCACATATACGTTAACCTTATAAAGCACATAGCATAATTATCAATTTAACTTCACATAACATATCACATACTTCTTTTTCTAACTTAAACATTTACCTTCCGTATTTTTACACCTACGTCCAATGCTTCTATGAGTGGTTTAAGTCTAGGAAGCCTAATTCACTTTTACACGGTTCTATGAGTGGTTGAAGTCTAGGAAACGTAGAGGAAACATTTACCTTCCGCATTTCTGATACCAATTTGTTACACCCCGTGCCCGTTTTGACTAAAAATTTAAACTTTTACACGAAAACGACATGACCCAAAATTGACACGTAACACCTTATAACGTAAAGTCAACACTTTAAGCCTATATTTAAACACATGTAATCCACATTTAACTAAAAAATATGGCATATACATTGTTTCCCAAAATTCTTTACCCGTTTGACCCAAAATGGGTGGAAATGGACCTTGTCCCAAACACCCCTTTTTGTGCACTTTTGATCCATTTTTCGAAAAACGACTTTCATAACATGACATAACATCAAAAGTTCCAGAAACAATTAGGCCATTATAAAAATAAAATATATGCATAAACTTGGTCATCATGACCTGCGGAAACGTGCTTTACAAAGTGACGAGTATTATGCCAAAATACCCTTGACCAATTTACACCACAAACCACTTTTACCACTTCATTTATACACCAAACTTAACCAAAACCATTAACATAACATAATTAACTAATTCTATAACCAAGTGACCCGTTTACAACCCAAAATGGGTATAATCAAACTTAATCCAAATGCCCCTTTAACGTGACCATAAACACTTTAAACATGCTTGACATACCGTTTGACCACAAATTCATTATGACAAACTTAACATACGTTTTGACACTCGACTACACTTTACAAACCATTGTAGGACCAACAGGGGTACAAAATTGATCGAGCTCGGTATTCTACCTAGCTCCTACATTCTTACCAAGCCTTCTAATCTTTCACATATCCAAACCTTTAACCTTAGTCCAAGCCATAGCATCACACATGCACCTACAAAACATTGGACACTTAAAATGTAAGAACAAATCTTAGTAAATAAAGCGGATATAACTTAACATCCTAATTCTAATTCATTCACACATTACACATTATAACAACCATTAATCCAATACAACATTAACAATAAACATATACCTTAACTACTTAAAGCCTTAACCTTCCTTTTTCCTTAATCCACTCTTAACAAACACATAAACTAGCCTCATACTCACTTCACATAAACACAATTATCCAAGCCATTCATTAACCTTAACATAACAAGCCACATAACACATAATGAATAAAAATCATTATAACATTACATTATAACCGGTTTACTTACCTTAGCTCCAAGCTAAGATATCATTCAACAAATCACCACCACCACCACCACCATCATCATCATCATCATCACCTTTCACACAATTAAAATCAAGACCTATAACACAGTTAAGCAACACCATGAAACATAACCCATTTACACTTACCCAACTTCCATTCTAGATCATCATATGATCATTTCTTGATCATATGATGAATACCCATGATAACATCAAATAGTCCTGAATATTAAGTGTCAATTTCCCCCGATAATGCTTGTAATTTATATCATTTATATGGATTTACGCTTGTTTTCCACTTTCACGTAAATTACGAGCATTGGAGCTAAAGAGACGCGGAACTGGAGAAATATCTAAATATTTATCACAGTATGCTACTTTGAAGAAGTTACGGCGTAACTCGTCTCTCACATTACGCCGTAACTATTGCGTGACTCAGAAAACCAACTTATCAGAAGGTTACGGCGTAACTCTTCCCAAAGGTTACGACGTAACTATATTAGGTCAAATGAGGTTCCACGCCGCTGATACTTACGCCGTAACTACTGCATCAACTACGATGTAACCGAGTTTAATGAAGACTACGGTGTAACCACTCATTAGGTTACGCCGTAACCAACAGATCTAGTGCAAAATACGAAGAAATAGAAGGTTATGGCGTAACTCCTATATTGGTTACGCCGTAACCCAGATCTGGCCTATAAATACCCCACGAATTCCAGCATTTCTATTCATCCCATTCCACACACAACACTCAGAGAACGTAGGAAAAAGCTCAAGGCAGGTCAAGAGGAGCATACGGAGCTGTCTCCAAGGGAGAAATCACTCCCCTACGATAAGCATTAGCGTTTTATAATTCTTTTACTTTCAATTCATGTATTTCGTACCCTTGAATATTGAATTGGTTTGCATGATTAATATGAGCGGCTAAGCACCTCTTGGTGCTGGCCTAGTTATGTTTCCTTAATTATTTTGTTTGCGTTTACTTTACTTCCGTACAATTATTTCTAAGTGTATGCATGCATAGTTTATTGGTAGCCACCCTTGGTTCGGTAGTTTTGAATGGCGGTAGAGGCCAATTGCCTAGGAGATATGACCAACTGACCCTAGGTGAGCGGACTGAGACGGGAAGGGTAAGATATGACCAACTGACGACCCTTTCTACTTGTGCAATTTGACCAACTGATCACCTATCGTTTGGATGAACTTAAGAATTAGGGGGTGCGTGTCTAAGTTCCTAACGACCGGGCATTCACTATTATAAATCTAGCATGTAGCGGTACTTAATGACTTGGCTTAGGGACCAGAACAACGGACTTATGAGGGGATACCTGACTTCTCATGTGGTGGCATCTTTGCTGATAGGTTAGGGCGAATTGACCAAATGCTGTCCTCTCGACTTTGACCCCACCCGAAGTAATTGGAAGTAAGTAGACGTAGGCATAACTAGCTAGGAGGATTAACTAGGTTAGCACTACTCTCCTCTATTGATTTCCCTTTATCATTTATTTTCTTTTATTTTCTTTATTCTGCATTAGTAGTTTAATTAATTAAATCCCTATCGAAACCATTATTAATCTGTGACACCTAGACTTAGTAATAATCCAACACACATAGCTCTTGGGACGACCTCGCTTTACCGATTACTACACTACACACGACCTGGTACACTCCCCGTTAGTGCACTAGGGTAGACCATAGGTATAACGAGTATTTATAAATATTAAAACCTGCTCAGTAAAACCTGCATCAAGTTTTTGGCGCCGCTGCCGGGGAGTTATTTTAGGATTAGTATTAAGTCTTTAATTTCGTTTTAAACATTCCTCACGATCATATTTCAAGTTTTCAGGTACCATGGAAGTTGTAAACATCGATGACCTCACTATTGAAGAATATTTGGCGTTGACAAGAGCAGGACAAGGGCCGGGTCTCGTAAGACCGGCAATTGGAGCGGATGTCCATTTCGAAATCAAAGACCAATTTATGAGGGAGCTTCGTGCTAACCCTTTTTCAGGAAACAGGGACGAAGATGCATATGAGCACGTTGAAAATGTCCTATTCATCACAAGCCTGTTCAACATTCCGGGCGTGTCTCATGATGTTGTTATGCTAAGGGTGTTCCCAATGACTCTTACTGGAGCTGCCAGAAGATGGATTGAAAGATTGCCCGCCGAGGCAATTAATACGTGGGCGCTACTTGAGAAGCACTTTATTCAGAGATATTGTCCGCCATCAAAGATTTCTAACCAGCTTTTGGAAATCCATAATTTCAAGAAAGAAGGCGATGAAATGTTGTATCAAGCTTGGGATAGATACAACGATCTCCTTTACAAGTGTCCTACACATGATCTGAACAACCAGCAGAAGGTCAACATTTTCTACAAAGGAATTAACGTAACTACAAGACAAATGCTGGATTATCAAGGACCTATCCCGAACATGACTCCTATTCTTGCAATTGAAGCCATTCAAAAAATGGCGGATCACTCTCAAAAATGGCACGATGGAGGAAGTAAAAGAAACCAAAGCGGAAGTTTTGACGGAATTGCAGCAATCGCTAGCAAAATTGAAAATCTTAGTCGAGATATGCTAAAGGTCAGAGAAACCGTTCCTGCCATCCAAGTGGGTTGTGAAAGCTGTGGAGGAGGACATCTCACGAAAAATTGTCCTCATCTCGACGAAGAAAATATTGAAGAAGCCATGTATGGAGAAAATCGACCGTTTTACGGAGATAATCGAAATAATAACAGGTATCGTGGAAACTATAACCGTGGGCCTTATGGAGAAAGAAAGCCCAGTCTTGAAGAAACTATCAACAAGTTCCTGAAGAGTTCAGCCCAAAGACAAAAGGAGCAAGATGAGTGGTTAAAAGAATTCCAGGAAAACACTGACAGAAACATTTCCAAGCACGACACAACCCTAAAAAACCTAGAATATATGGTGGAAAAGCTCAGTGAAAAAGTTAGGATGAATAACAATAAACCTGAAGGATCTAAACCAACTATGGAATGTAAAGTGATTTTTGCTGATGATAACTCGAAGGTTCAGACCATTGATACGGATTCAGGGGTTGATCTCGTAGACAGATATGAGTTACGTGAATCGCCTTATGAGTTACGGCGTAACTATGTTTTTGACAGCGATAACGGGGTTATGAAGAATACTGAGGAAAACTGTTAATACAAATAAACCTTAAAAACGTTTATTTATATTTTACGATCTTCTAATGTTTTGTCGATAACAAACGTAAAATCATTTTAACGAAACAAATAAAATACGTAAATGGTTTGAACTAATAGTTTCTAACATATTCACATTTTCACATAAAACACTAAAACAAGTATAAGTGATTTTATGATTTAATATTACATATGTACAACAACTAGTGTTTACATATTTGGGTAAAATATATACATAACTAGTATGTAGTATATTGGGAAATATAAATGGGTAGAAACTTAAGTATCATAACCCATCGACCAAATACATTGAATGTAGTTGGGTACAACCCAAAGAGCATGACCCATGAAGCTTGATCCATAACCCATTGCATGACATCATGCTTATATCATATATGGATAATATCCATAACCCATGGTATTGACCCATACCCATGTGACTAGGTGCATTGCACTCAAGAGATACATTGTATCTAGCTAAAGACCCATAGATCAACCCATGACCCATAACCAAAATACCCATGGGTAAACAGGAGCGTCCCACGGATCCTTAGCTTTACGCTAGACGGATCCCTTGTGGGAGGGATCCGTGGGATCCGGGGAACAGTAGAATTTATCCTCTATAAATAGTGAGCCATTTCTTCATTGTTCCTCACCCCTTTCTAACATACTTTCCCCTTGAGTTAAAAACTATCTAACCACAGATCTAAGAGATCTATGTTTGTAGTTTTGTTTTTGTGTGATCTTCTAGGTTTCTCTTAAAGGCAAGATCACCACCTTTGAAGTCAAGCAAGCTCAAGTCCATGAGTTGCCATGCTTCCTCATCATCAAGACTACTGAAGTCCTCTTGTTGATGATTCTTTTCTTTCTTCTAAGAAGTGTAGTGTTGAAGACATTAGTGAAAGATGTCTCAAGTATCAAGACGAAGACATTAGTGAAAGGTGTCGATCGTCCGGATTGTAGGCATTAGTGAAGGGTGCCTAGAAGTCAAGACACAAGACATTAGTGAAGGTGTCTTGAAGATCTAGTTAAGGGCATTAGTGAAAGGTGCCTTAGATGTACATTCGATGTGGTGTGTTTCGATGTACAAGATAGATTAGTACTAGATCCAAGGATATTGATATCTTTGATGATGTTGTAATAAGGAGTTGGTCTCCTTTGGGATTAGTCGTTGGTGTACTGTTGGGTAGTAGTTCCTCCATTGCAATGGAACTAGGTACTTAGCCTAGTACCTAATAAAGGGTAGGCGACGTTGTGGTAGGTGTGTTCACCTTGGTGTGAAAGAACTAGGTACTTAGCCTAGTACCTGATAAAGGGTAGGCGACGTTGTGTAGGTGTGGTTCACCTTGGTGTGAAAGAACCCGGTGGTTAGCCTAGTACCGGAAAAAGAGTAGGCAACGTTATGAAGGCTTCTCCGCCATAAGGAGTTGGTGTCGTGTAGTGATTACAAACTCTCGAGTAGGTGACTCGGGGAGTGGAGTAGGGCAAGGAAGGTGTCCTTGTAGCCGAACCACTATAAATACTCGCGTTGTGGTTTTGTGCTTCTTACTTTTATCTTTTCATTACATACTTCTATATGTTTGTTTATCAACATCAAACACACACATCTAAATAGATGGACATAAGTCGATCTAAATATTTAAAAGGAAGTTTTAAATCGGTAAAACTATTCAACCCCCCCTTTTAGTTTTCCACAATTGGCATCAGAGCTTCGTTACCAAGTTTCTTGAAGTATATCATACTTTAAAAACTTGATACGATCCATAGTTAATTGAAAACTACAAAGAAGGTTTTTTATAAAAACAAACACCATGTCTTTTAAAACTCTTTTTTTGGATGTTGATTAGATGACAACATTTTTTATTATTTATCTTTCATTTAATTGCACTAATCCTCTTTGTCATGTTGATTAGTCAAAGCTCATACATACCAAGGCATAGGAATTGCTTGGTAACAAGAATACCTTCCCTAAGAAAGTATCTTAAGCACAAAGGAGCTGGAATTGTCTTCTGACATTTGTTGTGTCATTTGTAAAGACATTCCTAAGTGCATTCGAGGTATGATTTTCCATTTATCTCTAAATGACATTAGCTTGATAAATAAGTATGCTTACCTAAGTATTTATTTGATTAATTTTTGTGCATATACGTGCTTTACATGTAGCTTCATTAGGAAGCTTTTTCTCACATAGTGTCACTCTTTCGTCTAAAAGTCATGGTTTATAAAACTTGTGTTTTGTATTGTTTAATCCAAAAATCATATCTTTCTAATAATAAAACCAAACTCAAATCTCAAAAATTCCTCCTTCCCCATAAATAAACCCTCCGTCAACCACTCTATCAGATCCTCACTTTTTCAAATATTTCAATTTCAAAAATTTCCTCTCATTCAAAACTTCATCTTCCTCTCCATTTCATCTCAACCGAAACCAAGAAGGATCGTCTTCAACATGGTTTACATCGCGGTCGTGCTCATCGTCTTAACACTCATCGCTCTTGTGTTCCCTATGACGAAGTTCTCATACGGAGACATTTACTTTGTTTTGTTAATCTACATTGGGGTTATATACCCAATCCTTTGTATCATTCTTAGCATTGAAATGAAATATTACTAATAGTCTAGTTTATCTAGGTTATTATCATAATGTGTTTATCATTTCCTTTTATTTTATTTCATTCTCTCGTGATACATTAGAAGTCATGTATGCATGCTAAAAGAAAATGTAGGCCAAAACACATATCTTGGTATAAAACTATGAGATCTAAAAACCTATGTTTTTCATCATGAAATCTGTTTCTGTAACTACATATCTATAGATCCCGAAAGATATACTAGCCGGATCCCTTTTGAAATGGAACCATACTACTGGAGAACAGTTTTTCATGCAAATTAAAAACCAATTTCTTTCTAAAAGTAATATTCCACTAGAATGTCAAAACCATAAGTGAGTTAAGTGTCATTGTTGTTAAAAACCATTGTTAATAAAAATCTAGTAAAAACGTTAGATAATCAATTGTTGACCACAAATATCACTTTCTATTAACTCATCATTTCTATAGGTTCAACTATGACGCATGAATATGAGTTTGATTTTTCACTCACTAGCGTCTACACTCCGAACATCTCCCTTGAGCCCAACACACCTGACAATCATGTCCGTGGGTTCAATAATCTCGAAAACCGTCACTTCCACGAAGGACGTATTCTAGACACCTCTCTACAATTCGAAGAAGGTATCAATACCTCCTTCCGAGCCATAGGACTAGAATGTCTTCTTGAAATCAACGAGAAGATATGTCCAAGGTTCATAATGGAATTCTTCCGTCAAGTTGAACTCGTTCGTAACGAGGATCGCTCTCTATCTCTTTGGTTTTATTTCAAAAACTAAAAGTTTACTTTAACCCTTGGGCATTTTGCTCACATCCTCTGGATTCCAAATCATAGACAATGTGCCTTCACCGAAGATTGGTCTCTTGATTCTCTCTTCAACTTTCGTGAAGAAAATAGTCCATATTGTTCACACATACCCTCCCCGGAAGATTTAAATCGCATAATATGCAAACCTCGACCATATTACTCTGATCCAAACATTATCTTCACACGGGACATCCGAGAAGAGTACAAACTCCTTGCACTCATCCTACGTGAAAATGTTTGGAGTCTTAGGGGAAATCGAGAAATCCTTCCCGCATGTTGTGCTCACATAATGTATTGTTTGCTAACACAACAACCATACAATCTCGCCTACTTCTTCGCAAGGTGAATTGTAAATCTTGAAGGCTCCAAGAATAAACTCATCCCTTATGGAATGTTCTTGGCGCGCCTCTATCATAACGTCATGCACTTTCATCCTCAATTTCAAAGTCCGTTGTACGTACTTGTGAACAAGATGATGGAACCGCTAAACATATCTCTCATGAAGACTTTCTTCATTCTTGATTCCACCAACACTCATCAACCACGTGATGATCCTTCTAGCGAAAACACTCAAGGAACTTAGTAGTTTTTCAAATAGGATCAATCCTTTTGCACTCATGCTTTATCAATGTAATCTAATTTCCTTCATGAAATAAAACATCTTACATTTGATATCTTAGTGTTAGAACCTCTTAAACTAACCTTGGAATATAATGCATTGTCAAGATCATTGCATACCTTTAGTAAAGGTTCTGCTTAGCAGATGGACGGATCCCAACGTTTGTGCTAGACGGATCCCTACACTTAGGGAACCGTGGGATCCGACAAACAGAAAATACAATTGCAAACATTGTATTTCAACCATATCCTTAGAACACCTCACACTAATCTAGACATAGTGTCTTAAGGCAAATTAAGTCCTTATCAAGTTAAAGTAGATCCTTCCTACTCACACATAACTCACCTAGATCACACTCAAAGACACTTGTAGATCTATCGCTTTCACTTAAATCCATTACTCTTCTGCTCTCAAACTCACACGTCATTTTTCACATGATCCCTCATATCTAAACGTTGGAAATCTTTTATAGAAAAATTGATCATAATCATTCTTATGTTAAAATTGGTCAAAATTGATCAAATTCTAGTTTTTCCATCTTAAGCCTTTAGGATATTCTCCAAAGCATTAATATAAGTCACTAACTGATCTCTAGGATCACTTAGCTCCATTTGACACTCTCAAAATCTTTAGTGTCATCTTTGTTCATTTATTGGTACTCATGAAAGTTCCAATTTCTTCCATCAAAGGCAATCATTTGCTACAACACTCATTACTCTCAAGTACTTAAGCACCCCTTCGTTTAAGACACTTAGGAGGACTGAAACACTCAAGATGGTATAGATCTTAGACCTTAGAAACATCATTTTTATCCTTTCATAGCTGCTGAGAGCCGGATCCCTAGGATTAGCCTAGACGGATCCCTCTTTGGAAAGAACCGTGGGATCCGGGTGACAGATTATGTCAACTCTAGCTAAAACAATCATTTCAAGCTCATCTCTCTAACTTAAACACTCCATCTCATCTTAAATGAGTTCCTAAATCAGTACAAACTGTGAAGTTGACTCTTGTGCATGTTAATCATCACATTCCAATGAATCTTAGTGGCTTAAGGATTGAATGCACTTGCCAAATCTCTTGCTTTATAAACCACATTGTTAGGACTTCCATAGTCATCACCTTCATCCTCATTTTCAGCACTTAAGAAACCCTTACAAACTTCTTGAAATCATCTCATCATGAGGAAAAATCCAAGTAGTAACTTATCCACCAAAGAACCATCCAAGAAAATTGCTCGTGTTGTACACAAAATCTCTTGAACCGAATCATCTCCGGTCAAGCCAACAAATGCTAGGATCTCTTCTCAACCAATCAAACCAATTCCTTAAAAGATAGTACCCACAAAACTACCTATGCCAAATACCACCATACCTCCTAGGCCAAACAATAACATCTCCACTAAACCATCACCATTGGTTCCTAGAGCTATCTCTTTTACATCTCCACCATCATCACCACACCTCTACAATTTAGAGCTATCATCACCACACCTCTACAATTTAGAGGATTTGCCTCCTAGGCCGTCTCATCCTCCTCCGCCGACAACGTTCTCCTCATTAGGAGGAATAATGGTACAAAATCAAGGTGTTGAGTCAAAATTAGCCCCGACTTCCTTTTCGCCGTTTCCATCATATAATCCCATTTGCATTATGAGAAATCATCAAAGTCAACCACCCGACCATATGGAAGTTGACACTTCTCTACCACCACCATCATTCTTGGTCGAGCCATTCTCAAATGCGCCTCCACCAATCCCTCCGTCGTTTGAGGCTCCACAAGCCGCTTCACTTGATCCTTCGCATCAAGCAATTTCATTTCTTCCACCACCACTACCTAGCCATGACAAAGATTGTTATCATTGTCAACATGTTGAAAGTTTAATACATGAAGTACGAGAAGACCAACGTTTCATGTTCTATCACCTCCTCGAACGTTTCGACGAGATTAAACCTAAACAAACTTGAGCTAGAGGATTTTAGTGGTGTCCTAGTTTCAAGCGTTACTTAGACAAGTCTAGTAATTCCAAGTCATGTATCGATCATTTTCTTAGTTTTTAGAGTCATATATATCATATCTCTAGTTTTATTAAATGAAAATACATGCTACTTCCTATATTTCTGTGTATATGAGTATGTTGTATAATACATATCTCACTTTGATATTAACATACTATGTTATATCATCATTGCTGAAATTGATCATCAGCCAGACGGATCCCTCATATTTGCCTAGACGGATCCCTACAAGGAGGGAACCGTGGGATCCGTGATACAGAAAACTATTTTTCTACTAACTTGGATCACATTTGCAGGAAAATGTGCATTATACTTGTTTTCTAACCTTTGTTTTGTAGTTATTCAATTTACACATGAAGACTTTAACACCCTAAAGCTAGGGGAGCTTTGTGTCAAAGCAATACATTGCAAATTACTTGCAATATTAGGATTACATTTCATGACATCCTTTTGCAAAATTGCAATCATCAAGGGGGAGCACATTCGTCACATAGACGAAATCTTTTGCAAACTTAGTTGCAAACAAACTAGCTTAGTATTACTTTCTTGATGCCCTTACATAGGGATGGACTAGTCAAGGGGGAGTTAAGACAAGATCCTTTCCCGTTACTTGCTCTCTAATTCTTCATCTTTATTTTTCACATGTTTTTCTTATAAACATTGTGTTAGGTTTCTTTTGAAGCTCTTTTTGTTTCGACATAAAGGGGGAGAAGAAAGTAAAAACTACAAATTCAAACTTTTACGAATTTTAGCTTTTCCTTAAAATAATTTTATGTTTTGTCATCAACAAAAAGGGGGAGATTGTTAATACAAATAAACCGTAAAAACGTTTATTTATATTTTACGATCTTCTAATGTTTTGTCGATAACAAACATAAAATCATTTTAACGAAACAAATAAAATACGTAAATGGTTTGAACTAATAGTTTCTAACATATTCACATTTTCACATAAAACACTAAAACAAGTATAAGTGATTTTATGATTTAATATTACATATGTACAACAACTAGTGTTTACATATTTGGGTAAAATATACACATAACTAGTATGTAGTATATTGGGTAATATAAATGGGTAGAAACTTAAGTATCATAACCCATTGACCAAATACATTGAATGTAGTTGGGTACAACCCAAAGACCATGACCCATGAAGCTTGATCCATAACCCATTGCATGACATCATGCTTATATCATATATGGATAATATCCATAACCCATGGTATTGACCCATACCCATGTGACTAGGTGCATTGCACTCAAGAGATACATTGTATCTAGCTAAAGACCCATGGATCAACCCATGACCCATAACCAAAATACCCATGGGTAAAGAGGAGCGTCCCACGGATCCTTAGCTTTACGCTAGACGGATCCCTTGTGGGAGGGATCCGTGGGATCCGGGGAACAGTAGAATTTTTCATCAATAAATAGTGAGCCATTTCTTCATTGTTCCTCACCCCTTTCTATCATACTTTCCCCTTGAGTTAAAAACTCTCTAACCACAGATCCAAGAGATCTATGTTTGTAGTTTTGTTTTTGTGTGATCTTCTAGGTTCCTCTTAAAGGCAAGATCACCACCTTTGAAGTCAAGCAAGCTCAAGTCCATGAGTTGCCATGCTTCCTCATCATCAAGACTACTGAAGTCCTCTTGTTGATGATTCTTTTCTTTCTTCTAAGAAGTGTAGTGTTGAAGACATTAGTGAAAGATGTCTCAAGTATCAAGAAGAAGACATTAGTGAAAGGTGTCGATTGTCCGGATTGTAGGCATTAGTGAAGGGTGCCTAGAAGTCAAGACACAAGACATTAGCGAAGGGTGTCTTGAAGATCTAGTTAAGGGCATTAGTGAAAGGTGCCTTAGATGTACATTCGATGTGGTGTGTTTCAATGTACAAGATAGATTAGTACTAGATCCAAGGATATTGATATCCTTGATGATGTTGTAATAAGGAGTTGGTCTCCTTTGGGATTAGTCGTTGGTGTAGTGTTGGGTAGTAGTTCCTCCATTGCAATGGAACTAGGTACTTAGCCTAGTACCTAATAAAGGGTAGGCGACGTTGTGCTAGGTGTGGTTCACCTTGGTTTGAAAGAACTAGGTACTTAGCCTAGTACCTGATAAAGGGTATCCGACATTGTGTAGGTGTGGTTCACCTTGGTGTGAAAGAACCCGGTGGTTAGCCTAGTATCGGAAAAAGAGTAGGCAACGTTGTGAAGGCTTCTCCGCCATAAGGATTTGGTGTTGTGTAGTGATTACAAACTCTCGAGTAGGTGACTCGAGGAGTGGAGTAGGGCAAGGAAGGTGTCCTTGTAGCCGAACCACTATAAATACTCGCGTTGTAGTTTTGTGCTTCTTACTCTTTTCTTTTCATTACATACTTCTATATGTTTGTTTATCAACATCCAACACACACATCTAAATAGATGGACATAAGTCGATCTAAATATTTAAAAGGAAGTTTTAAATCGATAAAACTATTCAACCCCCCCCCCCCTTCTAGTTTTCCACAAAAACGACTCTAACGAATTAGTCTGTAGTAACCAAGAATCTCGATTACAGGCGAAGATAGGCGGCGTAAGAATTCCTTGAAGTGGAATCAAAGAACGAATGGTCCCACGACATTGAATTTTGCCCTCTGCCCAGATCTAAGAAGATATATCACTGGTGCAAAATGATACCAGTTACTAAGGGAGATTGGTATGATCTTTGGGCCTCGTGTGACCTGAGAAATGAGGTTTGTGATGGAGGAAGCAATGAGGATAGGATCAACCATAAAAAATTAATGTGGCATGCATATACTGATGATGAAAGACTCGAGAAACTCTCCCTAGAAGATGAAGAAGAACTATCACTCACCGGTACTCCGTCCTCATAACTCCGGGAGTCCACACGAGCATGGCCTACATGCAACCCCTTCCGCGAATATTGCAACGGCGGGGATAGTGAAAGAGAGGAAGAGTGGACATGCCCTCATGAGCATGAAAGACATTGTATAAAGTTCGGTGACTTGGCATTTGATGACTGGTACGCAATACAATTCGGGGATGCCAAGTGTGACAATCCGTACTTTCAGGTCATTTCTAGACACAGTTCATGTCTCATTATTTCCACATTTTTAGTAAACTTGGTTTACTTGTTTCAAATTCGCGTAACCTTGGAGGTTTAGCGGCGAATTCATGATCATGACATCACTTACATTTCATATGGACTATGATTAGTCTACATTTCATTGACATCATGTGCATTTCGTTAGTTCATTCACGACATTTCATTTCACCCTTCAACGCGTAATTTTTTTTATGTTTAATAATTTTTATCGCGTGAGTTTTTATTTTGATTATTTAACCCGTTACTTTCAAAAATGATCCCGAGGTATTTTAAACTCACATTTAGTTCATAAAAACTATATTTTTAGTTTTCCTAGTGTTCCAAATTTATTTGGTATTTTAATCGTTAAAATTTAATTATTACGTCGTTTTTTAAAATTTAAATAATTATTTTATCACCCGATTTTCACGAGGAAAGTATTTTTACAATTTTTATCAACTCATTACAATCTATTTTGATTTACTAAAAAACTTACTTGTACCACAAATTACCATTTACCTTTACATTCATTTACTTACACATTTTATTTATACAAGTCTTACAAATATGTACAAGTAAACATTTTAAAAAGAAAAAAAAAAAATATATCTTGAGGTACAAGATCCCCAAACCGGTTTGGAGGGGGGAAGTCAAGGTGTGTCTATTAATTGTGGTATGGATCATGTCTTGCTAATAATTCAAAGTATACAAAAGTCTTGCACTCAAAGATATTTTCACATACAACTCATTTCTCAAAAGTGTTAAACACAAAATCCTCTCCTCTTCTTGGCTCCATAGAACCGGCCTCATCAAGAAATCCAAGGGATCAAGAAATTTTTGCTAAATCAAGTGTGTTTTCAACCTAGATCATATCCTTTTCATGGTTTTGAAATAAAAACCAAGGATATTTAAGTTAATCCTTTGTTACCTACACCTCTTCATTTTCACTAGTCGCGGTTGACGCATTACTTTAAACCTCAGTGTACTCACTTTTGCCGTTATTCCAGTTTATCCAAGTGAGTTTCATGGCCCCTACTTTTACTTGCTTTCATAACTGTTTTGGGGGAGATACATGCTCAAACTGTCTTCATTTACGTTCATAAGTACTTTAAATTTATCATGAGTACCATTGTTTCTAAATCAAAGGTTATGCTATATAAATTGTTCTTGTTTGCGTGCTACGGTACTACGTCGTATAACGTTCTAAATCAGTTGACTACTGATAAATTGAGTTAAGTGCTATGGAATATGTGCTATTGTTCTACGTCGAGTTAAGTGCTATGGATTATGTGCTATCGTTCTACGTCAAGTTAGGTACTTTGGTGCATTCATTTGACATCATATGTTTGGAACATAAACTACACACATTCCTGCAGTGGGTTGTGAACACACAGGTTGCAAGTTTTGTATGGGCGGACTTGGAACCGGAGTGGATTTACAATGCCTTTGCTACATAAACGACTTTGGAAGTCTTTACATTTCAACGATTTACAATGCCTTTGCTGCATAAACGATTTCGAACGGCTTTTCATTTCATAACAAACTCTATGAACTCACTCAACCTTTGTGTTGACACTTTTAGCATGTTTTATCTCAGGTATCTAAGGCATTCACTTCATGGCATGCATTTGGACACATCATGGAGTCGCGATGACGACGCGTCTCACTTGGGTTTTACGTACTTTAAAACATCGTTTGAATTGTACAAACTTATTTTCCGCACAAGTTGATTTTCATTTGGGACCTACTTTGTAAACTCTGATTGTTTTATTAAATCAAACGATGTATTTTCCAAACGACACTTTAGGTCGTTCAATATAACTGTGATTGTGATGCTATGACAGTCAATCCCCAGGAATTCCATTCCGCTGCAAAACAGGTAATTTGGGGGTGTGACAGATTGGTATCAGAGCTTTCAGTTATAGAGAACTAGGTTGCATCATTGACCCTAGACTATAACTACATCATCATAGCATCTCATCATTTCATCATAAGTGCGGGTTCACTTCACATGCGGTCATTACGTACATTTTTCGAGTTATTCACTTTCATTTCACATCGATTGTCACATGGATGCCCTTTTATACACATCCCATTATCTTTTCCTCATACTCTAACGTGGAGAATTCCTTGTCATTCCCTATCACAATTTTTATATCAGCTGATTCATCATCGATAACGACGAATGCCGTGATAGACTTTTATATAGGGCTTAAGTCGCTCTCACTCCTTTGTTTCACCACTAACATGTCGAGTTACACTTTATTCACACTTAGTCTCTAAACCATCATACATTTGAAGCACTTACAACACCTCATAACCCATCTTTTCGGAACCCGTCGATTATTTCGAAATAACCTCAAATTTACCATTTCTTATCACATCTCTTTGGAGCGCTATTATTAACATCGGATTTTGCTACGCCTCACCCTTTCCCTCTTATTTTGAAGAATTATGGCACCAGAAGAAAGCTACACCGGATGACTCAGCCGAAATTCAAAAGTTGGTAAGGTGATAGTGTAGCCGAGGCATTAAGGATTGAAAGGGAAACAAGGGCTGCTGCCTGCTGAGGCGGCCGCACTGGCCGCTAGCTTGCTGCTACTGGAAATGCAGGAGGACCCGGAGTTAAGATCTGTTCTTACAAGGATTTCAAGAGTGGAGATCCCACTAAGTTTCGAGGTACCGAGGGAGCTACAGCCATGGTTCGCTGGTTTGAAAAATTGAATCGGTGTTTTGCTTTGTAACTGTCCGGATGACAGTAAGGTTATGTTTGCTACGAGCACATTACTCGATGGAGCATTGTCTTGGTGGAATTCTTATGCTCAACCGATTGGAATGGAGAATGCTTTCAAGCTTACTTGGGAGGAATTCAAGGGTTTACTGACTAAGAAATTTTGTCCTCGAACGGAAGTGAAAAAGTTGGAGACGGAGTTCTATGAACTAAAACTATGGGTATGATATCGACACTTACATTCGGAGATTCCAAGAATTGGCCGTGTTATGCCCATCTATGGTTTTGAATAATGAGAAGCTACTGGAGGCTTTCATTGATGGACTTCCCGAAGTTATTCAAGGAGATGTGATTTCTTCTGACCTGCAAACGATTGAGGAAGCTATTCGATTGACTCAAAAGCTCATGGCCCAGGTAGTGAAGAGAGGCAAGTACACCAACACCAACCAAAACAACAACAACCCCAACAACTGCAACAATTACAACAATAACCAAAACAACAACAACGATAACCAAACCAACAACAACAAAAGAAAGTGGGAAGACGACCAAGGAGATTATAACAACAACAACCAAAACCATAACACTAACCATCATCAACAACAGAATAGAAGACAAGAAGTCGCCAGGGTCTATGTTGCTGCACCAACAAGGGGAAGAGCTTATGCAGGAAACTTACCGCGATGCCACCAATGCACGCTACATCATAATGGTCCATGTGGTATATGCTTTAACTGTCACAAAGTAGGACACCTTGCTAAGGATTGTAAGGGCAAAGCCGTAGTCACATGCTTCGGATGTGGGGAGCAAGGACACTATCGGAATCAATGTCCTCAAAAACAAGATCAACAAGTCGAAGGTGCTCATGGGAATGTATATATGTTAGAAGAAACTCGTCAAGGTATCAACGACGCGGAAGACTGAAGAAGTTCGGAAACTAGCAGTCTTACTTCTCCTATTGTATTACGTTGTACTAAGTTTATGTCCTTCATCGTATTCGAAACTTTATAACCTAAGATGTACTACTTTTGCTAAACCACCCGTTGTAAAATATTCTTATCTATCGTACTTTATTTTCTTCCCGATTTGTTATCATTTACGAGGATTTTAATTCTTTTTACTTCAACTATCATTTTAACGACACTTCTCCATGTCTTCTCTCCTCGATGTTCATCACAATTTTAACATCAGTTGACTCAACACCAAATAACATATGAGTCGATTAGTCCAAGCATTGCATAGTTACTCCTAAATTATACATAGCCTGATCACCTATGTCTAATTCAGGAAGAATCATGCAATGAAGGGAGTGGTAGGCTTATATGTGTAAGCAATTCCGTAATCGAGCTAAATTTTCAAAAGATTTTTCTTCAAACCACTTGTTTCCAGTTGATCCGCGTGACAGTTCTTGTTTGATGAGTTGCAAAGATCGAGCTAGAAACAAGTTGTTACCTAAACCGATTTAGCCTAATCTCATGACCGTTCTTGTTTGATGAGTTGTGAGATTAAGTAAAAATCGGTTACCAAAAAGTCTTTTGAGGATTTTGCTCGGGAATGGGAAAGTTTACCACATCAAACCCTAAACCCGTTAGACCTAACAACGATTGAATTCAGGGACTGAATTCCTTTTTGGATGGGCGAATGTGACAATCCGTACTTTCAGGTCATTTCTAGACACAGTTCATGTCTCATTATTTCCACATTTTTAGTAAACTTGGTTTACTTGTTTCAAATTCGCGTAACCTTGGAGGTTTAGCGGCGAATTCATGATCATGACATCACGTACATTTCATATGGACTATGATTAGTCTACATTTCATTGACATCATGTGCATTTCGTTAGTTCATTCACGACATTTCATTTCACCCTTCAACGCGTAATTTTTTTTATGTTTAATAATTTTTATCGCGTGAGTTTTTATTTTGATTATTTAACCCGTTACTTTCAAAAATGATCCCGAGGTATTTTAAACTCACATTTAGTTCATAAAAACTATATTTTTAGTTTTCCTAGTGTTCCAAATTTATTTGGTATTTTAATCGTTAAAATTTAATTATTACGTCGTTTTCTTAAAAATTTACGATAATTATTTTATCACCCGATTTTCACGAGGAAAGTATTTTTACAATTTTTATCAACTCATTACAATCTATTTTGATTTACTAAAAACTTACTTGTACCACAAATTACCATTTACCTTTACATTCATTTACTTACACATTTTATTTATACAAGTCTTACAAATATGTACAAGTAAACATTTTAAAAAGAAAAAAAAATATATATCTTGAGGTACAAGATCCCCCAACCGGTTTGGAGTGGGAAGTCAAGGTGTGTCTATTAATTGTGGTATGGATCATGTCTTGCTAATAATTCAAAGTATACAAAAGTCTTGCACTCAAAGATATTTTCACATACAACTCATTTCTCAAAAGTGTTAAACACAAAATCCTCTCCTCTTCTTGGCTCCATAGAACCGGCCTCATCAAGAAATCCAAGGGATCAAGAAATTTTTGCTAAATCAAGTGTGTTTTCAACCTAGATCATATCCTTTTCATGGTTTTGAAATAAAAACCAAGGATATTTAAGTTAATCCTTTGTTACCTACACCTCTTCATTTTCACTAGTCGCGGTTGACGCATTACTTTAAACCTCAGTGTACTCACTTTTGCCGTTATTCCAGTTTATCCAAGTGAGTTTCATGGCCCCTACTTTTACTTGCTTTCATAACTGTTTTGGGGGAGATACATGCTCAAACTGTCTTCATTTACGTTCATAAGTACTTTAAATTTATCATGAGTACCATTGTTTCTAAATCAAAGGTTATGCTATATAAATTGTTCTTGTTTGCGTGCTACGGTACTACGTCGTATAACGTTCTAAATCAGTTGACTACTGATAAATTGAGTTAAGTGCTATGGAATATGTGCTATTGTTCTACGTCGAGTTAAGTGCTATGGATTATGTGCTATCGTTCTACGTCAAGTTAGGTACTTTGGTGCATTCATTTGACATCATATGTTTGGAACATAAACTACACACATTCCGGCAGTGGGTTGTGAACACACAGGTTGCAAGTTTTGTATGGGCGGGACTTGGAACTGAGTGGATTTACAATGCCTTTGCTACATAAACGACTTTGGAAGTCTTTACATTTCAACGATTTACAATGCCTTTGCTGCATAAACGATTTCGAACGGCTTTTCATTTCATAACAAACTCTATGAACTCACTCAACCTTTGTGTTGACACTTTTAGCATGTTTTATCTCAGGTATCTAAGGCATTCACTTCATGGCATGCATTTGGACACATCATGGAGTCGCGATGACGACGCGTCTCACTTGGGTTTTACGTACTTTAAAACATCGTTTGAATTGTACAAACTTATTTTCCGCACAAGTTGATTTTCATTTGGGACCTACTTTGTAAACTCTGATTGTTTTATTAAATCAAACGATGTATTTTCCAAACGACACTTTAGGTCGTTCAATATAACTGTGATTGTGATGCTATGACAGTCAATCCCCAGGAATTCCATTCCGCTGCAAAACAGGTAATTTGGGGGTGTGACACCAAGATTAACCCGAATCTTCTTAAGAAGCTAAAAATTGATTACAAGGAGCACATTCAGAAAAAGGAAGTGGCTAATAAAGACATCTACTGCATGGATGAGCATTTAAGTGAAACTGACAACAAGGAAATACGCAGTCACTGGTGCGAAAGAGTAAAATCTCTTGGGGAAATTTTCTGGGCGTCATGCAACCCGTATGACGATATGGGTAATGGGGGAAGCAGCTTTGGGAGAATAGGAAAAGACGAATTCTTTTGGTCCTCAACCAATGATGAGGAGAGAACAAGTTTGCCTTGGCTGGACAACCTGGGATTCGATAGTTGGGTAAAGATTAAGTATGGACATGTGGACAAGTTAACCAAGGAAAAGATTTGGAAGGAGTACATGGATCGGGAAAATTCAAACAATGAAAGTCTCAACAACACGAGTGAAATAACAATTGAGAATGACAAGGAGTTGGTTAGAGATGAAAAAGAATAATGCAAGCGCGTACTAGTGGAGAATCTGCTCGATGAAGAATGGTTAAAAGGTACAGCTTCTGATGATGATGACATTGAAGGGATCCTAGATTACCTCGAGTTGCAAGGTAATGAGGAGTTTACTAATCCCGACGACGAAGCTTATGAGCAAAGGAGGTGCAAACTCCTTGGGATTCCCTACAAGAGACCACCACCTATTATTGTTGAAAAATACGAATTCACTCGCTACCACTTGGGACCGGAGGAAATTTTTTGTAAAATCCATAAAATCAAAACTAATGAATACCTTAGAACGGCTACGAATGTCGTATGGATGAGGCATAATTTGATGAAAGATATTGAAGAGGTCGGGGAAGTCCAAAGGCCCCCATAGAAGCCTCGCGGCTCTAAGTCTAACTTAAAGACTCGTAAATAAAGAAAAGTTCTCTTTCGGGAGACAACCCGAATTATCCCTTTCTTTTGTTTTATTTCCATTTCTGAAGGGTTTTGTGTTTTCTAACTATTTTTGCAGGAAACGAGGAAGTAATTGCTGCTGCAGTTTGTTGATCTGAACAGAGTTACGGCGTAACTCATCTTGGTGATTACGCCGTAACCAACCTTTTAGCAGCAGAATTCTTAACGCATTACCAATTACGGCGTAATATCATCTCAGTGGTTATGCCGTAATCACTCTCTTTGCAGCTCATGTCAGGTTTTGCCAGTTACGGCGTAACTCCCTCAAAAGAGTTACGACGTAACATTCCTCTGCTTTAATTCTTTCATTTTAAAACAAAATAACCTTGTATTAGTATTTTAAATGAACTTTGTGTGTGTGTTCCCTATAAACCCTCACGAGACTTCACTCGTCCACTTGGGATACCAAGTGGTTTAAAAGGCTTGTTGCATTCGCTAAATGCAACCGTGATTCCTACGAAAGTGAGTTAGGTTTGTTTTTCATTTTTCATTTTTTTCTTTTTAGAATTATGCTTGTCGGTAGTGTGATTTCAGGGATTGAAGTTTGTTCATGATGCTTATATGAAGGCACGTCTCTTTTTCGTGGGCCTTCCTTCTTTATGGAGCAAATTTCAGGGAAGTTCTCGCTCTAATTCTACTTTTCTCTTCACCTTTATTTAATGCTTAGTACAAAAGGGACTTTGTACAATTCAAGTGGGGGGACGAGAGTAGAATTGTCTCTTGAACATTATTTTGCCCTCGTATTTCTAGTTTATATTGAAAAATTATGCCATTTTTTAAATTTTGACGTGTTTTTATTAACCTAACTAGATTAGACCTTAGCCGATCACATGCAACCCTTGATATTATATGGTGAGATTAGCCTTATCCGTTTTCAATATTTTACCCCAAATCCACCAAATTATGAGTGTGCCGGTAGCTTGTAAACTTTAGAACTTGGCCTTTGCATCATTTCGAGACCATAGACGAGGTATGTTGAGTTAGCTCGATATATTTGGACTTTTCAGTTTTAGAAGGCAATATTATAGGATTATCACCCAAACAACCTACAATTGTGTGTCTATCGATTAGTCACCTCGACTTCTCGACCCCCATGTAAAACCCTTTTGTTGCACTCGCCTCTAGTGCAAGATACCCCTAGATACACCCTTCTGAGCCATTCATTTCATTTTGTTAACCCGATATATTGTTTCGATACACCTATACACCTTAGTCTACCCTGTAGTCTTTATTTGTGATTGGGAAGTCATCATTTGCCTAAGTTCAAGGTTCGAGTGGAAAGGTTCGGAAATTACGCTTTCATCGACAACATTTCTGAAGATCATTGAAGACCCCCCGAATTCCCATTGTTTATCTCAAGTGGGGGGATATTATGTTATGTTTATTTATTGTTATGTTGAAAAAAAAATGATTCGAAAAAAAAAAAAAAAATAAAAAAAAAAATAAAAGGTTGTTATGTTATTGTAAAGTGCGATGTTATAAGCACTATGTTATGAGCTTCATAGATTTAGTATCGAGGAGGCCACCTCGGTCACATTTGAAGATTGGAGTTGGTAGTTATGCCAACAGTTGGAGAAAAGGTAGTGTGCCCATCACGACGTCCTCTAATGACACATCTACCTTATATTTCATGATCCGGTTTCTTGACTTCAAAGCTTGAACTTTGGGCGGAAGGTAAGTGGTGATGACTTAGTTATAGATTTAGACTACCCGCTTGTTTTTTATTTTACACCATTTATATATCCCATTTCTTATCCTACCCTTTAGTCATGAAGCATGTCTAGGTGATGCAGCGAGCAATCTTTGGTGTCTTGGCCATGGATTTGGTCATGTATCATTGATTTTGTCCATTTCGCCGTGACATGTTAGTAATGACGAATCACCCCTTAACCTTTGTCGTGTCTACCCATATTACCTTCGAGAATTGTTTAGCCCTTAACTCTAGTGGTGGAGATTTGTGTAACCACCAAGCTTATGATAGAATACATGCTATGACTGTGCGATTGAGTGATCACCCCGAAATTGACACTTAGAATAGTTGAGAGATTTGAGTGTTTTGTTCCTCTTTCGTGAGGTGTTCGGCTTTGTTCTATTCTAGCATAAGGGATTTGTAAACTCATATTTTCCAGGTTATGGGAGATATCTTTTTAGGAATCTTTCTAATAAGGTCTACTTGAGGGCAAGTAGAGTTCAAGTGGGGGGATATTTGAGAACATCAAATAGTCCTGAATATTAAGTGTCAATTTCCCCCGATAATGCTTGTAATTTATATCATTTATATGGATTTACGCTTGTTTTCCATTTTTTTCACTTTCAGGTAAATTACGAGCATTGGAGCTAAAGAGACGCGGAACTGGAGAAGTATCTAAAGATTTATCACAGTATGCTACTTTGAAGAAGTTACGGCGTAACTCGTCTCTCACATTAAGCAGTAAATATTGCGTGACTCAGAAAACCAACTTATCAGAAGGTTACGGCGTAACTCTTCCCAAAGGTTATGACGTAACTATATTAGGTCAAATGAGGTTCCACGCCGCTGATACTTACGTCGTAACTACTGCATCAACTACGACGTAACCGAGTTTATTGAAGACTACGGCGTAACCACTCATTAGGTTACGCCGTAACCAGCAGATCTAGTGCAAAATATGAAGAAATAGAAGGTTACGGCGTAACTCCTATATTGGTTACGCCGTAACCCAGATCTGGCCAATAAATACCCCACGAATTCCAGCATTTCTATTCATCCCATTCCACACACAATACTCAGAGAACGTGGGAAAAAGCTCAAGGCAGGTCTAAAGGAGCATACGGAGCTGTCTCCAAGGGAGAAATCACTCCCCTACGATAAGCATTAGCGTTTTATATTTCTTTTACTTTCAATTCATGTATTTCGTACCCTTGAATATTGAATTGGTTTGCATGATTAATATGAGCGGCTAGGCACCTCTTGGTGCTGGCCTAGTTATGATTCCTTAATTGTTTTGTTTGCGTTTACTTTACTTCCGTACAATTATTTCTAAGTGTATGCATGCATAGTTTATTGGTAGCCACCCTTGGTTCTGTAGTTTTAAATGGCGGTAGAGGCCAATTCCTAGGAGATATGACCAACTGACCCTAGGTGAGCGGACTGAGACGGGAAGGGTAAGATATGACCAACTGACGACCCTTTCTACTTGTGCGATTTGACCAACTGATCACCTATCGTTTGGATGAACTTAAGAATTAGGGGGTGCGTGTCTAAGTTCCTAACGGCCGGGCATTCACTATTATAAATCTAGCATGTAGCGGTACTTAATGACTTGGCTTAGGGGACCAGGAACAACATGACTTATGAAGGGACACCTGACTTCTCCTGTGGTGGCATCTTTGCTGATAGGTTAGGGCGAATTGACCAAATGATGTCCTCTCGACTTTGACCCCACCTGAAGTAATTAGAAGTAAGTAGACGTAGGCATAACTAGCTAGGAGGATTAACTAGGTTAGCACCACTCTCCTTTATTGATTTCCCTTTATCATTTATTTGCTTTTATTTGCTTTATTCTGCATTAGTAGTTTAATTAATTAAATCCCTATCGAAACCATTATTAATCTGTGACACCTAGACTTAGTAATAATCCAACACACATAGCTCTTGGGACGACCTCGGCTTTACCGATTACTACACTACACACGACCGGGTACACTGCCGTTACTGCACTAGGGTAGACCATAGGTATAACGAGAATTTATAAATATTAAAACCTGGTCAGTAAAACCTGCATCACCCCACTTTACGCATAAACCTTAACCTCATTTGAATCAAGATACAATTACTAACTTGAGTAGAAGTGGTTGCTTATGGATTAACCCTTGCATAGACCTTAATCACCTTCATTCCTAGATCATCAAGCTTAATCTCTTTTCCATCCTTGTCTGTCTAAAACCGACACCCATAAACACACATATATAAAACACTTATCCAAATGAAGATTATAGAAGTCTAGGAAGTTCTCTAGACATATGTTAGGCGTTAGTTTTCCTAGTTGGCAACTTTAGTCCCTTTGGTCATACAACCATTCATCTTTAGTACTAAAACAAGGTGTTAGTGCTAATTTGAGGTTTTGGCAAGAATTGTCCCTTTAGTACTATAACAATTCAGTCTTGGTACTAAAACAAGGTGGTTCTAGTACTAAAGTAAGGTTGTTCTAGTACTAGTTTAGTCATTTGGCAACTTTGGTCCCTCAAGTACCTTTTTTTTCTACTTTGGGCACGTTAACTTTCCATAACCATATAATACATTCGTTGACTATCGAGTTTGACTAGTCAATTACGTTAAGTCCTTAGTCCATTTTCATTTAAGGTGGGGCCTATATGTACCCGGGAAACGGGTGTAACACATGTTTACATGGTAAACCTCTTATCTCCCATCTTCTATAAGTACAAGACTTGTCGACAAAATTAACTACACATTGGTCTCCCCATGGTCCACTAACCTGAAACTTATCTCCCTCATTCCATATAACATTATACTTAACAGCCTCTTTCTTAATATCATCTAACTTGTGTTGTGCAGGTGGTGTTAGTGGCCCATTACTCTTCTTAATCACCATCACAACATGCATTATTCTCTTCATATAGTATTCCCTGATGTATTCTAAGGCTGTAATAATTTGTTTGTTTATACCCTCAATTATGTTCCCATGAAACACTTGATACATGTTATTAAGTAACAGATCAGAATGAGGTCTCCTTAAATAATACAAATAAAGTTGTATTACTTATACATTTCATAGTGCATTCGCAGATACCAATTTAGTTACACAAATAGATGATTTACATGAGAAATGTGACCTTGACCAATGGATTGGTGTTACTAAATTAACCAAGCATGGGCAAGTTGACTAAATATCTTGAAAGCAACCATAGCTTTCTCAAATTGTACAATAGTTAAGGCTGTTGCACATCTCCACAGATGGTCTTTGAAGGCTCTACCTTTCCATTGAAGTTTCATATTCTCATGAATGCTTCTAAGATAAAATATGTGCTCTACATTTGGAAAAACTTCTCTTAAAGCTGCAATGATATCCTATACAAAATCACATATATTTAGTGTATGTTTAAAAACAGAGGGACTTGAATTCAGTACCAGATTAAAGGAGTACCTTTTGCATGTTACTAATATAAGTGAAGATTGAGTTTGGCTCAATTGAAAGATCATCAGATAAACAATGAAGAAACCAAGTCCATGATCCTATGTTTTCTTATTCTACAAAAGCATAAGCTAATGGGTATATACCATTGTTGCTATTAATTCCCACAGTTGCTAGAAGTTGACCCTTCAAAGGACTATCAATAGGAAAAGCATCTATCGCCAACAATTGTCTTTGACAAGCTTTAAATCCTTCCTTCAATACACCTAAAAAAACATATATTCTCTTGAATTCTCTTGTTGGAAGAGTATCATCTGCAGGCCATTCCACATTTATAAGAACTGTTGTATTAGGGTTTCTCTTCTGTAACTCTTGAACATAATCTCTCAACATGATAAATTGTAGCTTGAATTCACCCTTTAATGCCTCTTAATGTTATTCTTTTGGCCCTTAAAACCTTCTGCATCAACACTTGAAGCTCAAATTGGTTGGTAAGTTGATTGTGAATAGAATTGACTGGAATATGTGGATGGGTTTGAATTTGTTCTGTCATTTGCTTTGAGATAAAGTTAAGGTAAAAAGCTCAGACCGCCCTTGAATGCAAACATGTGTGTTGATCATTATATTTTTAGACTGTCCAAGGACCTTTTTCACCATCCGTGCCGACAAACAACAGCCATGGTCAGAGTATTTTGTAAGGGTCATTTTTTCATGCAATTAATGCATTTAAACCACTTTTGGGTAATGTCCCTCTAGTTGGGCCTATATCCAGTCCAAAACTTTCACTTGGGCCTGAAAGTGGAACACAACCCACACATCTGACCCTTATTCTTTGTTTTTCGTTCTTTAGAAAAAGCAACTCTCTTCTAGTTTCTATTGAATGATCTCTTACCCTCTCTTTGACATGTTTTGTACTAGGAAAGTCTTGACCACGGTAGAAGAATGTGGTATAAACACCAAAATCATACTTTGTCTAACCCTTGGCACCCTAGAGTTACCTACGTCTGAGTCAGAGCCATAAGCAGTGTAAAAGGCATCATCATCCATCACAAGTAACTCATTTTCCAAATTCATGTCATCATGATAACATCAAATAGTCCTGAATATTAAGTATCAATTTCCTCCGATAATGCTCGTATTTTATATCATTTATATGGATTTACGCTTGTTTTCCTTTATATTTCACTTTCAGGTAAATTACGAGCATTGGAGCTAAAGAGACGCGGATTTGGATATTTATTAAAGATATATCATAGTATACTCATTTTGAAGCAGTTACGGCATAACTCCTCTATCACATTACGCCGTAACTAAAGCGTGGCTCAGAAAACCAACTTAACAGCCGATTACGGCGTAACTCTCCCTAAGATTATGGTGTAACAAACTAGGTCAAATGAGGTTCCGCGCCGCTGCAAGCTACGCCGTAACTCTTGCATCAATTACGGCGTAACCAAGATTTATTGAAGATACGGCGTAACCCCTTTCATAGTTACGCCGTAACCAGCATTATTTGTGCACATTACGAAGAATTGTATGTTACAACGTAACTCTTATAATTAATTATGCCGTAACTAGATCTGGCCTATAAATACCCCACGATTTCCAGCATTTCAAATCATCCCATTTCACACACAACATTCAAAGAACGTGAGAAGAAGTCGAAGGCAGATCTAGAGGAGCATACGGAGCTATCTCCAAGGGAGAAATCACTCCTTTACGATAAGCATTAGCTTTTTATCTTTTCTTTACTTTCAATTAATGTATTTCGTAACATTAAACATTGAATCGATTGTTATAGTTAATATGAGCGGCTAAGCACCTCTAGGTGCTAGCCTAGTTATGATTTCTTAATTGGTTTGTTTGCGTTTACATTGCTTTTGTATAATTATTTCTAAGTGTATGCATGCATAGTTTGTTGGTAGCTACCCTTGTTTCGGTAGTTTTGAATGGCGGTAGAGGCTAGTTACTTAGGAGATATGACCAACTGACCTTAAGTAAGTAGACTGAGACGGGAAGGGTAAGATATGACCAACTGACGAACCTTTCTACTTGTGCGATTTGACCAAATGAACACCTACCGTTTGGATGAACTTAAGAAATAGGGGGTGAGTGTTTAAGTTGCTAGCGCTCGGGCACTCACTGTTATGAATCTAGCATGTAGTGGTACTTAATGACTTGGCTTAGGGGACCAGGAACAACTGGACTTATGACGGGGTACCTGATTTCTCCAGTGGGACCCTTTGTTGATAGGTTAGGACGAACTGACCAAATGCTGTCCTAGTGACTTTGAACCCACCTGAAGTAAATGAAAGTAATTAGACGTAAACACTACTAATTAGGATGAGTAACTAGGTTAGCACCACTCTCCTCTATTGATCACATCTTTCGCCTTTATTTGCTTTAGTAGTTAATTATATCAAAATCATATTAAAATATGTGACACCTAGACTTAGTTTTGTAGGACCTTACTTTTATCAACCTTATCACAAACCCAACACAAATACCACGTTAACACAAACAATACAAACACAAACGTTATGCTTAGAAAGAATAAGAAGAAAGGAAATATGGTGACTTGAATGATATGAAATCCGTGTATGTGAAGATAAAGATGAAAACAACTGATGTTTTATTTCAAAGGAAAAACACACACACACACATTCAAGCACACACCTCAAATGACTCATTTGAGGTGTATTTATACTATCTTACAACTTACCCTAATGGGCTTGGCATGGGCCGTGGATATGGGTTGGATTGGATTGGGTTACATGAACTTATACAAGGCTAGCTTAACTAAACGTCTAACCATTTAGCTTAGCCCAATCCACGAGCCCGTTGACTATTCTAGCACGATATCTAACACACGTTACAAAGTTCCTAAGTGTGAATGACCATCACTTCTAATAAAAACTATTAAGGCTAACAATCTCCCCCTAAGGGGTGGTCATTCAAATGATGCTCCACTTGATAAGATCTTTACTTTCCTTGAGCTTGAACTTTGCGTGTAGATATACAATAGTCTTGATTCTTTGTTCCTTCATGCTTTGTGATCAGATAATGTGGTTGTCTGCCGTTTTCAACTTCGTTGGATAGGTATCTCCTCGTCTTTCTCCACCATGCTCACACTTCTATTTGTCTTTTGGTTACCAATGATGTAGTTCTCGAGTCTTTAGATTCATTGATGAAGAATCATCTTTAACTTTGTGTAGCCTTTGATTATGATGAGAACTTTCATGTGTTTTTGGTATGAGCATGTGGCGAGTCTGCACGATCCATCCGCTCCAGAGCTTCTATAAGAAGAAAACATAAAAACAGGTCAGTAATAAGCGGATTCCGGCACTTACAAGTTTGAATTTCGAGGGTGTTCACAGCATAGTGTGAAAACACATATCTAATTCTTACAAAGGCCGTTCCTGAACTGGAGTCCCACAAGTGAGATAACGCGATGTACCGAAATACATCTACAGTTCAGATGAGTCGCTGAGGTACACCGAAGCATCACCTCACGACTGTAGACCGTTTGAGACACACTAAGCGTAATCCACGGGGAGTTACCGAAGTGACTTGCTGTCAGGGCTGCTTGATGTTGACCCTGGCAGGAGTTTCCATTCAATCACTGAAGATCACAGATGTGAAACTTCTCTTAAATGTTCTGGCAGATTGCTAAGATCTGCGTAGGACTCTAGAATATATCACTTGTGTCCTTATTGTTGAACAAAAAGTGATGAAATGTCATGTGTTCCTATGAGATCTTTTAATGAATCTCGTGGCTCTTAGACTCAATTGTGCATTTTGGTTTTCCTGAGAGGAGACTAGGGAGAGGGTCTCCTTCTTCAATATCAGCAATCTCTAAGAGAAAGCCGATAGATTATGTAGGGTTCCCAATGAGAATGAAACAAATCCTTTTAAGAGGAATTGAGTGGCTAGAAGGTTAGGTGCAGTGCGTCACTGGGTCCATGACGTCTTTGTCTTCAATATCAGTGTCATCTAAGTGACAACCAGTAGCATATGAATTGAACCCGATTTCTGCCCTAAGGTTGAATATGGAGGGCTATTTCTTTTCACCCTTTCTTCACATTTCTTTTTAATTCTTCAACCCCTTCTTTCTCCTTTTCTCACATTACTCTTTTTTTCAATCATTCCTAAGGACTTCTAATACAAACTATTTGTGATGTCCTTGGGTAGATCCCTCTGGCTCTGGCGGATCATAGGACTGAATTCCTATCCTTAGTCACCTTATAACTCCATGACTGTCCTATGTTGCCATAAAACGATTTTTCTAGAAAATCTCACAGAGTGTTTATGATAGAAAACATGTTTGAGACACTCCGCGAGTTTTATATTTTCAGAAACACTCCCCCTTCACATGTGCTTATGAGTTTTAACAAAAATCTGCACATCGAGGGTAGAGTTTGCACTTTTTGAATTGATCGGCTCATGATAGACAATTCCCCACGAGACACGATTACGTTGCCTAGTTAAAGAGTTCCATTGTCAGTTTTTAGGTGACAACTAGCTCTAATAACTAACTTGAAGTTGTAAACACTCCTTGAAAAGGAGGTTAGACCCATGAAGGTGCATATCTATCACAAGTTTCTCGAGATGGTACATTTACTGACTTTGATTCCCGTCAATTCGTTGGTTCCGTCTGAGTCGAGCTCATTTTGAGATTCAAACACCGATTTTGATCACATTTTAATCACGTCTCCTCCCCCTCAAAAATAGCATATTCGTGGTATTTTTGATATCAACGGATTAAACAACATTTTATAATCTTTTAGGGATACAAACAGATATGATTTAAGCATGAATTTGGAACATTTTAGTTTTATACTCCCCCTTTAATAAAGCATAATCAATTAAAAGGTTTTTAGAGGGAGTTATCTTGAGCACAAAATATTTTGAAAGATATTGAAAATCTTTTTGAACAATCTTGAAAAGGTGCTCAAGATGATGATGATTTCTCACCATTTTTAAATGAGTGCACTGAAGCGTACACTTGATTTTTTCTATAAAAGCACGAGTTTTGATTTGAAAAATAATCAAAAGTCATCATTTGAGTCCGGGTTTCGTACTGAAGTATACGAAAGCCATTTTATGAAGAAATTTTGAGAAACGACATGTTTTGAAAAACATTAAAGAACTCTCGCTCAAGCATCAGTACATACCCGTATCATTGTTGAATGACATTTCTAGAAACGTATAGAATATCGATTATACGAGAGACATGTCGTGAGAAGAATATTTTTGGATTTTTGATTTTATATTGTTTTTGTATTTTTTGAAAAATTTTATATTTTTATATTTTGCTTTTGTTGGTTTTTCAAATTTTGTATTTTGTTTTTCAAAAATATTTACAGCGAAGCTTTTTGGAAAATCATTTTCAAGAAGATTCAAGAAGACGTTCTAACTCCTCAGGGGTTAGGCTTCGCATTCCAAGTCGTCGAACTAAATCGTCAAACCTTTCTTTTGGAAGGGCTTTAGTAAATAGATCGGTGAGTTGGTAATATGTCTTCAAGAAGAATAATTCAACAGTACCATTTTCGACGTACTCTTTGATGAAGTGATAGCGGACACGGATGTGCTTAGTCTTTGAGTGATGAACAGGATTGCATGATATGGCTATGGCACTTTTCGAGTCACAATACATAGGTATTTTATCGAAAGTAAAGCCATAATCTGTGAGTTGTGTTCTCATCCATAGAACTTGAGCACAACACGCAGATAGAGACACATACTCAGCTTCAGCGGTTGAAAGTGCAGTGCAATCTTGTTTCTTTGAAGACCAGCTTACTAACTTTTCACCCAAAAATTGTGCTCCTCCAGATGTACTTTTTGCTGTAACTTGATCACCTGCGTGGTCCGCATCTGAAAAGGCAATTAGATCAAATCCGGATTCCTTCGGATACCAAAGTCCCATGTGAATGGATGTCTTCAAGTACCGAAAGATCCTTTTAACCTCTTTGAGGTGCGTTCGTAGGCTTTGCCGAAACCGTGCTAATAAGCAAACAACAAAATGAATATTTGGTCGACTAGCAGTGAGGTACATGAGAGAACCAATCATGCTTCGATATTTCTTTGGATCAATAGGTTTCCCAAACAAATCGGCTCCAATTTTTGGTGAAGTTACCATTGGTGTTCCGACAGAATCACAATTATCCATACCATGATTTTTCAAAATCTCAGTAGTATATTTAGCTTGATTTATAAAAATTCCACGAGGGGATTGATGTATTTGTAAACCAAGAAAGAATTTTAGTTCCCCATCATGGACATTTCAAATTTGCTTTTCATGAGATTTTCAAAATGTTTTGAAAGATTCGGATTAGTGGACCCAAAATGATGTCGTCCACATAAATCTGAACAATCAAAATGTCGCTTTTGCATTTTTGTGTAAACAAGGTAGGATCAACTGTTCCTTTGGTGAAATTGTTTAGGATAAGGAAAGAGGACAGTTCGTCATACCACGCTCTCTGAGCTTGTTTCAAACCATAGATTGCCTTTTTGAGTTTGTAGACGTAGTCTGGATGATTCATGTCTATGAAGCCTTCAGGCTGACTCACGACACTTCTTCTTTCAGAGTTCCATTCAAGAACGCGGTCTTAATGTCCATCCGATAAACCGTGATGTTTTTGTGAGCGACATAGGCTAAGAAAATCCTGACTGCTTCAAGTCTAGCTACCGGCGCGAATGACTCTTCAAAGTCTATCCCTTCCTCTTGTCTGTATCCTTTGGCCACAAGACGAGCTTTGTTGCGAATGACAGTCATTTCTTCATCCCGTTTGTTCTTCCATAACCATTTAAGATCAATGACGCGAACGTCAATGGGTCTTGGAACCATTTCCCAAGATTCATGTAGACGGTATTAGAGAAGTTCCTCCTGCATTGCTTCTATCCATGCGGGATCTGCCATTGCCTCGCGAATGTTCTTTGGCTCTATATTGCTAATTGAGCAAAGGTAAATGCATAAGTCGCAATCGGTGGCAAGTTGGCGTCTCGTCTGAATTGGCCTTGAAGGTTCACCAATAACTTGTTCAATTGGGTGGTCTTTTGTCCACTTCAGAGTAGAAGGATACCGTTGGTTATACGTATGCGAGTTAGATGGTTCTCGTAAGCATGAAGATGATTCAGCTGATTCCGTAGCAAACGGGTTTTCAAATAAGTCTTCATCTAACGTTGCATCGTTCTGGTTTTGGTTTTGCTCATCAACTACGGGTAGAATGGGTGCAATAACTGTAGTAGATGTAGATGATGTAGATGGAATTGGTGCATTGGTTTCGACCGTTGTAGATGCATCTTATGTTGGTGGTGGAGAATGATTTTGAGCGGGTGCAGCGGAATGATGGTTTGATGCATTTGTCGAAGTTCCACCATAGTATTCATCGAACATTAACTCAAAGAAATTCTCCCATTCTTGTTCTTTAGGATTGTCAAACGAAGTTGATTGAGCTCTTTGAGGTACGAGTCCTGAACGATGTGTCCGAAGTCTGTCGGTTTAGTGCGGGTTCTAGAGCGAGTCTCTCCGAAGCCATATGTGAAAGTTCATCAAATTTCACATTCATCGTCTCCATGATCCTCCTAGTTCTTCTGTTATACACCTGAATGCCCTCGAGTTATCTGAATATCCAATGAAGATTCCAATATCACCTTTAGCTTTCAATTTTCCAAGATCTTCTCTGTCATTTGTAGGATAGCACAAAGCGCCAAACACGTGAAAGTAAGAGATATCAGGTTTTCTGTTGTTCACAAGCTCATACGGGGTTTTATTGAATCTAGGATGGATTAGGGATCGGTTCTGAGTGAAAAAAGCAGTGGCAACAAAGATCACCCAAAGAAATAACGGTGCACTAGAATAGATTAGCATTGTGCGAGCAGCTTCCACAAGAGTACGATTTCTTCTTTCAACTACCCCATTCTGCTGTGAAGTTCTAACAACTGATGTCTGATGTGTAATTCCAACATCTTCAAAATAGATTCTTAACTCCTGATTAGTGAATTCAGTGTCGTTGTCTGTTCTTACAACCCTTACCGGAGTTTGAAGAAGTACTTGAATTCGTTTCAGAAAGGTGATGATGATGCCTGGTGCTTCGTCTTTTGACCTCAGAAACTTAACCCATGTATATCTCGAATAATCATCGACGATAACAAGAATATACTTTTTCCCATTAATGCTTTCAACTCTCATTGGGCCACATAAGTCCATGTGCAACATATGCAACTTTGCTTCCGAACTAGGTACGAATTTGGGTTTATATGATGCTCTTTTGCTTTTTCCTTGTTCGCATGATAGACATAAGTGATCCTTGGTGTATTTGAACTTTGGAAGTCCGTTGACGATGTTGTCTTTGGCAATTTTGTTGATGGTGTCAAAATTGAGATGGGATAACCTTCTATGGCACAACCAGGACTGTTCCGATGCTCGTGTCATAAGACATATTGGTGATGAAGAGGCCATTTGATTGATGTCGATAGCATACAAGTTTGTATCACGATTCCCCGTTAAGAGATCAGTGCCATCCAAGTTTCTAACGAAGCAAGCATTTTTCCTAAAACAACCTCTAAATCTGCATCACAGAACTGCCCGACTGAAAACAAATTGTGTCCCAATCCTTCGACATAGTAAACTTGAGTGATCAAATAATTTCCAAAATGTAGATCTCCATAACCCATGATAGCTGCTACATGATCATTTCCAAAGCGTACGGTTCCCATGAATTTCTGGACGAAATTGATCAGCAGACTTTAGATTCCGGTCATGTGCTTGGAGCAACCCGAGTCGACGATCCAAAGACGTATTTCGATAACCTGCCAAGAATGAAAAAGAATATTGTGGAAACCGTTTTGATTTTGGTTCCTTTGGGTTAGAGGTAAAATCCTTATCACACTCAGAGAGGTTTTCTACAGGGAATTCTGGTTTATCACTCATTGTACCATTCTGGAGTGTGAAGGTTCTACCTGTGGGTTTCCAAATATCATCCCTATAGTATACACTATAGTTCTTGTCAGTAGTGTAAAGCCTAAGTTTTGCAACTAATCTTCCTACTTGATTAGCGTAAGATGTTTTTGGAACGTTCTTCTTAACAGGCTTATCATTCACATTCTTAGAAATACAATCATCTTGAACATTAAATAAAGATTTCTTGCAAGTTAAACAAAGAGATTCAACACATTCTTTAGACTTAGCAAGGTTCATAGGTTCAGTACATTCAGATGAAATGTCTTTCTTATTCAAAAACGGTAAATTCCTAGGGTGTTCTTCTACTTTCTTCTCTTTATTGAAGCTACTACTCCTAGAGGCATGCGAGACTCTATTGTTCCTTGTATTGCTTTTAGGCTTTAGTCTGCTGCTCCTAGAGGTGCTTTCTAGTCCTGTAGAAGGTAAGGCACACGCATTAGGATTCACATTTTTATGAAGGGGGGTGGTTTCAGCTTTCCTAGTCTCTTTAGAGTGCTTATCTAGACTTATGTCGTTTGTTCCATATGGTTTAGATGTGGAGGCAGACGCATTAGTGGTACTCATCTTAAAAGGCCAGTGCTAAAAATTTGGTTTCTCGATAACCGCTTTTCCCTTATCAACATTTTGTTTAGGTAGGGCCGGTGGAGTGACTGGTTTTGATGAAACATTTTTCTCATTGACTTTTGGAGGAGGCATAGAAACAGACATTTTTGGTTTGGAAACCGGTTTGGGAACATTTGCTTTCTCCGCAGTCAATGGTTTTTTAATCACAGTATCCACTGCCTTTCCTTTTTGACTTTCCAGTTGAGCCCTCAAAAGATCATTTTTCGCTTTCATGTCATTGTAGGCACGCTCATACGACAGTTTGTCATATTTTCATTCCTCAGTTTTTCGATCAAGTTGTTTAAAATATGACACATTTTCTTTTTCAAGTTTTTCAAGAGCTTTTCATATTTGAAACAATTTCGAGGTCTCAGACTGGAGTCTTTCATGATCTTCAACAGAATATGTTTGTAAAATAATGGACATAATATCAGTAGTCAGAACATCTTCGAAGAGAGAGTTATTTAAAGTTTCCAAAACTTTGATTTGTTCAACACAGTCGTTAGCTTGCTTTACCAGGGTTTTATGGTCCTTGACAAAGTCAGCTGTTTCTTTCAAAAATGCTTGTTCAAAATGAATTACCCTTGCACTGATGGCATTCAGCTGAGGGGCAATTTGAGTTTCAAAAAACTTTCTTTGTTCGATGTCAAAACTAGAGAACCAGTTGTTTGGAGTAATAGTGGTTTTAGTTTTAACAGTCTCTTGAAGTCGCCCAATTCTAGTTTTAACATCGTCTAAAATGCTTCGCGCATCACTTGTGTTAAAAGGATTGTTTGAAGACATTTGTTCGATTTTCGAAAAGGATTTTGAGACAACAACTGGTTTTGAAACTGATTTTGAAACAGGTGTTGACACTTTGTTTGAAACACTTGGTTTGGTGGAAAACGTTGATTGAGAAACAAACGAAATACCATTAATTTTGTTCCATTTGTTATAATCAATAGGTTTGATTTCCGGATGTTTTTGTTTCATTTTTTATCTACTCTCCTCAGATAGTTCCAACGTTTCAAGAGAATCATGCACAATTATGGGTTCATGCAAATGTTTTCCATTGTGCAACACATTCCGTTCTTTCTGAGCTTTCTTGAGGAAACCAAGAGGTGAGTTACCAAGAGCCATTTTATGTGAAGTATGAAAAATCGGATTTACTTGATTAGAAAGCATCTTGTTTGTTTTAGCGGAATGAACCGTTGTAAGAAGTAAATTATCCAATTTTTTATAGTTTCATTTTTATCCAGAATTTCATCAAGAAGAGAATCTTCTCGTTTTGAAAAATCAGCAATCAACTGTTTCTTCTCTTTTTCAAGATCAGAAAACAGTGTTTTTTGTTTAGAAAGTTGATTATTTAGTTCAAAAATTTCCTTGTTTAAAGATTTTATTTTCAAGTTCAGATTCACATCAAGTGTGTCATACTTGATTTGCAATTGTTTTTCTCTTAAAACAGAATCTCGGTAACCAATTTCTAATTCTGATATTTTGTTTGTATGAAATTCATATGCTCTGGCGTTCTCTTTGTAACTCTCAAGCTCAGTGGTCAATTTAACATTCGCGGCCTTAACTTCGCGATTGACCTTACTCACTTTCTCAATTTCAATGCCACATTGATTGATTAATGATTCAAAATAAGCACGTGTTTCCTCATCGTCTCAGATTTTGTGCCGCACAGCCTCCAGTAGGATCCACATCTGGAGTTTCGGAGTTAGTATTGCTATAACTCGGATTGTCCAGGTATGTATCATAAGTAGGTGCTGGCGTCACAGAATGTTGTTTGTCATGAGTAAACACATCAAATATGACATTGTTATAGCATGGTTCAATGATTGGTACCTCAGATACTGCGTTGGCGTCATAGACAGGAAGTGCGTCGAGTCGTGTCGTACTTAGTCTCCTGAAGATTTGCCATGAATATGCAGTTCGCATTGATTTCCTCGAGGTCTTCCAAATCATCCATGATAGCGAAAAAATCATTTTCCTCAGCACTCAACTGCATCCCTGCTTCTTGCTTTTGTGCTAACAGCATAGCTTTCCGAAGAAACTCATCATTCTTCTTGTGTGGCTTAGTGGGACAGTTTCGTGCCATGTGACCCATTCCTTGATAGTTATAACACTTAATCGATTACCCGATTCACATTTCCATAATTCCCAACGACGAGCCGCAACATTCCCATTCGATTACCCACGCTCTATTCCCAACATTCATCCCATCTGATTTCCAACATTCTAACCCAACTGATTACCCTGATACGGAACCGCCTGATTACCCATACGAAATTCAGTAGCATAGCCCTGCTGATTCCCAATAACTCCAACCATTTGTCCTTGATTACCCATATTCACACCCGGCTGTGCAATTTGCCTGTTGCGAGTGTTTGATGAAATCCTTTGGTTGTTGTTAGTTGGTGTGGAATAGCAACTACTGAATGCTTTACCCAATAAAGAAAATACTTGTCGCAAAGCTTCTTCTTGTTCAGTTTCAGGATCAGTGATTCCTTGTTCCTGGTATTGTGGATACGGTTGTTGAATGACTTGTTGTTCTAGTGGATAGAATTGTTGTTGTGGTTGTTGAATGTATTGCTACAAGTTGTTGTTGTTGGAAGATGATGAAGCTTGTTGTTGTGTATTCACTGAAGGTTGAGTCTTTGCAATAAGTGCCAATGGATCATGATTCTTTGCCAATCTTTCTTTCCTGACTTCATTCACTTCAGCTTGGTTTTGTTTTAGAAAATCGTTTAGTTGATCAAAGTTCACCTGATGTAAGTCTTTTGTTTGGTTGACAATAGTGACATATCGTCCCCATTCTTCTGGAAGATTGTTTAGGAACTTGATGTTTTGAACGATAGTTCTGGGTGTCAACTTGTTTCTGATAAGCTCATTCATCAAAGTGCAAAACCTTCCATAGTAGGATTCAATGGATTCTCCTGGAGTTGAAGTAAACTTTTCCCATTCAGTTAGCAGCTTGTTCTCCATGTCTTGTTGACCAATTTCTGTTCCATGACAAAGCCGTCTAACACGTTCCCACATATCAAAATCAGTTTCACAACTGTCTACAGCAGCAAAGATGTCTATTGGTAAACCCAGTTGGACAATATGAATTGCCATATCATCTGCATCGACTTGCTTTCGATCCTCTTCATGTATTCGATTCGTTTGAGTATGATAAGATGGTGGGACGTCAGGAGTTCCAAGGTCTAGGATTTGTCGAGGCTTGAAGGGTCCATTCGTAATGGAGTTAATCATGAGTTTTCCATTAGGTTTGGTCTTGATGTAGCGAAGCATACGACTTTTCCATTGAAGATAACCACCTTTTGCCAAAATAGGAGGACGGTTTTCGGCACTGGCTGCATGAATGTCTTGTTGAGTTGCCATTGATGAAGGTATGATCTGATAAAGTTGATGTAGGATCGATTCAACGATAAAAGAGTTGTGGTTGATGAAGATTAAGCTCGGTTTTTGTAGTGAAAGTATGCTCTAAGAAACTTAAAAACCTCAATAACTTCTATTCTGAGCGTTTTAAGGACTTGAAGGTTGACCCGAATGAAGTTTAGTTTATTCGGCGTGACAATCTTCTCATTCTTACGGTCGTTTTGATGGGTAGAACGCTGAAAACGGAGTTACGGTTCAAAAGTTATACCGTTTGAAGTTTTGGTCACAATCTTACTCGTAAAACTGTTCTTATGCGTAGAGATGAGTGCTTATGCGTAGGATGCTTATGCGTAGGATCTTATGCGTAGGAGTCCTTATGCGTAAAGAGCTTAGGCGTAGAAATCCTTATGCGTAGAAATCCAAGTTACGCGTAAACTTAAGGTTAAACATAAGTCTTATGCGTAAACGTTAAGCGTAGAAGTAGAGTACCTTACGCGTAAGAGTTAACTTATGCGTAGAGTCCTTACTCGTAAGCTTTCGCTTGCTTGCGTAAGAGTTGGTTTAAAACCAAAAATCCTTTACATCAGCAGTAAAAGATATCCGAAAGTCGAAGTGTTCCACACACTTATCCAAGTGAGGGAAGCACTGAGTCACCTTTGTTGCACGAAGATTCGTTACCAAAAAGTTGTGCGTAGGAAGTTATGCGTAGAAAAAGGGTTTTGACTTTCTTACGCGTAAAAAGAGGGTTTTGACTTACGCGTAAAAAATTTCCAATGATTCAACCGATTTCTTTTGCACAGATAGCTTCCAAAACACTCAAATAGCAGGAAAGTATTGACCTTAAACACCCAAAATGCTTTTTATGCTTACGCGTAGAAATGAACAACGAAATCAAAACGAGTTTAAAAACGATTTAAAACACGTAAAGCTTCGAACTTTTTGCCAAAACTAGAATCTTTAACACTATATAAACCTTATACCATAAGAATCTTGAAGATTTAAGTGCAAAAATAAAAGTTTTATGCGTGAATCTTTAAGAACACACACTACGCGTAACACGTTAAAAACATCAACCAAAACACTCATAAACCATTGTTAGGCGATTGATACCAATTGTAGGACCTTACTTTTATCAACCTTATCACAAACCCAACACAAATACCACGCTACGCGTAGAACACGAACAACACAAACACAAACCTATGCGTAAATAAAGAAGGAAAGATTAAGATGTTGGTGACTTGATGTTTATACAAACCGTGTATGTGGAGAGAAAAGATAAACACAATAAGTTGTATATTCCAAAGAAAGAACACACACACACACACACTCAAGCACACACCTCAAATGACTCATTTGAGGTGTATTTATACTATCTTACAACTTACCCTAATGGGCTTGGCATGGGCCGTGGATATGGGTTGGATTGGATTGGGTTACATGAACTTATACAAGGCTAGCTTAACTAAACGTCTAACCATTTAGCTTAGCCCAATCCACGAGCCCGTTGACTATTCTAGCACGATATCTAACACACGTTACAAAGTTCCTAAGTGTGAATGACCATCACTTCTAATAAAAACTATTAAGGCTAACATAGCTCTTGGGACGACCTCGGTTTTACCGAATACTACACTACACACGACCGGGTACACTGCCCGTTAGTGCATTAGGGTAGACCATAGGTATAGCGAGTAATTATAAATATTAAAACCTGGTCAGTAAAACCTGCATCACGTCACTTATATTAATAGTTGTTCATGCATTGTCTAACTCATTACTCTGACTCCCTTGGACCAAAACAAGTTGTACTTCATTCTCCTAACAACTATTCTCTTCATTTTCCAGAATTGAGTCATCACCTACATTACCTAAGTCACTAGTTTGGGTCACTTGGAATAGAGTGACATGAATATCAGGCTCTTTTTCCCTATTATTGCCATCAACCGGTGCTCTTCCTACTTTCTCTAACTGCTTATCCTGAGTCACTTGGAACATATCTACATCAATATCAGGCTCCTCAAACCTGTTATTGCCATCAACAAGTGCTCTTCCTACTTTCTCTAACTGCTTATCCTGAGTCACTAGGAATAGATTAACCTCAAACTTATCAGGCTCCTGAATAGTATTGTCCTCATCAATAAGTACTAATGCAAGATCACTGTTATCAACAGGTTGGTTGGCAAAAGACATGTCAAAGGTTGAAAAATTAGGCTAAATGTTTGGCAACTTGCTAGATTCCCCAATACTATTGATGTCCATAAATAGTTATGTTAGTTCATAAAAGGCTTTGGTACAGACTCATTATCAAGGTCATCTAAAACCAATCGTCTACAACACGATTGGATAATAGCACTAGCTACTTTTCTACTTTGTTAAAATAAACAAGCCATCATAAAATGTACTCAATGTGGGGACATTTTAGACAACTCTAATCTTGTCTTACCTATTTTAAAATAAACATCTATCAACTTATGGTCTTTGACAATGTCTTTCAACAACTCAAGATTCACATCTTCATGAAAACTAAACAAGCCATCATAAAATGTACTACCAGGCTTAACAAAGTAGTAGTAATTGGTTTGTTCTTCAGCATAACCGATTTCGATCATGAGAGCATCCATTTCATCAACAAATACCTCATTAATTTCAACATTATCAACTTGACATTCCTTACCTCCTTTGTATATTCTCCTTGGCCAGTTTTCAATGTACCATTGTGATGAAACCTGATGCAGGATTTCTGACCAGGTTTTAATATTTATAATGGTCTCGTCTACCTATGGTCTACCTTTTGCACTAACGGGCAGTGTACCCTGTCGTGTGTAGTGTAGTATTCGATAAATCCGAGGTCGTCCCGCAACCGCTATTATTTGATAACAAAAATAATAAACTAGATAGGAGACAAATACCCTAAGATGATTCTCTCTCTAGGCGATTTTTTACCCTAACTTCCTAAATCATTTTTTCTTTCAAATATGCCTAAACCTTAGGACTCGTTGCATCATTCTCACTTTGTTACTGATTAACTTCTTTGTTAATTGGTCCTGGTCTGGATTTGTGCAGCGTTTTTTTTGTTTTAGGTATTTTTTGAAGAATCGTTTTTTAGGGTTTAAATTGTTTTTTGGATTTAATCTACGTTGGGTTCGGTGATCGTCCTTGGTTGGTTTATAACTCCTTGTTGGTCTTGTTTTAATCGTATTATCTTTGATTGGATCATGGGAGCAGGTTAGGATTTGGTTCGTTGCGTTTCAAAACCCTAACTTTTTAGTTAGGGTTTCGATAATTTTGTACGAAGTAATTTCTTGGTGGTTGAATTCTGTTTGTTTGTGTCGTTTGTTTGGCTTGTTTGTGGGGTTTCAGAGAGATGGAGAGAGGTTTTTTTGATAAAGATAGTTCGATGAAAGCTGCAAAAGCAGCCACCAACTTGGCCGATCAAGTTGGCTTGAATTTAGACTCGAATCCGTATGATAGGGTGGATATTAATGTGTTGGATGCTAGGTTGAAACGTCTTAAAGGTGATGGAATTGATGTTGCTGCTGCTCCTGAGTTACGTAAAGCTGCTAGGGTTGTTCGTAACCCTAGTGCACATGATGGGAATCAGTTTGGTGGTAGTGCGTCTGAATCTTTTTGGAGTACTGAAAATATGGTAAACACTAGTAGTCTTGACCCATGGATGAACCCTACGGTGGGACTTGATAGTGATAAGGTAGGCAATTTGATGGGTGTGTTGGATTCGGGCATTAAAGTGACTTCTTTTAGTGCTAATGTTCATGATTCTGGTTTTAACTCGAATTCGGTATCTCCTAGTGTTGATGCTTCGAAGGTGGATAATTTCGTTGCACCTACTAATGTGGTCAATGAGTCTAATTCTGGTCATAATGTGAAAGATAGTGACAAAGTGCCTAATGAAGTAAGGTCGTTTGCTAATGTGTTAACCCCGGAACGTGTTACTAAGAAAGTTAACTTTCGACCGTTGGTGAATGAGAATCGCATTGACAATCATGATACGGTTCTTCCAAAGGCTGCTATGGAGGGTGTGTTCAACCGTTATGATAATACTCTTGTTGGCTTCTTTGTTGGCAAGAATATTGCCTTTCCATTGGTTCAAAACTAAGTCACTAATACGTGGGGTAAGTTTGGATTAAAGAAACTTATGAAGAATGATGATGGTGTTTTCCTTTCTAAGTTTGATTCTAAAGAGGGTGTTGATAATGTTCTTCAACAGGGACCTTGGATATTTCGTAATTCTCCTATCATTCTCACTAAATGGACTCCTGACGTGCTACTGTCCAAAAGTGAGGTTACCAAATTACCCGTGTGGATTAAATTGCATAATGTGTCGTTACTTGCATATTCGGAAGATGGTTTGAGCCTAATTGCTACACAGGTGGGTAAGCCGATTATGTTAGATGCTTTTACCAGTTCCATGTGCATTGATTCATGGGGTCGCATTAGTTTTGCACGTGCTCTTGTGGAATTATCTTCAGAATCTAATCTAAAACACGTGGTCACTATGGCGATCCCTAAAAAGGACGATAGTGGTTTTACTACTGCAAGTATCAAAGTTGAATATAAATGGAAACCTCCTCATTGTGGGGAGTGTAAAGTTTTTGCGCATGATTATGCAGGTTGTCCAAAGAGTCTTAAGGAGCTAAAGGATGCAGTTCCCACCTCGTCTTTGGATGAGCCTGATGAAGGGTTTAAGGTGGTTCAGAATCGGAAAGCCAAATCCAAAGATAGGAAGATATCTAGTGGAATTAATATGGGCAAGGGGCCTCGATTTGCTCCTAGGAAGTAGGTGTATGTTGCTAAGACAAAGACTCAGGAAGCTTCTACTTCTAATGTGGGTAATAGTAGAGGTACGCCTATCACTACGTCTAACTCTTTGGGACTCTTGATGTGCATGATTCTGATGACACTGGGATCCCAAGTACTGTGATTGATTCTACTGTCGAAGCTAAGTTAGATAATTCTAGTGGTTGTAATAAGGAAGCAACTAGGGATGGAGTTCAAGGTATGGAATCACAAGTTAAACTTGTGAGTGATTTGTTTAACAATGGTAAAGATCAGGCTGCTAAGCCTACTGAGACTATGACTTCTTCTGCTTCTAAGGCAATTAATCCATTTTATAAAGTCGGGAATGTGGTTTGTTCTGATAGTGATGAGGATGAGGTTATGGAGCCGGATAACCCTATGGCTACATATATGGCTTCTGGTGGGTGGTGGTGGGTTTGAGCTTAAAGATTTCATATCTGATGATTATGCTGCCAAAGTATACAATTTACCGGGACACTTGGAGGATTTTTGTGACATGTATGATATTACTCTCTTAGGTTGTGGTAGGAAGTAATTTTGATGTTTGGTAGGCCATAAGATGGGCATGTATGTCTTATGTAGTATGTTTGGTTAGTGCACTATTGGTGTGTGTCTGTTGCCCATGTAACGGGCCGAGATGAGAGATTCACTCTCATCTGTGGTTAATATATTTTACTAGGGTGCAGGATTACTCCCCTTTACCCAAAAAAAAAGCCGATGTCGTCCCAAGAGCTATGTGATAGGATCCTAATTTAAGTCTAATGTCACGTTTTAAAGGAGGTTTTGTTTGATTGATTAATTAAACTAATACACAGAAATGAAAAGCAGAAATTAAATAGATTTGAATGTAGAAGGGAGAAAGTGTACTAGCCTAATTATTCATCCTATCAAGCAATGACTATGTTTTCTAATAAGCCTTCTATTGCTTCAAGTGGGGCATAAGTATCACTATACTCCTATGGTCAATTCGCCTAGCCTATCTCCCTAGAATCCTTTCCGGAACCAATGGCACTACCCTCTGTAGTAAGCAGAAGTATGGTAGACTAGTTTGAGTCATTAAGTGCCGCTACATGCTAGATTATTTCTTTATATGGCTCGGCCGGTCGGAACTTAGGCCACACATCTAACTTCTTAAGCTCATCCAACCCGGAGGGTGATCCTATGGTCAATTAGAACACAAGGGTTGTCAACCCTCGCAACCAATCACACTAAGGTCCTATGGTCAATTCTTCTAGTGCAAGAAGTACAACAGGTCTTCAGAACTACCGAAACTAGAGGATCTATCCAAAAACTATGCATGTACACACTAGAAGCAATAATAAAAACATGAAAACATAATCAAGAAATGAAAGGAATCATAACTAGGCTAGCACCAAATGTGCTTAGCCGATCATATTAATAAGAACACAAGATTCAATGTTTTGCATGAAAGTGAAAGACAATGAATGGTAAATGTAAATGAAATATGAATTGCTAAAACTTATTGATGTTATCGTGTGATTTATCCCTTAGAAATGGCTCCTTATGCTGTTGTAGATCTCCCTTGTGGAATCCTACTTCGTTCTCTGATGGTTTGTGGTGAAAAGGATATGATAACATGCTGGAAATAGGGTTGGTATTTATAGGCCCAGCATAGCTACGGCGTAACCTCGAGTTGTGGTTACGCTGTAACTAGTGTAATCATCCACGATCTTATCTAAAAATAGATATTTACGGTGTCACTAAGATGAGTAGTTACACCGTAACCACCTAGGGTTTCATATACGCCGTAATCTTCATTCTTGGTTACATCGTAATCTCGTCAATATCATAAGTCACGTTACGTACCCTTTTTACGCCGTAACCTCATACATTGGTTACGGCGTAACCTTCTTAGTCATAAAAATCTCTAAGTCTTCAGAATATTACGGCGTAACCTTATGTGGTAGTTACGCCGTAATCCATGGTTAACATTGACTTGGTCTTATGTTTGAATTTATAGTTACGGTGTAAGTGAAGAGTTGAACTACGCCGTAACCTTTTCTTAGTCAACATACTAAAATGTGTATCTTTGTAAGTCCTTTTCCAATTTTGTGTCTCTTCAGTTCCTATGCTCATTTTTAACCTAGAAACGAAATATAAAGAAATAAAAGTATATATCCATATAAACAATACAAATAATTAGCATAATAGGTGGAAATTGACACTTAAATATCAGGATTATTTTATGTCATGAAAACCTCATACTAAACAAACCCTATCGACCAACTATTGAAACATATAACAAAACATTGTTACGATTATCTTACATAAAAGGAAAATACCTTAAACAATCGTACAAACATATCAGAATAAATGATTATCACCAAAAAAACACTTACCATATCTCCTGATTGCATAGTTTTGCTCTATCTCATGGTCATCAAAGAAAGGATGTTCTCTAATTTGCCAGTGAGTAAATCCAAGGTTGGTGTTTGTTAATTTCTTACTTAGATTATTAGATTTCATGAGTGACATTGCATTAGGGTTTTTGGGTAGGCTTTCAAAACAAGTTTGGGGATGACCAATGAGTACACAACTTAATTATATTAAACATAATGGAGGGAAAATGGATTAGACGCCTGCTACATAGTACATCAAGAGAGAGAAACTATCGTCACGGTTAAACGAGGAGTATACACTCAAAATAAATCGGATAACGTGATTGTAGGACATATACGGAACTTTGACTTGAGCATTACGGGTCAAGAGACGCAATTGGCCTAAAAAATCCAAGGTTTGGACTCACGACGATGATTTTTTCACCTTTCAGGCCCCGGTGATGATTTTTGGCAAGTTTAGGGACCAATAGTGTATTTTTGTCTAAAAAAATTACTCCCTCCGTCCCATAATTATTGTCAAGTGTTGACTTTTGAAGTCTTTAGTTTTTAACTTTGACCTTAAATATTTTTATTTGTGTTATATATTACTGGATATAAAATATGTGAATAAATTGAGTTTTAAATGTATTTTCATTGATATCATTTTCATCAAGTATTATATAACACAAATAAAAATATTAATAGTCAAAGTTGCAAAATAAAGACTTAAAAAATCAACAATGGACAATAATTATGGGACAGAGGTAGTAAAATGTAGTACATCTATTGCAGTGAGAGTTGAAGGAAATGGCACCCCAAGGATACGTGTAACAAAAGTGTTTGTAACGCGCATGGGTGGTCCATTTTTGAAATATACTTTTCAACGGTTCATATTTGTAATTTAGGCTTAAAATAGAATGATTTCGTAATCTTCCTTCATTTACAATTCACTGCAAAATTTGTCTCAAATTGATATAAAGTAACATGAACAAGGTTTTCAATGTTTATGTATTACGTCATAAACAACTCATTGTTTTAAAGTTATGCATCCGATTAAAAGATTGAACTTATGGCTTTCATTAAGCACATACACAACAATAGTCCCTTGATTTAAGAATAAATAAACATACTAGACGAGTATCTGTGCATATCAACGGAATTTATAGCGCCAGATAGTTATAGTGATATTTTGGTTACACAAAACACTTGTTACCGTTAGTTGGCATAACTAAGATATCTTGAATTAGAGTACAGATAAAATTTCGTGTTCATATCAATAGTTTTACACGTTATTTATGAATAGTTTAAATAGTTAATATTTGATTTTAAATATAAGTCAAAAGTTACTCAGCATAGAAATGTCAACACGAATACAACAAATACAACTAGGACCTTGGTGCATTTATTTTGATTCAGTATTATAGTAAATAGATTCAGTTTTTCACTTTTTCACTTTCAAGAAAAGGTGTTTATTCCATTATATGTAGTTAAGATAAATGAGCATTCTGAACAAAAGGACTACATCACTACAAACTATAAAAATCAGTTAAGCTGGTTATAATGACATTTACAATTGTATTCGTTAGAGTATTCTTAAATATAGCAAGGCATTGCTAGCAAATGACCTAAATACCCCAATGTGCATCTTAGATGAGTATTTTAATGAAGAAAAGCTAACGGATGCTTGGTCAAAGGAGCGGTCTTTAGAAATGGATAATCACAAGGACGGATAATGTATTATTATACTTAAAGGATGAAAGATGAAAAAGATATAAACCACATGGACGAAATTTGTAATTATATGTAACTAAAAAGAAGCGTTAATTACTTGAATGGTCCCTGTAATTTGTCAGGTATAGCAACTTTAGTCCTTGAACTGTTTCTTTCACGGATTCTATTCCTATGGTTTTGACCCGTAACGGGTTTAGTCCCTCAACCAATAATTTCGTTAGTTTAACTGTTAAGAACATGTCTAAATGAATTAAAAGAAAATAATAACTATTTTTTCTCTCCTATGTACATAAATATCAAGTGAGTCCATCCTCACAAACACACAATTTTTATCTTATTCCAAATTACTTTTAAGATCCCCTCCAACATATTCCAACCACCCGTGACCACCATATTTTTTGAAAACATCATGAATTTTTCGACCACCGTTATTAGCCAACCCTTTAATCATATTTCTTTACATAAATCAACATAACACACATGAACCAAAATTTACACAAACCCAAATCGTTTGAAACCGCAATAAAGATCTACGTAATAACACCGATAGCAAATAAAAACCGAGATACAAGAACACTAATATGTTAACATTCTTCATCCAAAATTTCATAAACACAAATATATATTCATCAGTTGGTTTTTTCATAACTCAAAAAATCAATAAATATGTTAATACCAGAAATCTATCTTGTATAGCTTAAACCAATCCTAAACCTAAAAACAAATTACCATTATTTGAATACCATAAACAAAAATAAATCAATAAGTTTCATTAATATTATAACAAATAACAGTTTCATCTTAAACCCACTACCATACTCTTTGAATCACAACCATAACTGCGGAACCACCACCATCACTGACCAAATCTGACAACTACTAAACAAAAACCATGTCCCCACCACCTTCAAACAAACTATACACAAAAATGACATAAAATGGTGGTTCTTTTGGGGGTGTAATTAGCCGCCGGTGTCAGGATGGATTTGGTCTCGGTCGTATTTCACGTCGGTTATCTTGGTTGTGGTTCGCCAATGCAAGAATATGTCTCATTTGGATTTGTTTGAGTGACGTGAGTGTTTTAATCTTTTTGGGTGTTAGAGCACTCGATGTGGTAACGCCCCAACTGTGTTGAGGCCGACGTAGCTTGGCGTTGGCCTGCATTACCATACCTCCCTCCTCGATGTTATGGTTTTGTTGCGAAATACGTTGCTGCATCAACGTAAATGGAAATGTGAAAGGCGACAGAAAAATTTACATATACCCCCTAACGGCTAGTTTGTTTGAATTACAAAAACACCCCTCCGCTCAACGTATATGTCATTTTGAATTAAATAAAAAAAATTAACTAGCCAACGGCTAGTTTATTATTTCAAAATTTATTTATTTATTTATTTTTCAAAAACCCACCTATATAAACCCCCACTATCAAACCATTTTTCACACACAAAATTAAAACCTCTTTATATATAAAAAAATGGTCTTTCACAATGGATCTGCATCCAAGTTACGCAAAACATGTGAGCCTTTCCGATATCGAAGACAAAACTGACGCTTTATGTATTATGGCCGCCCATGAGTACCAACGATTACAAGCAGAAGAATCACAATCTTTCCGGTTAACTTGTAACCCAATTTACTATGAACGTGAGATTGTTGAGGTTCATTTAATGGCCGAATATTTAATGAAGGTTGTAAGTATCCGTATTCATACTTTCGAAGAAGATATCGTATGAGCCGGAAACTATTTCTAGAAATAGTCAAGGGTATTGAGTCTTATATTGTCGATTCCCTTCTACCACATTTTCAATTCTTTTTAGCCAAGCACCCGATTGTACGGTTCGAATGAGTATGAGTGTTATTATGAAATGCACATCCACCATACGCCAATTGGCATATGGCACCACACCCGATGCATTTGATGAGTATTTACAAATGAGTGAGCGTACCGGACGTGATTGTCTGGATAATTTCAATATGTGCGTTATTGACTTGTTTACTCCAAAGTTTTAAGAAAACCAACTTTTCAAGACATTCAAAATCTATATGCAAGACATGAGCTTGTTCATGGTTTTTCGAAAATGCTTGGTAGCATCGACTGTATGCTTTGGGAATGGAAAAATTGTCAGGTGTCATGGCATGGGCAATATGGTAGGGGTGATAAAAAAATACCCGACTATAATGCTTGAAGTTGTTGCGTCACACGATTTGTGGATTTGGCATGCATTTTTTTGTGTAGAGGGTGTGAATAACGATATCAATGTTTTAGATAATTCGTCGTTATTCGATTACATTCTTGATGATGTCGCCCCTGTAGCTCCGTATGAGGTAAATGGAGTTGCGTTTGAAAAGGGGTATTACTTAGCCGATGGAATATACCCATAGTGGGATACTTTCGTCAAATCGTTCTCAAATACCTTAGATGATAAACACACTGTTAGGAATTGGAAATTCCATAAGTAAAGTGTCGGTCACCCCAAATATTATCTGGCATAAGTTAGCTCGTAGACATATCATTAGTTACGTTATTTATCAGTTTATTAGTTAGTTATTAGTTTAGTTTAGCGTAGTGCAACACCGTGGAGGAAGGACGGGTCTTTACCCACTGTATGCCTGATCCACAGTCCGATATGAGGATGTATTCATTGTAACTATAAATACCCCTTCCATCCATGGAAGGGGTGTGGCTTCTTTGAATCTAACCTTTCATTTGTTTAAGCAACTCTCTTTCAAGAACCTCCTCTCAAGTCTCTTCATCTATCTAAAATGGCTTTCTTGTTTAATCATTTTCCTAGACCATCCGAATCATCAAACAACATAATATTTAAGATCCTACAATTGGCATCAGAGCCCAGGTTGTGTTGTTGTGTTGATTCGAATGGTCTTTTATGCGGTTTTGTTCGGTGGGTTTGATACGGTTTGGGTGTTGTTTGTTGAATATTTTGTTATAAACTGATTTTAAATGGTTTAACATGGTTTAAAAACTAGTTTTAACAGTTGTATCAGCTGATTGTTGTTGGTTTTTGTGTGTGTGTTACGTTTGTCCTTATCATTTTTCTGAATATGTTGTTTGGTCAACCTGTCAACTTCTCGTGGTCACTGTTTTCCGGATTTTAAAGCTGCTGGTCAAATGTGAATTGTTAAATGCGTTTTTGGTCAAGTTTCTTCAATGCGTGTGGTGGTTATTCTTTTATGCGAGTTGATATTCTGTCCAGATTTAGTGCTAAACATGCGTGTTGGTACAAATTGCGTGTTGTCATAACATGTCCAGATGCATTGATTCAAGGATGCGAGTTGAATATTGCGGGTTGACTTTTTAGTCAATGCGAGTTGTCAATGAAAGTGTCAATCGAGTTGCCTTGTTGCAAAAAGTAAGCGAGTTGACTGTTTTTTAAGCGAGTTGACAGTATTGACTGTCATGACTCAATGCATTCTTGGATGCGAGTTGTTATAATGTCCAGTTACAATGGCTGGAATGCGAGTTGCTATGATGCGTGTTGTGAATAGCGAGTTGGGTATGATGCGAGTTAGGTAAGATATAAGTTGGTTATGATGCGAGTTGGGGTTGTTTCGAGTTGGGTAAGTAGCAACACAAACCTATTGAGGTTTGCAAGAAAGAGATGAAGAAGAATGTATCATCAAAGTAACCACGACCACAACCATTACCAACATATCAAATACCTTACATCACGACCTCTGGATAAACAACCATCATCGATCCTCAACAAACAAAATCAAGACTCGTTATTAATTAAATGACTCTAATGATCTCAGTTCTTGTCTTTGTCATGTACAACTAATGCCATAGATCCCAAAGATCTATACACGAAAAGACTTAACCATCACAGATCCATGATACTTTTTCAATCCAAAACTCAAATCAAATTTAAAAATATCAATGGTGGATCTCAGTTTGTTCATGCTATAAGGAGAATACATCAAGACCATCTAATGCTCATACAACGTCATACATCACGGATCCATAAGTCAAAATGAAAACGAAAAGAAAATATTTTTTCAAAGATCTCAGATTTCTCGTGTGACTTTCAATGAATATTCAACCATTTTAGGTTGTTCACACGAATAAAACCCATCATCAATCCGTGTTTGAAGTTTCTACTTCAATACATATCCGAATATTCAAAAGAAATAGAAATATAACAACCATGTTATCCTCTTTTCTTGTATTCGTTTTATGCTAAATCGAGTTTCAAAGGTTAAAAATCTTTCAAAATGAGTGTACGAACCATGAATTGAATTTAACTATTAAGTTTAATTCATTTTTTTTCATTTGTTCGTTTAAACAAAAATACATCCACAAGAACGATTTGAATCTTTTCTATAACCTACCCTTACCTCGTTGTAAATCATTGTAGACATGTCCTTAACTCGAGCCATCCCTGTGGCGAGGACTTCACTAATCCGATTCAGAATAAAGGGGTGATTATCTTGCTTTATCTCGGATTTAGGTTTGATTTGGATGGAGGCGGACAGATTTAGGAGAAGTTTTAGGGTTTGAGGAGATGTGTTGGAGAGAGGCGTGTATCTTTGTGATTAGGGTTGCTAGTTATTAGGATATGTGGTTTTTATATCCTGAAAATTAGGGTAAGAGTGATACAATATCACATGGGCCATGAGGTTATCTGAAATTTGTATGGGGCCGAATTTCTTTATATGGGCCGAAGAATTACAATGGTATTTCGTGAGCTTTAATATCTATTCAAATTGCTCTTTATCATGTCTTATGATATAATCCGTGAGGTACTAAGGTATAAGGCTCAAATGACATATCAAATTGTTATCAGAGTGTGCGTTAATCTCAACCTCAGCCAACCTCGTTGATATTATTGAGCTTAATATGGTTAACTGTGTTGAAAAACTTTTGTTGGTTTGGTCCGGATTTATACCATTTACATGCGTGAATAGATTTGGATATTTGATCGTGATTTGAATTCAGTATGGTGGGTGTTGGATTGATTTTGTGATACTCTTTATGGGCTGACTTAATTGGATGAATATTATCATTTGATTAAGATGGAATGGATTGGATGATTGGATAATTTGTCTGGGCTGATGAGTGTGTTGATATGTGTTTTCATGAGATTTGAACTTTATGCGATTTGACAATGAGATTTAAAAATTGAGATTTGACGATGATATTTGTTGAGAATTGATGAGATGATGAGATTTGGTGTGATTCGGCCTGATACTTTGGTTTATGCATTTTCACGAAAAATATTGTGTCACGGCTTGCTGTGTTTATTGAAAATGTTGCCTACGGGGTTGTTTATGTACGGTATTTCATATTTGGATTTGAAGTGAGGTTTTTTCGGGCGCGTTTACTTATTCCGTCTTCTTTCTTTCTACCCTTCCGCGACGATGACTTGTTTGGGCGTTTATAGAGGGTGATAAAGACTTGGATATTTAGTTACGCTTGTGATTCTTTCTCGATTAACCTACAACGTAGCTATCACTTCGGTGTCTCACTCAGTTGAGAATGTCAAGAGGTTTTGTACATTGGGTACACCGTTTCTTTTTCACGAGGATTAGTACAAGTGTGAGTTAACAAATCTGGGGAATTTTACTTCATAATCAAGTTTGGCATATCGGATTTACTTCTCCATGTAGTCACAGCAATAGCCGTCAGAATATGTGGAAGATGTGTTTACCAAAGTGTTTATTGGATGATTGATGATATTGTTGATGTTGGTGAAAGAACCATTGATAAACCGTTGCATGTTCCCCTAAAACAGATATTCACCGAAACCAAGGTTGTCATAACTCATTCAAGGTGACATTGTTTACGGTTCTGTCTTGATTTTGTAAAATCCCGCGAAAGAACCTATTTCTCGGTTTAAATCATAGACTTGTAAAATCCCGTGACAATGAAAACATCCTGGTTAAAGTAATGAGCATTTCTGGATCTATCATACGGTTTATTATTGGTTTTGTAAAATCCCGCGAAAGAAACTATTTCTCGGTTTAAACCATAGAATTGTAAAATCCCGTGATGATGGAACCATCCTGGAGAAAGGAAAGTGTAGGTAGGGATCCTTTCTGATGCTAGTGCTACAGTTTCTTCTTCGAAGAAGGGATAAAAGGGTGTACTTCATGAATTGGATGTGTGTTTGGATATTCGTCATGGCAGTTTGGTTATTACAAGGTTTTACGGGGTTATGTGCATTTAACCATGGTCGGGATGAAACCATTATCAAAGTTCGTTTAAATGTCAAAGAAGGCTAGATTTGAGCAGTGAACCAGAAGATGTGACAACGGGGTTAATTCAGTATTATTTATTTGAGGTTGAAGTGAAATATCACGGGCGAGTGTACTTAGTATCTGAAGGTATCGGGGATGGTTGGATGAAGATTCTTCAAGATCCTTGTTCGAGCTTATTATCAAAAACGAAGACTTGGAAATCTAGTTATTGTTGGGTGTCTTTTACCTTTTCTTTTACCACTTGGGGGAATTGGGCTCATACCACCTCAAGATAACTATCACTTTAAGGAGTTACGTTGTAGTGCTCAGTGTCACATTCAATTGTGGATTTTCAAGAGGTAATGTACGTCTTATACTTGATGGTTGGTTGGTTGAAGAGTATAGAGTACATAGAGAGTACTTAGAGATGCTAATGGAAATCGGCACCGCTCTTTCTTACATATGTGCGAGTTTAAGTCACGAGTTCGGGTTAGTTTACTTCAGGGTCAAATTCATCATATTGGGTTTTTCTCCATCAGCTGTCACGACAAAGAGCCTACTGAATGATAATGGTGATGATTACATGTTTTTCCAAGAGATGATGAAAAGAGAGAGATTATGACGTATGAACACAACAGTTCATACCTCGTACTCTAAAGAAAAGAAAAGTGTACGTGTCATAAGGCGCTTTATCTTCTGAAGAAGAGAAATCTTCTCATTTATGACCATTCTCAACAACATGCTTCATACTTTTTCCACGCACTTTCATTATCAAGTGAACCGGACTACTGTTGATTGTTTTCTTATTCCACTTGCTCAACTATAATGACGATGGCGACATCATGTGCTAATTTTGCGGGAGAGAAGTGTGAATAGACTACATTTGTTGAAGATATTCACTTATTCAATCAAGAATGGCAAACTCCGTATGCAATTCTTGAGGGGGAGAAGAAGTATGATAATTCTACATGTTGAGTAATATATGAGAATATATGGTCATACGGCTCCTAACTCATGTAAGAACCGAGCTTCTTCTTATCGGGTCATCTTCACATGGAGTTGTTCTTCTAAGAGCCGTTGGTTGACATCTTCACTCGGATTGATGAGTTTATCGACAAAGTGCTTCCGGTTAATGCTTCACGTATACATCAACATGATGATTCCGAACAATCTCTCTGTCCTTGTTTGATGTGATGGGTAGTTTGGTGTTACCATCTTGTGTGTTCGTTGCGGCCTGATTGCTGATCTCCTTGATGAACATCTTTCTGTTCTTGTTTGATTGGGAGGGATTTTAGTTAAGGGGATTTGCAAGATGTAAGTTAATTGGGATGCTTTTTGGTGTGAGTTGAAGATGTTAACTATCTATTCCCTAACTGCACAATCTTGAAGAAGGTCGAGTCTACAGTCTGTTCTACATTTTCTGCTGCATGTTAAAAGACTAAAGACGAGTTGCATTTGATTATCCAAAGACTTCTTCATATTCCGGGCATTGTCAGTTTAGGGGAGAGCACTAATTGGGGGAGGGTGAAATGTCATATTTAATCCCCAATTAGACTTGCTCACATTATTCAGCATGTTGATTCTCACAAAGACTTCAAGCGTTCTCCTCAACAGATTTCTAGTATTTGGGCTTTCAAAGAGTTGCTGATTCTGAAGTATCAAAACCAGCAAGGGGGAAGGAGACACGCATCTAAAGGCAAGTAAACTTTGATGAACTTAATACTTCTAAGTGATTGAAGATATCCCGGGAAGACGATTGTCATTACCGCAGAGAAACTCAAGGTTTGACTCATGGCGAGTAAACTTAATGAACTTAATTCTTCTAAGTGATTGAAGATATCCCGGGAAAACAAATGTCATGACCGCAGAGAAACTCAAGGTTTTACTCATCAAGGCGTTTAGTGTTCTTATTCCAACTACGTGGGGGAAGTGATGGAAGAGAGTTTCTGAAGATAAAAGAGGTACACAAGTATGACATTTTTAGGGGAGATAAATGTGTAACGTGAGGGAGGTGTTATCTGTTATTCTCTCGTTGGGAATGTGTGTACTTCAGATTCTTGAGCTTCATACACATTCATCAGGGACGAAAGATGTGAACATAGGGGAGGTGTTCTTCATTACCCTCATGATGTGTATTCGGGAGATCTCTTGGATATTGGCGTACTTCGGACTCTTGAGCTTCATACACGATCATCAGGGATGAAAGATGTGAACATTGGGGAGGTGTTCTTCATTACCCTCATGATGTGTATTCGGGAGAGTTCTTGAGCATTATACAAAGAGACTGACTGCATCTATTCAACTACTCGGGGGAAGTGGTCTCTTGACACCTTTTGGAATGGATTACGTCCGACTTCAGTGGAATGAAATTTAAGAAGAGTTATTTATGTGTGGGATGATACGTTGTTGTTCTTCTATTGGATGATATAACCTCGAACGATGAATCACGGTGATTATTCTTAAAAGGAGCAGCAAGTTCGATGATAATGGTGTGCTTCTTTGTGCACCTGGCTAAGAGAAGCTTGAAAGAAAGCTTTGAATTTGCTCAACTAAAGGATTTTCGGTTTGGGGGGAAGCTGCCAAAGTCTCTCATTCTTAAAGGCTCAATTTCTTCTTTTCAAGAGCCTCGGAAGCTTTGGTGGTGGAAGTTTAAGAGATGACGAATTCTATCTTCTACGACGTGTTGCTCGATATCCTTATCTTGGTACTCGTATCATCATCCTCTTAAACTATATCATCTTCTGTATCTTTGTATATATTTATCCAAAAAAACAAAATACAAAATTATAAAACCAACAAAATCAAAATAGAAAATTATAAAATCAACAAAAGCCCATAAAAATCAGAAAATTGAAAAATTCCAAAAATAAGTTTTCTCAAGACATGTCTTCTGGTATCGATAACATCTGCGGTCTTAGAAATGTCATTCAATAATGGCACGGGACCATAGATGAAGTTCGAGCAGGAGGTGTAAATATTCTTTTCTTAAACATGTCACAAACAATGGCTTACAGTTATTTCAGACTGTAACCCGTGCTTAAAAAATGGCTTGCTATTATTTCAGATAGCAACCCGCTCTTCTAGAAAGGAAAGTGCTGCGCTAAACAAATTTTCAAATACATCGTGCACTTATCCTAAACAATTTGAGGAAAGTATGTCGAAGGACTGCTGTTCCTACACAAATGTTTTTCCGTTTAATAATTCTTCAGAAAAATATTTGTTTTAACAAAATTGGTGAAAAATGAGTTGCTATTAAATCAATCAGTTTCAGATTTTTCGGAAAAATTGAAAACTCAATCAATGACTTCAGCGCTTTTAAAATTTTCAGAAAAATAAGTCATTGATTGAGGGGGATAATGTTTTCAAATCTATATCATCTAACGGGCTTTCTTTATTATCCTAAATGCTTAACTGAAAATTGATGTTAACCTACGTTGAAGGACTAGGTGCCTAGGATATGATTGTTAGGATTAGATGATTAGAGTTTGATGAACACTTTATTCCCATACCTTATATGATCTGATTGGTATGTTGAATTGACTTTTATTAGTCGATTGCTGTTTGGGTGATGTCGACCACCATATATCTGTTTGTTTCCACTAACATATGCAGGTATATTGGTATATAAGTATGTTCCCGATCCGGATCCCACATAATATAATGATTGGATGCCGTAAGGAAAGGGTAACTATATCTTGGGTTGACAAATGAGAAACGGAGCTTAATTGGACTTCTGTGGAGAGTTGGCATATATGCAACGTAAGAGGTCTCACTGCATCAGCAGATGGTTTTCTTCTAAGTGATTGAAGAAACGGAGCTTAATTTGACCTAAGTTGGCATTAAAATGCAAACGTTTGAAATCTCACTGCATCTGCAGACGGTTTTCTTCCAATCCTCAGCAACAACAACAAAAGCAGCTCAACCACTAATGTATCTTTGTGCAGGATACCATTTTTAAACAATTTTGAAATAATTTGATTAAATTGTTTTGAAAATGGAAAATATTGTTTTGAAAATCAATTGGACTTAATTTTGGAAATCACCGGACTTCATTTTTATCAAAACCTAAGTCACTCAATCATCGACTACTGTCATCGATTGAGGGGGAGAGTGATTTAAAATAAAATATTTTCAAACGATATTTCTTCATAAAAGTTCTGTTTGTACAACAAAAAGTGATGATCTAAAGATTTAATGTTATGTCATGGTATGATTTTTTTTAAAACTCAAAGATCCTACAAAATGAAATTTTTTCTGTTCTTGTTTGATTGTGAAAGTGTTTTATTTTACTTCAAGATCGTTTAAAAACTATCATACCTGACACTAACAATCTTTAATGTCTATAGTTGGTCCATCTAGGCAATTTCAAAAATTAAATCTTGCCACATCTTTCCCCTAAAATTTTCTAAATGATTTAAATCATTCGGGATCACAAATCTCAAATGGTTTGATATTTTTGATCGGGGGAGAGATCGTGATTTAAATCTCAAATCTGTTTTAGTCCTTTAAAGGCACTCCTGCCTCCATGTGCCAAACGATTTCAATATATGATGCACATGATTGAGGATGAGGATTTATCCAAAAACCAGATGAGTATTTAAACCAGGCACATATTTTCCCATGTTTTCTAAACCTAATTAAATCACTTGAGATCCAAAATCTCAATGGGTTTGATATTTTTGATCGGGGGAGAATTTGTGATTTAATATGAAATTTGATAAAAGGTGATTGTTTGATTCAAATGTGCAGGCTGCTCTCTCATATGTGCTAAACGCTTTCGAATCTCGAAGCACATGTTGAGAGAGAGCATTTCTGTTGGAATCACTCCTAAACAGTATTTCAAGTATTTATATTTCATATGTAATAGGTAGCTTTATTATGGCCTTTATGTCTGTTTAAGGTCAAGCTTATGTAGAAGGCCCATAAGCTTAGGCCCAAGCCCACATAAGAAAGGATGGGAACTAGGAGTGTTGCCCTAGCTTCCCTCCTATAAATAATCTTGTAAACCCTCATTTGAGGGTTGGTTGTTCAATTCATTCTCTCTTTCACTTGCATATTCATAACCGGTCTAATATATCTACGCATAGTGTTTGGTTTGTGTCTTGTTCATCCGCCTCTTCTCTTTGTCTCTTTCTAGTAAGCTTGTGTTGTAAAACTAGTGACCTAACAGTGGTATCAATCGCCAAATAGTTGGGTGAACTCGTTTTGTTTTTTTGAAGTTTTATGGTATACGCGTAAGGTTTCGGTACTCAATCTTTCATACGCTTAAAGCTTTCATTTTTACATGTTACAATCCAAGATTCTTGTACTTTCAAGGTTATTAAGTGTTAAAGTTTAAGTTTTTGGCAAAAAGTTTGAAACTTTATGCGTGAATATCAGTTTTAAGCTTGTTTTTGAACGTGTGTATCATCCTACGCATAACTGTTTTAGAGGCTTTGGTCCATCAAGTTCCACACTTTTGTGTCTTTTGGTGTTATTGAAGCTATTTCATCACACAAAAACTGGTTTAGAAACATATTTGGGCAAAATCACTTTTATGAGTAAACCTACGCGTATGAAAACCCTATTTCTACGCGTAAGTGTTTCCTTGGTTTGATATTCATTTTCGTGGTTTATTCCGTGTTTTTCTTACTTGGATAAGTCCTGAAAATACGTCGACTTTGGATATCTTTTGCACTGTGATAGTGTAAAAGATCATTTGGGATAAAACCCTAAAATTACGCGTAAGTTCAACTTTACGCGTAGAAATCCTACGCCTAAGATTTTCTTACGCCTAAGCCTTGTCTTACGGATAAGCTAAATCCTACGCCTAAGTTTCTACGCCTAACTTTGTTGTCTACGCATAACTTTAGATTTTTCCTGCTTACGCGTAAGCTAAAACCTACGCGTAACTCTTAATTGTTACGCGTAACTTTGGTGTTTTTACGCTTAAGTGCTACTTGGTTATTGTGATTTCTACGCCTAAGGAAACTTCATCAACAAAGGTTCATTCGACTAAAAAGATCCATTTTTACCAACACAAGTTTATCAACATGTCACAACCACCATACTCTAACTATTTCCCTTACACTTATCCTCAACGACAACAACAACTAAGTCCACAACATAAGCAATGGAATCAACAACAAGCAATTTATCAACAACAATTTAATCAACAACATACTCCACAACTTGCTGCAAATCCACAACCTCAAATGGTTCAACCACCACCAAGTCTTCAAGTTCAACCGTACACAAATGAATTCAATCAACATCCATCAAGGAACACTATGAAGGAACCCACTTGGTTTGCAAAGATGTGTGAAGCTTTAAGCAGCTAACAATCAATTCATGAGGCTGGATCACTTGATAGACCTCCGATGCTCACTCCAGAAACTACGATCAATGGGTGATAAGGTTCTTTAGGTTTTGTGATCTAAAGAAGCCACATGGAAAGTTCTTAAAGAAGGTTATCTTGGAAGGTCCATTTGAGATGCCTACTATCATTGTACCAGGAGATCCAAATGCCATTCCACCAAGAGATGAACAAACAAACATTGCTACTGTTGCAGACTTGAATCCTCAAGAACTTCTACACTATGAAGCTGATGAGCTTGCCATGGAATACATCCTTTTAGGATTACCAAACCCAATTCTTCGTAGTGTTGATGCTCAAAAAACCGCACAGAAAATGTGGGATCACATTCGTCTTCTTATGGAAGGATCTGTACTCAATCAAGAAGATTTGGAATCCAAAATTTACTTGGCTTATGAATACTTGATGATAAGACACTAGAGTCTTATCATCACCGATTTTCAGACATCATCAATGATTTGGATAAACACAACATCATCATGCCAAGAATTACAGTGAATACTAAGTTCCTAAGTAGTCTTGGTCCTGAATGGGAGAAGTATGTCATTTTTCTCCGTCAAGCGAAGAACATGCATCATTCTACCTACGGATTGTTGTACGATTACTTGAAACCTCATGAAAAGGAAGTTGATCGGGAAAGGATTCTCCGTGCTCAAAATGCTCCACCAACACATCCGGAAAATCAACAACAACTTGCCTTATATGCTCAAAACAGTTATTCTCCTCAACCAGCAACTCAACCAAATGCTTCAAACACACCTTCACAGCAACAACCTCAACAAAATCAATTGGTTCCATACAGCAACAATGCTCAAGCATATGTCAGTGAAGCGATTGAGGAAACCGATCCGTTCGAACCATTGCAACAAGGATTTGTGATGATAGCTAATGCTTTGGCCGTTACACCAACAAGTCCAACAATCGTATTCGTTCCTCATCTAACACACAGACTCAAGCTGTTGTGAACAATGGACGTGTTGAAGTTCAGAATCGTGATTATGGTCGTCATATGGGCGGTGGTCAAGGGTTTAATGCTGTGGGTAGGAATAACAATAGAGCTCAAGTGGTGGAACAGGTAAATGCTCAAAATGGGTTGAATGGTCTTCGATGCTACAACTGCAATGAGAAGGGACAACTGGCTAATGCATGCCCAAAGCCAAGGACTAAGGGCAGTGCTTATTTCAAAGAGGCTCTTCTTTTGGCCCTTAAGGATGAAGCTGGTGGAACTCTCACAGACAAAGAACAGAGCTTTATGGCAAATGCCGACTCAGATGATGATATGGAGGACTTGCAGGCCAATGCAGCTGTTATGTTGATGGCTAATATGCAGGCGTTACACATGAGTGACACAGGCCCAGTGTATGACACTGATGGCTTGTCTCACGTACCCGAACAAACCATATTTATCTCTGATCTCATATCTCCGCCAACATCTGAATCCGGCATGGCTCAGAATGTTCAAAATGAGTCGTCCACATCTCATTCCGACGATTTTCAACTAGACCCCGTAGTTATAATTGACGATCAAGATGACCAAACGGTTTCCCTTGATAATCAAATTGACTCCATGGTTATACTTGAGGATCTCAGTAATGATCATGTTTTGACTCACATTGAACACGCCGAACTTTTGCCTCATCCAGATTTTGCTCGTTTAATACAAGACCAACAAACCATAGTGGAAGAATGTCGTGCAATTAATCAGGACTTGAAAAGTAAAAATGCACTGTTAACAAAGGATTTTGAATGTTTACAAAAGCAACTCAACTTTTTCAAAACTCAAGAAAACGTGAAAACGGTTTTGAAGCAGCCTTTGCCAAATCTTATCAAAACGAAAAATATTTAGAACGACAGATGCGTGATCTAGCCGCTTCGAAGAATGCTTTGTTGTCTGAAATAGAACAACTGAAACATGAACATAAAAAGCAAATTAACGCTCTCACCTTGGAAAATCAAAAAGCTAAGGCTGAGTTGTTAAATTGTCAAAACAGTTCTCTGCATACAAAAAGCATTCAACGAAACGAATAGATGATCATCTTGAAGAAATCATCGGCTTGCAAAACAAACTTAAAGAGTTTAAAACTGTTGTTTACAAACATGGCGAGTCGGTCACAGCCATTGAAAAGTTTACTTTAAAACCAAATCCAAATGGATATGGACCGAATCTTGCTGATTACAAACCTAAGCTTTCAACCAAAGCATTCAAACCAAATCCTGAAGTTTCCAGTGCACAATATAAAATTGATAATTCTGTTATGAATGTTGTTGAATATCATCGTCAAGAGGAATTAGATGCAGAAGACGAGAGTCGATCAAAATTAAAAACTGTTGTTTACAACAAACCTTTTAATTATTCAAAACCGTCACTTTTCGTCACACCAGCGGATTCTTCAAACACACCAAGGGTTATCATCAAAACACCTGAATCTTCTAATGTTAATCCCAAAACAGACCTTGCACAAACTTATGGTCCTTTACCTTCCATTAGTACTCACAACCTGAAAATCGAAAAATTCTTCGATATTTTGACATTTTCATGGCTGACCTCAAAATTTTACAACATGAGATAGAATATCGATCTGAAATCAAAGTTGAACATTTTCAATCGCCTCTGGCGCGAGAACAAAGAGACATTTTTCAGAAAAATCTTTTACCTAATGTTAAAAACTTGAAAAGTTGTGCAATTGCCTGGGAAAAGGATTTTCATAAGGAACTTGGGGTCATGAAAAACGTTTTCGAGAAAACATCTATTTCTAATACTAAACGTAAAAAGAAACTCTTGAGAAAAGATGTTGATCGACTCTTGGAAGATGTTATCTGTGCTGATGTTCAAAATGCTGTGTTATTGAATTCGTTGTCATATGCAGTTGATAATATCTCTGCGATATTGTTGCTTCGTGGTAAATGTTGAGAACACCGATAATGTGCTTCAGATCGAGTCCTTAACAGTTGAAAACAAACGATTGTCAAACGAACTTTCAAATGCAATACGTCGTCTTAATTGGTGTCAAAAAGATATTCACGATCAACAACTTGCTTTTCAACACAAAATCAACCAGTTGCGTGCAAAACCTTCTGATTCTAAAATTGAGCAACTGGATGATCAAAACGTGTCTTTCAAGTGTCAAATCTCAAAATATGAACAAGAACTTGTAAAAGTTAAAAAGGAATATGGTGTCATATTTGATTTACTCAAAAAGACTCGTGATGAAGCATCAAATGAACTTGATCATTATCTTGCACACACTAAAGAAGTTATGCATTTTGCTGGAAATGTTCGGTCTGAAAATCAAAATCTGATTCACACTATCATCAAGTTAAGAGGAATGTTAGGAAAGTATGAACAACTTCCGCCAACAATCATTAAGAGATTAGCCCCCGTAACACTTAGTACTCATGCACCTAGAATCTCTACTGCCAAATCACAAGTAGCTAACGTGCTTCCTTCTACTGAAACAGGAATAGTTGAGCCTTTTCCAAACGTCCGCACTTCACAGCCTAGGAGCACTCAATCGAAGAATAGGAAGTTGCGACCTAAGAAAAGATCAATCAAGAATACTAAAGTAGAAGAACACCCTAGGACTCTGAATAAGACACACGTTGCCTCCACTATAGATATTGCGTCTAGCAAATGTAATAGAAATAGTGATGTAACGAATGCTAAACCGTTAAGTACTTTTGATATTCAGTCTAATGCATCTTGTGATATTTGTCGTAAAAGTATGAATTCTGATTGTCATGATAAATGTGTTGCTAAAGCTATCATCTCTCGTTTAAGGAATCTTAAGAACCGAAATACCTCTAGGCCCACTAATCTTTCTAAGTCTGTGCTTGGTAGACCGCCATCTTTAGATTCTAAGAAACGCATTGCTGTCCCTGTAGCTCCAGTTTCACCTCCTAGGAATGTAGTACCACCTAGTGAATTCACTAAGACTAAAGCAAAGAGTAGTTATAGATGGCAGAAATGGTTATATAACACACTAGGATTTAAGTGGATACCTAAAGCTATTGATGTGTGCATATCCACTATAACTGCTATGGAACCCTCTAACATTTCGGGTTCCAAATCTACTTCTATTCCATCTGTGTCGTCTGTGTGTAATGCAGGTGATACAGATCATTCTCTAGATTGTTGATAGCGGATGTTCCCGACACATGACAGCAATCTTAAACTGTTATCAAACTTTATTGCAAAGTTCATTGGCACTGTCAGGTTCGGGAATGATCACTTCGCAGCTATCATGGGCTACAGAGATTATGTCAATGGGAACATCGAAATCAGCAGGGTTTACTATGTGGAAGGCCTCGGTCACAATCTGTTTTCCGTAGGTCAATTTTGTGATGGAGATTTGGAGGTTGCTTTCAGGGAGAAAACTTGTTTCATTCGTGATCTACAAGAAAATGACCTTATGTCCTGGCTCGTAATTCTAGTCTCTACACTATCTCTATGCAAGACATGGTTGCTTCCTCTCCCATTTGCTTACTTTCTAAGGCAACATCAACAAAATCCTGGCTATGGCACCGTCGTCTCTCACATCTAAACTTTCAAACCATCACCAACCTTGCTCGACACAAACTAGTTGAAGGACTCCCACGATTCCGGTATTCAAAAGATCACCTTTGCTCAGCTTGTGAACAAGGGAAAAGCACTCGTGCTCATTTTCCTTCAAAGGTGGAACACAGCTCTCAGCATGTGCTTCATCTTCTTCACATGGATTTGTGTGGCCCGATGCGTGTGCAAACGATCAATGGCAAACGCTACATCTTAGTAATTGTTGATGACTACTCACGATGGACTTGGGTCTACTTTCTTCGTAGCAAAGACCAAGCTCCACAAATGATCATCACCTTTCTCACAAAAATACAGGTACAGCTCCGCAACACCGCCATCAGAATCATCGAATGCATAAAGGAACTGAATTTGTTAACAAAACCCTTCGTGAATTCTATGAGAAAGTGGGAATTCAGCATGAGACATCTATTGCACGCATACACAACAAAACGGAGTTGTTGAAAGACGAAACCGAACGTTAGTGGAAGCTGCAAGAACAATGTTAATCAATGCTAAACTTCCAGATTACTTATGGGCAGAAGCTGTATCTACTGCATGCTATACTCAAAACCGTTCTATGATCACAAAACGTCACAACAAAACACCTTTCGAGCTTGTCCACAACTATAAACTGAACCTCAAACACTTTCATGTATTTGGATCCCTTTGCTATCCGAATAATGATCGTGATGATTTTGGAAAGCTCAAAGCCAAAGCTGATATTGGAGTCTTTATTGGATACTGTGACAATTCTAAAGGTTTCCGAATCTGGAATCGTCGAACTAAGGAGGTAATGGAAACGATTCATGCTCATTTCGATGAAATCACGGATATGGCTTCGAGTATAACAGCTTAGAACCCGGTCACAACCGTTTAAACTTCCCTCAACCCACATCATCAACTGAAGAAAGCCCTCAGCTAACTCGTCAACAAATGGAAAGGTTATTTGCTCCTCGTTCGTGACGATATTGATGAACGTGCTCCGGTGTATCCGCTGTTTCCGCACAACCGATAATATTCCTATACCCGATACACCTGCTACAACAACTACTGTTGAAGATGCACCTACACCAGTTGACTCCAACACAACAGTTGAACACACCGCTTCCAACAATGATGAACCAGCTGATGATATTCTGAATGAAATACCCCACCTGCAGATTTTGATCCAAATGCGTTCTTCAATCCGTTTGCTAATGAGACCGCGCACCGGATGTCGCGGAATCTTCAACAAACCATTTGAACCCTCCGAATCTGCACAATGTATACCAACATCAACCCTCTACACATAGATGGACAAAAGACCATCCTCTGGCTAACATTATTGGCAACCCAAATCAACCAGTCGTTACGCGACAACGTCTTCACACAGACGGTGAACATTGCATTTATGCACTCACTGTCTGCCAATCTGAACCTAAAAACATTAAAGACGCAATGACAAAAGACAACTGGATTGAATCCATGCAGGAAGAACTCAACCAATTCAAACGTCTTGAAGTATGGGAACTGGTTGAAAGACCAACAGGGGTCTACGTCATTGGTTTAAAATGGATTTGGAAAAACAAATTGGATGCTGAAGGGAACGTCATCCGAAACAAGTCACGTCTAGTTGCTAAGGGTTATCGTCAGGAAGAGGGAATAGACTTTGAAGAATCTTTTGCTCCGGTTGCTCGTCTTGAGGCTGTTGACCCAACTCTTTTTATACAATATCACGGGGCACACATCTTAATTGTTCAAATTTACGTGGATGACATCATTTTTGGGTCTACACATAAAAAGTTTTCAATCGCTTTTGCAAAACTAATGAAGAAAATTTTGAAATGTCCATGATGGGTGAACTTACGTTCTTTCTAGGACTACAAGTTCATCAATCACCCCGTGGTATTTTCTTGAGTCAGTCCAAATATGCCCTTGAACTGTTAAACAAATTTGGAATGACAACCTGTGACACTTATGCCACACCAATGGCTCATACCAAGAAATTAGATGCTGATTTACATGGGAAATTGGTTGACCCTACCAAATACCGAAGTATCATTGGGTCCCTCATGTATCTAACAGCTAGCAGACCTGATATTGTCTTTGCCGTTTATCTATGCTCCCGTTATCAGTCGCGACCAACTGAAACCCACCTCTCTGAGGCTAAAAGAATCCTCCGATACATCAAGGGAACCATTAACTTGGGGATCTCGTATCCGAAGGATTCTGGTTTTGAACTAATCGCTTTTTCATACGCTGATCACGCAGGATGCCTAGACTCAAGGAAAAGTACTTCAGGAGCACTACAATTTCGGTGATAAACGGTGTCTTGGCAATCAAAGAAGCAGGATTGTACATCGCTGTCATCAACCGAAGCCGAATATGTAGCCATGTCCGCGTGTTGTGCTCAAGTCATCTGGATGAGAACACAACTCAAAGACTATGGTTACTTATTTGATAGAATCCCGATGTACTGCGACAATCGGAGTGCCATTGCCATCTCGTGCAACTCAGCCAAAGACTCGAAATCAAAGCACATCGATCTACGCTATCATTTCATCAAGGACCACGTGGAACAGGGTACCGTTGAACTATACTTTGTGGGTACTGAATACCAATTGGCAGATCTGCTCACCAAAGCCTTGCCTCCCGCTAGGTTTAATGAGTTGGTCCACCGAATTGGTATGAGGTGTTTGACTCAAGAGGAATTGGATGACCTCTTAAAACAGTCTTAAAAACCTCTCAAACACCAAAACATCTTCTGTAAATATCTTTTCAAAAACAAAATACAAAAATATAAAATCCGATAAAACAACAAAAATATTCTCCTAATCTATATTTCTTTCAACATTGCAAGTACATTGCTTCCGTCAACACTTTAATCTTTCAAAATTCAGTATTTTTTCGATCAAGTGTTGAGGGGGAGAAAATAATCTATTAACTGCTTCAAAACATCTGTGTACTTGCATGTTATCTTATCTCGGTTGAATCTTTTACAAATGGTGGTACATTTCCTGGTTCAAAGACACTCCTCGGACTTTAATTAATAACCTTTCATTATTTTCTCAAGTCGAGGGGGAGTGTCGTCAAGTTTCTTTCCTAAAATCTTCGTTTGGTAACCAAAATGGAAGTTAAAAGGCTTTGTTTGAAAAAGGAAAAGGTGGAGGGACCAAAACTGTCTAAATCTTAAAGATACTTTGAATAAAAATATCCTCCACCTAAAAACCCTAAAACCATCCTACGCTTAGAACTGATTCAACAAAACCGTGCTTTTGATCTTCATCTTGTAAGTGTTTTCGTGATTACAACATGTTTTTAAGAGAAGGTTTTGAATTTCATGTAAATCCCACGGCTAAAACGTTTTATACGCGTGATTAGGTGTTCTACGCTTATGCGTAAGAACACACAATCAATATGTGTGTGTTTGTGGTTAAATGGATTATGTCAAAACGTTTCAAATACATTAAAGATATCATTTTAATCATCAAAAACCACCCAGAAACACGAATTGATGATTTTTGAAAATTAGGGTTTATGAGTCGAATTGGGTATTTTCGAATGTGAAGTGCTTTGGTCAAAAAGATTGTTGTGTTATGCTTATGTGATGATGAATTGATGATATCCATGCCTTATAACCACCCAGAAACCTTAATTGATTCAGAATTAGGTATTAGGGTTTAATGTTCTAAAATTGGGTATTTTTGATTCACTGCATTAAAAGTGTTAAAACTTGGTCTACATGCTCTCACAACATCTATGATATACCAGAAAAACTTTGGTGCATAATCCATGGCTAGATTTCATACGCGTAGAATTAGGGTTTAGACTACGCGTAAGAGGTTCTATGCATAACTAGAAAAATGTCCAATTGTGTTTTGTTCTGTCATAAACTGAATGCTACGTGTTAATCATTGATGATATGATGCTTTATTTCAGGCTTGCAACACTTAATATTCAGAATCAAGGTTGTTGTTAATCTACGCATAAGGATCACCTTACGCGTAGCTTGTTATGCGTAAGATTAGTCTTACGCGTAGCGTCTACGCATAAGGTTCTACATATGGGACTACGCGTATCCCGTGAAGGATATGCGTAAACAGTGACCTCTACGCATAAGGTCAACTCTTACGAGTAGCCTTACGCGTAAGGTTAATATATGCCTACGCATAAGCTCTACGCATAAGGTCCTTTTTTTTCCTACGCGTAACACTTCTTACGCGTAAGTTAAGACCCTACGCGTAAGTTTACGCCTACGCATAACTTTACCAATCCTACGCATAAGCCGAGATCATACCTTCGTTATGAATTGTTACGTGTACAAACTTGTAAATAAACTAATCATATCATCACGAATCCTAAAATGTCACTAATAAACTGAAATCGTTTGATATGTTGTGAACAATAAGTGATAAAATAAACTTTAAAACTTAAAGTTAACTAACTCACGAAACATTTCACGACGTAATTGGACTATTGAATATACAAGTGACTTAGGACTCGTAACATTCATTGACACTGTACATTCAATAACTAGACAATAAGACCATCTGTTGACTAACATTATGTCTTTCGATATGTTGGTTCTTCTGGCTAATGTTATTTCGTGATCACGACATGGTGAACAAATGAATATGGATGCACCCGAAGTTCTCTCCATTGCTGATATCTATCCTCATGGCTATCCAATGAAGATAGGAAAGAATAATCTCCGTGTTGACTTTGACACCCTCACTTGCTCAGAATCTTCTTGTTTAATTGCTATTGACATTCTGAGGACTCATCCGTATCAGAACATGCTTTCACACTCTGCAACTGTTCCTGAGATCTACATCCAACAGTTCTGGAACACTATGGAAAGGGTCAAAGGACATACTGCTGTGACGGTGACTCTGAATCACAAACAAGTCACCATTACACCTGCAGACTTAAGGGTTGTTCTCCTAATTCCTGATGTCGATCCAACCAAACTATATGCCACACCTGCTGAAGAGCTCACTCTCCAATTCTTAATCAATATCGGTTATGACGTGGCTACAGGAATAATCACCAAGCATTCTCACGTAGAGCTTAAGAGTATTCCTCAACCCTGGAGAACTCTCTACATGATTATCACCAAGTCTGTTTCTGGTCGTGACAGCGGCTATGAGCACCCTAAGCTCATGGAACTGCAAATATTCTGGGCATTGGTCAACAAGAAACACATCGCTATTGAAGCTCGATTTGGGATGACATGATGTCATTTCTCAACAAACTTGGCTCAAAGATTCCCTACATCGGATATACTAAATTGTTGATCCAGAGAGCACTTGGACTTCATCCCGACATTCCCAAGAGGCTCAATGACCCCGACAATCACGACATGTTGACGGAACCCATTCTATCTGTCAGAATCAAGGAAACGTCGACAAAGAAACAAGGTGGTGGCCGATTTCCTTCTAATGAAGATGTCGAAAGCTCGAATCGTACAAAAGGTATCTGGAAGCAGTCAGACAAGGCAAAGTTGGTCATTTCGACGAAAAATCTTCGAACCCCCTGTAAGGAGAACCAGAAAAGGAAGTGCTGGAAGTGTCACAAGTTCAGATAGTCCGAGGAATGTTCCAAAGAAGAAACCTATTCCAAAGCGGAAGCCTACCACTATGAAAAAAGTTCCTTCTCGAAGCCACCAATCCTTTCACTGAACCGCAAAGACAGCTCTCGGGACGAGGACTCGATGCTACGACAATAGATGAAGAGATCACATACTCAAACGCAAAGGATGAAAATCCTCAGTACCAAAACCTCCAAGTCCTCAAACTAATAAAGGAAAAGGGAAGACTCCTGCACTTGTGCCACAAGATGAAAGCTCTGAAGAAGATGAAGAGCAACTGGATCAATCATACAGGAAGAAGTTTCACATCGCCAGACATCTTCATAAGGCTGAAGAATTTGCTAAAGATCAAATGGGTGGCCCAGGAGGATCAAGTGGTGCTGCCACTCTCTCCAGATCCCTGATGCGGTTAATCGACCCGATAAGGGATCCGGTGCCACCACTCTTGTGCAACAACAAAAGCCTATTGAGGACACTATTGATTATGATTTTGAGAAACCGAAGTGAGAAAGAAAAGTCTAGAGATGACGAGGATGACTATACAAAGTTTCTTCTAGACAGTCCAACACACTCAAAGGAGAAAACCTCAGAAACTCCTAAGGACCCGAAGTCTCCTCATGTCTCCTCATCATCAGACTCTTCATCTCACTCATCACCACCACCATCTACAAAGTCAACCAAATCATCATCCAAATCCGTGAAGAAACAACCTAAATCTTGGATTTCTCAGTCCCATAAAAAGATTGTGAAAGTTGTCCAACAAGTCAGAAAGAAGGACATACTTTACAGAAAACTGAATTGGTTTGCTGACCAGATTCAGTACTTAAATGATGAGAAAGACAAGATGGAGAAAGAAAAGGAATTTGTTCAGAAGTTCATGAAGAAACATCGTAAAAAGGAACTGAACGAAATGATCGAAGGTTACACTAACAAGTACCTTCATGATATCGTTCCTAAAGTCCAAAAGGAACTGGAGAAGACAGCAAGAGATCATACTCACAAGTTTCTTCTCGATATTGTCCCCGGTGTGACTAGAGAAATATTTTCCCGACAACTCACCCCTAACATCGTAGCATTGGTTAAACATACAATGGCCAAAGAAGCTGATCTCTCTGAATCTGAGTTAATCGCTAAACTTGTGATACAAATGTCAAAGCGATCTGGAACGTTTACTTCGGATGAAGCTAAATTTTTCGAAAATCTACTTGATTTTCAACTCAGATCATCATGCAAGGAGTCAGCCGATCAACCCAAACGACCAAGAGATGACGATGATAAGGACAAGGATTCTGCACCTAAACGTCGAAGCAACTGGTAAATCTACTTGATGCCACCTCCTCCACCACGGACTTCTTCTCAACAAAGTCTCCTCCACCTCGGTCTTCTACTGATAAACCTCGGGACGATTCCGAGTTACCACCCCCGACTCATAAAAAGGTGATTACTTTGAGTATACGGGTGGTGACGATGAAGAGGTCCTTGAGCCCCCACAACAACCCACCTCACCCAAACAAGTGCAGAAACCAGTATCATCATCAAGGCCTTCCACAAAGAAGAAGAAGACGACTCAGCCTGGAGTCGTCTCATGGCTAGATGACGATAAAATCGAAGAGTTTGAATGGTTCTCCACACTTGTCAATCAAACTCCCTACCCCGATGAAGGTCAAGAATTGGTAGACGGTTCTACATTGGAGCACGCAAAACTTTTGCAAGAAAAGTTCCATGTGTAGAAAATGACGAAATCGAGTTGAAGCGAATCAAGAATGAAGCGTTTCAACTTCTAAAAGACAGCTCTGAAAGCGCCCTCGAGGTCGAATATCATCTTGAGAATATCGCTCGAGCTATGTCTAACGACATGGATTGGCTCAATCCCGAAGCAAACATTGACTTCACACAAAGGGACAACCCTCCATACTACACCGATTGGACCAAACCCCTACCGACCATTGGCCAAACAGACGAACCACGGATTTCCTTCCGATACTTCTTTAACAGAGACCTGGATTTTCTCTTACACGGTAGCGATGGTTCGCGAAAATACGCTACATCATTGACTCTTCCATTCCCAGCTGCTATTTACTCAAACTGCATAGCTATCGAGGAACGTGCAAATCACTTGTTTTCCGACAACGTGCAAGCATACGACCAAGATGCATTGTATGGGATTCATCATTGGCCTGAACGCCGAAGAATCTACTACAGAAGCTGCCTAGTTCAGAAGTCTCAACATGCAGTGTATAGTTCTAAGGACATCGTGGCCATCAAACACATTGATCTCAAGTCTAAGTGGGACTACACATTCTTAAAGAATATCATAGTCAAACGACAAGATGAACAGGACTATGGATTCTCCGAGGCTGACTTTGAGAACTTGTCCCTCAACGACATCGAAGACATGTACCTTGCCAAAGTACATGGTCGTATGAGACAATTCTCGACTGAAGTTCAACGTGAATTTATCAAGTCAGTTCTCATCTTCATTAGACGCATCGTGATCAAAGAACGTGTTGAAGATATCCAGATGGCCGTTGAATCTTATCAGACGCGTGTCAACCTCACTCCTCCAACGCTTACTCTTCCCGATCTCAACCAGCTCTCTCAATATACACTCATCAGGAAACCTTTCGGCGTTGTTTACCATAGTGAACTTCAAAGAAACTGCTTAATGGCGCGTAGTGAGCTCCACAAATTCGGGGATCATACCTTGAAGCTGGTTAGGGATGGATTGGCGTACAGGTTGAAGGATATACGCCTGAAAGTTGGGTCTCCTAAGCGCTGGAATTCTCAGGAAAGGCTGGATGTGAGAAGGATCATCACCATGATTGATGAACGGTTGTTTCGAAGGGATCAGTTCAGACGATTGGAGAGCTATGTTGGTGGTCGACCCAGGAGAAACATCATTGGCTTTCAACGCCTGCGCACTCTGGGAATATCACTGCACTTCCTGGTACCCCTTGAATTGTTTCCTTCATATAATTATGGATGTGTGATTAAATATGTCTATGGCTTGTGCACACATAACAGTGTACAACCCGTAATGGTCAAGATAGGACCCTGTGGTACAGTGCCACAATCCTTATAAAAGGAGCGAAAGCTTCTTATTTTTGAGTAAAACCTATCAAACCTTTCAATTTTTAAGGTTTTGCTCAAAAGAACAAGTACTTCCCCAAATGATGTTTTTCAAAACCTCAACCGTTAATATCACTAGTTGAGGGGAAGTATTTGAAATTAAAACTTTGTTCACCAATTGTTCACAGGGTCGTCTTCCCAACACTCGAAATGGTCATATTTATTCTCAAACGTTCAAAAATAACATTTTATATGCCATTTTTGAGGGGAGAAAATTGTGTGATAAGAAATATGTTGTACAAAATGCAAATGAATCTGTGTACCTCAGACTTAACCAACGAATTGACGGTACTAAACTGTTAGTAACTCGAAAAGACTTGTCCTGGACGGGTAATAATTTCAAGCTAGTTCGCTAGTGATGTAAACGTGTCTCGCAAAGGACTTGTCTGAGTAGAATGTACCATTCGAGAAACTTTTGATAGACATGAACTCTCACGGGTTTGACAACCTTCCAAGGTTTGTCTACACCTTCAAGGTAGTTATTAGAGCTAGTTGTCACCTAAAAGCTGACAATGTAACTCTTTAACTATGCAACGTAACCGTGTCTCGCGGGGATTGTCTATCTTCAGTGGATCAATTCAAAAGTGCGCGCTCTTTCCTCACTGTGCATTTAACCATTAAAACTATTAAGCACATGTGGAGGGGAGTATTTATGCAAAACATCATCTCTCACAATGGTTCAAACATGTTTTTCATTAACAAACCCTTTGAGAGATATTTTATCATACAGTGGTTTTAATGGCAAACATAGGTTAGTCATGGAGTTATAAGGTGACTAAGGTTAGGAATAACCGTCCTATGATCCGCCAGAGCCGGAGGGATCTACCCAAGGACACTACCATTAGTTAGTGTTAGAAGTCCTTAGGAATGATTATAAAAAAAAAAGGAGAAAATGAGAATCGGAGAAAGAAGGAGTTGAAGAATCAAAAAGAAATGTAAAGTAAAGGGTGAAAAGAAACAGCCCTCCAGATTATTCAACTTAGGGCAGACACCGGGTTCAATTCATATGCTACTGGTTGTCACTTAGTGACGCCGGTATTGAAGATTAAAAGTCGTCATGGACCCAGTGACGCATGCACTAAACCTTCTTATCCACTCAAGTTTCTCTCAACAGAAGCTTGTTTCATTCTCACATGGAACCCTACGTAAACTATCGGCTTTCTCCTAGAGATTGCTGGTATTGAAGAAGGAGACCCTCTCCCTAGTCTCCGCTCAGGAAAACCAAAACGCACTATTGAGTCTAGAGCCACGAGATTCATCAAAAGATCTCTTAGGAACACTTGACATTTAATCACTTGATGATCAACTAATAAGATCATCAATGGTTCATATCGAGTCCTTCACAGATCTTAGCAATCTGTCGAGAACATTTATGAGAGGTTCACATCTGTGATCCTCAGTGATTGAATGGAAACTCCTGCCAGGGTCAACATCAAACAGCCCTGTCAGCAGGTCACTTCGGTAACTCCCCGTGGATTACGCGGAGTGTGTCTCAAACGGTCTACAGTCGTGAGGTGATGCTTCAGTGTACCTCAGCGACTCATCTCGAACTGTAGATGTACTTCGGTACATCGCGTTATCTCACTTGTGGGACTCCAGTTCAAGAACGGCCTTTGTAAGAATTAGAGTTGTGTCCTCACACTATGCTGTTGACGCTCTCGAAGTTCAAACTTGTAAGTGCCGGAAACCGCTTATTACTAACCGTTTGAAATGTTTTCTTCTTATGGAAGCTCTGGAGCGGGATGATCGTGTTGATTCTTCTCATGCTCACGCCAACATCATCACTAATGGAAGTTCTATCTCAATGCAACACAACAGTCAGAATGATTCTTCATCAATCAAAGAATCTACAAAGTCAAAGACTTACAAAACTTCATCAGTATTGATTTCCAACGTCAAAGAGCGTGTGAGCATGTTGAAGAATGACGTGGAGACAATGAAGCAGCGAAGCAGACACTGAGGCATCGATGCGCAACAACATACTATCAATTTCACCACAAAGAACAATGATCAAAGAACAAAGTTAAAGATGACGTCAAAGCATAACTGTTCAAAGATAACTATCTCTCTACACTGGGGAGATTGTTCGAATCAAGGCAATTCCTCTCACTAGAAAGAAGAATGTCAGAAGACGTCACTGCTACTATTACATCAACGCCTTCACTGTTTACATTCATATATACTTGAGGGGAGATTGTTGGAATCACTCCTAAACAGTATTTCAAGTATTTATATTTCATATGTAATAGGTAGCTTTATTATGGCCTTTATGTTTGTTTAAGGTCAAGCTTATGTAGAAGGCCCATAAGCTTAGGCCCAAGGCCACATAAGAAAGGATGGGAACTAGGAGTGTTGCCCTAGCTTCCCTCCTATAAATAATCTTGTAAACCCTCATTTGAGGGTTGGTTGTTCAATTCATTCTCTCTTTCACTTGCATATTCATAACCGGTCTAATATATCTATGCATAGTGTTTGGTTTGTGTCTTGTTCATCCGCCTCTTCTCTTTGTCTCTTTCTAGTAAGCTTGTGTTGTAAAACTAGTGACCTAACAATTTCAAAAGAAAATAAACTATCGAGGTACAAAAGCTTTTATGTTTTAACATAAAGTACCTTGATTTAATTTTCAAATGGTTTTATAAATGGCTTTTGTGATCGTGGATGTGCTTCAAAAGAACTCTTGCCTCTATGTGATAAAATGATTTCAAATATTCTATGCACATATTGAGGGGGAGAATTTTACCAAGAAAATCAAATGGCTTTTTCTATGAAAATTGTGATCAAAGAAAATATTTCAAAGTCCTCTTGCCTCCATATGCTAAATAAATTCTAAATCATATGCACATGTTGAGGGGGAGGTTTTCTAAATGATCAAAACTTTTAAGGTACAAAATGCTTTGATCTCGCATCACAAGTACCTTGATTGTTTTTCCAAATGATTTTTCAATTGGTTTCAAGGAAGAATGAACTGTACCAAAAGACCAACCATTTTACTTTATGTATGGATTTATAAGGATGGTGAGGTTAGGTATTCGTTCTCACGATCCGCCAGAACCGGAGAGATCTACCCAGGGACAATCCACTAGATAGTGTAGAGTCCTTAGGTATATTGAAAAAAGGAGAAAAATGAGAATATGGGAAGAGTGCCGACTGAGATAGAGCTAGAACTGGAATAAACCCAACAAGGTTCTAGTAATGAAGTCTCGGTAAGCACTGAAGGGGTTGAAGAATGAAAAAGAAATGAATATGAAAAAGGGTGAAAAGAAATAGCCCTCCAATAATTCAACCTTAGGGCAGAAACCGAGTTCAATACATATGCTACGGGTGGTTACTAAGGTAACACCGGTATTGAAGGAAAGACGTCATGGACCCAGTGACGCACTGCACTAAACTTCCCAAACTACTCAAGTTCCTCTTAAAAGGGCTTGTTTCATTCTCACGGGGAACCGACATAATCTATCGACTTTCTCTTAGAGATTGTTGATATTGAAGAAGGAGACCCTCTCCCTAGTCTCCGGCATAGGAACCAAATGTGCACTATTGAGTCTAGAGCCAAGAGATCATCCTCAATATCTCATTAGGACACAAAGTTAATGAAGACTTGCTATTTCACACAATGTGGAAAGTAAGTATATATTAAGAGTCCTACGCTTTATCCTTGTGGTATTGCCAGAACATCCGAGTGATATGTAAGTATTCACGATGAAGATGGAAAGCCTTCTGGAGCCAACATCAAATAAGCTCCTGGTAGGTGGCATGTGAGATCTTTTCTAAAGATCAAGCTTGTGACAACTAGATAGAAACGATGGGGCAATTCATTCGTGAATCAACCTTGGTCCAGGAAATGAATTGACGAATACTTTTGGAAAAACCGTTCGATGTGCAAACCTTCTTTCTCTAGCACGTCGAATGTGTATTCATTTCAAATTCAAAAAGTATCTCTGATTGAAAAAATACTTTTAAAAAAACCGTTCGATGTGCGAATCTCTTCTTTTCGCTAGCACGTCGAATGTGTACTATTTTCAAATACAAAAAGTGTTTTGATTGAAAATTGATCTTTCTCATAAAACCTTCGTCGTATTGCAAAACTCTTTCTTCTAAGCAATACGCGATTGCTTTTAAATCATTTTTCATCAATCAGTGAATCTCAATTCGCTGGTTCACTCACTCCGTGTTGTCTTCTTTGAGACGTTCCGGTTTGAGAACGGCTAGAGCAGCTGCGAAACCCTGTCAAGGAGAGTCTTAGGAATCCTACCATCACAGCAAAGTACTTGTACTGATCAACGGGGAACCGTGGGCCGTGTACCTCAATTCAACGAAAGTGATCAAAGACACTTTCGTGTGTTTTATTACTAACTGTTGTTTGCAGGTACATTTGGATGGTTGCACCGATCAATTGAGGAGTCAATCCAAAGCCGCATGCTCACAGCATCCACACTTAATTGAAGAAATCATGACTGGTGCATATCTACATAACCTGGCTCTGATATTTCTATACTATGCTTCTGCTACGCTGCTGCAAATATCATGAACCAATAAAGCTTCCGCTACTCTGATGGAAAGATGTCATGATCCAAAAGTGTGAGCATGTCGGTCCAAAAGTCACAACATCACATGAAGGCAACACAACTATGGATGATCCAGAGAGATTTGATGTGGCTGATGATCTCAATGAAAGCTCGAAGATCATCAAAGATGTGGATCAGTTAAAGGCCTCCACTAAAAGTACAATTCAATGCGAACTTTGAAGAATCGCTACAAATGCACAAAGATTGCAGAAGTGAAGAATTCAAGTCTACGAGCTCAAGAACGAAGTCAATGATAGAATGCTAGGAAGCAAAATGTATTTCATGGGGTGACCTCCCTTAGGGGGAGATTGTTAGGAATTGGAAATTCCATAAGTAAAGTGTCGGTCACCCCAAATATTATCTAGCATAAGTTAGCTCGTAGACATATCATTAGTTACGTTATTTATCAGTTTATTAGTTTAGTTTAGCGTAGTGCAACACCGTGGAGGAAGGACGGGTCTTTACCCACTGTATGCCTGATCCACAGTCCGATAGGAGGACGTATTCATTGTAACTATAAATACCCCTTCCATCCATGGAAGGGGTGTGGCTTCTTTGAATCTAACCTTTCATTTGTTTAAGCAACTCTCTTTCAAGAACCTCCTCTCAACTCTCTTCATCTATCTAAAATGGCTTTCTTGTTTAATCATTGTCCTAGACCACCCGAATCATCAAACAACATAATATTTAAGATCCTACACACACTTTCTTTAAAAGGCGACAAGAAAGTGCATGAAAGGATGTCGAACGTGCTTATGGTGTTCTCCAAGCACGCTGGGGAATAATTGAACAACCAACACGTCAATACCAGGTTACCAGGATACGTAGAATCATGTATTCTTGCATCATATTGCATAACATGATTTTAAAAGATCAAAAGTTTGCACTAAGGGAGTACAATGAATTGTGGATCAATTCGCCACATAGGCAACAAAGATGGATTGACATATGTGATATGCATCGTCGAAAAGGCAAAAGAAATACGTGACAAGACTGTTCATCTTAATCTCCAACGACAACTTATGGAGCATATTTGGCGTGAACGTGAAGATTTTGATGAAGTAGATGAAGATTAGTCGCGTTTCTTTAGTTTATGTATTTCTTTTTAAATTTTCGCATGTTTCTTTAGTTTATGTATTAGTTTTTAAATTTTCGCAATGTTTTTTTAAATTTATGTATGTTTTTTTTTAAGTATTTGTCATTTGTATTACTATTTAATGAATGGAATATTAGTGAATGGTTTATTTAAGGATTGAAATATTAGTTAAGTGGTTAATTTGTAAATCGTATTTTTTTTTTTAAAAAAAAAGGGTGGGTCTAAAAAAGTGGTGTTATTTGGTGTTATGATAAATAGTGATTTTTTGGTGTTGAAATGACGTGGCGCTGACATGACGGGGTTTTTATTGTTAACTTGAGTTATTGTATTGAGTGCTCTTAGATGGAGAAGGTAAGAATAAAATGAAAAGGCTAATGAGTGTCTAGCTAGCTTAGGTGGGGGTGTAGATCAAAATGATC